>JANZLQ010000078.1:5076241-5150550 GCA_026212715.1 Elanus axillaris | reverse complement strand
GGGGCTACAGGGGGTCGCTTCTGTGAGAAGCTGCTAGAAGCTTCCCCTGTGTCCGACAGAGCCAATGCCAGCCGGCTCCAAGTCAGACCTGCTGCTGGCCAAGGCCAAGCCCATCAGCAACGGTGGTAGCGCATCTAGCATAACAGATTTAAGAAGGGGGAAAAAAACTGCTGCAAGAACAGCAGCCAAAGAGAGGAGGGAGAATATGTGAGAGAAACAACTCTGCAGACCCCGAGGTCAGTGCAGAAGGAAGGGGAGGAGGTGTTCCAGGTGCCGGAGCAGAGATTCCCCTGCAGCCCGTGGTGATGAAGACCATGGTGAGGCAGGCTGTTCCCCTGCAGCCAGGGAGGTCCACAGTGGAGCAGATCTCCACCTGAAGCCCATGGAGGACCCCACGCTGGGTCAGGTGGATGCATCTGATGGAGGCTGTGACCTGTAGCAGGGATCCAGTCAGGGAGGCCCGGAATACAGTGACCCTGTGGGAAGCCCGCGCTGGAGCAGACTCCTGCAGACCTGTGGAGAGAGGACCTCACGCTGGAGCAGGTTTTCTGGCAGAACTTGTGACCCCGTGGGTGAACCATGCTGGAGCAGTGTGCTCCTGAATGACTGCACCCTGTGGAAGGACCCACGCTGGAGAAGTTTGTGAAGAACTGCAGCCCATGGGATGGACCCCACCCTGGAGCAGAAGAGTGATGAGTCCTGCCCCTGAGGAGGAAGGAGCGGCAGAGACAACATGTGATGAACTGACCCCAACCACCATTCCTCGTCCTCCTGCACCGCTGGAGGGGAGGAGGTAGAGAAAATTGGGAGTGGGGTTGAGCCTGAAAAGAAGGGAGGTTTGTGGGGAAGGTGTTATTAAGATTTGGTTTTATTTATCATTACCTTACTCTGATTTGATAGGTAATAATTTAAACTAATTTCCTCAGGTCGAGTCTGTTTTGCCTATGATGGTAATTGGTGAGTGACCTTTCCTTGTCCTTATCTCAACCCATGAGACTTTCATTATATTTTCTCTCCCCTGTCCAGTTGAGGAGGGGGAGTGATAGAGCAGCTTTGGTGGGCACCTGGCACCCAGCCAGGGTCAACCCACCACAAACCTATTGCACAAGATCTGTGACTGACTGATGGCAACTAATTCACTTATGAGAGAAGAGGTTGATTTTCAATCAAGGTAGCCTTTGCTGATGATTCTTCGTTTTGCAAACCTTACTCTGACCAGGCACCCAGACTTGCTTGATGGCAAACCTCAACGTATCCAGGAACTTTATGAAACTAGATTGAATTCTGGTTTTTGCTTGTCTAAACTATGCTATCCTATTCTCAGTTCAAGTGTGGCAATAGAGTCAACTGAAAGTTCTTGATTCTGCTTGTGCCTATTAATGTTGAGACCTGTATTTAATGGTTCACCATTCAAAGCCATAGTAAATCACTTCAGTTTGAATTAATACATTCTGCATATTGCCCCGTCATGCCCAGCAGTTCTGGGTTCATCCACTGATCTTTCCACAGAATCTGATTCAGTTCAGAATATTGCTGGTGGATTTGTTTTGACCATCATATTTGAGAGACTTAGACTCCCTTATGACAGGACACAACAAACTGGAAGTTCTCTGTGATCACTGGTGCCCCACACTGGAGCCACAAGCTGATGACAGACTTATTGCCTGTGAAATACTAGAGTATTTGTGATACCTTTGATAAGAGAGTGCAGATACCATATTCCACCTGTTAACCTCTGGTCTGAAGCAGTGATTCCTTTGGCTCTAGAAGATATTTGCTGTCTGACCCAGAAGTTGGGGATGCATGGGACTACCTTAGTTAAAGGACTACCAAAGAATTCCCACCTTTTGATGCCTTAAGTGGATGGCCATGACTTTGTCAAATAAATCTCTGGCATTTTGCAGCTTTGTGTAGGTGACTGAGCCCTGCTCTAACCACAGCTGAGAGCTAGTAGTCTCTGCATCTTATTAATAAACTATTTAAAGCTCTTGAAAAAATATGCTCTTTTCCGGGAGCATAAACTCATCTGATGGGGCACTGAGAGCAGAACTTTTTCTGCAGTTGGTACAGGTAAATCTTGTCCTATTCCTTGCCTTTCTAATGCTCTAGCAACATTCCAGCATTTTATTTACAACACTGAGAGGAAGATGTTAGACTAGGATGTAGCAGCATGTCTGGATGAGCCCCACATTTATTTTGGGAACCCAGGAACAACACAATTGGCATGTTCAACTTGTCCTCAAATGCCTCCACCATAATAACCTGTTTGCCAAGGTGGAAAAATGCAAATGTGATCAGATGGTTGTGGAATTTGTGGGCTATGAAATTGCCCTAAGGGATGAACTGGGGAAGGTTCTTCGTGAGATTGCTGCTGTGGTTGGCTGGGCTTCCCTGTGGGGTATGTGGAGGACATTGCATCTGTGGTTCAGAGACCTTTGACAAATTTCACACACATTTACCCCAAATGCAGAGATCTCAAGGCTATGAATCAAAGCCTGGATAGCAGTCTTTTTAGTCCCTCTGTTTAGGACAGAACACACTTTTATTTAGACAATCGCAAAACTCAAACCAGCAAAGAACCAAGCCTAATGGATTTTGTCATTCATGGAATCAATTGCTTTTTCAGTATTTTCCATGTCTTCCTCTGTGCTATAGAAGGTTATGACAAAAAATGTCATGGGGTTTCTAGAGGAAAAATATAAATTGATATGTAGTAGCAGAGATGCTGTTGTCTAATATGCTGTCCTTGATGATACAGATACAGAGCCTCAACTTTGGCATTCTGGAGAATTGCATAATAAGATCTGAATGGTCAGACTGTTCAGTATCTGGAGACTCTGGGATAAGCAAGGGGTGGGGCGAGACTTAAGAATTGTCTTTCCTTATGTTTTCTGCATTTCCACTCTTACTCTGTTAATTGCTGTGCAGAAAATTTCCTCCACTTCATATTTCATTTGAAAGCCTGTGTGGCTTCAGGAGAGATGAGTACACACACGTTACCAGTATCTTGTCTCCTCAGCAGCACTTCATTGAAAAACCCCGCAATTCACTATTTTCTAGGACATCGCATCTCTCATAAGCCCCCAGCTTCTTCTGTACTCCTTTGCCAGGACTTTCCACCTGTCCAGAAACCATCAGACTGTGCAACTGGGAGCATGGAAAGATAAACCTTTCATTTGTTTTTATTTTCTATTTTGGTAGCTTTGATATTCTGAGTGGAAGAAGGTTGAGAACCCCTGAAGGAGGGAAAGCGTCTCTGAATGTGGCTGTATTAGGAGTTGCTCATGCTTCACATCAATTTACATCTGGTTTAAAGTCCTCTGAAAGGGTTATGGGGTTTATCTGATAGAGACAGAGGGTAAAAGTCTTCTGCGTCTGAATTGCTGATTGATTGCATGCAGTAGTACAACAAATAATTCTTATTATGACTCATAATTCACCTATGGGGTTTCCCGTGAGGCTTGACAATAGATTTATGTGGGTTGCTTGGCTTTCCTTTTTACCACTGGTTAGGAAGAGGAAAAAAAAAATTCCCATCTATATTATTGTTTTCACAGAGATATTTCTTGTATAAAAGTACTGTTAAAAACATGTTTCCAGTTTATAAAAACTGTCTGCTTTATATTGCTGTGACATGGAAAGCTATTACCCCTGTTCTGTGTATCCATCTTTCTCAATATATGCTGGGTAGCAAGGGACCCTGCCCCAGCTACAGAAAACCTGTAAAACAAGGCATATTACTGCTTATCTACAAGCACTTCATGTCACAAGGAAATTCTCTGTCAGATTAGCACCCAAGTATTAACTCCTTCACTGCTACTGGCACTAGAAACTGAGCTGGCTGTAGCAATTAAGTAATTTTGTGACTCTGGCATTTTGCACCTCAGTAAAGGCATTGTTCTCCTCGGAATTCTCTTTCTTATTAATTTGCTTGATACACCTTAAGCTTTTCATTAACTCAAGCATCTTTGTTGCCTTTTGGTGAAGTGATAATAAAATTACAGATGAAGTGGTAGCAAAATGACTCAGCTAAAATGTGATTATTGTTTCTTCTGTACCTTTAATCAATAATGTTTAACTCTGAAATATAATCATATAATGGACTCTATTAGTAACTAGTGGATTGGCATGGCTCCTTTTAATGTCAATGGGTGGTCTAAGAGGTGTCAAAGGGATAATAATACCACCAAAGACAGCATCAAAAGCCTGGGAATATACTTATGTTCCTGTCTTTTCGTCGGGTCTTTTTCTCTAATTACCTCACTGATCGTTTACTGTAGATTAGATTATATCTTGTTGCCTTGTTGGAGGTACATTGGAGCTGCAATACTAAAAAAACCTCCAGTAGGCATTTCCTCTAAGTCCTCACTTTCGCTAGGAAAATGGACAGTGCTGTATATTTCTCTTCTGCTGCTGGACAGCTTTGCTAAACAGCCCGTAGCAATAACCAGCCTACTTTCTGCCTTATTTTTTAATTCTCTTTTAAGGACAAAACCCGAAGTAAAGTGTAACTGCTCTTTACACTAACTGTGCACTAGGAGGTGGAAGAAGTGGAGAGGGGTCTTCCTAATCACCCTCCCTTATAAAAAAAATTTCATGGTAAAGCTTCAGGGGCAACACCAGGCTTGCCCTAAGTAAGGGCTGGCTAAGGGTTCTGGTCTGTGTTCGTGTCAGAGTGGGAAGGATGAATCAACAACACAGGTGTTAAGAACAAGCCTACATCACTGAAAAAAGTAGACTCAGTCATCTTCTCTCCCTTTATCCCCCCTTATGTCTTCTGAACAGGAAAGCCAAGGAACCAATACTTAGTGTGAGTGTGCTTCACAGCTCATTCTTCCACTATCTTTGTGTCTCTTTCTGGTTTTGACACTCATCCTGAGGGTGTGATTGGAGTTGGAAAATAAAAAAGTCCCTTCCACTCAACTCTAGTGAAGTCTTAAAGCAATACATTTGAGATTTGACATGTTTGCCTGGGAGTAAGGTTTTGATTAAAATGCAAGGATTCCTTAACTAAGGTCCATAGGATCCCAAGCATTTAGTTACCTATAGATCTGTTTTACTGTTTTGGTTTTAGGTTAAAGTGATTATAAGGGATTGAGCCATTGTGAGGTTTGCTTCTTTTGTTCATATGTCTCAGCAGACTCTGAGAAGGTGTTAACTGCTGGAAGAGATCCTTATCTTGTGTCAGAATTCTCCATAAAATACAGCCCACAAAATTTCCCAAGGCTTTTTTATGTTAATAAAACCTGCAAGTTTTCAAAGGGAAGGTGAAATGGAAAAGGCAATTACTGCTGAAATTCAACAACTATAGAGAGAGATCGGTGATCCCACCCCTGGCAGGTGCATGCTCTGTCCACATGAAATTACCAGCTTCTATCTTCAGAGGTCTGCTGAGTCAAAAGACTGTTTCTGGACCTAATTGCAAATAATGCTTGAACTTGCCTGTGAAGTCATTGCACCTACATATAATAAACAGAAAGACAGTTAACCTTTCATAGTTTAAGCATCTTTCCCTCCTTGGTCTGAGAGCATCCCACCACAAATGCTTTCTGTTCCTATTAAACAGCAAGAGGCACTGAGGCACAACAAGGTAGTGCTGGGGAAGTGAGGGGAATTTGCTTTCTCCCTGGTTTTCTTGTTCCAGGTTACATAGTGAGCCAGTGGCTCAAACTTGGAGTTGAACTCTAGTCCCTCCACCCTTACCCGCTTGCTTGAAGTAGTACACAGTGGATAGATGTCTCCAAATTAATGTAAAGGGAAAAAAAGTCAGGCAGTTTATTGTCTCTGCTCAGGAATGTCTGTATAGTACACAAACTTCATAACTGGAAGGTGGTCAATGAAGATATTTTTACCATAAAGTTGCCATTAAGATAACAAGAGTATTACTGTTTTCTTCTGAAGTTTACCTGTAAATCACTGTTCCCTTTTGTCCTGTGAGTCAGCTGCACTGTGGATATGTGTGGGTAACATGAAAAGTTTACACAAACATCCCTTCTCCCACTCTATCATCTTCCCTACCTCTAACCCTTTCATACTTTGCCTCTTCTCCAACATTATGTGCCCTGTCCTGGTCCCCCACCTGCTTCCTTTCTGCTGCTCTCCCCCTTGCCTGTGCTTTCTAATAGCTTTTCCCTCTGTGACCCCAGTCATGCCCCTGTCTCTGACTCCCTGCTGCCTCTGCCTCTTTTTTTTCCAAGTCTTCAGATAAAACGTGTTTCCAGCTCTAATTATACTGTAAACCAAGTCCTCAGATAATTGGGTCTTTCACTAGGATGCAGATCATTTCAGAGCTTGGTGAGTTCCTGAGAATATTGTGAATAGTTGCATAGTGTATATGTCAGCGAGAGATGTGTTGAAGGGGAAATAAGCACTTTCTCCATCTTTAAAAATTCTTGTGCAGTGCCTAATCTCCATTATCTTCAATGGACACTGCACAAAGCAGTGGCAACAGATAACGAAGTCATACTTTAGTTTTGGCCTAGCAAAGATAATTGTGATCACCTCCCTTGCTTGTGACAGCGGTCAGGGCAGTGAAGAAGTATCCCATGGAGTGGTGCAGAGAGAAAAGAGGACAGAGGAGCCCTGTGATGCCTCCTGATTGCTGATGCGTCCTTTTACAGCAAGTCACACCTCTGTAGGTCAGGGTGAGCAGCCCCATGGGAGGAGACGCAGGCTATGTCCACAGGGCAATGAAGAGGTTAAAGTGGTTCTTCAAGCTCAGGGTGTGACCCATGAGGTGTCATATTAACACATCTGATACCTGTACATTAGTATGAGCAGAACAAGTAAAAACCTGCTTTAGAGAAATTAAATTAAGCAGTTGAAGGAAACAGTCATTTTAATAAGGAGCTTCTATATAAAAAATTCCTGATACTTCATTATCTATTTATTCCTTTCAGTCACTCAATTTTATTTTATTCTTCATAATTAAAAAGGAGACAAAATCAAGTCTTTAAAAATGATCTGATGCCACGGTTTAGTGTAAACAATATTGGTGGAATGTAGGACTCGCTGTGTATGTTCCCAGTCTCTGATAATATTTTAGCTTTATCTTTATTCAACTCAGAATATTTTTATGATGTCTTAGATATGCCTGTTAACAGTCATGGGGTGATATAACAGTGGCTTTGCTGAGGTAAGTAACAAGCTTGTGTGCATATCTGTAAGTGTTTCAGAACTATGTTAAAGATAACATTGAAATAACGCAAAAGGCCACCATTTCCTCAAAACTCTTCCCATGGCAAGTGGTGTGTTACTGGACATGTGGTCCCAATGACGTGAGCGGCGCAAGATAAAAGACCCAGAAGGTAAATAGAGCCCTCAGGAGAGAGGATCTCATTTTCCACTGCCTTTACCATCCCTGGTTATCCCCACTACTGCATGGGCAGTGTACTCAGCTCAGGGCCTGAACACTGACTGTGTGTATGTCATTTTCAGGGGAGCAATGCTTAGTAGACTTGGAAAGCAGGGGAAAGTTAGGCATGAAACCTTTTTGAAGGGCCCACATAGCTTCTACTGAACCTGTCCTGCACTTGTTGGAGCTGTAGCTACTGTCTAGACAGTGAGCTGGACTCTGAAGAGGTGCATAGGGAGAGGCAGCAACAGGAAAGGGTGACCGAGGAGAGGCTTTGTGGAGTTTCACCCTCTCTGTACCGGGGTAATTATGAAGCTATGTGTATTGGGTTTCTGTGGCAAGGTTTTGGTAGCGGGGGTGGGGGTGGGGGTTACAGGGGTGGCTTCTGTGAGAAACTGCTGGAAGCTTCCCCCATGTCCGACAGAGCCAATACGAGCCGGCTCTACGACAGACCTGCTGCCAGCCAAGGCTGAGCCAATCAGTGATAGTGATAACGCCTCTGTGATAACATATTTAAGAAGGGGAAAAAGTTTTGGGACAGAGAGAAACAGCAGCCAAAGAGTGAGAACATGTAAGAGAAACAAATCTGTGGACACCAAGGTCAGTAAAGAACTGTAGCCCATGGGAAAGGACCCATGTTGGAGAAGTTGGTGGAGGACTGTCTCCCGTGGGAGGGACCCCACGCTGGAACGGGGGAAGAGTATGACGAGTCCTGCCCCTCAGGAGGATGAAGCAACAGAGACAACCTGTGATGAACTGACCTCAACCCCCATTCCCCATCCCCCTGTGCTGCTGGAGGTGTGTGTGTGTGTGTAGAGAAAATCGGGAGTGGAGTTGAGCCAGGAAGAAGGGAAGGGTGGAGGGAAGGGTGGAGGGAAGGTGTTGTGAGATTTGGTTTTATTTCTCATTACCCTGCTCCATTTGATTTGTAATAAATTGAGTTAATTTTCCCCAAGTTGAGTCTGTTTTGCCTGTGACGGTGATTGGTGAAGGGTATCTCCTGTCCTTATCTCGACCCACAAGCCCTTTGTTATATTTTTCTCTCCCCTGTCCAGTGAAGGAGGGGGGAGTGATAGAATGGGTTTGGTGGGCACCTGGCATCCAGTCAGGGTCAACCCATCACACTACATCAGTTTCCTGTAGATGAGAGTCTGACCCAGATGACCAGAAATGCAAATCAGACATGAGGACCCAAACTTATCATACTCATCTTCATCCATAAAGAAGCACCTGGCAATGGTCTGGATGCAAAAGTCCTCGAAGCTGGTGAGAACCCTGCTGTCACTGCTCCCTCCCCCGTGGTGCTGCAGCAAAGGCACAGAGTACTTGGCCTTACATTGCTCCAGCTGATTTGTTCAGGAACAAGATTGTTCTATTTTGCAAAGTTAATATTCATCAAATGTTAATGAAAATACATAACAAATAATTATGACAAACATACCATCTGATTAAGATGAAAGAGGATGACAATTCTTGTGAATTTTTAATCTGAAAAAATAAAGAACATTACATTAATAAGACAATTATATCATTAAATATTTAAATTTACTTTCCATAGTAGATTTTAGTTTTATTTAACATATTTTGTTTTTAAGTATTGCTAACATTTTTATGAGATTTGTTCATAAAACACATCAACAGATATGGTTTTGTGAGGCAAGACGAATTTTAACACCATGTATTCATTATATTGATCACAATTTCAATTTTATTTATCTTTTAAAAAAGCTAATAGAACCCTTTTACAGTTTATTATAATTCACGCTATCTCCATCTATAGATAAATATTTAATAGCGTTACTAATGCATCATGTGCAGAATATTTATTAATTAGAAAATATGAATTACTAGTTGTACATTTCAATAATTTGCATTTAAAATTAATGCTACATTTTTCCAGGAAGCCATGATTAACTTTAAGAATCTGACTTCAGCTGACCAAAGCTAGGCAATTAAAAGTGCCTGCTGCAAACTTACCTGTCACCCCACAATGTTGTGGCCAACGAATAAAGAGGACTCTGAACAAGAGAGGATGCCACATGACAGACAATAACACAATGCTCGTGCATAGTCTGGCATCAGAGAAAAGGAGATACAAAGGCAAAGTTTCACCACTCCCTGGTTTTCCTTGATAAAGTCAAACAGCAGTTTTATGTGGCAGATTTGACAATGTGGTTCTGCCATGTAGTCCTAGGGACAAACCTCACACAGGTATCTTTGTGTATGGAGCAACCTTAGGGAGCAGACGCTGTTCAGCCTTCCTGGGCAGGAGAGGTGGCTGGGGAAGGAATTGCTCTGGGGGAGAGGTTGGACCAGGGGACAGGACGGGGAGCAGAGCTGCGTGCTGGAGGGTAGTTTTGCTGGTGCTCCAAGAAGCCACTGATAAGGATTCAAATTGGGTTTCTCCCATCTTGTCAGTCTCTGTGAAATTATGCAAGGCATCATGAGACTTGTTCCTCCAAGACACTTGTTTAATATGTAAGTAAGGTATTTAGGTCAGGTGTTAGACTGTGACTTTAGCTTCGCTTCAAAAGTGCAGTATCTGCCAAAAACCCCCTTTCTGTGAAACTGGACATTTTTTTTTCAAACTAAACTACTGTTTTTCTTTTTGTGGACTTATTCTTTTCAACTGAAGTTTCCAGAAAGTCAGCAACTTCCTGATTTGTTAATTTAAAAAAAAAAATCTACTTTTTCTAAAATAAGAAATTTATGGCACCATGAGCAACTTCTCAGTAAGGTCTGTTAAATACAAATAACCTTCCTGGAACTGTTTGTCAGGCAGACATAGACATGACAGACCAACCAAAAACCTTTCTTTGAGGTATCAATCTGTTAGGTTAATCTGCGATGTAAGTATGCATTTTACTGTGTTGTTAAGCAATAACAGATATGAACTTGTCATTTAAGGATGGGTTGAGTATTTCTGAACCTCAGAAGTGGCTTAGTAAGTGAAAAGGTTAGAAGCAAAACCAATGCTTCACAGAATAGGCCATCTTTCACCAAAAGGTTTTACAAAATACTTTGTAAAGTTTGCATTTTTAAAGAATGTATAGCCTTTACCTATCAAACACTGGACTGTGCTTTCTGATAAAGCCACTAACAGACCTGTGTGTTTAAAAATTTTTTAATTGTTTTCCTTTTGCCATGTGTTTATGGAATGTTATTGAACACAGCCTACAGCATCTAGCTGTACAAAGACATCAAGCTATTTACCATTACCACAGCTATATATTTGTAAGTATGTGTGCATATTGCTCTGTGTGTGTGTTTATGTCTCTCTCTCTGTATGTGCAATCACAGGCATGTAGATACATCACAGCACTATAATCTGTGTGTACATACGTGTACCGAGTGTTTATAGTTATATACGCTCATGTACATGAAAAACTACTGATAAAGTTTTCTGGTAATAATCCTGCGTATGATGGTCAACATACCACTCCCTCCCATAATTTCATAATTACAGTAATAAAAGAAAAAAGTATTACACAGCCAGGAAGCAAAAAAGAAAAAACCTCCGGTTGGTTACCACTCCACTTTTGTAGTGACTATATGTTCACACGTACGAGCACACACATGCAGTTTCTGATAAAATGAGTTGTTTCTCAAAAGACAGAGAGAGAAAAAAGAGAGGCCTGGTGAAACCCTCAAGTTGCTCTTGAAATTACACCTATACCTGTTGTCGTTTTCAGGAAATCCACTTTGTTTAGTTGATAAACTTGTTTTGACTTTTCAGTGGAAACAGTTTGCTGGCACTACTTCCTTAACTGTAGGCCAAATTCTGACCTCGGTTTCATGTAACTCCCACAGCAGTCAATATAGGTTGGTTGTGTAAGGCACGACAGAGCCTTTCTGTTTACAATTATAAGAGCACTGAAAGGTATTTTGTTGTTATTACTGCTTGCATTGCTAGAACTGCACCTGAAGATTCTATTTTAGGCAGCATTCAGACCACAGATACGGTTAGCCTAAAATTCTCAGAAATATTGAAGTGCATACACAGAAAAACAGAAGAGAGGCAATCAACAAAAGGGATTTCATTTTAGCTGAACACACCACTGTATGGCATCTTGATTTTATACTGATGAGCCAAAGTATTGACATGTAATGATTTTGGTGTAAATCATATGCTTTGATGTGCAGAAAAGTTATGGAGCATTTTATATGAAGTAATAATATTAAGTAATTCTATTGAACTAATTACCAGTTAATCTGACATTTAATGAAATAAGTAACACTAAATGTGACGTGAGGGCAGCTTTTATGGACTTAAACTTTAATCAATGGTATGGGAGTCAAAGGTGTCATTTTTGCTGATGGTGGTGAACAGAGGATGACGGCATTTGCTAAAGAGTTTCTTGTCTTCATTATTCTAGGTTGAATGATTGCTTCTAGGCAAACTGGGAAAAGATGCCTGTGTTCTTAATGATAAGAAGAAGCTATGAGATTGACAAAAAATATATCCATGTTATTTTTTATTGCAGCTACTTGCTATTCCTAAGTATATGCCTATTTTACAGGGTTCTGATTTGCAGCCCTACAACAGGTGCTGCAGTTTGGCTTTACAATAACTTGGGGTTCAGACTCACACTTGATGCTGAATTCATTGCCTGTTCCCAATGTCTACTTTTGGCTCTCAGTCTGATTTGAGAGGAGAGAGGCAAAAGTTCCCCAAGCAATTCAGGTAGAGATTTAGGGCTGGTTTGCCTTGAAGGCAACATGGTTGCAGCTGACTCAAGCTGCTTGGCTCTCCAAATGCAAGCTCAAAGGCAGTATGGATCTATGACTCATATTAGGTCCACTCGATTTTGCTGCAGAAGTGAAACAGTTTCCTTAAGGGCCAGCTGATCCACACAGGACTTTCCTTCTGTCCTTTCTTCTTGAAAATAGTTGGTATTTTTGTGCAGTATGTTATAGAATGTGGTTCCAGTGCCCCATCTTTGGCTCTTGTCATTACTCAGAGCTTCCCTTGGTCTATGTGTATGTACTCTGAGTATAAATTCAGAATGGAATGACTTAAATTTGTAAGGAAATGCACATAGTTAATATACTACAGAAACATAAATACACCACATGCAGGACTAAGTACTTGTGCCAGAGTCAAAGTCATGTTATTCTGTTATCATGTTCCATATTCACAAGTTGGTGGAATTCATCCCAGTTATTCACATTAGATCCAGCATTGCTGTATAATGGGTGGTGAAGTGGGAGAATAAAATTGGAATAAAGATTTCAACAGGAAAAAAAGGAATAGATTTTTTTTGTGAAGAGAGATTAATTTTCAGTGTTACGTTACAGATCACTGGCACAGCAGTGTGGAGAAGCCTGTATAAAAACTGTCTGCACAAGCCCAGCCAAACTCACTGCTAAAAGTTATTAATTCTTTTAGAAATTTTTAGAAAGAAAATCAATAACTTGCTCAGACATATCCTTTCTGATGTTTTTGGAACATTCTGTACCACAGATGTGGCCAGGAACAAACTATGAGTTACATCATTTAGGGCTATTCCCAAATCAGGTTGGATTGGGCTCTGAATTACATGAATTCCTTCAGCAAGAATTCTAAGGCTTGGTCAGACCAGAAGGACATACATTAATAATAGTGATAAGCCTCTTTCTGCAGCCAGTTTGTAAATCTGGGTCCAACGTTACTAGGCCAATAGTACTGTTGTGAATGAAGTTATTGTGCTGAATTTGGTCATCTAGCACACCATTCTTTGCCATGCCATTCCTCCAGTAGACTCTAGCAGCTGCCAGGCAAGAGGAGATCGTGTCTGTAGAGAATGAGATGCCAACCATCCTTGACACTGGTTTAGAGATTGTGATAAAAGGGAAGGAAAAAATACCAACTGAGCACATGGGTTAATGGCTGCTATTTTAGTCCCTTGGGGCCATTGCCAGCTGCCATTAAGTCAAAGTAGCCCTCAGGCTCTACTTGGTTTCATGATGAGTAATTTAGGTTTTCCTGGTGCAGAGCCAGGTTGAATTGGCTTTATATGATAGACTCTACAGATCTCCACTGTGAGCACAGGAGTGTAAATATATAGTGGCACATACCGGTGCAACGGATCAACCTACTGTGTTCTCCAACAGCAACAGCAATAATCTTTATGAACCAGAGATTCTGCACGTCTGAGGAGATGTCTTCCTTCCGATATGGATACTCTTCAGTTTTGTGGAACCGCTTGCTTATTGCTAGTCAGAATCTTCTTTGGTGTACATTTATTTTAAGGAGTTAACTACAGGACGGGATATTTTCTACCCACTGAAAAAGTAGTTCATATCTGAATAAATAACTGAAAATGGCTTCTCACTGTTCAGGAAGTACAATCAATTTGAAATTAGGATTATGGAAACATCTGTGAAAATTCAAGTGTCATCTCAATTTGGGCTCATTCAGATCCTGTATTTTTTTTACTTCCCAAGCAGTGCATTTAAAATCTAATCCTAATTAACACACATAGTTTAATTATAGCCAACAAAATATTCTCCTAAAATTGTGTGTGCTGGTTGGGGGGTCGGGAAGGGAGGGAGGAGGCGAGGGAGAAACTAAACAAATGTTCACTGATTGTAAAAATCCTTGTTTTGTTAATAATATAAATCTTTAAAGACTTTAAACATACACTGAAGTTTGCCTCTCATGAATCAAAGTGGCATAAAAAGCATGAAGCAGGCACAGCACTCCTACTCCCTCTTTCTTCTTGCTCATTTCTCGGAAGTTTGAAACTAACAAACTCTGCACTGGAATTTAAAACTTTCCTTTTTGAAGGGATTTCCGCATAACTTATCACATAAAATATGTGATGCTGCTGCAGGTAGAAGCAAATAAATCACGAATGTCATGGACAGGCCTTGGGAAGATTTTGAAATTTGAGTGAAGCACCGGAAAAGCCAGGGTGGTCTGCTGCTATGAACGTCATTCTATGTCAGCAGAATTCTTTGGCACTACTGGATGGTTTGGAAGTCTCATGAGATTTTTCAATACTTCTGACTTTTGTTTTAGCACAACAGGTCTTGAGAAAACCACCATTTTAGGCTGTTTCAGAATGCTTTCATTCCTGATTCAGACCTCAGAGTTCAAAGTATCCCAGCTTAGGGATACTGTAGCCCTTTATGGGCACCACTTGGTATCTCAGGACATCTTTGCTCACTGAGTCTAGACTGGGGAGAGCAGATTCCTCGCACTTTACCCTGGAATCAGGCCTCTTGCCTGTGCCCTTGAGTGTACCTGGAGTCCACAGTCCAGCTACCCTCGTTCCCCAGAGCAGTGTTTCGTATCTGCCAGCAGCACCATGATGCTTGCACAGTCCTTCAGAGTTCTGCTCAGGCTACAGGTAAGTTTTATTTTACTTGGATTTGGGGAAGATTTTTTTTGGAACAATGTAGCAGGGAATCAAGAAACATAGGCCTAACACTTTGTTGAAAATAAGCCTGTATTTGGTCATTAACTTCCTCTAGGCCATCCCATTCCTGCTTTAGTCTGCTTTTGTTTGAGACTCTGTTAATGTTTTGGGTCATGCTGAGTTCTCCATGTCAGATCAATCCTATAAGGATCTCAGTATTTTGATGACAAATGTCCTCAAACATTGATCAGAGGAGCACCACTTCTTATGCATTTCAGGCCTCTTGCTCTCTTGTCGTTTGCACAGATCTTTCTCCTGAATATTCTGAATGAAAAAGTTTTCTTTCATGAGGTTGTTCTACTGGTTGTGTAATAATAGAATTTGATGGATCTAGATTTCTTCTTATTGGTGGCTTTCCAAGAGGTGTCAAGATCAGCATTTTTCCCGTCCTCACAGTAAACTAAAAAAGAATTAAACAACCTTGGCTTGACAAGGTCAGATATTTTTTCATTTCATAAAATGAAAAAGGAGATTAAAACAAAAAATGGACATGGTAACATCTTTTGAATATATCTCATTCCATCAAACATGACAATGGAAGCCATGAGTAACCAAGATTCTCCTCATTTTTGGAACAGATTTATTTCTGCTTTCATCAGGAAAAGGTTAATTTTAGGATCAGCTCTGGCTGGTGTGAATAGTAATTTTTTTTTCCTTCAGAGAGAATTAGGAGATTAGGAAACATAATGTCTCTGTAAATGAGTTAAACTCAGCTCTATATCCCATCAATAAGACTAAGAACATAATGTAGCCCAAATCTGGACCAGAAAATTAGCTTAAAATAGGAAAATGTTATTGCAGAAATGGACCTTTTCCTCATCTGTTTCCCACATGTGCCTTTGCACCATATCTATCCACTGACTTGAGTGAAAGTAAGTTTTCCTACTGTGTTGCAAGCTCTGCTGAGGCAGTGGCAGCCGTGGAAGACTAAGCTGAGATCTCTTTCACCTGATGTCCCACATCCCATTGTCGGAGTGGTTTTAACAGCAGATGCTTTATTGCCAGTGCTGATGGAAGAGGCAGCCAGAATAGTTTGATTTTCAGATCCCAAATGGATTTTAAAGTAGTGACAGTGACTGAAACCACCTTTTGATTTCTGAACTGAGCAAATGTGTTTCTGAAGTCACTTAGGCAGAACAGAGATTTGCTTTTCATATACAGGCTTCAATTTTAAAGAATTCTTTGACTATGTTTATATGGATAGCACTTTCTTAATTTGGGGGTCAAACACCATAAGTTTTTATCCTAAGTGCTTATTTTATCATGTGTCCAAAGAGTAGGTAATACAGTAGCAGTGATAGTTTGCTTTCCTTCTTCTGTCCCTACAGTGAATTATAAGAGACTCTTCTGGCAGTCTGTTAACAAGACAACTTGGGATGGAGCTGGCAACTCTGTTTTCTGAACTCCCCTCTGTTATCTGAAAAAGTATTTCCACTCTTCATTTTTGTAGGTGCTGTGTTGAAAGAGAGGCAGGAAGAATGATACCTGAAAGGGCTCAGTCATTGCTTTTGAAAACAAATACTAGCAACTATGCCAGACATTATTGCATGGAGAGGGAATTAAACTTCTTGTAAATTACAGTATTTCTGCAGCATTCCTTCTGCCTCGATATTCTGGGGATGGACTGGTACTGGAGGTGGCTTATAGTGCTTTTAAATAAGTGCGGAGAGACAACCATCATCTGCTGTTTTGTCTGAATTAGGAATAGTCCTAGGTGGAAACCAGTCCTATGCCCTCTAGAAGATCAGTGCAAGTGGTGGCTACAAAGC
The DNA here is from genome assembly GCA_026212715.1 of Elanus axillaris. NCBI lineage: Eukaryota > Metazoa > Chordata > Aves > Accipitriformes > Accipitridae > Elanus > Elanus axillaris. Next base: position 5,134,024 of record JANZLQ010000078.1, on the reverse strand, counting down.
ATCTATCCAGTGTAAGGTATGCAGGAAAATACCACTTGCAATTCTGAAATGTCTAACCTTAAAAAAATCTGTCAGCTCAGGGGAGAGCAACCAGATTATTTTGCAAGACAGGTGAAAGTACATGAGCCCTGTCTTCTTGTCTCTTTTCGCAGAGATCTTAAAACCACCAGGAGTCTAGTCTTTGTTTTTAAAGTTTTACATGTGGGATCCAGCTAATTTACTGGAGGGGACCACTTCATCCTCCCTAATCAGAGCTGGTCAGCAGAAAAAAGGCAGAGATCCAGCAGCACCTGAGAATCGAGTCAAGGCTGGCACTTTCAGGCATGATGGTGATAGGCTCAAGAAAGGAACATGGATACAAAGCTAAGGCTTAATTGCCCATAGCAAGGGGATGTGACTAAGGGACCTGGGACTATGAACACACCCTTAGCCTTGCTGCTCTATGATCAGAAACATTAGGGGGGCTGTGTGGCAACTATGACTTTCTCAAAGCTATCTTAAGAACAGTGTTTTCTTCCCTACACACATCCCATATTGAGGTGATTCCCTATGGTGCTTCATGGACTTGTTAGGTCTTAAACTGACCCTTAGCATTTTGCCCTTGATATTTCTGAGCTTTTCTCAGTTAGTAACTATTTAGAGAAAGAATAAAGTTGTAATTATTCTTAGCTCTCAAGCATAAATGTGGTGTTATATCCTCCCCTCCCCAAGAACGACATGGGCTAAAAATTGAGCTTGAAATCTATTCTGTAGCAAAATTGTGGAAAACCAACAAAAAATAATAAAATAAATTGCACAGCTACACACATGAGCAGTTAAAATCATGTGAGACATATTCAGAACTGCGAATGGTTTTTAAACATACTAAAACGTAAGTGGGTTAAATTTATCACCCTCCATTTTAATTTAAAAGATGTAGGAGAACATGTAGCTGAGGATTTTCTAAAAGAAGTAGTGATTTGAGCATGTTGGGGGTGGTGGTGGAATTGCTTGTAGTTTTATTCATTTAGGCATATCTTATCACTCCTCCTTTTCTTCCTTCTTGGAGGGCAATGAGAGAACCCAGATGCCAAGCTGTGGAACATGTTCTTCTGACACTAGCATCTGGCTCCTTGGCAGAATCCTCCAACTGTCATGCTGACAGCTTTCCTGTTGTGTCCTCGTATATTTTTATATAAGAAAATTGCAGATGGGTTCTTTTCTCAAACTAATACGCTATTCTGTTGACCCTTATCATACAGAAATGTGTTGGGTTTATCTGTTTGTGAATGAGACCTTGGCCAAATATACTTCAAAAAGGATACTTCTCTATTCGTCTCTGAATTTGTCTGCAAGCTGTCTGGGAAGATGCCAGAATCCTATTACACACCGTTTTTGTGCCTTTAAGCAGTAAGTCCTTCATTCTCTCTGCTGTACAAATAGATTGCACTTTTTGCAGCAAGCACACTTGTAAAATACAAGCATATTTATTTAATAGTTGCAGTGAAAAAAAAAAGAAAAAAATCTCCCTTGAAATGGGGAGAAATGTGGTTTGGTTTGCTGTGGTTTTTTTTACCAGAGGTTTTTGTTTGTTTATTTTTAATTTGACATTACCTAGTATGCTGCTGCCCTGAAGGAATTTTTTTTCCCCCAGAGTTTTGCTGGAGACCACCAATCCAGAAGGCCTTATAATGTTACAAAAGTAGCACAGTGACTTTATTAAAAAAAACCCAACCAAACAACAAACCAACACAAAAAAACACACACAAAAAACCCAACCAACCAAACCCAACAAAGATTTTACTTATTAACATCCTCCAAAACCTCCTGGTATTTTCTAAATGGAATTTTCTTAGTCCCGCATAGCGTTTAGACACATGACTAATTTATGTGGATCATCATGAGCAGTCCCAGTGACTTTACAGTGAAGCACAGCTGTGCTTCAATTTAAGGCTGTGCTCAGAGGGAGCCTGTTAGGTTCTTGACTTCAGGCTTGACAAAGCCCCTATCGTCAAGATGACAATAAAGAATGCTAAAAGTTCCCATGTTACTTCCTCTCTCTCTCTCCTCCTCCATATAGACCTCTTCTGACGGTTGTTACGTATTTCTCTTCCAAAATATCCAAAGACACGCCCCCTTCCCTCCCCCAAATCTTAGGTCTCCTTTAAATACATAACTTTGCTAGCATGAATAAGATCAAACACAGATAAGAAAATATTGCAAACACACAAACCAAAAATTATCTGGGGCCCTGGCTCGGTGGAGGCTCCAGCTCCATGGGTGTTGTCCATGGAGGCTCTTCAGGGCTCTTAAAAGTTGGCACCCATCAAGAATATTTAGCCATGACTCATGCGCCCACTCAAACTCTGACCTTCCACCCCATCTCAGCCCCCTCCTCAGCTCAAATAGCAGAAACCCGGATCCAAATGACTCCCTGATGGTGACATGGAAGGTTGCCAGCTCCGATGAAGCCAGGTGGATTCCACTGAGCATGCTCTGTGTGTCCACACTAGGGCAACATCCTTGGAGTTTGACTGCTGTAAGATTCTCCTAATTTATTCTCCTAGCAACAGATATTAAGACTTGATTGACACTGTGTTTTGTTGGGTGCTTTTGCAATAAATAAAGCCACAAAGAGTAATTTTATTGTTCTCTCACCTCGGTTGTTCAGTTTGTGTAGCTATTCCAAGAAAAAAAAAAAAACCAACACAAACCCTCAAGTCAGCATTAAAGGAAGAAGAGGTAAGTTTCTACAGGTTTCTTATTCCTATTATCACAAAAAAGAATCTTTATAAATTTCCAGCAAACGCAAGTACACAGAAGCAAACAGGTATGTGCATGACTATTATGTTAACTGATACGTGGTCCCATATCATTTTCTCATCTCAAAATTTGTCATAAATGAAATAAATGACATTACAACTATTCAGGAAAGATCATAAATATCAAGAATGAATTTCTGCATTAAGCATTAACTCTGATGGGGCTGGGATTTCACTCCAGTTTCCCAGCCATACAGTGCAAGTTATTTCCTGCTGTTTTCTTGTTTCTGTTTCAAACATTCTGATTCACCATTGGGTTAATCATCTACTAAATACTGTCTCCAGGTGGTTTGGGTTTGCTGTTGTTATCTCCATGGCCCTAAGGGACTATACCTGCCAAAGAACTGAGGGAGCCCGAGCACTGATATTATGCAAGAAACAGAGACAGAAACAAAATACATCAACTGTATCAGCATACTTTCATTTATACCAGATTCTGATTTGAACATACGTGCTTTTTGAAGCACTCAGCATACACCCTGAAGTCTCAAGTTGCTCCAGATTGCATAAGCAGGTAAAAATGATATTTGTTAAAGAGGTGCAGAGAGTCAAGAAGAAAAATGTACCTTGAACTAATGGGTGGGGGACAATTAAGACAAACTTAGTAGGTTAAGGTTTATATTTCTTATTTAGGTGACTACTGTTGTGCCCAGTGCATACCTTTATCCTATATTCACATCAGATCTGAATAAGAATTATCATATGTATGATGCTTTTAGGAGCGGGGTTTGGTTCTTACTTCAGCCATGGATCCTGTAGGCAAAGCATTTAGTTTACCGTATCTTCTTCCTGTAAAACAGTGGTAGTATTTTCCTCTGTTACAGAGGAATTTGAAAGGTAGATTTATTAGTGGCTGTGAGACACTTTACTACTACAATAATAAAGTCCATAATCAAAGCTTGGGATTTTAGAAAGGCAAGTTTGGGGTACTTAGGAAGGTTAGTTAATAGATTGAGTAGTTGGATTCAGAGCTTGAGAATTTGAATACTGAGGATCATTATCACACATGGAATTATTTTAATTTAAAGGGGAAATGGTGTTAAAGATAAGTGGGAAAATTGGAGAGAATAGTATAGAATTCTTAGGATGAACAAAGAGTTTACAGTTTGTAAACTCTTTAAGCTTTAAGATGTTTGTTCATCTTCAAAATATCAGCCTCTATAGAAATCAAATTAAACTGTTTTCAAGTCTTTCTGAATTAGCACAGAAAATAAATGGTTGAAGGTTGTTAGCCATATAAACAAAACCCAGGAGGTACTGGTTCTTCTATGCACTGATGGTGGGCTGTCAAGAAAGGAGGTAAGGCTAACCAAGGACTGGATCAAGTATTGAATAAATATTTTGTATCGCGTTTCAGTAAGATGATGACTAAAGAGGATAAGATCGATCACTTCTTTTTTCCATGCCTATCCACCACAACTATTCTTTCTTTCCAAATTCAGTCACAGGTTCAAGCTGTTGTCCTGCCTAGATGCTTTTCATTTGATGGTTCTCCTAAGACCATGCAGATCAGGAGGTGTTCCGTCATTTGATTTTTGTAAATCTCTGTACTACAACTATTTTTTCTTGCCTTCTTAAGTGATGGTTCTAAGGTTTTCAAGTTTCCCAATCTCTTTCTGCAAAAGCAGCATGAAGTTTAGTGACATGATGTTTTTTCCTTACACTATTGAATATAAGAAACTCAATGATACATTCCAAAAGCCTTCTGAAGTTGAAGAGTTTCCAGAGCTACATGATTCTTTTGAACAAATTCAATCTACAACAACAAAAGGTATCTAAAGAAAATGAAGATAGAGCAATAGAAATTATGGCCAAGCAAAAGCAAAAATTGGGTTTCTACACTTCAGAATCAGAGAATTTGGACAATATCCAGTCTTTATAGTGACAGCATCTACAAGCCTAATATCAAGAATTTTTTAATATGTGTATTTATAAGTCCTGTGCAAAGATTGAGAGCAGCCAGTATAGTATCTATACCTAAAAAATGAAGGGAAAAGTCGATCCAAGCAACCACAGACTTGTAAACAGTACTTCAGCAATATAGTCTTAGAACAGATTTTAAAGGAAAGAATATGAAGAGAAATTGAATACAGGTCAATTACAACATTGGTTGCACAAAGGCAGATCATCTTAGATAAACCCAGTATCTTTTTTAATTAGGTAATATATTTCTTAGATGATGACAATGGATTGAATTTTATTCTTGAAGATAGTAATTATTTTTACAGGAGAACTGTCAGAAGAATAAGGAACGGCCAAAAGGAGAGACTGTCACAAATGTATTCACGGTTGGTCCTAGGAAGGATCCCATTTAACATTTTGATTATTGATATAAGAGATATAAGAGTAAGAAGTACTTGTGTATTTGTGAGATGTAGAGATAACATAAAATGGGGAAGCATCACCTTAACAAAGGATTGGGTCTTCAGGTAAGGAGAACCAGATGATTTTGTTGATGTGAGTGATGAGATGAGATGAAATTTAATAGCACAGATTGCAAAGCCAGGGATTTAAGGACCAGTAACTAGATTTTTTTTTCTCTTGAATATAATATGTATTTATCAGTTGAAGATAGTGGAAAAGAAATATGGACATACTAGTTTTCCTGGATGATGACTAATAGTTGCCATGCAGAGCAACTTTGAAAGTCTATTGTAATTGTAAAGTCTATTCTAATTGTAAGAGGCACTATCATCTAAGGCAATTTCACATTATTTCATTGTTGACCGACAAGGACTCATTTAATTTATATAAAGATCTGGTCACTTACGTTCATAAAAGATGACCTTAAAACAGAAGCAGAGAAAGACAACTAGCATGCTTATAGAAATGGAGAATTACTCTCATGAAGAGAGATTAATTGAGATGGTTTCTTAAGCCCAGACAAACAAAGGTTGAGAGGAGATAGAATGATTCTTCAGAAATATATTTAGGAGTAAATGTTAAAGACAAAGAACATCTATTTAAATGAAAAGTTAGTAGTGGCATAAGAGCAATGGTTCTAAAATTACCATGAATAAATATAGAGTGGACATTAGGAGAAGGTTTTTCACTGCTCCTGGAGTTATTTTCTTCCATAAAATAGTAATGTAAAGAACTGAAATTGCTTGAGTATGATAACTTATGGAAGAGTATGTGTGCTTAAATAGGTGAGTTTCTGGAACAGGGAAACTGCAATACGAGTTTTTGGATATCCAGTGTAGTATTGTACCCAAGGGCGACTGACGTAAGACTGAACTGCAGTTTGTGTGCATCTTCCTCATATTGTAGACATACCATATTCAGAGTTTCTACTGGTTTCTCAAAGGGACCAGGAAGCAAGTTCCTTGCTTCTTCCTTTCCTAGGCAGAACTTGTCCCCTCTCCCTCCTGTCCCACACAGTCAGGTTGGCAGGAATATGTAGCCTTTCTTTTGCCTTTCTCTGAAGTTTGGGTATGATTTTCTTGCCAGGATCACCAGGGTGATTTATTAAACCTCAGCAGCCTGCTATTGGAGAAAACTTCTCCTGTCCTCTTCTTGCAGGACTTCACACTTCTGAAAACTTGTGTTTGGTTACAAGTTTGTTGGAGCATGCAAGGAAGGTTTGGTGGTTTATGGAGCCTGGTGACCTGTGGCACAGAGGTTATGTGAAATTTTCCACATGAAACCTTGGCTGGATGGTTATGTCTGACAGTTCTGGATTTCTACAAACTGGTGGTGCTTTAGGTTTCATGTGCCTGCAAACATCTTAGTGCTGTGATGCTGCAATTGGGCTGGTACCAGTAGTGACCTGCTGTGTTCAAGTTTCCTTCAGAACTTTTATATCAACATATTAAAGATATGCAGTTGCTTCTCTGGACAGATTCAAACCAGCTACAATAATATAGGTCATGTACTTCTGGAAAGAAAAGAAAAAGAGATTTTACGAAGTCTTTGTTAATTTATTATAAACTTTTTCCTTCAGTTTGAAAATGAAATTGTACGATGTCCTTATCTCTCTCTCTTTTTTCTTTTCTTTTGGTAGTGAAAACCAAAACTAAACTGATTGGGGTTTCACACATGTTGGAAAAACCACTAAAGATATATGCAAATTTTTCATGGTATTTTTTTTCTGTCTCTGATTTCCAGCATAATTTTTACCTGAAGACAGTTAGACTTTCACAACTCAGAACTGGCCATTCTCAGAGTGAATCATTTGTAGATTAGTGGTTTTACAATGGATCTGAGAAAATTCTAAGTTTCAAACTGAATTTTGGCTTCTCACAGACTCAAAAGGAGATTGGTGAACTATGAGAAACAAATCTGCCACACTGATTCACTCATCTGCACATAGACTGAAACCAGTGGATTTTGCGTATTAATGGTATAAACTCATTATGATCTGCCTGGTCATATTTAGCAGAAATGTTTGAAATATCTTATTCAAGTTGTAAAATGACATAATGTTAACAAATACAGATATTTTAGATGGACTGAAACTACATTCAGCTGCAACAATGTGGAATGAATTGTTCAGATCTACATGATTATGTTAAAGAAGACAGAATTCATTTCAAGTCCCTTGCCACTATCACCCTGCCTCATAAATGCTATATCCATGTCTTGTAAGTGCCTTGCCTAATGAGGCCCATTGGATACTTGCAACTCTTACTGGCTTCAGTAGTTATCTCTGAAGTGTTCCAGTATAGCTGTCTTCAAATCTTGCACAATTTGAATATTTTACTGGTTCTAAATACTGAAGGTTGTGTTTCTTAATTGTTGGGTGTTTTTAATATATAAGGCACACTAGATGCAGATAAAATATATTTGAAATGCTAATCGCCCCCATTTAATATGTCAAATTAACCTGTATCAAGGAAAATAGCCCTGTGTTTTACATAAATATGTATGCATGTATGTGTCCAGCTGTGGGCACGACTAGAGATAAGGAAACATAACATAAATCTTGTAGGTAAGAAAACGCCAATGACAAGTCAAATTGTCATGCAAGAAGAGGCTAATGAAAGCAGCTGTGTTTGGAGGTAAAAAGTATTTTTTTCCAGAAAAAAAACTTCTAAAATTCACTAAATTTGACCATCTTAGATCAATAATCTTATACTCTCTTCAGAACCTTGCAAGTGTCTCAGCCTGAGGCTATACCCTAGTAATCTATTACTGAGATGAATCCTCTGCTCTTTATTTTTAATTGTGGATACACGGTAGAGACCACTGTGGTAAAGATGAAAATTGAATTAATTTTAAGATTTCCAGATATATGAAATATTTACCAGTAGAAAAAATCTCCCAAGAAATGGTTACATACCCAAATGCTGTAAAAAGTTTGGCTAAAGAAACCACAAATGCCCATGATTAATTATTAAAATGTATATATTCTTATATATTGTAAGTACTATTTTTGCTTGAATAATAAAGTAGTGATTAGATTTAAAGAACTCCACTCTGTTCTCTGGGTTTTGAATTAGGACAGACTGCAGGAGCTTGTTTGTGGATGTAATTGAGAATAACTTAAAAAGAGACATAGACTGAGATGCTTAAAACTTAAAGCTCACGTGCTTCCCAACCTTGAAAATGCCTGGATTTTCTAAGCACCTAACTTTGAGCTACTGAATTTATAATTGCACCTATAATTAATGCCATGAATAAGTATGTAAATGCACTTTGCTTAGATCTTTATCTAAGAAGGGTTAGGAAACCAGGCCAGATAGAATTACCTAGGGTTTGAGTGGTGCAGCCCAAATCATTCTTTCTCTCAGCATTTGTTTCAGCAGCTCTGTGCTTAGCTTGTTGGCTTCTGTGAACCAAGTGTTCATAGGTGCCAAATTCTCTCTATGAAAGCAAGACAAGCCAGGCTGCATAACTTTGTAACACAGTGTCTAAAAGTTAGGTATTGGTATACGTGCAATATTGAGCATTTGTCAAATCGCTTTGCACATCTAGCCCCAGCTCTCTATGAATTTGTCTGACAATATTCCTTTTCATTGCAGGTCGGCTGGGCTAAAAAGTCAGCACACGCAGTCCTCTGGACTGAATCACTGCTAAGTATTGAAACCTGTGGGTTTCATGAAGTCACAGATCAGTAATTTTAGGCTAGACCTTTTTTTCAGGAGAGAAAAGGAATGCCTTTTTAGTAATTGCAGGATGTTACACTGACCTTAATGAAAGTGATAATCATCAGTGTGATGGATACTTAACATTAGACCTAATTAATTGTTTGGTAGCACAAATAAGTAATGCAGAATGAGAGGTGACACAGTTTTACTAACAGCTTTCCACTCCAAGACCTTCTCAGGAACAGGAGTTGAGCAGACACAGCAACACACAGCCAGCTAGCCACCACACAGCACCATCTAGGCAGTTCCTAAGGTAACTCACACCGTGTCACTGCGTGTTTGTGTAGAACAAACGTATTTTTCCTTGACTTGTAGATGTTTTTTAAACCTTAGGTTGCCTCCTGCTTTCATTTATGCCACTTTACCCACAAGTCTCTGTTTCTGTAGAATTCTTCTTACCCAGAACAGTGACAGAGCAGGAGCAACCACAGCTGAGCAAAAGCTGAGGCAGAATGAATAAACAGCTGGGGGACTGCAAAGGGCATTGAGGAAAGCAGAGCTCTGGAGTCTTAAGCTCAATGATAAAGTGGCCAGACTTGCTGTTCACAATTGAGAACATGTTTTAGGGAGAAGTCCTCTTGAGTGTGGCATAGCTTTACTTCAACAGAAGGGATCTGGGGACTCAGTAGACACTTCTATCACATTAATTTAGATTTAAACTCAACTTTCCTGGCTCCTCATAGAATTTGGCTCACACTCTAGGCTGGTTCTCCAGATGGGGAAAGTCAGCTGTGGTGCAGGACTGGCTTTGGTTTGAACCCCGCCCGTGAAGGAAGAATTTATTTGACTGACAGTAGGTTGGGCTTGAGTTTGCTCACCCATCAGTTGTCTAAGTTGATATATGAACTCAGACACTTGAAGCTTGTGCTCAGAAAGGGTACATAGGTTGTACAGACTCATGGAATCCAAAACTGAGTGTATACACCACAGACTGGCATTCCTCCAAGGTAGGGAGTTGGCTAGGTTTTGATATTCAAGTGATAATAGCTGAATCACTGTATCAGACAACCAAGCATTTTTATAGGAGGGCTTGGCAGAAAAGAAGACATTACTGTTAATCCCTAAGTTGGCTGTTGAAGTTTTAGAGGCTGTTGTGGAGAGGCAGATAGAAAGCATGAATCACGTGGTAAGAAAAATCAGACGATAGATTTATGATCCTGAAGAGGTCTGACAGTGGCTCTGCTTAGAAAATGAGAGCTTAGAGAATGTGGATGCATTCTGTGGGACTTGCATTTGGCTTGAGAACCCACTATACACCATGGAGTAATAAAGGGGACTTTATTGCTTGACCTGATTTAACAACAAGGTTGCTGTCCAAAGGGCAGTCTGCTGCCCTCCCCACCCACATACTCCCCTTACTTCCCTTGCCTCAACTATAGTAATTACATAGCTGAAGAGTGAATCACATCAGTAAACTAACTTTTTTTTTTTTAATGTGTTAGTTTTCTGTCAGATCAGTGAACTGAACTGAATCAGCACTGAATACAAGTGAAATATCAGTAACATATGCTTTGGCAAGGGGAAGGAAAGAGGCAGCAATGTGCAGTTAAATTGAATTTAAGTGCTGAGGTGAAACTACATCCTTAGATTCATGGAAGCAATGGGACCAGATTAGCAGCTGGTTTAAAGCCATATAGCTCTACTGTTTTTAATAAGACCTACTCTAGTTTACATCTGTTGATCTAGATTGGTTTAGAGGTGTAAATTCACAGGCTGGTAAGCAACTAGTTTCTCTTCCTGTTTTCTTCCTGTTTTTCAGCAGAAAGTTCTGATTCATCTACTTTTTAGGAAAATCTTTTTGAAAAGAATGTAAAATCTGCTATAAATCCATAAAAAGCAGCTTGAAGTCAGGCAAAAGAATATCTTGCTAGCTAACTGTATGGTGTTATTTTGAAATTGTCTCCAGCCAAAGACAGTTGTAAGACTCTGGACTTCACATGCATGAGTCTTTACGCATGTACATCTCTGTATATGCACTCGTGTTGCAAAAAATATCATATATTAGCAGCTCAGTGATTCTTTCATTAGTCTCACAGTAAAATATTTCTCGGAAAAGAAAATGAAGGGACAATTCCATGATAGGAAGAAAGAAAGATATAATTGCAAAATGCTTAGAAAGCTACAGGCAATAATTTTTTAAGTTTTTTTTTTTTTAATAATGAAAGCCACAGACATTATCTACTCTTGTTGTTGACGACTCTCCTGTCTATCACAAGACCTTATGGTTTGTGAGTACTGAAGTGAGAGGCAGAAATAAGTAGAAATTTCTATGGGGTTTCTGTTCTGGGTCAAGAAAAGGGGTGTCTCCAACATTGGCATGCTCACTAGAATGTAGAGTTCAGGGATGTTAATCACTACTACTTTTATCAGACAACTTTATTAAGAACAACGGGTTTTGTTACCAAATTAGAAGGGACCTAGAGCAAAATTCTGAGCACTTATTAACGGAAGTCCACATTTGCTGGAAGTACTGGGTACCTTCACGTGCACTGCAATAGCTGGGAGTTACACAATATCTATATCATTTTTCACAGCTTTGTCATTAGCTGGTAATGATTTGATTATTTTGCAGATGAATCACAGTATAAATCTCTTTCACAAACACTACCTCCAAGTATTAATCAAAACCATTAAGGCAAAGCAGTCAGTGCAAATTAAAAAATTTGCATGTCTAAATTAAAAATTACAGTAATACATCATAAATAAATCTTTTAAATTCTCTATGGTCTGTATGAGCATCCCCTTTTTGTGCCTGTAATGAGCCCATGAATACAGCTCCTTTTTTCCCCCCATCTTTTTAATCAGGCTGTAATCAAATTTTATAGGTAGAATTCAGGTCTTTCACTCTGAAGTCCACATTGGATATTATTCAAGAAAGAAATTATTTTTCTGTCTTCATCTTCCTGAAACCCAGCAAGAGTGAAAGACACAGACTCAAAGACAAGTGTGAAAGACAGGAGTTCAAACTCATCACATATAATTTGCAGTGTCTTTGGCTATAGCAAAGTAAATATTTGCAAAGGGTTATATATCTTATGCAAATAACTTTGAACAATGAAGAAAATGACTGAGTTGTGTTTTAGGCACTATTTCATTTTAGAACTATTAACACCTTATTTCCAGCACGGAAAAGATTAGAGGAACCCTCATTAATATACGCCACTACTGAGATTTAGAACACACTCTTCTTAACTATAAATAAATTTAGAAATGTTGAAGAACAGCTCAGCAACCTTGCATTTTTCAGCTGCTTACTGTCCTTCATTTGCAAAGCAGTATTCAGGGTACAGAAGTTTGCTGGCCTATTGCTGCCGTTCTGTTTACAAGTTGATGAAGTTGGCCTGTAATAAGAATTTTATACATCCCCTTTCCCTAACCTCTGGCAAAGGATATTTTATGAAGAAATTTGTTGCAAAGCAGCAAATACAGATTTCAAAGTGTTTTCCAGTTGACACACTTTTCAGAAGAATGACCTCCCTTGCACAAAGTTTGCTGTGACCAGTTCCAGTATCAGCTGTTGTTTTGTCTGTGATCTTTTGGCTTCCCTGTCTCACAGCAGTCTGATGGCTGAACAACCAGCTCCAAAAAGGACCTTTGTGCTAACTCTCGAGTGACACTGAGAAGGAACCCTGGGATCCAAAACCCTTTCCTTTCAAGGTCACTGGCTGTTCTTTTACTTGAGGGTGCACAGTAAAAAAATCCACATACAAGAGTAATCCTAGAAAAAAAAAAGGATTAATTAAAAGCAGAGTAAAACTAATAAAAAAAATGCTTCTTGAATCTGACTAGATTTACACATAAACTATATAAAACATAAAAATTAAAAAACAAAACAAAACCTTGCAAGGCTTAACTTCCCCTTGCAATAATTCTCCATGTGAAGAGATACGGGCTTAGCTGATTTATCAATTGCTTGCTCTGCTGTTTGGGTGGTGAGGACACAAAGACCTTTACTATAATTAGTAGGTTCCCTTTCAAATGTAACAACACACATACCTAAGAATGTATTTCAAGACAAGTCTGAATACCTGCTCTAGCCCGTTTCTGCATGGTTGCTTTAAATGGTTCATTTTTCATTTCTTTTGTTGCATTCCACTGTACATACATGCAGAGTTCAACATTAGATTTTCAAATTAAGAGGGAACCCTGAAGTTTGCAGATGGAATTGCTTTTCAGGAGGTCTTATTTCATGGATGATTTGATTTAGCCTTCCAGTTCTCAGATAGATAAAGATAGTTTCTAACTGTTAACTTCTGTTTAGATTTAGGAACTGAAAATCAAGATCCAATATTTTGGGCTAGTACTTTAAGATCTAATGACGTTGTTGTGCCAGTTTACTATTAGGTACTAATTAGTGGTTTGTAATTTGGTGATTCTGTAATACTTTCGATGTATACATTCAAATTGGCTTTCAAAGCATTACATTTCAATGTCATCCAAATATAATAATCATAGTTTGCCAGTTTTACACAGGAAATTCAGACATGAGAACAGTTGACTACTTGTGTCTCAGCATGTGAGGTCCATTAGAAGATCTGGGCTTAGGATCTGATGGTGCTTCTTGATCATTTGGACAAAAAACAAACAACTTACCAAACAATGCCAGGAATCCACTAGATATGAGGGAAATCACTTTTGGATTCACAACTCAATAAAATTATTGAAACAAGAATGAGAGAAACCTTATTTAATTCAAATAATTGCATTGAATCCATCACTTCAGTTAAATTCAGTAAGGACCATTCAGGTTTTTATAGGTGGAGGATCAGATTCTGTCTTTTTATATCTGCAATTAAAATGTCACTAGCAACTTATTCGGCTTTTATTTTAGATTTTTTTGGACTGATTTGGGATTGTAACAAAAGAACCTTAGAGCTTAGAAAACGTCACTTCCAGGATTATTTTGTTTCATCAGGGCTCTAAGAAAAGAAAGCTTCCAACTCTTCCATTGTGAGATGGAACAAGACTTGTATTGGGGAGGTATACAAAGCAAAATATTTTTTGCCTCTACAAAAACCATGAAAGTATATACTTCCACAGCAGCTGTGAACTCACATTCCTACACCAAGATCACAGAGGAAGGAACTTGCTGTGCAGCTGACCTAATATTCAAAATTTTACCAACACCGATGATTATCTGACATTTCCTTCTTAAAAGAGTATTTGGGCAGATGAAGGTCTCCAGCACTGCTAAGCTGGTATTGCAGAAAATAGAATTTTACAGACATGTCCCCTTCCCTCCCAATACATTTGTATAACATTTCCCTTCTATAAGCTTCTGCTACTGATTTCTCATTGTTGTTTTTCTGTATTGGAGACTTAATGTAAAGCCACTATATGAGAGAGCAACAGTTTTTCTATTTAGAAAGTCTCCTGGAAAGCAAGTTCTGCTTAAAGCACTTAATTCAAGAGAACATCGTGGCTTTAGTACATGAGTTGTTATTTTTGCTTTTAATATTCTGTGCTCCAAAGTTTTCTCTCTACTAATCAATGTATGTAGGTAGTAATCATCATGTAGAAATTCATATACATGGTTCTTACCATCAGGTTTACACTCACACATCTATTTAGTTTGCAGATTTCAAGAAAGTAAGCCTCTCATTGTTGCCTACAGATCTAAGGGCTTCAGGATTGCCTTCAGTGCTCTACAGGTAGGCACAGTCTACCTACTTAATCATATATATTGGTTTCTTTAAATGGGGAAGGCAAAAAGACCATTCCTGTCTCAGTGCTTTGTGGTTCTTCTTTACCACTAACCTGTCAGACTGGGTAATGACTTAGTAGGTGTCTTAATGCATCAGTTCTTCAAGCAGAGAGAGGGGCTGCATGCCAAGGGGCTAAGGAGTGGCTAGATAAAGGGATGGGCACTTTTATGCATAGGAAAAAGTTTGTATACACAATAGTAAGAACTCTGCTTGAGAATAATGGTATCATACGTACTTAGAAAGAAAATGTCAGGTTTCTAGCTTGAGTCATGTATGGTACAGCTATTGAGAGGGGAATATAAATACTTAGCATTGATTATTTTACATTATCTTAAGCAGGCATTTTGTTTTATTTATAACCTAGAATCTTCACCTTATAGCTTGAGCCTTCCAGGTTTTCTATATGACATTATAAACTTTGTTCACACTGTTCAGATGGAGGTTTGTGCTTCTAGGAATTGTAAATATTATTTTATTCTTAATGAAAATCTAGGATCTTTTAAGAAATTCAGTGCCACTTATGGTAAAAGAAGGAAGGAATAAATTTACTCAGATATAACCTGGCACAATAGAGTGAGTTCAGGATTTGTGAAAGTATTTAAGCGTTATTTGCTGTACCTAGACTGAGGAGCAGCTGAGTTCCCTGTTGTCTAGTCTGCTGTCCAGATTTGGGACCTGGCAAGATTGTCATGCTGCAACTCACTTGCCATCCTACACACTCAGATCTCCTTCCTGTGCAATTCCAAGTGCACAGCAGCATGTCCACAGCTAGGAATTGAAAAGTGCTACTGAATTCACAGGCCTAGCAAAAAGACCAGATGATATTGAAGATCAAGAGCATACATAGCCCTAAATCATTAGTATCTTCTACTCAAAAAATTTTATTGAATGAATATTTTAGTGGCTAGGTAGGAAAATTCCTTTTATTCAACTCTTTAATAAATAGTATTTTAATCAATGCCTGAGCTAAGCAGCAGTGAGATATTTTCTAAAAAATTTGCTGAAATAGAAAGGCAGTGAGGATTCTCAAGCCAACCTGGCGATGCATGTTGATGTTTTGTTTTTAACTATCCAATAAGATTGCTCAGATTAACAGGTCACACAGACTTTTCCAGGCTCTCTTCGTACTGGTGGGACAGGCAAATGCACCAGATAGGCTTTTTAAGTAACTGCACAGATAAAGTCTGGACAGTTTTACTATATACGACTTGCCAGCTCAAGCAGAGAGACTGACAGTGTGGAAACAGCTTGTCAGAGCTCAGGTCATGGTTAAAAACTGCTAATGTTAATGCTGACAGCCTGTAAAGTCCCTGCTACCCATGATACCTTTAGTCAAGTTATAAAACACTCTAGAGGACTATATCTTTTTCCTTCTTGTTCACTATTTTATCCATTTCTGTCATTAATGAAAATATTCAACTAATTTTGTGAATAACCCTTGCTTTAATCTGTGTGATTCAAGCTGAAGCTTGTCAGTGGTACCCAGCACTGCAGCATCCAGCTCCTTTGTAAAGAGGAAGATGTGCTTGCAGATAGCCAAGAATGGCTATTGCCTGTGTAACATCCTGCTCCATGATGCTTCCCAGGCTGCATAAGAATGCTTTCTGATTTAGCTGAGATTTGCTACAAATGAGGTCACAGAGAGGGGCAGGCAGGTGATGAGCTCAGGGGATACTAGGAAATAAGCAACGTTACTCCAATTCTGGTAAGAAATCACAAAACAGCAAGAGCTGTATTGTCTTCCTGCTGAGCCTCTTTTCACACAAAGTCCACAGAAGGTGGTTGTACTTAGAGACCTGGGTACTGAGGGCAAATCTGTTATGTAGTATAGTCCCTCCTTGCTGTGAGACATGCTTTATATCCCACATAAAGGCCAGCACTCTGTCTATGAAATAAAATTTCTTAAACTAAACAGTATTGTTATATTTTTAATCTGGGATCAAGCCTTTGCTTTCTCTGTGTACTTATTTAATGCACTCTATTATTACTAAGTAGTCCCTTGCCATCAGAGAACCAATATGGCCACTCCTGCCATACGTCAGATCTAAAAGCTCTGTATTAGAAAAAGCTGTCACAGGTAAGAGCAGTGGAAAAGATGCAACTTGGTGATATGCTAGACACAGATTTAGCTGGCTAGTTAAGGAAGTCTGGGAACCATTTTTGCTATTTGTTCTACCAGAATTGGAAAGTTGCTTGCAAATTCATTAAACATATTATTGGCCAAGAAGAAAATACAGCATGGAAGTAGTGTTCCTTACTAGAGAAGTCACACAGACTAAAGAAAAGCAGGCTAAAAGTAAGAATACAGGTAGAAATAGAATACAATAGAAATGCAATTTAGAACAACAGAGATAAAAGAATCAGGGCATGGATTTCAAGTCCAAGAATCCCACCCCAGTTATTCTAGGGTTTTCCCCTGCCAAGGCAAATGCAGTAGTGCAAGTACTACGAAATAAAGAGCTCACAAGGTAACTCCATGCTGTCAAAGACATCTTATTAAAAAACTGTGTAGGTAAGAGCAAAGGTGGAGATTAGACCATTTAAAGCTGAGCTGAACCTTTTCCTGAAACAGAGAATACTAAAAAGAACAGAGCTACTCCTTTGAAAATATCATAGAATTTCAGAATGGTTGAGGTTGGAAGAGACTTCTACAGATCATTTAGTCCATCCTCTCTTCCTCAAAGCAGTCAAATTTATCTGTTAATAGCTGTGAAAAGAACTGTATCATAAATACTGGGTGAGTAATGTGTAGAGAGAGGGTCTAAAATATCATCAGTTACTGTATCTACTTTAAAAAGCTCTTTGAAAATATGTTACATGGTCAACTGATTCACCAGGGTGCATAGATTTCAGGACAAAGGAACTCATTCCTTAGAATAACTTTCCCAAATTAGGATACTTTGTCAGTATCTTCATCAATGAAAACAAACTAGAAATTACAGCACTGCTCTTCTTGAAGCCTTACAGCAATATCTTTTGCAGCAGTCAGCTTCAATTTGGTCTTACAGAATAATTAAACAGATTCTTGTTTTCATCATGTCTGTTTAAAAAAACAGCCAGTTGGGTAGAAATTCTTCACTCTAGAAAATATCTATATTTTATAAACTTTTCTTTAGCCCTTTGTCCTTGTTTTCCATTGTAGGTCAACATAAGACATATGCTTGTGGCATAAGAAGGTGATACTGAAGTAATTGCTTACACATGACAAGTTAAAAGTTAATTATTAGAGCATTGTCCCATGTTGACTTTCTAATCTAAGCAAATGGCATATAAATTACTGAAGCTTGACAAGTAGCTTCCTATTTGGGCAAACTTTAAAAACCATTTTAGTTTCATAATACTTGGTAGCACATAGATGTTTGAATTTGAAAACTCCTTCTTTTCCTTTTTGACTTTGTCAGCATGCCTTGCTTCTCTTTTTTAATAGTCTGGCATGCTCTCTGTTATTCTAGATAGTGCTCACTTTTCGCACTGACTTCTAGTGCCTTTCTTTCTAATCCTTCCTCAAAAAGTTCATAGTCCTCCTCTTCCCAACTCTGAAACTTAAACAGATTTCATAAGATGCAACACAGCTCTTAGTACATTAACAGCAAAAGAAATTGCTGGGAATCTGACATGTAATGTAAACAGAAATGAATCTTGTATGAGCCCTGCAAAGTTTGCTCTTTGATGAAATATAGTTTGTTATATGTTCTCTCATCATAACTAGATGCAGCATTTGAACTGAAGGAGTCCTAATGTTGTGGAGTATTTTTTTTTGTTTAAGTTTTGTTTCTTTTTTTTTCTAAATTGACAAAGCTGCTGTAGCATCAACCCTGTTTCCTGATGTAACAAATATCTCCTCTATAGTATGAAAGTGTAGCACATGTAGCACTACTTCCTTGGCTGAAGCACACTAATTCTGTCCCCTTATAGTGGAGCTACACTCATTTATAGTAGCTGAAGAATTGGCCCACCTTGTGTATCAGTTCTTTGCATAACCAGACAAGGGCCTTTTAGCCTTATGCGACTAACACTCCTATTCATTTAAGTGTGAGCTTTGTCTGAGTAATCCTGACTGCAGGATTTTGCCTTTAGGCAGCAAAACTGATAGGATGCAGGTAGCTGAGACAGTTAAGAAGAGTAACCTGTTGTCTATGAGGTGAAATACTGTGGCACTAGGAAGAAAGAATAGAAGGAAAATTTCCTGCGATAGTTTTCTTGGATAGCCATGAAGAACCTTTACATGAAAACAAAAGTGTGTCTGGTATAAGATAACATTCTCTATTGGTGCAAATACATACACTTATGTGCACTACTGGAGAATTCATCACAGTGAGCACAAATAAACTTGTCAAAGTTTGTGGTATCTGACAAGATAAAAGGAACAGTCAAATTAAAAATATGTGTAGGGCCAAATGTTCATGCAATTTATGTTTCTAATTTGATTCTATAAGGCAGAATCTGCCACTGCAAGAAAGTTACTTGCTAAAGAGAAATGACATACATCCTATGGAAAGTCGGCATGATACCCTTACTATTTTACAGAATGCTTACTAGAAAGGATTTTTTGAAATATTGTTTTAGTAGATTCCATACAGTAGTCTGTTGCTTTGTATTTAGATCACATTTGGATTGTGGTTATGCTTTTTCTTTCTTTTTCTTCTCTTTTTTTCCTTTCTTTTGCTTTTCTTTCTTTTTTTTCCCCTTTTTTTTTTCTCCCTCCTTCTTTCTTCTTCTGTGGATTCTCAGCTGTAGGTGACATTATTGTGATGGCTGCATTTCAAAGACCTCACCTGCTCTGTCATCTCTGAATTTATGTTACACTTCATGGTATCAGCTCTAACGATCTTATTCTCTCGCTCTCTTTTTCCTTTGCACCTCTACTCACTTCCTGACACTTGACACAATAAAACACTTTTTCATTTAGAAACTGTATTTAACCCCTTTTCACCAATAGCTTATTACTCAAAAAAGAAAGAAAAGTAAATCAGTGGGATGCTACAACTTTGAGGATTCAAATTTTTGTTTATTGCAAGTAAATATATTTACACACTTTCTATAATGACTATAAACAAGAGAGTTACCTGTGCGTATCTCTATTTAAAAATTCATAAATGAACTGTTGGCTCCTTTAAATTATTTTTTCCATCAGTCTTCAATCAGGCTTCATTTCCTGGCAGTTAAGACAATAAAAGAAAACAGCCACAGTGCTGAAGACTTAACTCTTTCATGCAGATCCTTTCAATCAATAAAAAACTGTAATGTTTATGACTTGGCACATTTTCTTAAATCTTATGGCTTCATCTACATATACACTAAATTATATTGTTGGGAAAAAAATGATTTAAAGAGCCCTTACCTTATATCTCTGTCTTATAAACAGAGAAATACAACTTATTCATCCAAAATTCTAACAAATAAGTGAGCAGCATATTTCAAAAATATGATTATTGTTCCAACATGTAACCAGTATCCATAAGAAAAATACATATGTAAAAGCTTCGTAATAACCATCCACAAAATTTGCATAAAATAAAATCTTTACTTATTAATTTCATTTCCTTTTTGCTGAAGACATCATTAGCAGACAAAGTTGTCATTCTTTTAAAGTAGTTAAAAATTCTAAGTACTCAGTGAATATTTTGAATGATTAATATTTAGCCTATTCGTTATTCATGTTCTGTTCACTTCAGCTAGTTGTGGTTCATTATTAGTAGAAGAGCAAGAATTCTGAAGTGAATTCACACAAACATGTATTTTTTAATAGCAAACGATTATTAAGTAAAGATTCAAGCATGCTTTTTTTTTTTTTTTTGAGAAGGGGTTTATGTTCTTATTGTACCCAATCGATATTATTTTCTATTTCTTGAATCCACTCATTTCTGTATTTCTGACTGAGAAAGGACCACAAATATAGTGGAGGAAGTTAAATACAGACTTTACAAATATGGGTACAAAGAGATATGTAAAATGCTGTGTCTTCAGTGAACAGATGGACCAAGAAGTTGTTGTGAATCTGGCTAGGAACTATGGTGAATGATATTTCATTAGCCCATATCAGTTACAGATCTGTTGAACAAAATAAGACTGCAGACATTTTCTGAATTACTCTCTTATATAGGTCAACTCACAGTTGTAAGAGCAAATGTTCACAAACAGCCACTGATCTGGGTGCCCCAGATTTTAAATGCCCAGTTGGAAGCATTTGGGTTTGGTGGACTTGCAGAGTGTTTTTTTCCTGAGACCCAAACCCAAGGATATCTCAAAATTGAGCTTTGGAATACAAAACAGCAGATAGGAACAGACAGTTTTTAAAAGTCATGTTTCTCCATCATATACTATCTCTGCTATCATATGGACATTATGTCCTCAGGAAAGGTGATTCTTTCTTATTGTGCCAGAGAAAGACTCAGGAGACACGGCCATAAGCGATTGTTTGCTCTGCTACAGATCTCTCTGCGACCTTAGACAGTTCACCTAACAAAGCTTTGACACCATTCCTCACCTATACAGTAACAGTTAGCTCTGTTTTGTGCAAAATAAGTGTGGCAGTACTTCACATCAGTCAATTCCATTTTGAGAAAAAAACAGTCAGATACAAGAACTATGCATATCTATAATCTAGGGCAATATGGCCTGAATCTTGAGTGCTACTGTGATACAAGTAATTAACATTTTCTTCCTGGAATGAAGGCTGTCAACACATTTTTTAATAGATTCCATGAATTAAGTCATGGTTTCAAACAATTTGGTCTGAAGTTGTGCATTAAAACTGTGGTGAGCCATTAAAAAGATGACTTACCAACTGTCAAAAGCAAAATAAGAATTAAGAAGGTGAAGAGAGAGAGTGCTGTGTGACAGCCACCATAGATTATCCAGTCTGAATGCTCAGATGTCTCTTCACACATGGGTCTGCTGGAAACCTTCAATGCAGGTAGAGAAGTCACACCTGTGTCTGTAGCAAGAAACCCTAATTTCCCTGACAGTCTTTTCTTACCACCTATGTGAAAGATTCTAGCAAAAGATTCAGCCTCATATTAGTGCTAATTGCAGTTTTGTTATACTCATTGCAAATAACAGTATTGAAATGGTATCTTTTTGAAAAATTTAATGCATTAAATCTAATGTCTTTTGGTGATGAAAACTCTTTTGGTGTCAACTTCCTCTTAGTTAAACAATTAAACTCTACTTTCAACCATAATCTGAAATGTATCACTTAATTTTTTTCATAAAATTAACTCCCACTACCTGTTTGGTGATTCATAAACATCGATGTATGAAGCTGTCAGACTGTAGGTATTGTGGAGGGTAAGGGAAAGGAATACATTGTCCCTCGCATAGAATGAGGGAATTTATCACTGCTTCTTTTTGGAGCTTGGTGCAGCCTCCTGTGAGCATTACCATAGCTCTAACAAGCAAGCAGACATTCTCTTGTGTGAAAATCAATAATGCCTCACATGGGTGCTAGCAATGCCTGTAAAGTAGGAGATGTACTTAGCTATTACTATTAAATGCTACTGAAGGAAACCCTCACTTTTCAAAGCTATAGGAAATCAGTCTTTTGAAGTGATCATTTCCTTTAACTCTTTTGGTGACTCCTGTTCGTCTTTGCCCCCTACTCTGCTGATAAGTAAGTGATAGGGCACCACAGTAGCCTTTCAACATGAGGTATAGAAGGTAGAAAGTAATTCCAAAGACTATTTTTTTGTTGCAGTAAATAGCCTGTCTGAACCAGATACAAGCTTCTGATGTAACGCTGTTTGTCTTCAAGTACCTTCAACAGAGCAAATCTGCTTTTGTTTTGACATTTTGCTGTCAAATTTCCCGAATGCATAATTACAGATATATTATAGAAATACGAGTGCTACAGTCAGGTCTGCTTCCCAGTCATAGATAGATAATTCCATGAATAACAAATCCATTATCACCCTTGCTACTGACAGCAACAATAACAAAATCATTGTATCAACAAAGGAAACAAATGATGCTAACATGTACAAAAGGAATATTGTATTGACCCAGTATACAGGTAGCCATACAGACGAATATACTCTTCTGCATATGCTACTTTTTATTTTTTAATTTTTACAGTGAAACAGGGAATTTCTAACAAGGATGAAAGCCACAGACCTTCCTACTTGTTTTTACAAAAAATCTACGTCAGGTATTCAATGGGAACAATACAGAGTAATTAAGTCCTGGTTTGCAAGGTCCACTGTATATTTTTGTGGCAAGTTAGGTTGAGTCTTCTCATGTTAAAGTGCTTTCTCTTCACATTTAATGCTTATTTGTTGCAAATCTTAAGACATTTTAATGCAAGATACTAAAACAAGTTTGCAAATAGGTTGACTGAGATGTGAGTTAGACTGATATGCTGCAAAGTACTAAGGGATATATCCTCATCATAGAACAACTAATAGGTGTCTAAGTCCTGCCAGGTTATTCCACCTGACTGTTGGATATTGGGGTCAACTCTTTGTGTACCTGAGTGCCCTATGCTGCTCTAAGAATGTTCTAACCCATCTAACAAGTCACCTTGCTTAAATGCTTAAGCTGAACCAGGAGCTCCTTATATGATTCTAGTATAGAGTGTTCACCCAGCTGTATGAGGCTTGTTTGTACAATGGTCATGCCTGAAATTGTATCATGGTGCCATAGGTAAGCCTTATACCAGGTCATTCTCCAGAAAGCAGAATAGTTTCAGCTGGGCTATAATATGCCAAGTAAAACATCTACAGGAAATGCTTAGCAGATGTTTATTTATTGCTCCAATCTATGCAAAAACATTTCTCCTTTGGTCCTATCATGATAATTAAAAGAAAAGCAAATTCATATCACAACAGAAAAATACTTCTTTTCCACTTCTAGCTTCAGTATCTTTCTTCTATTCCTAAATTTTTCACATACACTATTTTTATTCCACAGCCACTTGGGGTGTAAAGACCTTCTTTATTCCTGTGCAGATAACAGATTGAAATCAAATCAAGCAGAGATACTTTTTCACACGGTGTATATTTAAATTGTGAAATTCCTTGGCACAGAAAATTGTGGATGTTAAAATATTACATGAATTCAAAAGACAACTGGACAAATGCATGAAATAAGATTCCATTAAAGTTTTTGTAGCATTAAGACGATCCTGAGCTGTGAGGGGAAGTAGTGCTGCAGTTTTGTCTTGTTCTTATACTTTTTCCAGAATCTCTGCACCTGGACTTGTCAGAAACAGGGTGTTTGCCCTGATACAGATGTTTTTATGTTCTTACCTGTGCAACTGTCCGGCAAAGGCTTCATGAACCAAGGTTACAGAAACTAATTTGGATCTTCAGGATGACTAGAGAAAAGAACAATGCCTTAGTGTTACTGCCATCAAAGCAGAAATTCCATTTCTCAAACGAAATAAAAAGAATTTAACCTTATAGAGATCCTCTGTCTAGAACCTTTCTAGAACCTCCACATGAACAGTAACCTAGTACTGATAAATCAAGCCTTGCAGTATTGTGGATCATCGCCTTCATGTATCTGTGAATTACAAGGGATGGAATTTAAAAAGAAAGTATCTGTGTTGCATCAGTGGTTACAGCATAATTATATAATCCTAACTATACAAACACTTTAATAACTACTTATATGTGGACCTATGTCAGTCTCTGTCCTGTGTTTTATGATATAGGAGGATAGTATCTTCTTCAGAACTGTGCTCATTGTCACTAAAAAACTGTGATGATTTATCTGCCCATACCAAACTAAGCACCAGCCTATCTACTGATAAGTAGCAAAATATTTTTGAGAGGTTTCCATGTGATTCTTCATGCTGAGGGGAACTCATATGCAGATTTCTGTCACTACCACTCCAAGAGGAACTCAGCATAGTTCTACGAAATTGGCTTTTGACATCCTGAAGATCTGAGACTGGTTATCTCCAGCACTAGTCAGATCTTGCTGGCTGAGTCTGAAAGCAACATACCATGCAGTACATTTACTTGAAGAAAATATGGAGAAGGAGGAACAATGTGTTGTCAGTGATCTTGTAAACCCTCACTACCCTGAGGTACAGGCCATCATTTGACTACAGATTTGCTGGTGGCAATTTTTTTATATTCATTCAGGGAGATGTTCACTGGTGTTTTCTCCATGCTACTTAGCAGCTCTGAAAATGGTGCTAACACAGATGAAGTAAAAGGAATCATGGGAAATATCTGTCTGGATCCTAAGCCATGAAATTGCATTACTTTCTGAAAGGAATTCAGGGTACAGTACACAGAAACTGCCAGGGCCCATGGAGCAGTGGGGAGCATGGCAGCAAAGCAGGGCACGTTGGGGTGCCCAACCTCAGTGCACAGGACCTATTAGAAAGTATTGCTGTGCTCCAGCTGAAATTATAAGCAGTAACATTGTTATAAGTGAAACACTGCAGCACAGTGGACCTGCATAACCTACTGGGGATGTCATGAGAAGATATGACCAACCTCTATTTTTATACTAATGCAGCAAATCCTGTTTTTTATTATCTCCATATCATTTGGCATGCATTGCTCATGGAGACGATCTCTTCTTAAAGAGGCATGAGGGAAGACTGACTCCTTTTGGCTGCTGGAAATAAAGACATAAGCTGGATCTGTGAGTTACAGTAGTTAGTGTGTTCTTCAATGACATACAAGCAGTCATCCCTGCAGAATCGTAACAATGAATGAGTCCGTTGCCTGTATATCTTTCCCAGTAAAATAAGTGCTGTTTTCTTAAATCAGGGAAAGTTCTACTCAAGAAATTATGCTTTGTTGTGCTTTAGTGAGATACTATCACCTGTAAACTTAAGCATGTGTATACATACAGTCCATGACAGATGTGTGTGTACATATGTACTATATGTGCATGCCAGTTGTAAACATCTGTCTAAATGAGTGTGTTGACAATGAATTACTCAGGTAGACTTGACTTTTTTTTAGTGTGAATTAACAGCTTCTTGACTTGTTACTACATCAACTGCTAATTAGTTCTTGAGTATAGTTCAAGGTGTTGGCATTCATTACAAAGCTTTCTGCAGTGGTTTGGATCTTTATCTGCCTCAAAGGCAGAATCTTCAGGCAAAAAAAGTTCTTTAGTTTATAAAAAGCAGATGAGAGAAGGGATAGGAAAGGTGGGCTGCAAGGTCAGGAAGTGGGGTTAAAGACAATGTATCATCTGGATTTAGCTCCAGTAATGCAAGGAGTGCTTTGTTTTAAGTTAACCATCAGGATTAAAGGCAAGATTAATAGTTAGAGTAAAGATAGGAAGATCAGAACTGGGAACTTCAGGAGATTACTAAACTCCAGTAGAGAGAAGCATGTAATGTCTATCCCTTGATTCTGAACACCCCCCCCCCCAAAAAAAAAACAAACATTCAATTGTAGGTGTGATAACAAAGACCCATAGTAAATATTACCAAGGTAGCAGTGATAAGTTGAAAGGATGACAAATGCAATGCTTATACTCAGGAATGGTGGAAAAGCTCATCCAGGGAAATAAAATGTGTAAGTTTTTCCTTAATAGTATTAATGAATTCAGATTAGAATTTGAAAGAGAAGATAAATACATGGAAGCCAAAGGAAAACATGATATAAGGCATCATCATCTTTCATGCTGGATAAGAACATCTGGGTTTTATTGCATAATGGACTTCTAACAAGAAGATGTAGCATAGTATCTCTCCTGAAGTTTTCCAACTAGTTCCACATATGAACACTTAAAGTAATGCAGTTTTGGAAAGTCTTTAACACTTAGCTTCCAATCAGATTTTAAAACCTTGTTTTTATTTAAATCAGTTAGTAAAATAAAGTTTGTTTCAGAAGCAGGTGATTAAGCATACATTGTGGAAGCAAAACTCAGCTTATTTTTCCTAACCTACTACTTAACTTACTACTAATGCACTAAATCCACCTAGACACAGATATGAAGACTCATACCATTCACACATAAAATATTAGGCTATGTTGTCTTTACCAAAAAAAAGATGTGCCAACAATAAATTGGTTACCTCACAGCAAAATGCTAGAAGAGGAAAGATATTTTATTCTAGAGCCATCAGCTGAGAGAACCACTAGGTAGAGGGGAAAAAAGTGTTGGGTTCATCTAGCTATTTAAAGACAGCAACAGCCTAATGTCTCATGTTCTTTCAGAGCAAAAGGGTTAATAAAAGCCTTGCCTGAACTTGCTATAGTTTGTCTTCATTTTTTTCTTCCTCTTGATTTCCAGGAAAGAAAACATCTCTTTAAATTCCAGACTCTTTTGCTCATTTCCTATGTACCGTTTTCCTTCCTTCTTTAGGCTTGATCTGCCTAGCACTAGAAAAGCCTTCCTTTTAGGGTTTTATTAGCAATTGCATTAATTTCCTTGATTTACAGAAAAGCTATACTACATTTTATTTAGTATACTGCCAGATTTCTTTGTTTGGCAGGGTTTTATTTTTTCATGAGTTGCTCATTTGCAAAATTTGGCCTGTACAGAAGAACTGATGGCTACTGTATCCATGTTAATATGATACACTAGAGAAAACTATCTTTGTCTGCAGAAGGTTTGAAAAAAAACCCCAAACAGGCATGATGTCACAGCTGTAGTGGTTGACAGGATAAGAGTCTTTGCAAGCAGCAATGTGGAGTTGTCTGTGTGCCACACTTTCCTTACTGTAGGAATATATAGATGATGGGTGCTTCCTTTCACTCCTAGTGGTAGAAAAGTGTTGACATCTATTTTCAAGCCTGGCATAACTTTTCATAGGAGTCTTTCATGGAACTATTAGTGGAAGGCTCCTATTTGGCGTTTTTCAGCATCCTTTTCTCTTCTGCTTCTGCTTTTATGCTTTTTTTTTAACAGAGGAATAACAACAGAAAGTCCAAGGTGTGAAATTTGTTGGTTGTGCTAGGTGCTCTGGAGATGACTGTAGGATATTCGTCAAAACCAGTGAAGGACAAATGAAGCTGGATAAAGGGGATTTCTATCCTTTTTTTTTTTTTTTTGAGGTAGTAAGATTTAGCCACAAAGTATTAAGATTTTAATCTATGTGTGAAACTAAGAGACTAATGTTAATCCCAGATAAAATGTCTGACCTATGCATTTCCCGTTAAACAAAAAGCACAAACAGGACTGCTTCATCTTGAAATCAGAAATATTCTGATTTTAATTAATTCATTATTCTGTGAATGACTGATGATGTAAATATATGTTTTGCAAGCATATAGACCATACTATGTTACATATGTAAAGTTTTCAGTGGGTAAAGGAATAAGGAAACTTCATATACTGTTCTATATACATGCTACTTTGCTTTTTACACACCATGGAAAGAGAAGATAGTTTTTCTGTACACACAATATCTGTACATACTCACAAAAAATGAATGCCACCAGATTACCTGTCTTAATATATTGATTTCTGTGGTTGCCTCTGTATTGTCTTGTAAGGTCACCCCACAGCCAGCCTGTGATGCCAAGCTGCCTGGCTGCCTACCTCCCCTTGGTCTCGGGTGTCCTTCCGCTCAGGCTTGGGTGGTCCTGAGGGACATTTTCAGAGGTGCTGTGGGGAAGGACCATCCTCACCCTTTCCCTGTCCAGACCCCTGCCTGAAGTTGCCGCCACCTGCCCCACAGGGCAATGTGGGTGACTCCATGTGCCAGTACCCCTGAAAGCATACAGTACCACATAAAAATGCTTACACTGGAAATTTATTTGGCTATTGGTATTGCCACCCTATGTGCTGGCCAGGACGGCCTCCACCCACACTTCTGGGAATCTCTTCTGAGAGTCCATGGGGAAAGTGTACAAGTGTGACTGATCACAGCCAGAGCCAAGAGGGGATCTCTGTGTGGACAGACCCACACAGTTGTGGCAGCTTCATTCCCCTTTCCGTTGGTCTCGAGGGGTGGTAAGCTCTCCTTGCCCTCCTCACACTAGCCTGTGCCCCTGTCCTGCATTGCCAAATGACCGTGTTCTGCCTGGCAACACCTTCCCTCGCATGTAGTCTGCAACCAGCCAATAGCAGATCTCCGCTCAGCAGTGCTGCACTTCTCCCCAGGCCAGCAGCCATTTTGTCTCTTTGTAGTGGCTGACCACAGGCCTGTGATGTGGGAGGTCAGCCTGGGCCTGGCACCAAACCTTTCCCAAAGCCCAGCAGAGGTATGCTCAAGTGCATCACTTCTGAATTGTAAGAGGCCTCCCTACAGCCTGAATCCAAACCCAGGGATGTTCTGAGAGAGAAGAGCAGTTAGTTATAGTTGGGATACAGTGCCACACAGTTCCTGCTCATCACTTTGTCCCATATCATCCAACCCACTCCCCTTTTCCTTCCACTTGTACAGCTCTGTGTTGCCATGCTGGTGCAATTTCCCACAACCCAGAGCTTATGTCCTGACTTGGTGCTCTTGCAGGTACCTTGCCTTCAAATTCACAATTTTTTTCCTCCACAGAAAAGCTCCATGAGAGTTTTCCATCTCTCCCAGCCCTGCTGAGGACCCTCATGGGCTCTGCTATTCTAAGGCCAAGCTGCAAAGCTTTCTTCAAGATGTTCAGGTAAGGAGTGATGGAGCGTGACTGTGGGATATGTTGGTCGTCTCATCTCCAGTGGGAAAGGCCATCGTGTTCTATCAAGGATTCAGGCAGGCCAAGCCTGTGAGGCAGGTACTTGTTATGTTGTTTTATTGTATGCTGCCAGATACAGGTATAGACAGCTCTTTGGAAACAGGAGAAGGCTAATAGCCTAGGGGTCTGGATTCATGTTCTCTCCCTCCTTCCCACATTTTCCTGATAATCAGAAGTGCTGGTAGATAATGGTGAGAGGCAGACAGAATTCCTTACGGCAAACAGCCTGAGGGATCACAAGTGGGGCACAACTCAAGGGCTACCTGAGATTTCTCAGGGGTGCTAGAAAGGCTTGTGGAATAATCAGCATGTCTGAAGCAACTCGTGCCTAGGTCAAGCAGCATAGATACAGACAGGCTCCCTTTACCTTGGGGCACTTTCACTTTGCTTATGTCTAAGGATGATCAGGGCTCTCAAGAGAAAGTTGACAGAACAGTGTAGACAGTTCTTGTAAATACACTCAGTGGATGTATTACACATGGTCTGTGCAGCTGGTAGTGTGTGCATTGGGCTCATCCTTACTTTCTCATTACTTTTGTGATCAGGACAAAATTTACAAATGTGAGTATGAGTAAATGGCATCCAAACAGACATAGGAAAGTCTTTTAGAAGGTACATATGGTACTTTCTAGGTGTTCTGGCAAATTCGTACTTTTTCAGCAACCCACAGTACTACTAAATCAGTATCAATGTCCCTTCCTCGCATCTCAGTGCTATCAAGGCATGTCATGAGAATATACATAAGACTTACCAGTAGGTCCAGGTATCCTTTTTTATTTCTATAGCCATTTGATTTTTTTCTTTAATTCACTAAAAATCATAATCAGTCACAGAATATTTATGCAGCAATGAATAAAAAGGTATGTTCAGTAGTTCATACTGATTCATGCATGATAGGATCCATTTGTTTCATGCTCTAAAAATTCCATATTAATAACTAAAAACTGTTTCCATTTTTAGATTTTTTAGTTACATAACAGACATTTTCTCTCTTTAAATATTGTTTGAAATCTACCTTCCTTTACAAATGCCAGTCAAAATGCCTCTCTTTAAAGAAGCAAAACGACTGCAGCTGGAAATTTGTTTCAACAAAAATAATTAAGGTAACATGTTGAGGTAAAGGCAAAAAACTCAGATAAGTGTGAAACTGAAGGGGTAACAGCAAAATATGGCTATCCACAATTCTTTTGAATGTATAGTAATCTTTAAAAGACAAGGTTAACTTTAAGTATAAATAATGAGGTTTTAGTGCCCAGTAAACCTAGATGATGTTGGAGTTTTCCAAGCTTGGATAAGAATATGAAAGCTGAAGCAACTCAAAGCAAGCAGTAAAATTTTTTCATGGATTGGGTTTCTGGGAAGATTACTTTAATACCCTGCCTTCACTTAGGCTGCAATTAAAAGGCAAGAATCTATTAATACAGAGGTAAACAAAGAATAAGAAAAAGAATAAGGAAACAAAAGTTAGATTTCTAAAAGGATTCAGATTAATTTTATTGCATGTTCCCATTTTACACAAATGATGTATCCTTCTACTCCATTTTATCCCCCACTGGAAGAAATAAAGCCCAGGCAATTTCTGCTAAACATCCCCATATTGCCAACCACAAATGTTCAAAATCACAAATCAGGCTTTTAAATAATGACATCAGCTAAAAAATGGCATGATTTTTGAAAACAATACAACTTTTTCTGTATAAGTATGCATGTGTATTCATTTAGACTAACCTTCCAGTATTTGAGATTTTACCATTCCCAAGCTCTTTTTCTTTCTTTTTTCTTTTCTTTTTTTTTAAATCTTTTTTCTCTATTTTTTCTTCACAAAAAGGGATAAATATTGTGAAACTTATGATAAAATCACAAATATTGGCAATGTCATATCTCCCCCAGGCCCCAGTTAATAAAATGCAAACTAGCAATAACATAAACTCCCAAGACAACAGCAAACCTTGTTTTTCCTCTGTTACCACATGGGGTAAATAGTGGGTGGGCATGTAGGAGGGTGCACAATGGAGTACAAAATAAACACAAACTCATTTCATTTGAGGGAAAAAAGCTCTAAACTTATCTGCATTTAGTGAGCCTTGAATAATGAGTATGGCCTAAGGAGTAGAGCAACCCTGGTGATAACTCTTGCCTGCTGCAAAACATATTGCAGGGCAAATGGAAAAATAGTCTCAGAGTCTTATTTATTGTCCATCTCCAAAGGCAGATAACTGATAAAGGAACTTATGGTAGTGCCATCAAATGGGGTTGTGGGTGAATCTGATCAAGGTTTTTTTCCCCTCCAAATCAAAGTATTAATAGGTATGTTTTATTCTGGACAAGTTGGTCCCTAGGTACCCATAAAGGACTATGAAAAAATCTGTGACCTGTAGTTAAAATCAATGGTAAACTTTCAGCTGTAGGTACCAGAGTATAAACAAATCACTATTTAGCCTAGAAGTACTCTAAGAACTTACATGAAAAAGAAAGTCTATTCCTTTTCCCATCAAAATTACATGGTTTTGCTATAGTAGACTCACAAAAACCAAATCTGAGCAGTTTTTGGTTAGTGCGGAGGTTTCTGTACATTTTCCCAAGCCTGTGTTGGCTTGTGCAGAATGACTTTACCACTCAGCACAGGCACATGAAATGAAATCAGTCATTGCTGCTGCCTGTAGCCATGCGTTCAGATATGTTGTAGTGCTTTTTAGCATGATAGAAAATATCACAGAACTTTATAAGAAATGGTTACACCTGATTAAACTATTTAAAATCTCTAGAGTTGCATCTCTTTTTATGGCATTAAATTGACTTACCTGTTAACTTAGGGAGTGTTCAAAATCCTACTAAAATTTTATTGTACTTAAGCTATAGAGGCATCTCGAATGGCACAGTGAATTATGAAGCAGCATGGAGACATACCGTTTCTCATTAAAAAGACTTTACTACAATTAGATAGATCTCAGAAGCATTCTTTCTATCTGTATTGCTGTTCAAATGCCACTTTTACTATTCAAACGTTTTGAGAATTGATTTTAATTTCTATTACCTTTTCACTGTCATTTCTTCTGGGTTAAGGGACTACTGAGAGCAGAGCAGAAGCAGATGGCAATAGGACAAGACTATCTTGGCATGAAAGGCTACTGAGATCTCCAGAAATCATCTTTGCTTTTCCACTCTCCAGTCTCCACTTTTAAAGAGTAAAGGTCTCCCTTTTCCTCAGAAATCTAATGGGAGAACTTAGACCCTTTTAGTGATGTGCTGAATGGCTGGGAAAACCTTAAAGAAAGCAGAAATGTCCACAGATCTGTCCACTCACCTGTCATGTATGGATGCTTGTTCTATTCCTGTTTTAGAGTTTAGTTTTTCTCAGAATTTTCATTAAGATTTTGTGAAAAGACTTGTCTTCTCTGAAAAAATTCTGAAAACTTAAATATTTATGAAAAATTAACCTCTATTTTCTAAGTAGTCCTACTGGCCATTTTTTTGATGGTCACATATATTTTCTCAAGCTTTTCAGGTCCAGTCAGAAAAGAATTTGATACAAATCACACAGAGGGAGTCTGCTTTTATTTATTTGCTTGTTAGTGCATTTGGTTTTTAGTCTGGTCCCACAGAATTGAATTCTCTCTTGCACAAGGCAGTCAAGATTCACCTTGCTCACATGGTCTAGAGTCTCAACAACAAAGCCAGACTTACATATTTCCCACAGTCCATTCTCAGTGCCAGGTTAAAATCCACAAATTAGCTTTAAATATTGCTCAAAATACAGGAGATAACATGTATAAAATAATTCTTTTTTTTTTAAGGACATGAGTGTCTTTTTAATGTACTTGTTTTTCAGTGTTACTCATGGATACATGCTTATTTGCACATATGTAGACAAATATCTACACCCTGAAGTAGGCAGATGTAAAGATCTGATTTGCATGCATATATCATGTATTTGCAAGAATGTATGAGGCATTCATGTCTAAAATAGAAAATCTGGCTTAAGGTATTTTTCCAGTCTGAGAAAATATTTATTTATTTCTTTATCAGATAATTAATGTAGAATCTTACAATGACTTTTGACCCAGCTGTCATTGATTTAGCTTAGGAAGTATTTGGATAGAAGAGATCAGTTAAGAAGGATATTTTACCCCTAAATTCTCCCTTGAAGGTAATAAAATCCTTGGATGGCAAACTGCAGGTAAATAACCATACTTTTTCAGCCTGTATTAGGATAGCCCTTTCTGTGTGTGGAAGATCAAACACATCCAGATAAGTCTAATGGGAAGAGAAGTAATCATAAGGGAATTTGGTAATGGAAGCAAAAAGCTAAGTGGCAAAGGATTGTGGAGGCATTGTTAAATAATATCTGATGTGTGGAGCAGAAAGATGCTAATATTTAGATCAAGGTGACTTTCAAGTGGAACGTATCCTGCTATGTACTGAAAGCAATATAGGTGTGACGATAAAAATTTCATGTGGCGAAATTTAAGATTATATGTCAAAATGTAACCTCGTACATATTATTGGCCTTGAACACTTTTACAAAACATTTACCTGAAAAATGTTTATATTCACTTAAAAATAAATAAACCTATGGCAGTTAAGAAATAAATATCTATTAGGACCATTTAGTAGGGAGAATGTTGTATGTATTTGGGAAATAAGCTGGGTTTGTTGGTGAATGTACAGAGATATTAGGGAAGAAAAAAGACTGCTTGATGACTTATTCCCAAACAGCAGCTTGAAATAATTTCTAAAGTTAGTTTACTTGATTTTGTTATTGTTGCTGTTAAACTGCAAGTTTATTTTAAGATGTTTTCCTCTGAAGTTATTGAAGCACATCTTTGACCTTTACTCAAAGCTAATGGATTTTTATCTTGTAGTTGCAGGTGTCTAAATGTGATCTCTTTGTCTTTAATGAAATTTAGTTGTTGGTGAAAAGCTGGCTTTATTGACAGGCACATTTTTTCACTTTAGATTTGGATTTCTCAGTGTTTTCTTTCCAAGCACACAGTAACTTAATTTGAACAAAATATAAATAGTAAGCCCAGTTGCACAAATTCAAAAACATGTATTTGCCATCTATTATTAGTATGTTTCCTTTCTGTTAACACAGGAAATCTCACACAAACAAGTGCACTGATAACTGTGATAAACAAGTTGGTGTAGCGCTTATTTTTTTACTGCTTGCAGACTTGAGGACTGCAAAATATATCTCTATTAAATAAAAGAAAAAAGAGAAGAAAGAAAAGTAGAAATGGCATGTTTTACTTAAATGACAAAAAAAGAAAAAGTGCATTTCATCCCTGCATGTTCAGAACCAAACCCATAGACCAGTAAGTGGTGTCATTTCTGGTACTGGAATTTGAGTTAACAAAACCAGGAGTCAGCCAGAAACCTGTTTTTGGATTCAAACTTCAGATACTCATTAAGCAAAAATACTTATGTGCAACATACTGAGTTTGTAGTGACTGACCATCAGCTGCAAAAGTTGGAATTTCCCACTGTCTCCCACACAGTTTGTGTTACTTTTAGTCACAAAGTTTTTGAGATTCATTCCAAGAAGAAATTGCCTTCCCAGGTGTAATGGCTATATGAAATGCACCTGCAGGCATTCCACACCAATGGCACACTTCATACCTTGCCTCTTTTTGTCTATCGCCTCTAAATTTACCTCCTCCCAGGGACAGTATGAGACACTCATTTTCTCGTGCTTTCTGGTGTTGGTTAATTATTATGTTCATATCAGCAGTTCTTTTTTTTTAGCTGGGAGAATGTTGACCTAGATGAGATCAACTTAAATACATGAGATGTTTCTTAGGTTTTGCCCTTATTTTATCTTCCCTACTATTTTTAAGTATTTAGGAGTGTTATAAAAACTATTGTGTTTCTATTGGAAGTATGTACTATGGAAGTTCTTGAATATACCAAGACAAAGAGTGATGCTACAAAAAGCTTCTCCTCAGCCTCCCTGCCCCTTTCCTGCACTTCAGAAGGTATTTAACTGCTGTTAAAGTAGGAGGAAGTATCAAATTTTAGGCGCCTGTAGTGAGAAAATTAGGGACAGCATCAAGTAGATTATCAGTCTACCCTTAAGCTGAAAGTTCTGTGAAGCACAGAATATAAATATAGGTCAGACGGTACAGAATAGATAAGGGAAGTTAGCTAAATAGTTCAATTCACAGGAAATTTTTTGACCAACTTTGTTTTTACTAAAAGGTGACAATTCATGAAAACAAACTCCAAAACAATCTGCTTAGAAACTTTCCTGATTCAAAATTTTAAAAGAATAAAATACTGTAACATCCCATATTTACATTTTAAAAACACAAGCTTATTAACAAGATTGAGATAAAATGACATTTTAGAGTAAAAACGTTAACTTCTATGTTGACTTCTTCCCCCCACCCCCCTTTTTTTACATGAGAAGGCTAAGTAAAATATTTTAAGTAATATGAAATATTTTCGGTGTCTCAGATCATGAAAATGTTAAGGAACCAACATTTTTTTTTCTGGTTCAGGATAGGAACATTTCTCTATATTGGAAAAATTCTTTAAGTTAGGTGTGCCCAGTGAAATATATACAACCTACTCTAAAAAGTTCCCATTTTTGTAGCTGGTACAAACTGAGCTTGTGTTAATAAGTTTTGTGAACACATCTAGGTTTCAGAATTCAGTATAACATTTATAAGAAACAGCGCTTCTTAGCTATATGTATCTAAAGCAATTGAATAGGTTCTTGTGATCACTGGGAAAACATTGTTCCCTCTCACATGCATTTCAAGTACTGTTTTAGAAATTTTCTTCAATAATGTCAGCCTCCTCTTTATATCTTTCTACTGTCTTTCCTTTTTCAACTGCAATAACCAGATGCCTGGTTTGGCCAGGACAGTCCAAAAATATTGGTTTATGCTGCAGCATCTCAAAGATTTTCTTTGAATCATTATTTTATGTTAAATTTTCAGAGAGGATGTGAGATTTTCCTTGAGTTTAAATCTTCAGTAGAGTTACAAAAACTTACACATGGCAAAAAGTGAGATAGGACCTTAGAACACTGCAGTATCACCCAATGTATATGGCTACAGAAGAATTACACTGGAAGCTTGGTCTCTGACACCCAAGCTTTTTTTACTTTGAATGATCAATGTATATTGTAAACATGAGTTAATCATCTTCTTTTAAAGCTGTCCATGCATATGGATCTTTTTTAGGCTTGCTTATTGTATGTTCCCATAGTTTAGTGAGGTCTGAGAATGGAGCAAGGCTGATGCTTACCTGCTATGTAAAACAGATTGCAAAACACAGACATATCCTTGGACAGAGGTGAGCTGTGCTCATTGCAGAGCCCCTGCAAGACTGTCCATTTACAAGATGCATGTTAAGAGAGTGCTGAATCCACTGACCTTGAAGTTTAAACCAAGGGCAAAAAAGGAAGATAGGCAGCAAGATAAAGGAAGAGTTTTTTTCTATTTTACATCTCAGAAGCTGAGTCATAGAAAGATTAAATAGCTTGCCCAAGGTTATAAGGATGCTTAGTGCCCTACCCTAAGCTGATCAACCCTCAGTTTATTGTTTCACCCTTCTGTAATACACAATATTAACCTAGTATGAAAGAATACTTTTTTGTATCTGAAAAAAATATAATCCTTTCACTGTATGTTTCTGGGCTATTTTTATATATATATATAATTGATTTAGTATGACCCCTTGAGAAACGCTAGAAGCCTAGATCTCCACTAATAAACTGGGTCTGACAGAAGAAACATCTGCTCATACAAAAGCCCTAGCACCTGCCAAAAGCAGAATATAGGCCTTAATAGCACTTCCATGGCTCTTACCAGTAAACTATGTCTGAATGGAAAGATCTAGAAACTTATACTTACTGTTGTGAATCCCCATTACATCCATAGATGTTCCAGACAAGTTCAGTTGATATGATTATACTGTGACCTTTGGCTGCTGGTGGAGAGTAGCATGCTTAGCCAATGGAGAATGAAGCAAATGGAGCTCTGGGAGATAGCACACAGTGAAACTATGGAGATAACAGTGCCTGTGGTGCAGAGAAAGCTACCTGGGGAGCATGTGAGAAAAGAAAGGATTTGTACATTGTTTGGTGGAAGAAAGTCTCTTGGTGTATTATATATGTGAAAATACAAAATATATACATTATATATCTGTGTAAAATATGGGGAGCCAGGAAATTGGGCAAGAGAATTGGATATAGGCTACATTAATTTTGATTTCTGTTACTCATGCCAATGCCATATCCGTTTGCTTAACCTGTTTATGCTAACAAAGGTATGACCAGAAAATAATGAAATAGTTTTGGAAAAAAAAGTACCTGTATGAAAAGCTTATAGTTCTATTCCATAACTTTGGATCCCTATGCAATAACAAGCCAAATAGGTTCTACATAGTATGGTGAGATGCACATGGCTCAAATGGTAGTTCATGTCTGTAGCACAGTTACGAAATGCTGTTGGATATGTGAACTTTTCACCTAAAATTAAAGCCTCTTTTCCAAGTTTGTGTGCATTGTTTCCCTGTTCTTCCTGAGACACTTGTCCTGGTGCCCTAGTTAGCTTGCCAGAGCTTGCAAAGAACAAGGATGTGGGAATAATGAATTATTCTGTTCATATATTATTCTTGATGAATAGTAAATTATTCTAATACATTTACTATTCTATTCATTTATTACTGGAGAATAATTAGCCGGGAATGGCTTCTAAGAAGTTTTTCCAAAATTAGACTTTAATGGTTTTACTGTGTTTATCTTCACCTATATGAAAATATCTTTGTAGCTCTCCCCACTTAACTGTTCCCACCTCCTCCCCCACTCAGACGTGTGTCTGTTTCCCAAAGCTACTGTATTGTTAAAAAAATGTTAATCTCTTCCTCTCCCAAAGACCCAACCTCTTCCTCCACATAGCTGAACACCCATTTCAGACAGATACCCTTCTTCTAGTCAGTTGCATCTTGCCTGTGCTAATGAGAAATATATGTGAGTGGGGGAAAGACCTGAATGAAGATCAAAGAACAGGTGTGTCTGTATGATAATAGAGGTTATAGGTAAATGAAAGGAGGTGGTTATGGAAAGATACATGTATGAGTAGAGGAGAGATGCTATGTCTGCACAGGTGGTATATCACCCTGAGATTTTAAAGTTAATGGGACTACAGAAGGGCTCTCAATTTGCCTCCACACAGAGGACTCAGTGTTGCTGTCTTGACTTTGACGAGTGCTTATTTGGGGCTGCAGTGTTTGCCATTACTAGAGTTCACTCTGCCTTTTGGATTCTATGCTTCCTTTCTTCATCTCTCCTAGCATTTCAGGTCCCTCAATTTGAAGACAAAGATGTACCCATAGTAAATCTCCAGATGGCCTTTCTCCTTGTCAAGGCAGGATGAGCTGAACTGTGTTTTATTGTTTTGCTTTAGAGCTGTTGTGGAAGAGGGATGCTTTTCTGCATGCTGCTACCTATCCAGACTGAATATTCCTCTACATCTAAATCATTTGCATATTTGACTGAACTCTGTATTCATACAGAATCAATGTTTCATCTTCTGTAGCTTCCTTTCGTTCCTTTTATGGAAAGAAGGAACTTTCCCTCTCTTCTTTGTAGAATGAAAATAGCTTCTATGAAAGATTTAACTTATACAATTCACTGTGAATATCACGCCAAATAATACATATGAAAACTTAATGTTACCTTACATCCAGTCTATCTTCTTTTCCAAAGTCTTTTGACTTAACAGTGTAATTATTATTGATATAAGCACTACAGATGAGGCTGGCTGCCTAGTACATGACCACTTGCATATTTAAATTGGGCCTATCCTGGGATCCCACTCACTTCCCAGCCAGTTTGGTACAAGAACATTCATTACTCTTTTTAATTCTGGGTCTCTAAGGTATAACTTCAGGGTACAATCTTGCAGCAGCTACAAATTTCCTTCCTTGTGATGTTGAACTTTGGAGTCCGGGTGGACTAAGCCCAGAAGAGCTACCGCACCAGCTTGTATCTGCTCCATCTAATCCTGTATCCTGCCTCTGAAAGGGACCAGTAGAAAGTACCCAGGGATAGAGAGGAGAAACCAGTCAAGGTACAGGACCTACATTCCCAGCTAATGGAAAAAATAGCTTAATTTAACCATTAAATATTGAATTGTTACATTCACTATCCAAACATTCCTGTAGATGCACTCTTAAGCACCCATACAGCTTTAAAAAACTTCTTCCTGGTCCTGCCCTAGGAAGATAATGAAGTTTCATCTCCCTTGGCTTTGCTAGGATCTCTGGATTTTCTCAGGTTCCTCTCAAGAAGAATGCATTCCTTCTTGTGATTCTGTGAAAGCATGTTCCTGATTCAGTCTACCTGGAATATGAGCTAAAAACAGACTCTTACTGAAACTCAGGATGGCATTAGTTTTCACAAAGGTCAACAGGAGAAAAAAATTCTTACAAAAAAAGCCAAATTTGAAGAATCACATTTGTGGCCAGAGTCTGGTCCATTTCTTTTTAACAGTGCTGTAGAAGCACTATATAATTAAAAATAGATAACTTAAAATTAATAATGCTATTTTTACTAGGCAAAATGCTATTTTCCTAAGGGATCCCCTATTCCCCACTTGAGAGCACTTTGACTCATTCATTTAGTGAAACTGTAGAGATAAGAAAATAAAAATCTCCTGGGAAAAGTACCTATTTTATTTTTTCTGCAAAGATTGCTTTAGGTATGATATCTGCTAAACCTAGGATAGAATGTGTAACATGAAGCACAAGGGGAGAACATTATCTGCATTGGCAGATCTTGTCAGTTGGAGAATTTCTCTGCCCCAGTACTTATATTGCAAAACTTACTTGTTTGCACGTACATCCTCTACATTTTAAGAGTTGCTTTAGGCTGTTAAGAGAGAAAAATAAGTTAACAAGTCAAAGGTTGTAATGCTTCCGACCCTTTGTCTGGGCAGGTTGATAAAGATGGTGAGAGATGTGTAGATTTGATTTGTGTGGCATGTAAAATGGTCTTGAGATGATAAGTGAAAGGAATCCTTTATGCAGTCCTGTCACTGTCAAACAGAACCAGTTGAGGCAGGGTGTCTTTTTTGACATTGCAAAAGAAAGAAAAAAAAGAGATTGAAAATAGATTGCACTTATCTAATATCACTAATGAAACCACAGTGATGTCAGTTCTGATCAAGCTATAATCGGAGTTGCTGATTGTGTGATAACAGGCTTCCTTTTTACGTGTTTTCTACATGTTTGCAGTGGAAAAGGCCATAAATGATTAACTGTGGGTGAGTGGAAATAGTGAAGAAAAAAATAACTTTGCCACAACAACAACAAATGAGAGAAGGAGAGGACCTCAGAGTGAATGCAATGGGGAGGAGGAGGAGAAGAGAATTCTGAGTATTATTAAATATGTGAAAGAAGACTCATTTACTTTATAAGAAGTGGATCACTCACACGAACACATTCACAACTTTGTGGTCATTGAAATTTGCGGAAGTGCTATTAATCAGCTCACCACAGATTATCATAGCTATTTCTTTGGAAATGACACTTGAATTTAAACCTAGTGTTAAAAGGGAAAGCAGCAAAAACATGACTCAAACTAAGGAAAACCACAAGTTTGTTTAAATCCCTTTGGATCAGATTCTACTGACTTTACTCACAGTGAGTAGAACCTTACTCAAGTCCTTCCTGAAGCCAGTGGGTTCAGGAGAGCAAGTGTTCAGTGAATAATAAACCAAACAAAATATCTTCTTTAAACCTACCTCGTGCTCTCAGCATTCTATAAAAAGTTACCGCACAGTATCCTGTCTGCCAGGCAAAGAATAAAGGATTACCCAGGGGTAGATTTACTTAGGCTGGACAAGCCAGTCACAGGCCCACCCATTACCACTACTGGTATAGTTCATGCACTGTGTCACCCAACTTGATTGCAACTGCATTTCTGTGTCACTGCTCCCTTTCACAGCATGGCTGGATTTGTCCCTGCCACTGTGATCAAGGTGATAGATGGGTAACAAATGACGAACCTGGAATCAAAACACATTTTTTAGAAAATACACTCAAATACAGCAGAAGAAAGTGTAAGCAGAATGTCTGCTTATAAGTAGTTGTAACTGATGAATACTGTTGGTAAGGTAGTCAATATTTGACTCTTATCAGCCTTTCTCTAGCTAGGTGCCACTGCTGCTTGGAAAAAGAGAAAACCACCTCAGCAGACTGGTTAATAAACATTCTTAGCTGGCTAACCACTGATCTTAGACCCTTTAAAAGAAAATACAGTCATTACTTTATGTGTAAAAGAATAGCAACGGTTCCCTCTTCCAGTAGAGCTGGAAGGTTCTAGCAGTCAACAAGTGTTCTGAAGGAAGCAGGTAGGAAGTTGTTGATAGTAATCTATTGCAC
This sequence comes from Elanus axillaris, assembly GCA_026212715.1. NCBI lineage: Eukaryota > Metazoa > Chordata > Aves > Accipitriformes > Accipitridae > Elanus > Elanus axillaris. Next base: position 5,092,445 of record JANZLQ010000078.1, on the reverse strand, counting down.
CTTTTTGCTTTTTGTCTTCTACATTTTTGTTTTATTCTTTGTCCTCCTGATGGCAGGCATAGAGGTGAACACAGGTATAGAACAGACAGAATGTTACCAGTATTATTTTATAACAGAGTTACCTAAAGAGCATACATGGTTAGTGTGGAAGTTTTCACAGGCATATTCCTGGATACATTTTGAGCAGCTAAGAAATAGAAGTAGTATTTCTCCAGAAGTTGATGAAAGGGTAGGGTTTGACCTCTTATTGATACTGTGCATTATTTGGTTAAAATTGTTATGCAACATTGTTTGGATAGCATTCCTTTAAATGGAGAAGAGATTTTGTCCTTATGGCTCCAAGTCTGACTGATAATGATACTATCTACCAAAATCTGCTGAATCAACTGAAGTATGTGTGAGCTATATCATTGGTGGCCAAGGATGGATGTAAGACAACACTTGTTACAGTCATGAAGTACGTCTGTACCCAGTTTCCCCAGTGCTCTCTGTAGTTTAATTCAGTCTTGTTTATCATGTTTTTTTGTATCCTCTAGAAGCCATCAGTTAGACAAGTTATCTACAGATATGTGGCCTGTTTTCAATGGGAGCAGACTTTTTCTTTCTCCCCACAACTGAGGTGCAAAGAAGTAATGGACACTGAAATGTCCACACTCTCTTCGCTTCTCTGCAGATATTCAGCCAGCTGAGGTGCCTCTAAGTCAGTGAAATGAGACAGTCATGGTCATTTCTGGAATGAAAATATTTTCCTTGTAGATCACAATTAAGGAGAAGATACGGACTGTAAACTTTAGTCTCTGAGAAGAATACATATGTGTGTCTATGTATATACAACTATATATGCATATACACATACAATTTTTTTTATATTAGTACACTTTTAATGTTCTTTTATAAGCATTGTTATAAAAGGGTAAGATTTCCCAAAATGGAAAATTCTGGGTATTCCTTTCTACATTCTGCACCAGAACAGTGGGATAACTGAATTCTCTGGCATAGATAATTTCCAAAATATGAACTGATGCCTAAGGGTAAATATGAGACATATCTATGAAATCCTTTTAGATGTTATCTTCTAGAATTAAAGGCTAAAAAATGGAAAGTGATTTCTGTTGGCCAGTGTTTTGTAATTTTGTGATATCAAAAACTGTGATGGATGTTATCATATCAGTTTACCATCCAGGAATAACTTATTCCCAAAACAACTAAAACACAAAAAAAGCAGAACTTCATTGATTGATTTTTCATTTAAAGAATAATATCAAAGCCTAAATGTAAGATATTTTAGAGAACTTGTACAATTAAATTAAAAGAATGGTCATCTCACATACATTTTTTTCCCCCAAAGGATAGTAATATTTTAAAGTCATTATGAATTGAGTAGCAGTAAACTCTTCATTAAACATTCAAAAATGATAAGGGAATTCTGAAGTTGTTAAAAAAACGTAGCTTAACATGACAGTCATCATTGCATCTTTATAGACTTATTTGTATATTTAATACATATACAAGAAATACGCTAGCACTAATTTTTTCTGATTTTAACAATGAGCCCTTTTCAACCTAGTCCACATGATAACTTGCTTACTTTAATCACTATCGGCAGTTATTATTGTTCTCCTGTTTTTGGAGTGATATTGTTCAACCAACCCATTAGGATGAATGTGCCCCTGTGCTGTGCCATGTACAGAATGGAAAGATAGACAGCTCCTGTCTCACTTGTGAGATTCTTCATCTAAGGTCACCTCATCTCTGTTTTCCCTCCTTGTAGGGGATTTTGAGGTGTTATTAAGGAAAAGGCACTTATGTGAAAAATCTGTGTTGATTTCTCATGTGAATGAGAAGATTTTAAGCCCTGCTGTATCCAGTTTCCAGGTGGTAAAAGAAGCTGTGGAGATGACTGGTATGATAAGGGAAAAATGACAAACAAATGATCGGCAGATGAAAACTTGTTTAGGGATTAAATGGATGCATAATCTGACCCCAGGCTAGGCTAGGAAGTACAAAATTAATTAAATGAGAAAATTTGGACTAGGAAAAAATGGAAACTTAGCAGTTTCTCATGCGTCTCAGAATATGGTGAAGAATGTGTTTGCTGCTCTGGAGTTGCCCAGAGAAGGGAAAGGATGTTGGTAGAGAGTTGGACAACCCTGGAGACTTTGCTGCCACTGAGAGGCAGGAATAGGCAGAAGCAACTGCTCTTGTTTCAAGGGGCTTTCCATACAGGGATATCTGATTTGTCCTGGTCACTGATGGGATAAGGCACAATATTTTATTGCTGAGACATAACAGGCCACTAGACAGAGAAAGCTGAAAAGTGTCTTAGAAAGTGCCGTGATTTGGGAAATCTGGTTTCTTTTTTTAGGCAGTTTTACTAGTGAGTTTTTGATTTTGTTATCATTATTGACGAATAGCTAAGAAGTTATATCAAAAAGATTGTTTTCAATTTGTTTAACATTACTAATAGTATAGTATAATGCATAGAGATAGAAGTATTCCTATATATTAAAAAAATCAGTCTTTAGTTTTAAAAAATCCAGATTCTTTACTAAAATAAAAATTTGTTGTCATTGATTAATGTATTTGAGATTCTTTATTAAAATTTATATTTTGTCTTTAGCTACTTTGTTTCTAGTGAACATACTGCTTACCTCTTGTATTCTTTTCAGTTTTGTTGGTAACTAGTCTTTTAAACCTAAGGACTTTCAGCTATAGCTTTTAAGCAGACTTTTTGTATATTTTGAAAATCTGCATTTCCCAGCTTTTCTGCTAGTTGGTCTTTCTAGCTTCTGGGTTGGGTTTTTTTTTGTGGTTTTTTTTTCCCTTTGTTTTTTTTTTTTTTAATCAGACCTTCTTTTATTCTTTATGTGTTACGATCCTTATTAAAACACACATTTGGGTAAATTAATATAGAAATTATGTGGGGCATCGATTGGGGGTTGGTCTTTCAAGACTGAAAAAAAATATTCTATTGTAAAATTCATTAACATTTTTAGAAAAATTTATATTGGTAAAGCTTTTTGTTTACAATGATTTTCTGTTTCCATATACTCTGTAAGAAAGAGATTTCTCTCTTCATTTAGACATCTCTTTGTAATCATAATAGAGATTTGTTCTTGGAATATATGCTTCATATTTTATTTATAGTGAGTCCTAATAACAGCAGAACAATTCCCTCTGGGTTTCCATATTTCTACCATTATGATTGAGCCAGATATGTTAATCTGTACAAAATGAAGTGGTTTGCTTAGGTTTTACACAGGCTTTCCCCTATTATTAGGTATTTAGAAAACACAAAGTTACATTTTTCACGCTATAAGGGAAAGTTTTTAATTAAGTGATAGGTCAAGAAAACAAGTTTGTTTTGTAAAGTAATAATCTAGAGGAATTTCTATTTTTAGTTTTCTTGTCAAGATGAAGAGAACATTTTCTCCCTAGTTCTAAAGCTCATCCGTTTCAGATATGCCTTTTCAGTGATTCTTTTGTTCCATTTTCATTGGAAAGCACATTGGTTTACAAGCATCTTGAATTTGACAAATTGTCTGTTTCTATAAAATGTTTGTGTATTTGTAGTTTATTGTCATATCAACAGGGTTAAAATATACATTGTGATGCTGGAGTTTTATAGGATGAACATTCTGATCTTTTTGATTAGTTCTACTTTTACAGCAAGTTAATAAAGTTATACTTCATAAAAAATCTATGGTGGAGGCATATATTAATATCCTACTTTTATTGCCTTAGTCATATGGCAACTAAAAGACGTGGCAAAGATCATCCAGTCAGTAAGTATTGGTGGAGTCAATCTGCTGTTGTCAAAACAACGTTCCTAGAGGTAATAGTGGGATCAATTACAAACTGGTGTTTTAGCTCCTCCTTCTCTTGAGAGAAAAATGATTGAAATAAAACAGCAGATTTTAACAGATTTTGAAATAAAACAGTGAGTAAAAGTGATTACTAAAAATGTTGAAAAACACTGGCTGTCATTCAAAACCAATTCTGTTAAAAAGCTTTTACATATCTCACACATTTTTGGAAGTTAATAGAAGGGTTGTTTACTGTAGATAAAAGCCACAAAGAGTAAGAATTAAGAAACAGGGATGATTTTAAGCTTACTTTTGTTTGTTAATTCTTGGTGAATACCAAGGCATCTGGAAGTTATTTCAGATTTCTGTTGATGCAAGCTATCCACCTATTACAGTTGGTAAAAATAAAGATGTCTTATACATCATTCCTATTCACTGCTGCTGCTGTTCTTACAGGAGAAATCAGGATAACAGCAACACATATAGGCACTAGGGCATGGAGGAACGTGTTATACTCTGGTGCCTTATATACACAGGAAAATAAATCAGATCATCATTAGGCTAGAAGATTTTGCAAAAAATAAACTAATGGAATTAGGTAAATGCTTGATAATGTCTTAAAAACAGTTAAAGGCATAAAGTGGTATATTAATCCTAAAATTACATTTGAAGCTGTGTTAGCAATACTAAGGTAAGAAACTTTTCCCTTTGTAACGTCCCCTGAGAACTGCTTGCTACAGTGGGCATCACCCTCTCTGTGACCTCAAGATATGATCTGATGTGGCTGGGGCACCCAATTTGAAGAATACTCCACAGCCAATGCAGAAAGTTTGATACTATGTATGGACAGTCCTACTGCAAATGTTCTGTGTATTAGCCTTACGCATGTGCAGAGCAACTCTACAGTGTATGTCCAAGTTGGCTGACCTGCCCATAAGCAGAAACATGACCTGGATGTGTAGGTAGTGTAAAATATCAGTCATCACCTCCCAGGTACACCAGCTTTCCCTGTCAGAGGGAGGAGCTACTACGACTATCAGTAACATCACATTGCATTTCAGTGTATTCCACTGGTATTAGCAATGATTTCACATGAATCAGATTCTAACTTTCTTATGTGCAATCCATTACAGTCTCAGCATTTGCCACTTCATGGTCCTTCCTGCACTTCAGAGATAGTCAGTTATTGCAATCACAGCCGAGTGGCAAGTGTTGCACGTTAGATACCTATTGCAGTCTTGGTGACTGACACTCTGCCATGAATATTAAGAGCCACATCCTCTAACAAGGAAACACGACGGACTCCAGTGAAACTGTGTCAGCTTCAAACAGCTGAGAACCTAACTCAAATTTTACAGGAGCTGACTACATAGTTGAAATACAGGCCATTCATCTAACATATGGAACAAATGTTTGCACCAAAACACTGAATTTAAGTACATGTGCAGAAAATAAGACTTTTTTTCTCAAATATAGTACTTCATTATTCCTGTCACTTCATGCTGATGACTGTTAAATAGCTTTTGTTTCCCTCTTCTCTCTGTCTAAAACTTACTGTTCTGTTTTTACTTCTGCTTCAGTAATGTTTGCCCATCACATGTGGAAACTCATCTGCTTTGTCTGCTCATGCCTCTGACTTGAATTTCTGTTCATTTTTCATCTCTTCTTTGCTCCACAGTACTGACTTGTAGTGCCTGATAGATCCTGTCAGTTTTAATTCTAGTTTACAACTTAAGGAAAATAGAATTCTTTTTTTTTACAAAATCCTTCATTTTACAAGAGAAATATTTATAAAAAATTTGCTTTTTTCATAAATGTTTTTATTTTTAGAGAGTAATAAAACATATCAGTGTTATATTCTTTCCTCCTAAACATTGGAAAAAGATAAGATAGGGAAAGAAAAGCAAAAAGTTAATCATATTTGTTAAGTAGGAAATTTCAAATGGAAGGCAATTTGAATTAAAGGAGTGTATAGACAGTAAAGCACCCTGGTCAGTGGTCAACATCTGGCCTGGGACATGGCACTTCCAATTGCAAACAATGGTGGTGATTTCGCTTGCAGGTTCATCAATATTTTGCCAGAGTTAATTTTAACTTTAAGACTACTGACACTCTACTTATGCCTTTGAGGTCATTTGAACTTACTGGGTTCTGAACATATTCATGATGCTATTCTGGATAACATGATTTCCTTATTTTGCTTTTCTTATGACTTAAACTCAGTGCTGCACTTATAGTGTAAATCCACTTTCAGTTATAGTTTGGGCATCAGAAAGGAATGCAAGTCTCCTTTCTGCAGGGTTAGAATCCATTTTTTTAAATGTGTCTCTTAACAGTTGCCTTAAAGCTCACTTCCAAATAGGTCATATGGCTTAAAGCAAAAAAAAAAAAAAAAAAAAAAAAAAAAAAAATGGGCAAAAGTAATCTGAATCAGCCAGCTATATTTTGAGTTGCATCTTTGGAGATTTTCAGAGACTGTTCATTTCAACAAAGGGTCTCTGAGTGTGATGAAAGAACACAAATTATTTTAAGTGAAAAGAATACAAGCTCATTTTGTTAAATTTTAACGCATTAATCAGCCTGATATATACTTGTAAAATCTTGGTTTATATTGGTCACTGTAGAAATTATTTGCTACCTCTTACACAGTGTTTTGAACACTTTAATTAAGTGTTATAATATGCTTGCAATGTTGTTATGTTGATATTGTTCAGTAGTATTTACAACTCACCTGCATGTCTCAAAATGGATGCTTTATTGTCCAAATCTTCCTTTGTGAAACATTGCCTATGGAATGTCTTGTCACAGAACAATCTAAACACAGTGGGGCCTACTATTTCCATAACATCTGTCTTTTCTTCTATAGAACAGATTAACAATTATGTCTTTAAAAAAAACGGGAAACAAAACCACGCAGCTTAGACAGAAGTAGCTAGCTGTGCTACATGTGTGTCAGAGGAAAAGGTCTCTCCCACAGTGCAGCTGGTAGGGTTCACACTTTCCCTTCTCATTGTACAAGAGAATGCTATATTATTTCTTTTACAAAATGATTGTCTGAGGGGGAAAAAAAAAGAGATAGCAGACTCTCCCACCCTCCTCTTTCCATGCATGCAAGGCTTTTCAATTGTGTTAAGCAGTATAGCAGAAGGATTTTTTAAATTAGTGTTTTGTTTTAGCAATGGTTGCTGATGTGTACATGTAATACAGTTTTAATCAAATCCCAAATGCTGAAGACCTTTCAGCAGTATCTTAGGCAGCACTGTGCAATGCTTATTCCACTTGAAGTGGCCACTAGGGAGGTACAATTAGCTGTTCCCATGGAGAAGTTTGTTATACTAATAAATAATAAGTAGTGTAGGTAGAGATGGAATCAATTAAAGATATTTTTGACCATCTAATGGTTTATGGGAATACTAAATAATTGACAACAAGTTTTGACTGTGTGTTCCATAAGCATGTTTTATTGCAACTAAAGTGTGACCACAGAACACGGAATGCCTCTGTGCTGACAGTCATGAAGGTTAACTTATATCACTTTCTTAAACATCATAGATCATAATCTTCACCATTAACCTTTTCTAAAGAGTTAAAATGTACACATAAATACGTATGTACTCCATGCTGAAGCTGCTGCAGCAAAGCTCATTTCCCTTATATTTATAAAAATTTAAAAAGATACTTGAAATGTTAAGAAAGGAAGAAGTTATATTGCTGTCTCTATTTTCACATGTTTGCTTGAATAACTCAGAATTCATTTTGTTATTTAAGACTGATTTGACAAACTTACTCAAACCATGGCTTAATCACTTTTATTTGTCTGAAGTAAAAATATTGACATAGATTCAAACAAAAAACAGCTCTAGCCATTCCTTTGGGGGAAAAAAGGATTTATTCAGTAGTATTTGCTGAAGGCAAAATGCAGCAAATATAAAATCAGATTCACCAGCCCTTTAAGTCTGATTTGTTCCACTCCAAGAACAGCTAGTTTTTTGAGGTTTCCCTACCAATACAGAATTAATGGGTGACCTGAACACTGTCATAGCTCTTATACCACCTTTTTTCTCTTCTTATGTGTAAAGAATGTAATGGAAAAGCAATCATTGGCATAGATATTTGAAGTCAGAAACAGATGAAGTTTTAGGACTGAAGCTAAAATGAAAATATGCAGTATACAAAAAACGTAGTTCCTATTACACTTCAGTACTCCTCAGGATCTGCTGGAGACCCAAAATACTATGGTAGTTGGCAGTGGTCCTAATTTTTTAAATTAGGTTAATAACAACAACAACAACAATAATAATAATAATAGTAATAATAATAATAATAATAATGTATTTGGATATGATGGTAGTAAAAGTAGAATGTCTGTTGTTATGCTCTTTCAGGACATAAACTAAAGTCATTCAATGACTGATAGTGACTTGGATGAAAGAATGTTTTCAATATTAGTAGTAATTATTTGTACCTGTGTTCATTTTGTGAACAAATGTATGCACTAATGGACATTATTTTTGCACCTAGAAAGGACTTTTAAAGAGTTGTCATTATTAGCAAAGTTTCAATGAAATAACAAAGTGATACAACTTTGAATGCTTTTTTATCCAATATAAAGCAAGCACTATGCACATGCCATTCCCCCAAAGAAAGCTAGAATAGTTTAGGCTACCCAAAGTTACCATTAATTTCAAAGAAAAAATACTGATTTTTTTTTCAAAGAAAGAACTATGCAAGTAGGATAGAAAAGACCTTGTTCTTTATCTTCAATCTCCTGAGAAGTTTTTAAAAACTTTGCAGAGACTGAAAGCCATACACTAAGATTCTATGTAAAATAATGTTCTTTATATGTTGCTCCCTGAATCTCTGGTGCTTTTAGGAGACAAGGGTGCATGGAATTATTTGCCATCCAAAGAGACTATAGCTCTGTGTCAATGAAACACTACATTTGAACTTTGGAAAGCTGGATTATATGATCAGGTAGAAAAGAGAGGAGCAAATAGTGTTTTGAAGTCTGCCTCATTCCTACCACCCCATGAGTTTTCCAGCCTTGTCTTCTATTCTTCCATTGGCTTCTTGTGGCTTCTAGTCATGGTTTGTTCAGTGACTCTCAGTATTCTTTCCTTAACTCTTGCTTCCATTTCTTTCTCATTCTTCCATTCCCACTAGCTTTCAACCCTGTTTTCTATGTTTCCTAGCAGTATTTTCACAATCCATTTCTGCATCCCTGTTCCATATTGTCATTCATGCCAGACTATACTGAGGGAATGTCCTTGAAAAAAATAAACTATGAAGTTCTGCTAAGTCTCTGCTGAACACATGTATGTAACTTTCAACTTGGCGAAAATAGAAATTATTTGGTAACAGCAGCCAAAAGTGTTTGCTCTCTATTCTGCCTTAAATCATGGATGTGCTAGACCTCCTCGGTTGAGACATTGCTAGAAGATTGTATGTCTGCACACCTACACAAATTTCTTTAGTCTCCCTATGAAACAGTTACATTAATTTAGTTGAAAACTTTTTCTCTATATGTTCTTTTAGATTTTCAACAGTAACAATAATCCCTCTCTTGGGGGTGTGGCAAGTAACCAGTAGCTACAGCTATGTTAGTATTCTTGTTCACATTAGGAAAGCACTACTGAAATGAATCTCTTTGTTGTCCAATGTAACTTGCTTGTTTCACACTGCTAAGTGGCCCAGAGCTCATAAACAGGGTTCCTTTTGAGAAAACTTAAGTGGAAGATGATCCCTAGTACACCCAATACACTTCAACTGCTAAATTGGTGTTCAGCCTATGGTACCAGACTAGAGCTATCCCAAAAGCCCCTCTGGAATTAATACGATGTGGCTGCCAGGTCCGCAGCACCAACTGTACTTGGCTGAGCATCTTTGCTCCTGCTGTGCCATACCACTTAATATTGATACAGCAAGTAGATTTCTAAACTGCCACTAAGCTGTAGCAAATTGGGCATTAACCAATGAATTTCAAGAATAGAACTGACCAAAAGGTAAAATTTCCTTTCATAAGAAAACCTATGGCTTTTGAGAAATGGGAGGAGGGAGGAATTTTGTGCATGAGCCTGTGGCAAGGTAATTGAGATGTTCACCTGTGTTGTGTACCAATTTATCTTCCTTTCAATGCCTTTATCAGAATAAGGGAGATATTTTTGTGAAGAGTCATGAGAAACAAAGACAATTGTGCTTTTAATGTTGCAGGATTTGTCATAGCTTCTAGACCTGCTGTGAACTCCAGAGCTCATGAGCTCATGGTGACTACATTTTCTGTTTCTAGGAGGACTCCGCAAGAGCCAACAACATTAAATCCCATGTGGCCTTGTATTTGATATTATACTGACTCATGAAAACATGATGGATAATATGTACTGCTTTAGGAAATCATCCCCAACCAGATCCCACCTGCCGTTTCTTGATGAGAGCTGATTTTGCCAGTTTTGGAAAAATACTACTGTTTCTATTTGACTTTTTCTCCCTTTTCTATTGTGCCATGAAATAAAGCAATGATTTGTAGAAAAGAGAAAGTTAAAGTTTCTACCACATGCTCAGAAGCATGCTGATCTGTGTGCTTCCCACCCCCCCCCCCTTATGTGTCTAATTTCAAGCCCTACTCTCTCATACTTGTTACTTCTACCAGTATGCTCTATTTAGTGATGGATGGTTTGAGTTCTGGTGCCCTAAAGCTGAATGGAGCCTTTGTGAATACAGAACTCTGGAATTTCTGTCCAGTCACCTTGAAAAACCTTTCTTATTATTGATTCTGCAGGTTTCTAGCTGTTTTCTGAGTTCTGTCAAACCTCCTTCTGGCAGCCATTTTGCTCCAACCATAAGAGGAACAGTCATGGTAGATTCATTGCATAACAGTAAACCGTGCTTTCATTTCTCTTCTTTTCATTCTTGGTTATTTACTCTGGCTTAGTATCATGCCTGAGAAAACATTCTTGCTATTCTCCAGAATTTAGTATATAAATTAACTCACAATTTCTGTATAGCAACTCTAACAAAAAGGGATGTAATATTCTAGTGTTATAGATGCCCAAGTGTCTAAACCAACAGATGAACCTCTGATAACTTATCTTTAGAATAAATAAGCCAGTCTTTGGTTAGTTTCTCTCTTTTTTGACTAGCCTGCATGTTTCTCTGGAGCCAAGGGGAGAGTCAGAGATCATGTTGATGCTATTTGACACAACTGATAAAACTCTGTGTTGAGTATCTGGAGGCACAGGATTCAGAGCTTGCTGATGAATCATTTCAAGATTCTTCATGGTTGTACCCCATGGAAAATCCATTTTTCCACTATTCATTTAAAAAATTTGTTTCAATTAGTCAATCTTTAAACTCATGTTTTTGGTGAACATTAAAACTGTTGAATTTATGGATGGGAATATTTGTGGAAAAACATTTTGAAGTTAAGGAGTATTGAGAGAAGTTGAATTTTGAACTGGAATGTAGTTCCAAATATTCATTTGGGGTATACAAATAAAGCTATTTGGTAGTGTTCAGCTGATAAAAAAAACTCAATTATTTGAATTTATAAAACTTACACTCAAAAGCATGAGCAAGTAAGAGTCTAGGAAATGTGACTCCATTAGTATGGAACTCACATAGATGAACTGATTTAATAAAAATTCTGTCATTTTTTGAGAAATTCTTAATCGTAGAAAGATGATAAAGTAGTTAAACATTTATCTAGTTCATTGTTATACAAATATATCTACAAATTTATGCTTAAAATCAAAACTGCCACTGTCCAAGTAATTAGAGTACTTAGAGAAGTAATAGCTAAAATCCAGAAAAATGTATGGTTGAGAAAAACCCAGAATATGTATATGGGTTTGAATTGAGCTAACCAGTTAAAATGATGAATTGCAAAGTTGCAGTCAGTAGAACTTTAGGATTACCTGGACCTCGAGCTGCAACTTGTCTTCCAAGAAGAATACTGTGTCTCCATCTGCTGGTCAGCGGTATAACCCTGTGTCTTCCAGGAGCTGGGGCCTAGTAACCAAAGCCCAGAAGGCTTTTGTTCTCTCTTTTGTTGTCAGTGGGTAATTCATTTCAAAAATCTCACTCACAGTACTAAAAGGACTTTGAAAGTAACCAAAGGGACATACTCCATAGATTACATCATAAATAAACCCTTTTATTGCATTATTTTGAAAACTGGTTTGCTAGCATCCCTATTTTCCTTTCAGAATGGGTTAGATTTATACCATTGGGAAAAAAACAATGAATGTCACTGATTTGATTCAAATTTGGAGCAAATTGCAACATTTCATTTCAGTAAAATCATTAAGAAAGGAACGTGTTCTACAAGTAAGAGCAATAATCAACAATTCAGCAAGATTAAGGAAACCCAATGTTTATTCAAAATGTGATAATTTCAATAGAGTCATTTGCGCAGACTAAGGTGTTAGGTAGAGCTATTAATGAGAAAAGATATGTAAACTTATCTTGACTGTAGCATAGACTCATTCCGAGACAAACTGGGAGTCTTTCACCTGAAACAGACTTGTGACTATGTTTGGATTTGTTTGGGTCATGAAAAGCAAAAAGTATTATATTTAAGTATGTTTAAATAGATTTCCGATCAACGGCAGAATTTGTCGTGTCAGAGAGAACACATTTAACTTAATTGAAATGGTTAAGATGCTTTTCAGAGAAGAAGATACAAGTTGAAAATCCTGCTCCATGTCTCTGATTCTGAATGGGAATGCAGATCTAGGTCTTCTGTATCTTGGAGAATTTTCAGAACCACTTTACAACTGTTGCAGAGTTAATCTGCTTAAATCAATATTTCTTTCTGAAAACTAACAGAACAGCTTCTTAGAGGAGATTTTGTGCCTGCAGTTAGTTATCCAGGCTACTTAGGGAAAGGGAGACCAATGTACTAGTCTCTGATATAAACCAGATCAACTTCCACGTGGGTCCGTTTAATCACAGCTGTCAGTCACAACTAGGCTACTTTCTGGTCATTCTTGTTTGCATAAAAGAGTTTCAGAGGAATTCCCTTTTATCCCTTTTTTGTTTGCTCTGGAATACAAAATCCAAACTGACAGAATTTTTCATGAAATGAAATTATGTTTGTCACTGCTATGTACCAGTCAGAAGATTTCACTTATTCATGAGTTTCCTCTTGAATAACAGTTTAAGAAAAAAAAAAAAAAAGAAAAGAGAAAGGTTGGAATAGAATTACTATTTTTCAGATGTATGATAAAATATGTTAGTTAGAAGTTAATATTAAAGATTATAGGCATTGTAATCACTGTGTTCTAGTGAAAGGGAACGATTTAGTCATTTCACTGAGATTAAAACCTGCAGCAGATATCTTTATTCTGATTTTTCACTTAGGTTTATGATTTGCCCTTGTGCCAGGGCCTTGATGTTAGAATCTGCTTTTGGATCAAATCTTCAGCTGGCATAAGCAATGTAGCTACATATCATTTTACATTTATTGCAAGGAAACAACTTATGGCAATAAAAGAGTGTTGTAAGATATAGTAAAAATCAAAAGCTGTCATGAAAGTTTACTGAATAATTTTCAGTGAAAAGCTCGGCTGAAGCAGTAATGAACTAAAATGTCCCACTTACAGCTGCTGCAGTTTTAAATAATGAAAGCTACTGTAGTTTTTCATAGCAATGAAATTATGATATGAAGCAGATGCATCTGTAGTGACACTGCTAACACCATTTTCAACTCTGTCACAGTTGTGTAGAAGTAGGAAAATTACAATTTTGCTTATTGAAAGAGTAGGATACCTAAAGTGAAGTTAACAGTAGTTTGACTAAATTGTATGTTACAACTTCATTTTTTTATATTAAATGTGTAATTGAGGTGCTTTATATACAGTTTATCACTGCAATGAAAACGTAGTCAGAATGAACTTCTCTAGGCTGTTAAACTGCCTCTTATTAGCATTGAAACTATATTTGCAGCACATTATCTTAGGCTATTTTTTTTTTGTATAAGGAAATTGCCATCAAAGCATAGTTAATCTAAGCTGAATTAGATTATAATTGGAGTCCTTATGAATGGGGATTTAAAATTATTCTGTATTGTCATAGAGTAACAATACATTATTAGGATATTAAAAGTAGTTGGCAGCAGTTTCATAAGAGTACATTTCATATTAATACTTTGTGCAAAGTTAACTCCATTCATTTTTTTGTTTGCACATTTTTCTTGTATCTTCTGTTGCAACAAATTGCAGAAATGTCAGTGTATTAAAGAATTTTCAGCTTTAAAAATGCATCACAGATTAAGATATAGCTTAAAAAAAGAGTCTATCCAAAGGCTTTTGAAGTGTATTGAAAGACTGTGACTTCAATGAGCTTTGGATGGGGCCCACAATGTGCTTGTTGCAAAGTAGCAGCTGTGCAGGCCTTTGTTTACAGGAGAATCAGAAGTCTTACATTTGATGGTTGGGATACAGTGAAAAGCAAAAAAGAAGAAAGATGGAGGCAAAACAATACATAGCATTTAAAAATTGAAATGAATGCTGTTTGTCTTAATTAGGAGATGCATCACAAGCCTTTGGCTTTCATTTTTCAACTGAAAACATTTAAACAAAAAGCATCTGAAGAGGTCAGGATGTTTCTGTGAAGTTTTTGCAGAAGGGCATATGAGCACTGTCTTGCAACCAAAAGGGAGTAACATCTTCACAGCTCTTTGATATACAAATGAAGAAGAATGGCAGATCTAGCTTATTTTTTTTCTCCAACACGCACATTACGGGGAGTGTATTTTACTTCTAGTTTACAGCAGAATGAGGTACCAATGACTCAGAACTCAGTTTCTTGGGAGGTGAAATGCAAGTACCTTTTCATGTCATATATGATTACGTAGTTGGTAACCTTTAGAAATAGTTAACATGGCGAAAATTGGCATAATGCAGTCAATTCTATGCACAGTGAGTAGAAATAAATGTGAGAAATCAACATTGTGAGATAAGATCTATTTGAATAGCTAAATAGATTTGCCAACTGATACTTACTAAAATCTTGTGTGCATATATGTGTATATATATGTATAAATATATATATGCTTTTAAAAAGTATAATATTACTACATAAAGGTCAACTACCTCCTGGCTCTCACTTGCTATAGTGTTTTCTTAGGCTTGTTACTAACAAAACAACACTATATTTATTTTAACTTTTGTGTTGTAATAACTGCCTCCATTATTTCTGTTTTGCTCTATACACAAGACACTGATGAGGAGGCAGTGGCAGTGGCAAACACAGATCTTCAGCTGTTGTTTGGGCTGTTGGTATACATTTCAGCTGAACAAAATTAAAAAGGAAATGTAGAGACAGAAGGGAAGAAAGGTTGAGGGACTGGGACCACTGCCCTGCTATCAGAGGGAACACATCATATAATGCCTTAATAAAAGCATCGAAATCTATCAAATGTATTTTGTTGTATATCAAGTTGTTGCTCTACTTGAAGGATGATTCCAGATGCTCCTTGCTCTAACTCTGTGAAATGTGTTTTAATTACCAAAATAATTTTACTGCTGGCCAAAACATACCAGTTTATTCTTCTGACAACATCAGTTTTAACATTCACCCTTAGTGTTTACCACTGCTGTATTTAGTGATGGCAGCATATACCCTATCTCAGGCTTTGCAAAGCAAAAAACCCCTTTTTAGTATTCTCACATACTTCTTGCTTATTACATAGCTGTTTTCTAAATCTTTTGTAGTTCAAGTTTCTTCATTATCTTAGTGGGCATAATTTTATATGGTATTCCAAAAAAGGTCTTACCAATTTATAATTACTTCCCTACCTCTTCTGGAAATTCCTTGACTGTAACACCTCCACTTTACATTTACCTTTTCTTCGCTGCATCACAATGGCTGTATATAAACTCCAGAACACTTGTGCCCTGTGGCACACCATATGGTGGTCCTGGCCTCCTTGTAGGTCTGACTGACTACACAGACACTGTACAGTTTAGATGTAACTGGTGACACTAATGCTAATAGCACATCTGAGGACTGAGGACAACTGTTGCTACCCTGTTATCAACCTCTACAGAAACTGCATTTTGAGATAAATGTTTCTAGCCCTTATGGCTGTGAAGAAAATCTTCCAAACGGTAGATGAATCTAGACCCACTTAAGGCCAAGCATGCTGCAGACATGAGCGTAGAACTGTGGGTGTTCCTGTCCTCCTTTAATTTTTATTAACTGTGAAGGCAAAGATTAAATGTCTTGATGGGCTCATGTAAAATACATTGATAATTGCCTAGTCAAACTGTAAAAGAAATGAGACTAGGAAACACTTGGCATTTATAGAGTCCTAGAGGTTTTGTCCACTGACATTTTACAGAAACAAAAGAAAATTTTGCCACTACTCCTGGTTTCACTGATCAAATGTTAGTATTTTG
>JANZLQ010000078.1:5019237-5076235 GCA_026212715.1 Elanus axillaris | reverse complement strand
GGGGGGCTCATACATAAGGGCTTCAAGCCTTTTTATGATGATGATATTTAAACCTTTGAAAAACTTGGTTGTGTTTGGGTTAAACCAAATTACGGAAAAATCTTGCATCTCTCTTCTGTGTACTCCCAACATCTTGTTGAGTATTGCTATTTAATTAAAGGTATAATCCCCAAAGAATATATTAGAAGATGTGTATGCTTATCAGAAGCACAGATGTAGTTTGTCTGGATACATCAACAATACAAATTTAAGAAAGATTGTACTGTGCAGAGCATGCAATCATTAAAAACACTTTGACACTTTGAGGTTTTTTGGCTAATGCCTCTATTAAAGGACAGAACTATTTCTTCATTCATTACCTGGGCTGCAGAGGGAATATTAACTTTCTCTACAGTTGCTACAATGCTTCCTTAGGTTTGGGAGACAAATCATATACTACAACATGCATTTCCCCACTTCTGAGCTGATTGCTTCTACTCCTTTGTGACTACAGCAGCAGAGGGGAAGGTA
This sequence comes from Elanus axillaris, assembly GCA_026212715.1. Classification (NCBI taxonomy): domain Eukaryota; kingdom Metazoa; phylum Chordata; class Aves; order Accipitriformes; family Accipitridae; genus Elanus; species Elanus axillaris. The sequence continues at coordinate 5,075,725 of JANZLQ010000078.1, read as the reverse complement.
TAATGCTAAGTCTCTCCTTCATGCAACATTTTCAAATACTATTTTTATGACAAGATTTTCTTTTTTTCTTTTCCTCTCAGCTTTGGATGGCTAACGATGTCAAAGGCAGGAATACTCTAAGAGTTTTATTTGTTTCATGTTACAAATATCTTACTATAAGTAGGTGCTGTACTAACGTGCTTCTAGGCTGTTTAATGTATTATCAATGCCAGCCTAACTCTTGGATAACTTCTCTGCAACTAAGACTTGAAATAACGAGCTTCTTAGAGCATTGAATCAGGGCAAAATGTATTGGAAATTCCATTGTGAATACAGTGCTTGCAAAACAGTCTTGGCTCTCTGTAATTTAGTAAGAGTACCAGGCAGTTTCTTTGATCTTAATGTTTAAATGTCTCTAAAGAAAACTTTGTTTAGTTTTTTTTTTTTTTTCATTTATACCTGAAGTCATTGTCTTTGTTTTCCTGTTAAATGTTCAATAGAAAATGAATGTGTTTTGGATCAGGGACATGTGCATCTATTCGGCTATGCATTATTTATTAATATTATTTATTTATTTATTTTTAACTTTCTAAACAAGAATAAATACTTTTTCCTGTGGGATATATTCTCCAAGTGGATTAATATTGTTCAGTGCTTATGTTTAGTGGGGAGACAGATATATATGTAAGCATCCACCTAAGTTCAGTGGGACTTTAGGACATTCATAAATATTATGGCTGAATTCACAAAGAAATTTAGAAAATTGGATTGAAAGTTGAGGCATCCAGGAGCAGAATCCAATGTAATTTTTTACAGCAAATGGAGTGTTAGTTGACCCAGAAGCAGGATTACAATACCCTGCACACCAAAGTGCAGTTAGCTAAGCCAGTGTGGAAGGAATGTTCAGGGAGAAACTGTGCCTGGAACAACATCATACATGCAGAAACCTCTCCCTGCTCTGCTGCGGTGTGTAGCTATGTAAGTTCAGGGGCTGCAGCACTCTTTCATGGACTTAAATGCCAATGATGTACTCTGTGATTTCACTATGGCTCCGTGTCTTTTCAAACAATGGCAATATTAGTTACATTTTGTACAGTAGTCTCAGGTCTAGAACATTTGCCTGAGAACTGGGAGACATAGGTTTTACATGTAGCTGAAGAAACTACAGATTGCTTTTCTGGATTACTGCTAAAATAACATTTAAGACACACATAAAGTTCACTTGATTTCATGTGTGTCAACTATCACTGGCTTCCATTTGCCATGTCTACAGCCCAGTTCAAAATCTTGCCCAGTATCAGGGTTTTTTTGAATTTGGAAGAGGAGAGACATGCACAATACTTAAAGGCACAATGGACATATATATATTATATAAGTAAACAAGTATCCACACACTGTTGAACATGATTACACTGATAAATTGTTTAGTAATTAAGACTCTCATGCTTCTCTGTGGTTTAAAACAAGGAATAGCCATTTGCTTAGAGATTTGAGATGTTTTCCTTGACATTTTCAGAAATGAAAAGCTTTGGATTCCTGTTGCTTTCAGCACTGGATTATAGATAGTTACTTGCCCATTCTGGGCAAATGCAGAGCTTTGAAAGTTGACCACTGCAATTCTACTATCAGAAGTTGCTGCTGGCTCCTAGAGAATTCATAGAAATGCTACTTGCTGGGCCAATTTTAAGAGTTAATTGCATTTGTGCCTCAGTCTTACAGTTAATAGTTGACGAAACCAAACAGAAATGTGTTTCAATAGAAATGTCAAACCAAAGTTTGGCTTGGAAGTATCTAGATATAAAATACCTTCTTAGACCAATGGGATGCTTCCTAAAACAGTTTCTGCTTTGTCTTCCTGAATACTAGAAAACATACCTGAATCCTGCAGGCACATCAGAACGTTAGGTGATGTTATATCAAAATAACTGACGGAAGTAAACTACAGACTTAAGCGTATTGCCTTGGATTTTATAGAAAACAGGGATACACAGAACATTTTTCTACATTGTCATTGAGTGGAAGGTGAATACAGAAAGAAATGTTACACACACACCTGCCTTACAACAATACAGAGAAAATTTACAAGTGTTATTTTGAATTGTACACATTAATAGGTCTGATGATTTTTCTGATGATCCCTAAATACAGAAACAGGCTGTGTTTTCATCACTGATGAGATCAGACTGCTGGAATATTTGAGTGACTATATACTAATTATCTCTCTAGCATCCTACCTGTTCTTGAGCTGGTGATGCCGCTCTTCTTTTTGTTTCATTGGACCTCACTTTTCCGTCTTTGAGGATGTGTATGTTGAAGTGAAAATAGAGGGACAAATTTCTTTTTCATTTATTGCCTACTATGTAAACAAGATTTTTTCAGAGTAATAATAATTTAATAAATGTGTTATAAAATGCATAAAACCGTTATTTTTACCAACAGCAAATAAAAACCTGTTTTCATAAAATTTTTAGTTTCATCATCAGAAAAGTTACATAGAGCAAAAGAGGGATGGTGGGGTGTACAGAAGTTGTGTTAAATGTCTTGGAATTTAATAGAAGATTATGTTTTTCCAAGGATTTCTGTGAGTTTTGTCAAATTTCAACACAGAAATATATTGTGTGGACCCTACTTACTGTGTTCAGTGTCTAAAAGCTGTGCTATAAGATGTAGCACAGAAACAAAGCAATGGCTTTTGATCAATCTGACTTAATTTACAGCAAGCAGTCTTGACAGCAAACAAGTTACAGCACAACTAAGATTCCTTATGTCATGTTGTACCTTCTTCTATCAAACTTTGACTCCATTTTCAATCTATGTGATTATACCTAAGTTCAGGATAAAAGTACATTGTATCTACACTAGATAAACAGCAGTAATAAAGATTCAGGATAGGATTACTTTTAGTATTTTCTGCTAAACTCAAGGACTGCTCCATAATTTCAGGTATATATTCATGTTAGTTAATTGGTTCATCAATTTCCTTAAAGTTACAATCACTTCTATGCAAGATTCTGTTCATCTAAGCTTTGGAATTTGTAAGACACATGGAGCCATATCAAAAATGAGATATTTAACATTTAAAATTGCCAACAAAAATTCTTTTTAAAATAATTTTCCAAATTCCTTGAGAAGTCATATAATCTTGAGGTGATGAAAAGGTTATTTAATGATGAAGATTTTGGTTCTAATAAGCTCAGGACTTTGATGGAAATACTCCACCAAGATTCTCAAATAAGCTCTTTCTTTCTAACCAAATAGCTAAATGTGCAGATACTAATAAAGAGGGAAATCTCAACTTTTTTTCTGCACATAAATTCATGAATTGAAAACATAACTCAAACTTTCATTTAAATAGTATGTTTGACTGAGTTTTGCTATTAATGGTGCTGTTCAGATAGCACCCTTATATGCTTTTCTGTGAATACTGAAGTTAAGACTGCCTTTCTTTACAGAATGCAACCCACAATTTTAACACATTTTTAAAATAGTTCAATTTACCCTAAAACACAGCAATTACTTTTAAGCCTTTACATTATTTGAAATTTAAAGGTGAATAAAGGTCATGGATTGAACAATACATAGTACCAAATACAGGCTGATGGTGACCCCATAGATCACTGAAGACAGATTGAATAATGGTTCTTTTGCAGCAGATCTCAACTCAAACCAATACTGGGCCACTCAATATTCAACAAGAAAAAGTGAAAGACTTACAGGACTGTTACTATGCAATATTTAATTTTATGTTGACTGTCTTCAGCCATTTTGTAGATTCAGTTCAGTCTTAGAATACCCTCTTATTTTCCCAGAAAGGGCAGAAAACCTAAAAAGGGGATCTCAGCCAGAAGAGTTCTTAGAAGCTCCCCTCTCATGTTCAAATAACACCCATGGTGAAATCTGCAACCTGCAATATGCGATCTTTACTGCTAGAAGACATTCCTATGACTTTTAATTGCAGTGGACCCTAGCTTTCTATAGGAGGTAGCTAAATATTTCTGCAAGTTACTGACAGTCATATGTAAAGGAATGTTTTATACTGAGCACAAAATAAATAAATAAAACCTTTTAAAGTCTAAGATTTTGTTAGTTTTGATTCCAGTCTGATGTCAGTTTTTCACCATCCTAAATATCTATCAAACCAACAGGATAAATGTACATTATTGCAGTGGGATAATACAGGCTAGGTCAATTCCCCGCTTCCAAGAGGGGGAGAAATCTTGTAGTAAGAAAAACATTCCTGCAAAGGCTAGTTTTCTCTCACCTATTTTTTTTTTTTTTGTTGGGTTTATTCATATGAACAATCCAAGTCAGTTTTCTAACTGATGGGACAGAATGAAAGGAGGTACATTGTTGAATATAGAAGATGGTGTTAAGTAGGCAAACTTTTGGCACTTTCCTTGATTCTGGAAAGAATTTAAATTAATTGTAAAGGGGAAAAAAAAGAATATTTTTCTCATACACTTAGTAGAACACTTTTTTTTCCTGTGTTATTTGTAGTACTTACTGTTTGGATCAATGGACTGCTAATTAGAAACTGACTTTGGAAGGCTGCAGAAAGCTTCTCAATGATTCATGTGTTTGCATTGATTTTTGCATAAAAGCAAAATCTAGCTGTACTATTTAGCACTTAGAAATTGGTCCTCAATGAACTATTTGGAGCTTAATAGGCTTGATAATACTTGGAAGCTCATTATTGTGTTTTAATCATTATTTCTTGGATTAAACTATACACATACACACATATGTATATATACGCAACACTCACACTCACATACGGAGTTGTACTAAGCCAAAAGACAAGGTAGGCAGCAGCTTATGGCAGCAGACTGTATGCTTCATCTATGCCAAAGATGGGGCCTGGCATTCTAGGCTGAACAGCAGGTCTTTGTTTCCTGCTTTATACAGCCGTCTTCCTCTCCCGCTGTTGTTAACATGAGTGAACAAATAGGATGTAACCTAGGGATGTGCAGCTTCTTAAAGAAATGATAGACACTTTTCTGCCTGTCTTTCCTTCAGGAAGTTCTAGGAGCAAAATCCCCTCTGCATAATACCCACCCTTTTCAATGTTCTGCTGCTGCTTAACCCAGTAGAAACTTGCCTTGCCTCTGTGGGAGGACAGGATACTGCAGGCCTTCCTATCAGCAAAAGGGTAGTAGCTGAAGACAGGTCCATGCATGACAAGCAAAGGGTGGGAGGTGGAAGTCCTGTGCTTCAGGAAAGTGAGGAAGAGGAAGATTACCCATGAAAAGGGGCAAGCTCTCATAACAGCAGCAGGAGAGAAGAGCTGTCACTACCCTGATCCACAGCCCCACTAAAGCCTTTTTAGCCTTCTCAATCACTTTGCATCCAGAATATCATAGACCTTTATTGACCTCTGAGTTGCTAGCTCCAGTCTTACTCCAGAAACCCCATTCTCGCCCCCCACAACCCATCTGTTCTGTCTGCTGAAGCCTCCACTGAATCTTTTTAGCCTCTTTCTCCCATCTGCTGTGACCCATATTTCTGCTTCCATAAAACTGATTCTGCCTACACTGCTGAGAAGTCTTCAGCTGAGTTAGCATATACAATATGGATTGTTGGTGTCATATGGCCCATATATGTATGTGTCTATAAATAGATTTATTGTCTGGATATGCAGCCAGCAGTTCAGCCAAGGTTCCTATGAACTTTCTTAACTTTTTGTCCATGAATACTTAAAATATAAATTTGGACACCTGCTAAAGTTTCTTGCAAAACTGGGGAACTAATATCCAGATGGTTAGTTACAGGATCTGTATGTAAGATTCAACTTCATTCTCAATCTGTGGACATATTTAGGGCTATTGATGATAGATCTTTGCTTCTAAATCCATGTAATAAATGCTGAGAGCAAGTTTTTGCACCAAACTGCCAAGGTCACCCTGACTATTTTATCATATCTTTATTTATCACAGTCAAGAGATTACTGGAAAAATTATTTTTTTCCCCTCCATTTTTCAGTTCTGCTCTAAATTTTGCAGTTTGTAAATCTATATTTCTTCATGAGAAGAGGTTTTCAATTTAAAACTTCCAACACATCTAAACTCTTTGAAAAGGACAGCAAATCGGATTGACTATTTAGCAAATCTTTGAAGCAAAATGCTGATATTATAGTGAATCCAGATTTAGTTTTCAACACTAAAAATTATTTCTGCCTGTTCCTCGTGACGAGTACAGAACCTGCACTAATCCAGAGCAGTATCAATTAACCACAGACACCCAACTGTAAGAGCTACTTTAGCAGACAGGTGGAATTGGACTAATTATCATACAAGGTTACACAGAAGGAAAAAAGACCTGCAGTCTCTCTAGGAGAATTACAAGCCTGTGATGGCCCCCTCCCTTTGCTGCAATTATCTACAAATCACACCTGCCAAGCTGTAGGGAAGCATTCCCATAGTTTGTGGCTGAGAACACAGTCAGGTAAACTGTTGTTTTAGCTGGATTAAAAATCCTCCATACCTCCACTCCTTTCAAAGAATGCTGTACTGTAACTGTTTCTGCAGTAAGAGAGATACTGTCAGTATAAAAATAACATTATAAATTAGAAATTTTTTTTTTCAAGCTTTAGGTTGAGATACTATTGGAAGACTTCAGCCTCAGAACAATTCTTACCATCATGGCCAAACCCAGATTTGAGAATGTGGTTCCTCTGTTGGAGGAGACCTGGATCTAGAGAGGGATCTGTAGAATCATTTGTGCTGAACGAAGAACTTGCTGAGTTTGTAAGCAAGAAGTGTTAATAAAAGAATGAAATTTCAAGGCCTAAATCTTTGGAGAGCTAGCCGAGTTATAGCTCAGAAGCAGAATGGCACCTCTTTTACTTGGAATTCTTAGTTGTGAATCTTAAGCCTTGACAATAAGTCAGTTTTTTCCTGGAGGCCATGAGAGAGCAGTCCTTTTCTTTGCCTCACAAGTTGGGCTTTCTAACCTTGGAGAAGATGGGTTGTAGAACCTGGGAGAAAGATCTCCATCATTCTTGTGAAGTACTCTTATGACTGTTTTGTAAATGTACTCTTGCTCACAATGGTTATATTTATGTAGATGTTTTTTAGATGGGGCCAGAACCGTGGGATCAAACATCTGAATTTTTGTGGGATCAAGCATCCAAATTTTGGTGGCAGGTGTTTTCTAATGTTAAGAATCCAGTTCACTATGCCTGCAGTAAATTGCTGGCAAGTCTTCCTGATGGTCTTTTAGAAGATGGAAAAATCAAATTTGACAAATTATTTGAAAATAATAGTTTTAGGGAAAGTAGTTTGCAAGATCGTTAACAGAAAATGTTTATATTATTGAAAGAAAGTTGTGTTAATTGCAATTGCTCTCATTCATTGTGTCTGTCTGCCTCGGTAAATCCAAAGACAGTGAGAGGGCAGTGCTGTACGCAAGCAGTCAAACTCAATACGTGGGAGAAACAAAATGACAGCAGCTATATTGTGTGATTGACTTTCACAGGACTGTGCCATGTCCAAGGTTTGAATCTTAGCTGCAGAGTCCAGATGGTACCTTAAGGAGAGCCAGTGCTTTGATCTTGAGCACTATATTAGTGTTTCTAGAGATCTAGAGCTAAACCACTGGATTAAAGTTTTGAGATTTATGTTTGTGGTCACAAGATGGTCTAAGGCACATCTCGAATTTGAGAGCTGACATGTAAACTACTATTTAATTATTCTAAAGAAGAATTATTAGAGGGAGAGTGAAAGACAGGAAAGATTAAAGTAAAGAATATTGGACTTTGAATTGCTCTTGAAAAAACCAGATGTTTTATCTCAGTTATTTTTAGTAAATTATCAAGACCCATTTTCATTGTAACATAATTATCTTCAATACATTAATTTGTTTTACAGTGGTATTATACATACTGCACTGTTCATACAGTATTAACCTAAATATAATCATGTGTGTTAATTGAATACATGTTGCTAGCAAATTTTAAAACCAATCTTACATTAGACATGATCTAATTAATCCTCTCTGTTATATTGACTGATATCTAAAAATGTGTTTGATTCTACCATTAAGTTATTTCAGTGATACATATCAGAAATGCTCACTGGAAGCCAAGTGATATTATGGGAAAAAAATTCCTTTCTTCAGTTTGTGTGTTACCAAGTTAGTTCAAATAGAAAAGAACATCTAAGTCAGAGTAGGGACTGGTTCTATGCTTTTAAATTGTGGTTTAACCCCAGCCAGCAGCTAAGCACCATGCAGCAGCTTGCTCACTTCCCCCATACCCAGTGGGATGGGGGAGAGAATCAGGAAAAAAGTAAAACTTGTGGGCTGAGATAAAAACATTTTAACAGTTTAACAGAAAGGAAGACAATAATAATAATGATAATAATAATAAAATGACAGTAATAATAATAAAATAATTGGAATATACAAAATACTTGATACACAATGCAATTGCTCACCACTCATCAACCAATGCCCAGTTAGTTCCCAAGCAGCGATCTGCCCCCCACCAGCCAACTGCCCTCATTTTATATACTGGGCATGACATATGGCGTGGAATATTCATTTGGCCAGTTTGGGTCAGCTGCCCTGGCTGTCCCCTGTCCCAACTTCTTGTGCCCCTCCATCTTTCTCACTGGCTGGGCATGAGAAGCTGAAAAATCCTTGACTTTAGACTAAACACTACTCAGGAACTGAAAACATTAGTGTGTTATCAACATTGTTCTCATACCGAATCCGAGAGATAGCACTATACCAGCTATAGAAAGAAAATTAACTCTATCCCAGCCAAACCCAGGACACTATAATTTTATAATTTATAATATCCTGCACTGTTATCAGGTCTTATATATGACTTCTGGGTGTTGGTTTGGGGGGGGGGGGTGGAACTGCTGAAAAAAGTACATTTGGAAAAATGGCTTATGAGGTAAGGTAGAGAAAAGCATACCTGGTAGTGTCATCATACCCCTTTTGGAAGCTGTCCTGGGAATGAACTATGTCCAGGATGATATCTGGAGCTAGGTGAAGAAGTCTATCATAGCCAAAAGTGAGACAGCAGTTAAGCAGTGTGAACAATCAAGATTCCAATTTTCAGTCACTCATCCTATTTTATTGGCAGTGTAAATGTACCTAGTGAGCCTATATCTGCGTTCCCTTGTCTTTGGCATGGGAATTAAAGATGGGAAATATATGATAAAGGTAAAGATGCGCTATATGGGATTAGCCACCAACCCAGCTTTCCCATCATGCTGTTTCTCCAAGAACTTACGGAAATTCAGGGTTCAGAGAGTCTGCGTAATCATGCCCCTTAGATATAAGGCTTAGGGATATGTTTACAGTGCAAATTGCAGTGCAGTAGAAAGACAACTGATTTTGCCTTGCATCAGTTAGTTCAGGTACTCACAGCCTTGCTGCAGCAGATGATAACCCTCTGCAAAACATCATACTGGAAAAGAAAACAACTGGCAATGGGCTCCTGCAAACTCTTATATTTACTGGATTGCTTTGAAGTGTAAGGCAAGGTTTGGGCTAGTTCTTAATTTATCTTTTCCTACATTATTCAACAAATCACAGTCAGTCACAGACAGACTTTTACCAACATATCTAGGGATTCTCTTTTTCCAGATAGTGTAGTCATAGCTGCTTTTTTAGCCAAAGGGCTAAACTAACCCTGTCATAGTCTTTCTTTAAGGGAGAGAATATAATGGTAGGACTGAAAAACTGGAGCAGGGGCAAACCTGTTATTCAAATACACTCCCCTCTGTTCTCCCTCTGCAAGTTCACAAAAATCCATATTTTCTTCTTGAATCCATACTTCATGCCCTTGTCCTTAATTTTTTTCAAAATCTTCCCACCTGTTGCTCAAAACATAGTGTTTACACTTATTCCTTCCAGTGTGTGAACTCTTCATGGTGAAGCATGTCAGAATAAGCCACAGCTGTATTGCTTCTTTGTGTGGATACAATCTACTTGACATATATCCTCTGAAATGTATGTCTGTAGACTTATGGGAAAATTAATAAAACAGAAATTAAAACTGACAGCTTTGAAATGATATGCTACCCTTAGCATATGGACTACCTCACACGAACACTTTACAGGATTTGTATCAGGATTATGGACAGTAACTCAATGGGGGATAACTTCTGAACTATATTCCTAAATCTCATTTGACAAGTTCTGGATGCTGTATAATTCTTACAGTATTATAATGTCATGCCAGTGATGCTACAGTTATCATTAAGATAGTCCTTTCATTCTTAGTGCTAATTTTGTCTTATAATTGCTTTTGCAGTGAAATTTCATGTGCTTTTTCTGAGCAGACAAATGAACTTCCTTAAAAAAAAAAGAAAGGCTTCATCCTCCACCAAGACATGTTTTGAAGATCCAGTTTCTTCAGAAATAGGCAGCTATATCTGGAGAGAAAAAACAACAACAATGCTTTATGCTCTGAGCTTTTACATATATACTAATGATTTACAGTATCAGCTTTGACACCATTATAAAAAATAAGTTAGGAAGTAAAAATGTGTAAGCAGCATTAATTTTATCAGGATTCTATACTAATCTACTTGCAGTATTGGTATACATCAGGAATCTTATATCTTTAAAGGAGTGAGTGAAAGATTAGGACAGGTTTAATTACATAAGACAGAGAGCAGACTCCTCTGCTGTTCTCTGCCATATCCAAATCCTAGACCAGTGGTTAAGGCATTTTCTTGGAATATGGAAATGATAGCAATTTAACCTGGAATACTTGTCTGCTTGTGAGTCTGTATTTCCTGCAGCTGTTGCCACTTTGCAATCCTTGCAATTTACTGTTCTCCTCTTGGAAGTACCAGAAGAATGAGGAAAGAGATGGGGGGAGGGGGATATCAAAGTCCTTCAGTCAATGTGGCCGCAGCCTGAAGTGACAGCAGCAGGTAACTTGAAGTGAAGCAAAGACTGCTTACTGTGGAATGAAACCACAACTTTCCTTTCTGCATAGCTGTAACTATCTTTGCTGACTTAACCTCTGTTACATTTATACAATCTTAAACAAATCAGGTATTGCCACTGGTTTGGTGTAAGGACAGTGGATGTCTTTGAGCTTTGATAACTGTTTCTACCTCACATATAAGAGCTCTTTGCTGATAGGAGTCTTCATCTGTATTTGCTTCTACTCATTCTGTAAAATGCACCAAACATGTTTAACAGTTGTGCTCCATGCTTGTGCTCTAGATAGAGGTTAGAACCAGCTTTGCAGAGTATAACCTGTGCTTTGTACTGTTTGGAATACCTTTGTTCCAGATTGTGCATCTCTGCGATTGTTAAAATATTCTAGAAACATGTTTTTGCTTTTTTTGGAGACAGATTGTTGCTTTCAAAGATTAGCAATATCTGCTTTCAAGCTATATGCTTTTATGATTATAAAATAGAATTGGTTCTGCACTCCAGATGCAATAATTTTGCAGTTAGTAAATAAAAATATAGCTAGGCAACATATAGCTGATTTCAATAAATGTGGATTTTCTTATGTTGGTGAAATTCCAGCCATTGTGCTGCATTAAAGTCCAAAGTGATTACGAAGCTCAAGCAGAAGGACTGGCTGAACATGAGGGAGAAGGAAAATTAACCTTCCTCAGGTCACATGCAGGGCTGAAGAACCAGTTCTTGGAAACCACATCCAAACTGTGCAAGTGTCTCTGCCAAGAAGAGAATAGGAGGTTCCACACAGCAATGAATACTCTAGCTCTATGCGTATTCTCACTTTCTGTTCAGAGCCATCAGCATAAGGAGTTTCACTGAATTTTGGCTGTCTACAATGTAGTCTATGCTACTCCCGTAGGGATTCCCATTGATCATACATGTATATAGTACAACTTACCTTTTAGCCTTGTTTTGTTTTGTTGTGGAAGTATATTTGAACATATGTGGAAAAAAGTGCATTTTCAAATATATGGCTCATCACAAAATAGTGAAAGTGGCATATAGGGGGTTAAGGGAATGATGAGGAAAAAAACTCCAGTGCCAGCAGAATTCCCCAAAGGGTAAACAAAACTCCTAACTGTTGCAAACAATAAATTGTCAATACCTTGTAGAAGCAGTGGTTAATGAAAAGTTATAATGCCTATAGTTAGTACCCTCTTTAAAAGAATTTACACAGGATATGAAATTAAATTCTGTGCACAGTTCTCTTAATTTGCCCTTAATTAAACAATACTCCATAAATGGTGCATTCAGTGACCAAATGTTCAGAGACAGCAAAATGGTGGGTCCCAAGCCATTAGGAATGAAATAAAGTCAGTCCCCTGAGAGCCTGCTAGAATCTGGTCTATCTAAGTGACAACTGATGGTTTAGGAAAGATAATTAACTTTGCAATTACAAACCGCAGCTTTCACCAATGCTGTTTCTTTCAGTATTCTCTTCTAAATGTTCTACTATTTTTGCAGTGAGATAAAATGCTTTTTAAAAATGCTGAGTTCATAGGGATTCATTTTTCCTACACAAATGTAATTTGAATATTTTATTTTAAAGATTTCAGATCAATAAGTATATGTGCTGTTATTTTATAAATCACAAAAGATAAATGTTGGAGTTTTTTATGACTGTCAAGATTTCTTTCTTTAAAGTAAAGATAAAAGAGGCATACTGCATCAAACAAATTTGATTTTTCCCTTTGGTAGCAAATCCTGCACATAACAAACCTAAATTAGGTTTGGTCTTCAGCCATGTAGATTGAAATTCTCTTCGGTATAAGGAACATCAGTTCTAACCTACTAATGTGCCTTGTATTGATAAAAAATACCTGCATCAAAGGAGGATTGCTAGTTGAATCCATATGTCTATACCCTTGATTATCTTTACCATAATGTCTCCTAGCATGTCAATCAGTGTATTTTCATGCTGGCATACGTGTTGTGAAGTCATCAAATACTGCAATATGCTCATACTTACATGTGCAAGCATCAGTGTTTTGATATGATATATTAGAGGATTATGAAAAAAGCTTAGTTTAGAGGGTATAATTTTATGTTCAGTTATAGTGTTTTGTTGAGACTGTAGATGTCTGTGTACTGAACAGAGTGCCAGGTAGGTATGGACACAGGTAAGCAAGAAGACAGAATCAGGACTTGAACTTATGAAAAATCTGTTTGTGAATCTATTTGCTGTGATTTCATGTATTGTAACATACTGTATAGCACTAGAACTGGTTTCAGGAAATGCCAGCTTTAAGAGAGCCGACCAAGCTAATTTGGCATGCTCCAAAGGAGCAGTTCCATATATTGTTTTAGTAGCTGAAAGTAAAATTTAGACCCTGCTGTAAGAGTACCAACCTCCTTATCATCAGCGGCAGATTGATGCTGATGCCTGATGTCAGGCTTTGCTGTAGGCAGCATAGGTTCTGGCACTGTTTGCTTGGATGTCCCATGGAAGTCTGTTGCTCTAATCAACTCCTCATTTTGCCTGTGCTTAGGGCAAGCTGATTTATCTGTCTATGCTACCATGATAAGTGATAAGGACATTTTTCTCACACCCTTTGTGTTTGAATTGGAAATTCATTGGAAACTTTCTTGCTGCACACATGTACAATCAAGGATGCAACACTCTCAGATCTCAGTCACAGACTTCGGGTGCTCTGTAAGAACAAATTATTTTAGATATGTACTTCTTTCTGGTAAAGGTAAATTTCTGTGAATTGTGCTGTATATCTCAAATTACAGTGGTCACATCTGTGCAACTTCACATTTGCCATTTATATGTAATCAACCTTAGAAAAGTAGGGAAAATACCATGTAATAGTTTGACATTTAATTACAGTACTTGTAAGTGGCAATTTTAAAGACTTTAATGACCAGCATTGTATACTAACATGTAAATCTGTAAGTTGTCAGAAGGAGGGATGTTATTACTGGTAATTCACATATATTCTGTTTCCCTAACTAATCTTCCTTCTTGAATATGCTTTAAAATATTCAGCTGTCTTGTATGTCATTTTGTCCAACTTTGCCACTTGTGAAGTGATACACACATATGCTCCATCACAGATAATAGTTCCATCATATCAGAGGGCTTAGGGTTTTAAGGTAGACTGAAAACTTCCATGAAAGGTATTGTTGCCTTCAAAATGCCTGGTGTTGCCCTCACTGATGTTTATACAGACCTCTGGCTGTTGTGTTGATACTTGCGTTTAACATCTCTTTCCACTGTAATGTGATGTAATTCTCTAGAATACCACCTTTAGTGAGGGATTTAAAATACTTCTTGATGAGCATCACACAAGCTGCAATGCTATCTCCCTGTCCTTCAGTGTTGCTATGTCTGAAGACAATACACAGAAGTAGAGAAGAACTTGTAAGACAGGAATCAGTAAAGACCCTTTATTTGAAGGTACCAGAATATTTGCATTTTTTCTTTATTTATTCATATAAAAAGCATGTAACAATTGTCAAGTGCTGTCTGTTATTTTATGTTTAGAAGCAGCTTAAGAAATTACATGGTCTAAATTCATCCCACATTAACAAAAAAGGGAAAATTGAATAGATCTATCGGAAAATACAGTTTATACATCTGGATTCCTATAAATACAAAGAATTAACTTCAGTTCTTGTCCATTCTTTTTGTGCAAAGACTTTCAAATGTGCTTTAGTAGTTTTAATTCTAGATCTCAGTTTGGACTGATGCTCCATATGGATTAAAAAACAGATAGTAAGAGATGGATTCAGGTTTTCAAAATCATCAAGTTATTTGAAAAAAAAGTGCTTCACAGTGTTAAGTTCCAACAATTTGATTTGGCTGTTATTGTGGAACCCTGGTATCCAACACTGAATTTCTTCAGAGAGGAAAACTTTATCTCCACCCTCTTTTATGATGTGTGATCCAAAATGCCAATCACTGAGAATGGAATACAATTATATTCTCTAATATGTCTAAAATAGAAACTCTTGCTGTCAATATATACTCATTAGTACTGAGCTGCAAATGAATTCTGGAATTGTGCTCTTATTAATTAGGTGGCAGACTAGAAAACTTCCTTGCTTCTGTTTAGCCAGATGGAGGGACAGTGTGTGTAATGACCTATGTTGGGCCTTTCCCAGGGGATTTCTTTGGTGTTTCTTGGTGTCAGTATGGGTCTCTCTTCCATTTGCCATTTAAAATAAGCAGCCCCAAACTTACACAAGTGTGCACTCAAATTACATTCAGAAAAAGACATGGTAATTTTGTTTAGTTTTAAATTTAGTTATGCATCACAGTCTTAAAACTCCAGAGGGACTTGGGCACACAGATGCAAGGCGGAATGGGTTGTTTAGGAGAAGGTAAGTCAGTCTGCTTTCTTTTCCTGTTACACTGTTCTACATAGTCTGCCACATAGTCCATCAACATACAAGGGTTTGGTTTTAAAACACACTCTTTCTTGTAATTTACTATTTTTTTGCCCTATGAGCTGTTTAAAATTCTAAGAGACTTCAATGATTCAAAAATGGACTTTGTGGGGAGGGGAGGAGCAGGGGAAGTTGGTGACCAGCCCACATGAAAAGTCCCTAATTCTCTAATTGACCTTGTATATTCTAAACAGCCATCAAGATACTTAATTGTGTATCCTTATTAAAGGGTATGAGTAATACCATACACTGAATGGAATTACTCATGGGCTTTAAGTTTTGCATGAATCAAGTATCACCCTGCATAGTAGCCTACATAAGGAGGTATTTGAAACAGTTAGAAGATACTGTGTCTTTTTTTGTTAAGATTTTCAGTAGATACTTCAGCTTTGTCAGCGTAAAAGTGATTCTTTGAAAGCTAGTAATTAATTTCAAATGAATAAGAAACAGAAAAAACATCTTCAAAATATTACATAACATCAAGTTGTGGGTTTTCATGGGTACATTTCAGTATTTGAAAGGAAGTTTTAAAATCTATGGCACTTCAGGTAATTGGAAAAAGACATTTTCTACTGACCTCATGGATGACTTAATTTTCCACAAATAACTTTATTCTACTTGAGCTCCCTACTGGTGTGGATTCTGCCAAGTGGAGGCTAATACCAAAAGAATCAGGTGAGCACCCTCATTTCCCACTGTGTTTCTCTTCACCTCCCACTGTGCTACTTACTGCGTAGACAAATATTGACAAGTGTTATTATTTATGTGGATCTGGCAAATTTCTGTCTAAATGCACAAGAATGCTCTCTCTAGAGGGAAAATTCTTTGCAAAAGAATCTGGATAATAATTTCAGATAAAAAAAAGGCTTAAGATTTCTTTGAACACATTAAGAAATATATTTAATATCTTATTCTTTGTAGATCATTTATTTGGCTTTACTTTTATAGAACTTTATTACAGAAAATTGTGACTGGTTTGGATTTTGTGAGTCTAAACCCACACATATAACTAATAAGGTAGCTATATTGTGATTCAAGACTTAAAAGCTTGTTATTGTGTAGTGACGTTTTCTCATTCTCATACCCAACGTCCTCAGCTTGCAAATAAGATGTTTGATTTGTTTTGATTTTCTTGTGAGCACTTGTAATCTTCCCTCTGTCCTATCTCCTTCAGGAGATGCAAAGAGATTGGCCCAGTGAGTCAGTGATTTCCTTCCCTTCCTATTGAAATAAGGGATGAAAGGCAACGTGATTAAAATCCCTTGCAGGCCTGGGAACTGTATACTTGGAAGCAGGTGGGATTTGAGTATTTGAATTTGGCAGACAGACAGAACGTATGACTGAAACAATTATAAAGGTCCTATCATATGCTACAGCATATCTGATCTCTGTGTTACGATGGCAATGGAATTAATTGCCTGCCTGTGACTGCCTGCCATAATACCACTGCTACTGTCCAAGATAATCCCATTTTTTACTTCGTGTACCAATGATAAAACGATTAAGGGAAAAAAAATTGTTTCTGAAGTACACAGTGTGGCTCTAAGTGCAAAAAGAGAGCAGATGAGAAGCAAGCAGCTATTTTTACATAGTTCCTTTTCAGAAGACAGTTGTACTTCAAGCAGTTTTACAGGCATGGCTTAATGAGTGCCTGCCTGGGGCCAGCCATATCAACTTTGAAGTCCTCTGAAAGCTGAGGGGAGAGAGACGTGGTAGTAGTCGTTGGACACTTTCAGAAAAATGTAAAAGGGCATGACTCCCATGAGATCCCTTTTTCAGATCCCTACATAATAGGTCACTTTTTGAGGCTGACCCTTCTATCAGAAACAGTGAATGTACCAGAGCTGTCATCTGTCATGTCTGCCCATCATGTTCAAAGCAGGATAAAATAGATTTCCTTCTCCCTTTTTCTTTTAAGCTTTTTATTTTCCTGCTATTCTTTTACTTCTTTTTTTTTAAGAAATACACAAAAATATGGCCTGGTGAACTGTTAAGTGCCAGACAATATTAGCCTTTTAGTGTTCTCTTTGTAAGTCTTTTTTTTTTTTTTTGGTCCTTTTTAATCAAGAAGTGCTAATGAACAAATGAAAATATATTCAAGTTCTTATTAAACATTTAATGATTTTTCAGTATTTTTAAATACTTATCAGTACAAGACTTCAATGAGGGCTTTAAGTCAGTGTCTGAAGGACCACTTTATCAGAATCTAAATAAATACATTAATATGTTCGGCTGTGTGAAGTAGGTTCAAAATAATATGTACACAGTAGATAATGGAAACATGTTGACATTCTTAAGGTTATAAACACATTTGAAGTTATCCTAATTGTAAAATTGAAGATTGTGAAGTACAATGTCCCTGAAAATCCTAGAACAGCATCTTTCTCATTTTACTAATTGCTGCAACACTTGAGATCTCAGTATGATGTTTTTTCCTCTGCACAAATGAGCAAGTGGAGGCCAGAGAACCTCTTTAAAAAGGCAGATGTGTTAAATAATTAATTTATAAAGAAAATTAGTACGGGGACTAGAATATGGATATTATGACTTATCCGGGTGAGGTTTTGGTGGGTTGAACTAGGTGTGCCACTTTTTTTTTAATGCCAGCAAGCACTTGTATAAAATCCTTATTCCTTCTTGGCACAGTGTATCCCAGTGCTGGGATCCATACACCTGTGTGCTAATGCTTGATGCTGTGGAATGGCTCTGGCTGTTAAGCCTGTGTGTTCATCTTGTGTTTCTGTTTTTATGCAAGAGTGAGCTTCAGTTCTCTTCAGAAATCCTCAGTGAACCTTTTTCAACTTTTCTGATAAAGAATGTTTATCTTCCCTATTCTCATTCAAAATGTTGAATTTTCTTTGGGTTTTTTCTATTCTTTTTCTCAAAGGAACATGAAAAAATCTGCAACTTCTACAACAAAGCAAGGAACTGTACACATCACTGCCTGATGATCATAGAATATCAAGTGTTAATTTTGTCTTGTCCAGCAACAAATTAACAAATAGGAAGAGGCTTAACATAACAATTTTCTTGGGAGGGAGTAACACTGAAATTAGGAGCTCTGTATGCAACTCCTTTTTTTTAGAGAACAGAAGTGTAGGGTTGTTTAGATCAAACTATAGCTACTGAACACTCTGGACACATACATTTGGCCCCCATAGCAGTGATTGTGCTAAAACTGAATTCAGATAAAGTACTTAGAATATTTTTGGAGGAGACAGTCCAAGTGTCAGAGAGGGTAGTTTCTAAATTGATCTCAGCCCTGACCACTCTGGTGTTTGTCAAGCCCTCTGCCTATTGACATCTGCTGCTTCAGGATGGACAATTGCATTTGCAGCCCCAGTGCTGGTTTCCCTGCTGCCTCTTTTCAAACCTCCTACAGAAAGACTGGTAAAGGCATTCCACCTTGTGTACTCATAGCAAGTTATAAGGAGTAAGGGTATATCTAAGGTTGAAGATAAGATGGAGGAAATGTCATTAGAAACCATTGCATTAAATAAAAATTCTCTTAACTGAGCAGAACAAGGTTTTTATTACTGATCCCCATGGGGACAGGTGAAAACCAAACACTCCATGTCACCTGAAGAGATACTTGGACAGTACCAAAACCTGCACCAGGACTGCTACAGGTTCCATGTAACTTCTCAGTGATCTCTTCAACCACTGATCCCTTTCACCTGTCAAACAAACCACAAGGAAAGTGCCCTGAAATTCCCATTTAAACTTGGATCACACCTTGTAGGATTTAGACAGCTAGGGATACCCAGATTCATAGCTGTACAGTGAGGAGCCTGGAAGGATTATGAAGTCTTTGAGCTATCTCATTAATTTCAATCTGCAAAGCATGAAGTACTTTAATTTTTGTTGTTGCTTTTACTTAAATTTCAGAATTTCTGTTGCAGAATGAGCTGGTGCAAGGGCCTCAACAATCTGAGTACAAGAGGTTCTTCTGTCAACTCCTTAAAGACTCCCTTAATGATTAAAGTGTCAAATACAGTCCAAGTACAAGAAAATGCAATTGCTTAGGTGATGTCCTTGCCTATGTGATGTCTACAATGACAAAAGTATTTTAAAGAAACACTTACCCTAAACCACAACAGAAATGGAAAGATTTAATTGTGCTCTGTTTTACAATTCATTGGATTATTGTTGAAAACATGGAGAACCTGATGAGAAGTGGTCTTCTCACATGCCTATTCTTCTTTCCAAATAATTTAAATAAGGGTTGAAGTGGCTTTCTTAATATCACCGATTTAGAGAAATTCTAGAAAAAAAACATTACCAGTGATGAAAGATAAGAGAATTTTCTTAATGCAAAATCCCAAACAAGCTTGCTATTTTCAACTTTACAGTAGAAATTTTAAAAATTGAGATGGAAAATCTGCACTTTTCTAGCAAACTCTTGTATTATCTATCATGTGCAAAGTTAAAACTCCAGCTAGAGATGGTGATGATTCAGCCTATTGTGATA
This sequence comes from Elanus axillaris, assembly GCA_026212715.1. Taxonomy (NCBI): domain Eukaryota; kingdom Metazoa; phylum Chordata; class Aves; order Accipitriformes; family Accipitridae; genus Elanus; species Elanus axillaris. The sequence continues at coordinate 5,055,939 of JANZLQ010000078.1, read as the reverse complement.
GAAATAGATAAGAGGCTGGAAAACTTTGTTCACAGCTGCCAGAGGGCTACCTGAAAAAGTGATGATTTATGATAATAAAGAATGGAGACATCTCTCTTTGAACAGGGATTGCTTAATATTGCATTTTAGTCATTGTATTTGACAGTCCAATAAGCTCATTGAGGTAACTTTTTTTGAATAGTAGATGGGAGAAAAATGTTCAGCTTTACAAATACTTAGACAGGTTTGCAAGGTTTATTGTTTATAGGTAACATGGAAAGAATACATTGGAGGAGCTAAGCACTTTGAATATTTTAAAAAGATTGAGTATAATTAATTACCACAGTATTGCATGCATGAAGAAACAATTCTATGAAATGTTCTGTGAAATTTGAGAGTATTTCTAAGGCTTTTCTCTTTGAAAGGAGTTTTTTTCTAGCATAGCAATCTGTGTGAAATATGGAGAAAAAGTATAAATTGCAGGAGAGAAAAACTTTGACGAGGAACCTGACTGGAATGTCTTCTGTTGTGGCCTCTGTAAATAATTATTGTACTATTGTATTAAAAAACTACTTGAATCTTTAAAGCCTGTATAAATGAAAACTGAATTTTTCTACTGAGGAGACAGATCCTTGAATGTGGACTCCAAAGTCTGGGATCTGTCTCCAGTTTTTCTGTTGACCTGCATTCCTATCTTATGCAATGTGCTTGTAGCACTGTCCTCTTATCCACTCTTTGTTTACCCTATTTAGACTGTAAGTACTTAAGATATCTGGACAAGCTCTTACTACGTCTTGTTAAAGTGCCACACTTAATGGAACTATGATTTTTCTTGGAGTCTCCAGGTTCTACTGTGCTGTGACTGAGTAACATTGTATTAGTATGTTAAAATGAGATCATTATTAACTTAATGGCTTATGTTTAGAGTCACTTTCACCTGAGGATCTCAAAGTACTTTACAAACATAAAATTAAGCCTCACAAAATCTCTCTATGACAGGTACAGATTAAACAGGACTCACTTTATCCCTAACAAAAATGTTTTCATCTTTATGAAGGACAATGGCAGCAGTGCAGTACTATAAAGGAAAACTAACAGCCTACAGCAGAAATGCAATGATACTGCATATATCCAAACCACACACGTCAGTGAATTTTATAGACAGGCACAAAAGATGAAACCAAAAATCCTATGAAAATGCTTGGAAAACATTGACCGACTATGAAAGCAGTAACCCCCAGAGTGATATTTTACATTAAAGAGAGTAACTCCTATGCTGTATTGCTCACTGTGCCATGCTGTGTTATTAGTTCACCACATAGATCAATTAAACTGAGATTCAGCTCTTAATTTAGGAATCTTGAACTGTAAGCCTTCAGTGATTTGTCTGGTGTTTTCTCTCTCCACCTTTACTTCTGCCACTCACTTGATACCTATACTACAGCTGGTGGCTACATCCGGATGCCTAAGAGATATGTTCTAAGATACTCCTCTTGCACCACCATTATACCCATCCCTGAGATCTTAAACATCTAACGTGGGCCCAGCTCTCATGTAGTGCAGATTCTGTTTTGCAGTTGTCTAAATCCTTCCACAATTTTGCATTTTTAGCTTTGCCTGATTAACTCACTGTGACAAGGCAGAGCTGAATGTCCTGAAGTATCGGTGACATTCAATGATCAGTGTACAAGTACAGCCCCAAATATATGTGGGCTGACTTAGTGAACAATCTGACTAAAGAAAGACAGGAGATAATGACAGAGTTTTCACAGGATCTTTGAAGTAGACTAGTATAAGGCAGTTAGCTGCATAGCTTAGAAAGGAGCTGATGGTATATAGCAGGGGGACCTGGTGAGGAAAGGGACAAGGTTAGCAGCGTAGTTGTTTTCTAGTGGCGAGGGGGAAGGCGAGCTAATGAAGGAAGTATGAGGAGGCAGGAAGGGATGTGCACGCTAGAGACATAACCTGGAAACAAGCCAGTACATTTGTTCTTATGCATTCCCATCCCACTTGCAGTTTGGAGGAGATGAATGAGTACATCTGGGTGGAAATATTAACCTGTCTATCTGCACTTTATATTCTTATGCCTCACAGCTGAGGCCTGCATTCAACACTCCAGGCTGAACATCACAGCCATGCAGAGATCCTGTGACCCCTTTTAGGACATACCTGCTTCTTCGCATATTGTTAACATGCAGTTTCACTTGAAGAGACGTTGCCACAGTCATACTTGTCACACTTTCTTTCAGCACATAGCCAAATTATTGCTTGGCATTAGCAGGTTGACAGAATCTCGGATCCTGGGAATGTTGCCCTTTGTGAATACATCAAAATCTTCATTATTCTTCCAGCAAAATGAAAGGCACAGTGATCAGAATGTAATCTAAATTCTGAATGCCTTCTTTGTGACAGCAGCATGCACATCTTGGCTCCTGGTCTATGAGAGATGTGCCAGATTCCAGGGCTGAGTCTGGGATTTGAATGTCCAGTCCCAATCTAAACAGAGAGTCCTGTGGTTCTCTGTAGGTAACTCCTGGTAGCTGGCTGCTCACTCAGTAAGCATGTGCAGTAAAGCTATCTTTTGTCAAACAATCTTTTTTCCTATCTGTCCCTTGGCACTAGGGACAAGAGTGCTACTTCTAGCCTGCTCTCTCCTATTCCTCTGTACTTATGAGTCTAACAAAAAAAAAAAAAAAAGCTCTCTTCTTGATTTTCCCTCTTTCTTCTGCCTTTCTTTTCTTCACAAGAATTGTGTCTCTTTCCCTGTGCTTCCTCCTATGCCTTTGGTGAGCAACTCATGGTTAAAACCCATGCTGTTCTTGCTTCATAACAGAGCAGACCTGTGGCATCTCAGAGCTGAAGTGTTGTTTTTGTCATCATTTCTTCTTGATTCTGCTATTACCTGAAGTGTGATGAGATAAGGGCAGCTGTAACTGATGAAGAAAAGCTTGCAGGAGAGTTCTGAAGATGAGGTGCACCTCTGTATGCAAGATTGGGTCCACACCTCTCAGACAACTTAGCAGTGGGCAGCTTATTGACCAGAGTAAAGAAATCACAGTTTGTGAAGGCAGGAGGGATCACATGAGACAGAGAATGAGCGTGAAGTGATTTGACCAGCAGGGAAATGATCCTGTGGAGTATAACTGTAGCAAGAAAAGCACTTTGTGGGAGGTTTATAATGATAAAAACATAAAGCAGGCAGAAGAATTAAATGTACCTCCTTCCTGCTTCTCAAGACTTATGACTGTCTCCAGTATCCAGGATCACTGCAGCGTGGGAAGCAAAGTAATCAAGACAGCTCTGGTTGGAGCTTTAGTTATGACTCTAGCGACAGCCTTGAGGATATGAAACTCACTGTGTCTCATAAGAATAATGAATTGAATGCCAAGGTGTGCTCAGTGTTCACCAGCCTCTGAAATTTTGGTAATAGCTGGAGAAGGATGTTGAGGTGGGCTACATTACTTGGGATATGGGCCTAGATATCTAGGGCGTATTTTACTGAATATATGGGGGAGATAGCCATGTCTCTTCAGTTGTCACATCGTGGCTATTTGTGGAGGCCTAGGAAATGTTTAGTGAAAACTTAATTAAGGTAACATTGCTGCCTTTTTCCCATACTTCTGTTTTTCCTATAGGCTCTGACTGCACAATAGTAACTTGAATACACCAGCAACTGTTCCCTGGTGCCAAGAACTGTTTCAATCATACTATTCAATGCTCTTATCCTTCAAAACAGGGTGGCTGCATGAAAACTTCTACCTGGAAATGCTAGCTGGCTTTCGCTAACTTTCCAAATGCACCAGGGAATTCTAGCTGGATCAAAGGACATGGTATCTTCAGGGAGCAGTGCTCTCTGCTTCAGCCCAGTTGTGCAGACCTGTGTCTCCCACATTCATAATACAAAATTTCTGTAAGAAAGATGGGAAAAACCTAAAAATGTTCAGATGATGAAAATATTTACTTGAGATTTTAGGTACTTTTTAAAAACATATAGATATATAAGATAAGCAATTGAAAAGTAGCAGTATATTCAACAGTTTTATTTTCTTTAAAATGCGATTAGGTTGCTGTAGTTGGACTAATTAATCACCATACACTTGCTGATTTACAGGACATGTTCATATGTATGTTCTTTAAATATAGAAGTACATGATCTTTTATAAACAATGATATATTCAAATCTATTGTATGGTACAGTAGGCAAATATTATAGCATTTTAAAACACTGTAAGAAGTTGCATAACTTGGAGAAGGCTATGTTGCAAGTGAGTGGCATAGCTAATTATTGGCATATTTTTATTACTGTACTTTCTGCTGTTTCTGTTATCTGCTACCCATACAAACTTCTCCCTTACAAAAACGCATTCAAGCTTGTAGGCATAATATGCTCATTTTCTAACATAGTTGCCTGCTGTAACCAGTCTGCTAAATCTGATTTTGCTTCTCTTCCATCAAATACTCATTGCAGTTCTTGTTACGGAGTCTGACACTGGGGATATCTGGCAATCAGCTTATACATTCAGTGGTTTGCATAAGGGGAGGAGACAGGACTGCAGAGTGGCAGCACGTATGCAAACAACTCATTTCACATTAGTTCCCCCAGGTAAGAGATTCTTTCAAAGGAGATCATTGAATTTACCTGTTTCATATTTCAGCCACCATTGTCTGATACCCAATTGCACATAAAGCATCTGGTGTAAGCAAAACTAATTTGGATCTTCTTTTGTAAAATGTTAGCTGGATTAAGGGATCAGGTAGCCTCTTTCCTTACAAGAATCACTAGAGGGAACCATACTGTGGAAAAGATAAAATAATTAGGACAGCAGAAAACAGGCAGCATGCATCTCAACTGCAACTGTTCCTGTGTAAACTCAGCCTATAAAATTATATTAGTTTGCTTATCAAGCAAGCTTCTTTTCAAATTTAATAGCTACCTATATTACACTGACTGTATCGACACCTGTGACTGTTATATTGTAGATGTTTTCCAGCTCTTACAAGCTTGAGTTCTTATCACATAGGCGAAAAGATTAATATTCCAAAGCCAGTTTAATGTTGGAAGAAAATTTGGGGGAAAAAGGCAACATAAAGTAGTACTAGACTTTGTCAAATGCAGTGTTTAATGATCATGTTTGTAGAAGAATAAACACTACAACAGTTACTAAATGTAAAGACGCTGGCTAAAGTCTGAAACATACTGCAAAGATTCCTAAGACCTACTATAATCCAGATAATTAGTAGTAAGCCACAGGAACATATAGAAGTATTAGAGTTTTTTAAATACATTTATATATGAGTAATCTTCAGAAAACTTTATGTCATTCTCAGTAAACAGTATCTCCTTGCTTGGGTCAAAAAGTTAAATAAAGTGTTAGAAACTATTCTAAAAGGAAACAAAAAAGAAACACCATTTTTTATGATGCAAATGGATGTTATGTATGCACCTTGAACAGTCCAAACAATGCAACAAAAGCCCAAACTCAAAAGTGAGCTAAAGAGGTACAGACGTGCAACAGAATGGCTACAGGTATGATATAACATTTGTTTGGTGAGATACTAGGTTGGGCCTCTTCAGCTTGGAAAAGTGACAGCTGTGGGGAGGTAATAATATGGATGGCATCAAAAAAAGTTATATATCGAAAATACATAAATTACGTTTTGTAACACAAGAACTTTACAGCACTTAATAAAATTATCATCTGGCAAGTTTAAAACAAGCCTTAGAAATGCTTCTTCAGAAAGTATGTAATTAAACTGGAGAACCCATAGCTATAGGTTCTTCTAGATGCCAAAAATAAAACAGTTTCCAAAGGCTACTTTACAACTTAAAGGATGGTAGATAAATCTTAGGCTCTTAAACACAATGATGAACTGCAGACTCCAGAACGTCTAACCTGCTGATTGCCAAAATGCAGCAGATTATTTTAAAGAAAGGAGTTTCTTACTTGTCCAGTTTCTTAGACTTTTCTTCAGAGAATCTATGACTGGATGCTGGGCTAAATGCTCTTTTGGCCTGAGCTGTCACAGACATATCATCTGCCTTAATGCAGTTAGCAGATTTTTATCTGTGATCAGCAGATTCTACAGAAATCTACTGTGAATTTTTAAAAATTAAATTAATGTTTTTGCATGTTGGTATCTATTAACTGAAATGCCACATCACACAGTTTTTTGTGTTTAGTATGTACACACTTCAGGAGATTTGGGTTTTTTTCGACTGCACGGTCAGAAGGTACCTAGCATGGTTTCAGTCTCATCTCAGTATTAACACTGAGAAGATCAAACATATAAAGAAAATAAAAGTTGTTGCCTTGGAAAAGCTAGTCCTTATTCCTGGATAACTAAGGTTCATTCTAAGAAAACCGCAAAATGTTTTCATCACAATCAACCAACACAGGACATTATTACTAAATTAGTTTGGAGATTTCTAAAAATTTTGGCTCATTATGTTTTGGTACCCTATAGTGCCTTGCACACCTACAAAATGTGGTCTAAATGTCAGTGATCTTCTGACACTATCTATTCCTAACTTCCCATATTTCTCAGTCCATTCCACAATTCACCAATTCTGGGAGAAGAATAAGCAAACATTAAGGAGTCTTTCATCCATCAAAATTATATTCATCCCAGAAAAGCTCAGCCTTTTCTTACTATATGGTCTGCTACATTATTTTCTTTACAGTTCTGCAGTATTATAATTCAACTTAGTCTTTCTGTTATAACCCTTTACACTCAAAAGCTTTGTGGTTGACTTAAAATTTACCCCATACAGCAAGACAACGAAGCAACCATTTTAAATATACTTCCTATTCTTTATGAACCTGAAGCAAAATTACTACTTACAGAAACAAATGCTAACACAGTATTACAATGGACAGTTAATCTTCCTGCCCAGCCTTCGGATTTCCCTGTAGGCTCAGTTCCCACCACTGCTCTGAACTGGGAAACAGCAAAACCCTGACAGACTGCTCTCTGTTCCCCTTCCCTTTCAGGGAAGAGTCATTCCCTGATTTTAAATGTTCTTTTAAACACTTGATTTCTCTATAAACATGTTGCAGTCCTATGTGCCAGCTTATAACATTTCTCATGTAGAAGTATTCTATAGAGTTTAGAGCAAATAAATAAATAAAAACAGTGGAAAAGACACTTCTACATTTTTACTTTGATTCTCAAAGAGAGTAAGAAAAAATCTGGCAAGGGAAGCTCATGGGATTACCCTGGTGATAATAAAATAAAGGTGTATTTCAGAACTGATATTATACTAGTCCCAGTATATTAAGTGTTCAGACTCCCTGTGAGGAAGAACTATGTTTTTTGCATGGGTAAGCTTACTAGACCTTTCAAGTGTTTTTATTAATGCTACATTTGTGTATGTCACGATGCAGAGCGTAGAGTGCAGAAGCAAGCTGTGGAAGCCTATTAATCTATTTTTATATTTGAGATTTTTCTTTGATCATCTGAAGTGTCAAGGACCCATTCTGAGGATAAGCAGCCTCAAAACATGGATGCTTTGAACAATTTAAAGAAAATGTACTCTTCAATACTGCAATAAATTCTATTTACCACAAGGTGGTACAAAACTGAGGCTGCCTGTTCAGTACCAGTAAATTCTACCAGTAAATGATCCATATTCCTAGGCTGGATGTCATTCTCATGATGCTTTGCTGTGCTATATCTCCTTATTATCAGCATGTCTGTTCAGCAAAACCGGGTAGTTCCTTCATAGCAGAGAAGCAATTGCATACTGTAAGGCTTAGGTTTTCACTCATAACAGGCTTTGAGCAGTATAGCTGTTCCTTGTAGCCCTGTGAAAAGGCCTCTCTGGCAGACCACTCACAAAGGACAGTTAGAGATCTGGATCTGGATGAATCTACCTGGTGTAAGAAATGACTGTTGCTGAACAATGTCACTAGTCAGGGAGCTAAAATGTGAGACATAACTGTGTTGAACTTATTTCAACAGAAGATTCAGAATGCCTTTTATGTAGCTAGGGTCCTACAAGAGAGACCTGAAAGTAAAGGTGGTATAAAGGTAACATAGCCTCTCTAAATCACCAGAAAAATCTCCCCTGAATTGGTGTATCTTGAATTTTGACTTTGATTTTTTTCCCCTGTCAGAATCTGGTCCCACATCCTCCACAGCTGCAGAAGAATTCAAGCAGGCTTTTTTTATTTACACCTTCTGTCATATACAACAGCTGTAGATAGTTAGAGACACACACCTGGTTTGGCCTAGATAAACCTACTGCACTTTTGATTCATATCTGTCTGGACTGGTTTTGGTAAGTGTTTGAGAAATGTTTTTGCAGTGGAGTTAAAAGAGTAAAAGCAGAGATCAGAAGTGTGAAGATTTTGATTACAGCACGGTGTTTTGTTGAAATGAGGTTGTATGTAGACTTCTGTATTTCTGCTGTTGGACCATCTTTGGTCAAGGAAAGTAGAAAAAAATATCATTCTAAATAAAAATTGTAAGCTATATTTCCTAGGCTGAAAAGTAGTCACATCAGAGATGCTCCTTGCTTCCATTATCATCTATTTGGTCATAGCTCTTATGGCTTATTTAGTCTTTTAATGTTAAATCATTTTGTACAATGGCACACATGACTGTTAGCTGTTAGGTTGGGAATGGTTGTTTTGAAGAATGCTAGGGTGAAGTCCAACTTTGGGAACTATTCCTGGAGAGAGAGATTTCTTAATGTAAAATAAATAATAAATAGTCCTTGTATCAAAAATGCCTGTCAAAATTTCCCATAGAAAAGGAAAAAGGATTTTTTTAAATAAAATACTAAGAAATACTAGCAAATAAATTTTCATGTTTGCATACACAGATAAAAAATAGTACTGATACAATAATGTCGTAATCTTCTGAAACAATTGCGTTAAACATGCACTGCAGACTTTAATATAGGCTTTGTTAACACTCTCATTTGTATTTTAGCTTCCACTAAAATTTAAAATTGGTTTACAGATCTGTCTTTCTAAAGAGAAAAACGATGACTATACCAATGTCACAGTTCAAAGGGGACAGCGACAGAGCAATCTTTCACTATTCTGTTAAAGTCTTTACTTGAAAAGAATAAAAACCTATTTTCATTATGACTTTCTATGTATTGTTTTAATATTACTCTTTAGCCTGTAAATTCACCCACATTTCTGGGTACTGTAGGGCACAAAATGACTGGCTACAAATTGTTTTTTTGCAGAGAAAGCAATTTATGAACTCAGCAAAATGTGGGACTAACAGAAAATACATCAGGAACTTCAGGGAATGTGAAACTGACTGGCAAGCAGTCATTAAATACTGTCTTTAAGCAAACTGTGGGTACCAAGGCAAGGATATGAAGCAACAGCTGTCATTGAAGTTATCCTAATTCTTAGAAGCCCAGGATTAAGAGGGAGAAGAAGAATGTTTGATAACAAGTGCACTGCCCCACAGTAGTTGATGTATCTGTCTCACCACAAAGCAAATTATGTTGTTTATTGTCACTTCCCTTTCCTCACTCATGTAGCAAGCCAGGACAGACCATAGCAAGTAGTTTCTCAGTAAACAAAGCTACAGCCATAAGCACTTTGTCTTGTTTTGTCACCTTCCCTACCTGATGATGCATCTGTCTTTTTCCTTAAAATAAGGAAATAATTTTTTTCCTTTCACTTAATCTCCATTCCAAGTTACTTGTTTCCTTGTCATACATCATAGAAACATAGATTAGTTTGGGTTGGAAGAGATCTTGAAGATCATCTAATTCAAATCACCCCACCATAGGCAGGGACACCTTCCACTAGCCCAGGTTGCTCAAAGCCCCATCCAACCTGGCCTTGAACACTGCCAGGGATGGGGCAGCCACAGCCTCTCTGGGCACCCTGTTCCAGTGCCTCACCACCCTCACAGTAACGAACTTCTTCCTTACATCTATCTAAATCTACCCTCTTTCGGTTTAAAACTGTTACCCCTTGTGCTATCACTACCTGCCCTTGTAAAAAGTCCCTTTCCAGCTTTCTTGTAGGTCCCCTTTAGGTGCTGGAAGGCTGTGATAAAGTCTCCCTGGAGCCTTCTCTTCTTCAGGCTGAACAACCCCAACTATGTCAGCCTTTCCTCATAGGAGAGGTGCTTCAGTCCTTGATCATCTTCATGGCCTTTTCTTCCATGCATTCCTATTGATCTCTCTGATTGAACTCCTGACTGCCTTTCACTCTCTTCCCAAAAGGAACAGACAAATCAGCTGAGACATGGAATGTGGAAAAGGAGACAGAAAAATGCAATCATTAGGTTCAGATCCTTCTCAAGGCTCAGAGAGCCAATACATTTCTTACATTGACATAGTCTTCTAGAATGACTGTGGGACCCCCCCGATTTGTCTGTACTGTGTGAGTAATTGTACATCTTTTATAGCTCAAGAATACTATGAAGATAAATGCACTGAAAATTGTGAAGTATCCTGATACTATCTCCTATAAAAGAAGCTGGATGAATTTCTGAGAAAGAGAGAGAAAAAAAATTTGAATTGACTCATAAATTAGATTACTTTTAGAGATTGCTGTTGTGTAGTTCTTTCTCAAATGGAGATGGAATATACTGGAGAGGTAACGAAAGGGTCTTCATAGGACCACTGACTCAATTCTTCAGTATTAAGTTTACAAGTGAAAGCACATCAAAACATGTACAAAACTGGAACAGGTTGCCCAAAGAAATTGTGAGGTCTCTGTTCTTAGAGATACTCAAACCCAAGTTTTGAGCAGAAGCTTGTACTGGAGTATCTTTAGATACATCTGCATGACTTGCAACCATATTTCTGTGATTCCGTTTTCAAGTAATTACTTATGATGCTTACTTGTGCTTACTTAGCAGAATTACACAAAGGGATTTAGAACATATCTAAGCTTTATATAAAACTATGTTTACATAGGTGTCTAACTCCAGCCAGGTAATGAGTTGGTTTTTTCAGCTGAAAGTACTTACAATATATTTACTAGGACACATGCAAATAGTTGCTGATAAATACAAACATAACTCCATTCTTGCAAGCAAAGCATTCCAGTGTCTTTCTCACACTAAAGTGTGTCAATGGCCCAAGGCACTGGATGATGTTTGCACATCCCTAGAACACAGAGGCATTGCTAAGCATGGCCAAAAAAAATCCCACAAACCAAACCAACCAACCAACCAAACCCCAAGTTAAAACCAAAACCAAACAAACCAGAAATAGTAATTGACTGTGGTTCCTGCCACCTCTTAGATGATTTTCAGGTGGATGGATTCTCATTCAGGAAGTGTAGACACCTGCCTGAGTCATGGCTTCAGGAACAGCAAATTTGTAGGACTTCAACTGTCAAGATTCCTACAGCCTGCCTTAGCTGTTTCCTCATTCACTGTGTCGGTTGCTGCAAATAGCATTCTTAGGCACTTTTCTCTACCCAGCTGATGAATAAGGAATATGAATGAATGGATGGTTCATTAATGTCAAAGGTCTTTGCCTTGCCTGTAAGAAAACTCTGTGTTCAACTTCAGCTTTATTATTTCCACAGTCCTGAAAACTTAGTTCATATAACCCAGTTTTGCCAGTTTAATGGTCCATACTCATGAAGAGCTAACTCTTAGAAGTGTTGTACAGTTTTTAGAGAAGAAAATCTTCCTGAGCTTTTGGCTAAAATCACCTGAATACCCCATTAAAGATAACCCTTTGGTCAAACTGTGTCAGTAAAAAACACTTTCCACAAACATACCAGACTTCTTTCTTTCTGTACCATTACTTGTATATATTCACACCAGTACTTCTGAAGCCACATTTTGACCACACCTGTACTAGGAGTTTATATCTTGCCTTGCAAGATGACAGCTTTTCATTATTTTGCTTTTCAGTCATCCTTCATTTAATCATACAAGAGTACAGATAAGATCTGTGTCCCTGCTCTTGCTTTATGCTTTTAAGCAGGATGTCATTTCAAGGAAACGCCACTTCTTCAGGCCTGATATTTCTAGGAACAGTAGTTCAACATGAATATGAAGATATACACATAAGCAGGAGACAAGAAAAGAAAAAGACATGAGGTAGAGCTGGGAGGAGACTTGAGACATTATAGGACACAAACATTTGCACTGAGGAAACATCAAATTTCCAAGGCACTGCAGGATCAGAGCAAACATTGCTCAGTAGTTGCTTCAAGCTAAGCATATAAATAAATGTTTTCTTCAGTCTTTCAGTTCAGAGAAAGGTTCTTTACCTGAAATGTGTAATGGATATTTGGTGATAATAATGTGTAGCCATCAACATATATCTCAGTGTTGCTCTGTTTCTTCATTTGTTAAATCTGTAACTAAGTTTAGAAAAGGTAAGAAGTACTGAATGTCTAATAAGGACATCCTTTGCCCTATTCACAACAAAAAGAAGTAGAAACATGAAAAAAATCTAAGCAACAATTGTAAGCTTTGGTAATACAGGACTGACTCTTCTTAACTGTTCCTCTTGCCTTCTGTCTAATCTGTTTTTTTAAAGTCCAGACTACTATGGTTTTCACTATAGATCTTCAGGAGCTACTTCCTTTATCTTAATAACCCCAAATATATGGCTTGTTTGTTTTTTTTTTAAATATTAACATAAGCATTACTCTGAGGTGGAAAAAAATCATTCATTGTAAAGTGGATTATCAGGAGTAATGTGATTTTTATTTGCTCTTTCTAATGGCCTCAGTTCTCAGACAGAGTACATCTGGAAGCAATGGGGAAATGTAAATACTGAAGTTTAATTTTATATTGCTTGTAGAATCATGTCTGCTATAGCTGACCTATTTTGTGTTTTTTTCTAGTTGTTCTTTACTTGTATGGCAACCCTAGAATATGTATCTGTTCCAGGAAGTGAGGTTGAAGAATCAGTAGCTCAGTAGCTGGCTATCTTTTGTAGTCAGTAATGCCACAATGTACTATTACAAAATCTCTTTTCACTAGAAATACTGATTTTTGGGAGAAAAGCCTAAAATATGGAACTTCAGTCTTAGATATCTATGTAAGCATAGAAGGTTTAGATAAAGATTAGACATATTCTAAATTCCTTTGTCAATAAACTAGGGTGTAAATCTTCTAAGTAAGCATAAGTAATCATCGTAACTAATTAATAGAAAACAGAATCACAGAGGTTGTGAAGGACATCTGGAGATCTTTTAGTACAAGCTTCTTCTCAAAGCAGGGTCAGCTTCAGCAAGCTGTTCAGGATCACGTCTTGCTGGGTTTGAATATCTCCAAGGGCAGAGGCTCCACAACTTCTCTAAGCAACCTGTTTCAGTGTTTGATCAGACTCACAGTAGGTTTTTTTCTTATATTTAAATGGAATTTCCTATATTTCAGTTTATGCCTATTGCTTCTCATCCTTTTTATGGGGCACTATTGAGAAGGCCACTGATGTGCCTTTGTCACGGTTTAACCCCAGCCAGCAACTAAGCACCATGCAGTCACTTGTTCACTTCCCCCATACCCAGTGGGATGGGGGAGAGAATCAGGAAAAAAAGTAAAACTTGTGGGCTGAGATGAGAACAGTTTAACAGAACAGAAAGGAAGACAATAATAATAATGATAATAATAATAAAATGACAGTAATAATAATAAAATAATTGGAATATACAAAATAACGTGATACACAATGCAATTGCTCACCACTCACCAACCAATGCCCAGTTAGTTCCCAAGCAGCGATCTGCCCCCCACCAGCCAAGTGCCCTCAGTTTATATACTGGGCATGACATCATATGGCGTGGAATATTCCTTTGGCCAGTTTGGGTCAGCTGCCCTGGCTGTCCCCTGTCCCAACTTCTTGTGCCCCTCCAGCCTTCTCACTGGCTGGGCATGAGAAGCTGAAAAATCCTTGACTTAGTCTAAATACTACTCAGCAACAACTGAAAACATCAGTGTGTTATCAACATTCTCCTCATACTAAATCCAAAACATAACAGCTACTAGAAAGTAAATTAACTCTGTCCCACTCAAAACCAGGACAGCCTTCATCTTCTTTACTCCCTCTCATCAGGTGTCTATATACATTGATAAGATCCCCCTGAGCCTTCTCCAGGCTAAACAATTCCAGCTGTCTCAGCCTCTGCTTGTACATTGTATCTCCAGGCCCTCCATCATCTTTGTGGCCTTTCATTGTACTCGCTCCAATATGTCCATGTGTCTCTTGCAATGAGGACTCCAGGCTTGGATCCAGCACCACAGGGGTGACCTCACCAGTGCTGTGTAGAGGGGATGGATCACCTCCCTCAATCTGCTGGAAACATTCCTCCTCATGCAGCCCAAGATGCTGTTGGCCACATTGCCACAGGGCACACTGCTTCCTTATGTTTAACTTGTTCACTAGGACCCATCAGTCCTCCTTTGCAAAGCTGCTTTCCAGCTGACCCCCCCCCATGTATTGCATGGGGTTATTCCTCCCTAGGTGCAAGACTTTTCATTTCCTTCTGCTGAAACTAATGAGATTCCTGTTCACTCATTTCTCCAGCTTGTCACAGTCCCTCAGAATGGCAGCACAGCCACCTGGTCTATCAACTACTCTTTCCAATTTTTTTATGATCCGCAAACTTGCTGAGGGTGTGCTCTGCCTCATCAGCCAGGTCATTAATGAAGACGTTAAACAGACTTGGCCTGAGTGTTGATGCCTTGGGTACACCACTACTGACTGGCCCCCAGCTGGATTTGTGCCAGATGATCGCAATGTTCTGAGCTCAGCCAGTCATCAGCTCACTTCACTGTCCTTTTATCTAGCTCATAATTCAGCAGTTTGTCTATGAAGATGCTATTATAGGAGGTGGTGTTGAATGCTTTGTTACAGTAAATATCACTGTTTTTCTCTACTCCACCAAGCAAGTTGTCTCATTGTAGAAGGCTATCAGGTTAGTCAGACATGATTTCCCTTCCATGAATCCATGCTGACTACTCCCAATCATCTTCTTGTCCTTAGTATTTTTGGGATTCCAGAAGATTTTCTCCATCACCTTCCCAAGGATCCAGGTGAGGCTGACTGACCCATAGTTCCCTCGATCACCCTTCTGGCACTTCTTGGTGATAGGAGTGACACCTGCTTTCTTCTAGACCTCAGGAATGTCCCCCATTTGCCTTCACCTTTCAAAAATAATCAAGAGTGCACTTGCAATAATATCTACCAGTTCCTCCATTGCTCAAGGACACATTACATCATGTCCCATGGGCTTGTATACATCCAATATATTTGAATATTCCCTAACCTGAACTTTCTCTACCTTCCCGTAGATTTCCATTCCCATTGGTTATGGGCATCTGGGATTCCTGAAGACATATCTTACTGGTAAAGACCATGGTGAAGAATGCATAATCAGGCTTTTCCACACACTTGTCATAAGGTTCCCTGCCTCATTCAGCAGTGGGTCCATATTTTCCATAGTCTTCCTTTTCCTGCTGATAAACCTGTAGAAGATTTTCTTGTTGCCCTATGTATCCTTCTCCACATTCAACTCCAGCAGGGCTTTAGCTTTCCTAACCTTGTTGCTGCACACTCAAAGTCTCTATATTCCCCCTGGATCACGTGACCCTTCTTCCACATTTTGCATGCTATTTTATTTTGGAGCTCCTTGTTCATCCATGCAGGTGTCCTGTCCCCTTTGCTTGACTTCCTGTGTATAGAGATGGACCCTTCTTGAGCTTAGAAGAGAAGATGCTTGAAAATCAACTAGCTCTCCTGGTTACATCTTCTCTCCAGTGACTGTATCTCCATGACCATATCTCATGGGATTCTTCCAAGCTGACCTGTAGGCTAAAATCTGACCTCCTGACATCCTCTGATGCTGTTTGCCTTGCTCCTTCCTCTCAGGATGCTGAACTCCACCATCTCTTTGTCACTGCAGCCAAGGCTGTCCCAGACCTTCACATCCATGACAAGTTCTTGTTTATAAGAATCAGGCCCAGCAGAACATCTCCTGTAGTCAGCCTCTCAATCACCTCTGTTAGGAAGCTATCATCAATGCACTCCAGAACACCCCTGGACTGCTTGTGCCCTGCTGTGTTGCCCCTGCAGCAGATATCAGGGCAGTTAAATTTCCACATGGGAATCAAGATCTGTGAAGATGAGGCTTGTCCAGTTGTCTTAAGAAGGTCTCACATACCTCTTCCTAACCAGGTGACCTGTAGCAGACACTGACCACAATTTTGCCTGTATTGGTCTCCCCACTAAGGAGAGGAGGAGCGTCTGAGGACACGGGGTTTGTTGAGTTTGGGGAGGAGGAGGCTGAAGGGCGACTGAGTTGTTCTCTGCGGCTTCCTGAGGAAGGGAGGTGCTGAGCTCTTCTCCCTGGGATCCAGTGATAGGACACGTGGGAATGGTTCAAAGCTGCACCAGGGGAGGCTCAGACTTGACATTAGGAAGCATTTCTTTACCAAGAGGGTGGTCAAGCACTGGAACAGGCTTCCTAGAGAGGTGGTCAATGCCCCAAGCCTGTCAGTGTTTAAGAGGCATTTGGACAATGCCCTTAACAACATGTTTTAACTTTTGTTCAGGCCTGAAGTGGTCAGGCAGTTGAACTAGATGACTGTTGTAGATCCCTTCCAACTGAACTATTATGTTCTGCTCTGCTCTGTTCTATTCACTAATCTTAACCCATAAACTGAGGTTGGCTCATCATCCATCCTAGGCAAAACTCCATGTGTTCCCACCACTCTCTCATGCTCATTTCCCAAAACCCCTGTTCCTTTCATTACAGGTTGACACTCTGATGTAATACTACACAATACTTCAATATTAATAGCAATAACAATAATATAAGTAGTAAAATAACTTGGAACTAATCTAGCTTTACTGCGATAGGTGGAACTTCATTACTGAGAGATGCATAGCCCAGTATTTTATTTTCAGGTATGATTTTCCAATGGTCATAACTCTTGGAAATGAAATCTCTTCCTTGCAGAGTACACTGAGGCATTGCTTCTTTTTGACACTCTCCATCTTTAAATTGCAGTTTTATAATCTTACTTATTTTGATAACTAGCCTCTTCAAATTTGTGTACCAAGATGCTTTCTGAAGTGGTAATCATGGTGGGTTTAGATTCCTCTAAAGAGCTGAACTACTGTTTTTCAAACTTTCTAAATCCACATATGCACAGATAGCATGCAAGAACTTGTGACCTAAAGGTGAATATTTCACAATGTGTTCATTGTCTAAGACAACGGTTGGACTTGATGATCTTAAAGGTCTTTTCCAACCTAAATGATTCTATAATTCTATGATCTGACTATTCTAGGCCTGACTATTGTGAAACTCTTCACCATAACAAGAGCTATAGTGCTTACAGCTATTGCTGCTATTACTGTAATAATGGTTTCAAATTAGTTTAAAGTCAGTCTGCTTCACCTTATAATATAGACAGCATGACAACAGACATACTTGCATGTCTGCAGCTGCAATTCTTTTAGGATTGACATTTCTTCATAGATGAGAAGAGTTTTTTGTCTGACAGATTATAATAAACATCTTTTGAGAATGTGGAAAGTTCATGGCAGTAAAAATGAGTGCTGCAGAAGTAACAAGGGTATTGTGCTGCATTCTTTCTGCCTTGTGCTTATACCTGTTTCTGTAAGAGTTTTCTTTATCACCAGTTTGTTGGTTGAATTTTAAGCTTGCACGTTGCTTTTGGTTCTAAATTAAAATTTGGATTTCTTTTTGATTTTGTAATTTCCTAAAACTGCAATCCATTTTCAGTACAGACTATTACATATTTTAATATTCTTCAGAATAGCACTCTGGGGTCTTTTTTTGTATCACAGACACACAACAAGAGTACCACAAATGAGGCATCATTGACCAGGTTTTATGTTTTTTGTTGCCATTTTGCAAAAACACTAAATTACTCAATGTTGTCTTGGCCTTTTCCATAAATGCTGACAGCCCACAATTTCCTCTTCCACTTTTTAAGTATCAGATTTTTTTTACAGTAGTCTATAAACTACATCGTTAATCAGATAGTGTAAAATCCAATTAGAGACATTAGAATCCAGAAATACAAGTGTTAAGGAATTTATTTCTTGATTGACAAGAAAGCCAAATAGACTCATCTATTTAGAATCTTAGCAACAATTAGCTGCCTTAGTTTCATTTATTGTGACATAAAAAATCTGGTTTATTGAGAGCTCTATTGAATAAGATTTCTATGATATGCACCATGAGAAAATATCTTCAAACTAAAATGATTGTTTTGCTGTAATAAATTGAACCATATGTACACTATGTTATTCAATCCTTTTTCTTCAAGGCATAAATTGATATTAAAGAACATTTAAGTCATAACACATGGTTATCCAGGCATGAACGAGGCAATAACCCATATAAGTTGTCAAGGTGAAGCCAAAGCATTTATTAGAGGTTTGTGTTGTTTTTGAAAAGTGCACGGTTGGATAAACATGGATTAGTGCTATTATGCTGCTACGATGACTCAAGTGTGTTTTTACAGTGTCAGTAATTTTTATGTTTAAAAATCACTGGTGCAGTATATTAGCTATAATTTATGTTTATCATCTTGTGTACTCTAATAGGTTTCAACAAACCATTTAACACTTCAGCTTGTGCATATACATTACTTAATAGGTATTTATCTTAAAAAAGAGATACTTAAACGGGACTTTCAAAGCTTGCAACTGCATGCTAAGAGCAAATACTGCAGTCAGGCACATTAACTTTTTTCCTCTGGTCTGCATTTAACTTTGAACAGTGTGACCACACAATTTCTTTGTGCACTTTGTTCCCAACTGAAGCAAGAAAGATATGTCATCTCTAAACCCTGTCAGGCTGAATGACATCGAAATCCCTGACATGAAGTGTCCGTCACACTTACTAAGTAGTGTAAATGTGATAAAGCCAACGCAGCTGAAAATGCCAATAACTTCCTGTCATCAGAGGCTGCCCTTTCAGGATAGCATAGGACTTTATGCTTTCCCAATTAAAGGATATTGTCAATAGTAGACTCTATTAATTGTATGTCTTTTGCTATTCTTTTTTCGTATCTTGGCTTACCTATTTTAAAAAATCAGTTTCCTCTTCTCATAACACTCGACACTTTCTTTGGAGAGCAACCTTATCTATATGTAAAAGAGCTGGGGAAGGCAACATTAAAGAGAGGAGAACTGAAATAGAAGCTCCAACCCAGAGAGGGCTTCTGGGTGGCAGTGGATGAGTTGTACATAATTTATGATACTTATTGAGTCTGCAGACAACATGTGGCTTATTGCATGGTTTGTGCTGATGACGTATTTCTGTTCTAGATAGTCTAGGTTTGAATTACTAGTATTTAGTGCTTTCATAAAGGGGATTGATGGCAATTTAAAAATCATCACAGTTTGGTCTTTTGTTGAGGGGAGGGCTCTCCGGCAGTTTCCTTAAGCTAGCTATTAGCCAATAATTCGGAGGAAAAAAGCCAAACAAATAAATATACATCCAAGTTCAGTTTAGTAATCTCATAAAATACCTGGTTCATTCACAAGTGAGGTCATTTCAGAGGATGAAAAAGAGTTGATGCAGAACCCTGAGATTATGGACATGCTGATCTGGTCTGTAATAGTTTTTTACAAAGAGGCTATCAATTCCGCTGACTCAATCAAGCATATCTGTTGGCTGAGTTGGCAAATAGGGAGGATTTATTACTCACATGGGAAAAATTGACCAAGATGGACTAGTTGCTATTGCAAACTACTTTTTTGTAGTAACCTCTTTCTTAAACATAACTAAAGAAATATTGATATAATTTAAAGAATATTCCTAAGTGCCTACAAACAGATAACTTATTAACTCAAATTTAATTTTTGTAGAAGTACATTTTCAAGCTTTAGATTTTGATCGATAGCTGTAATAATTACACATACACAGAATGTCTTTTTTTAATATTTACCTATTTAATAATCGACTACCAACTAGCCATACCTTACATTTTATTACACATAAACAAATTATGTTATTTTCAGTGCTTTAGAGTACACATTCCGAGCATTTTTTGGGAAGATATACTGCTTGATTCTATGTTACCTTCTGCCAGGGCATTGTGCAAGTTTATTCTGTTGACATTTTTAGCAGTTTTGATGTTCTGTGCAGTAGGTAAGGCAGCATAGTCCGTGTTTGATGTGTTTCCTGGAAGCATTACTTATTCATTTTCTTACAGTACTCCCTGCAGACCACATGGGAATGTGGTCCCATTTTACAAGGTACTATACAAAAGCATAATGAAAGGGAGTTTCTGCCCCAGGGAACTTACAGTCTTACATATTTAGAGAGAATTGAAATCATAGTGTTTTCCCTGGTAAACAAGGACAAGGAAGTCAGAACTTCATTTTTGTGGAGGTCTTTACTGTGTCTTTATTTTTTAGTGCTTCCCAGTTTAAGAAAGAATGATTTCACATATCACAATAGAAATAAGAAAGAGACTTCAGAGCAAAACTGACATTACCATCCTCATGCCAACACAGCTTTTCACTTTCCACAGCAAAACTCTTACAACCTTCCCCTGGGGGAAAGATCATGGATCCCTGCTAGTATCACTATCTCATCTGGAAGGCTTTAATCCTGTGCAAAAATTGAGAGGCTTTCCTCTGATGGCAGAGAGCCAGGATGCTGCCCAGGCCAGTTGCTGCCCATCGGATGGAATGCCACGAGCCGAGGGCTGAGCTGCCACAAGGCTGCAGGGCAGAGGCATCACTGGCCCTGGTGGGGCAGAGCTTGCTGTGATGGCAGACTGGGTCATTTGTCAATCCAGATTATCAGGCAAGCTGATAATCAAATGATTTTATCAAGTTCACTGCTATTACTAATCTTAAAATTATGTAAACTATTGGAAAATCTCTTTTGCTTCTCTGTTGATGGTGATGGCTGTTGCAGATGGCTGCATTGTCAGTGTGATTTTTTTGCTCACTGTCTAGTGGGAGCTATTCTATTTTTGCTGGCCATGTTGGTAGCCTTCTGTAGTCTTTCTGCAGTCTTTCAGGCTCAGGTAAAATGAATAGGTTGCTTTAAAGTGTCTGCATGTCTTGCTGTCTGAAAGGTTATAAACAGTAGGAAGCTGTTGAATTACTTTATGGGAAGAAAACCTGAGCTAATATCCTTGGGTACACATAAGAGCAATGCAGAACAACCACATCATGGCTTCTGCTATTGTGCACCACAGACCTCTGATGATACTACCTACTTTAGCTCCTTACATGTCTACCTCAGAAGGCCTCTTTCTGTCCTAGTGACTGTTTAAAGTAGTTATCTGGAAAAGAAATAAAAGTTCAAAGTCTATAGAACAAAACAGATAAAGTTGAAAGTCAGGGAGAAATATATGAAGGCATAAACAGACAAAGTTACCTTTTTTTTTATTACTCATTGGAAGTGCCTTTCACATTGTCAAGATACCCCGAATGGATTTAGGTTTCAAACAAACAGTTAAATAAAAACCATCTAGAAGTTCTGATTTTGGTGAGGCTCTACCTGTCCAGTCATAATTCCCCTGGTTCAGGAAGGATATTGAGAAATTGGAGAGGCTCCAGCAGAGACCTCTTAATATGGTTAGGGTTCTTGTGTACATGACCTATTGGGAGAGGCTGAGGGACCTGATTTTATTTATTCTGGTGGAGTGGTCACTAAAGGGAGAGCCAGCTGAAGCCTACAGCTGCTAGAATAGAATTTAAAGATTATGGAGCCATTCTTGGTACTGACAAATGATGTAGCAAGGGGAAAGAGTCATGTGTTGCAGTTTGGAAGGTTCCAACTGGACGTTAGGAAAATCTCTAGGTAAGTGGCATGGAACTTGAATGGTTTCCCAAAGACCATGGGATCTCCATCCTTGGAGGTTCTTAAGACTCCACTAGGCAAAGCCATGGCTCACCAGATCACGTGTTGGCAATAATCCCACTCTGAGTGGCACCTTGTACTAGATGACATCCGGATGCTTTCAGACAGCATCTCTGTGATCTGTGACATACAATCCACCAGTTTTCAGCTGGATTTCTTTTTGGTTGTAATTTTTCCCTAAAGATTCATTCTTATTTTAAAATGTTTACTGTGAAAAAGTGACAATACTCTGTCTAAGTTTCCTCTTGTCCAAGTTCCAATAAAATCCATGTGTTTCTTATCTTCAAGACCTGCAAAATACATTAAACTCTATTTGCCTTACTGTCCTGGTTTCAGCTGGGATGTTGTTAATTGCGTTCCTAGTAGCTGGTACAGTGCTATGTTTTGAGTTCAGTATGAGAAGAATGTTGATAACACACCGAAGTTTTCAATTGTTGCTAAGTAATGTTTAGTCTAAAATCAAGGATTTTTCAGCTTCTGATGCCCAGCCAGTGAGAAGGCTGGAGGGGCACAAGAAGTTGGCACAGGACACAGCCAGGGCAGCTGACCCAAACTGGCCAATGGGGTATTCCATACCATGGGACATCACATCTAGTATATAAACTGCGGGCAGTAAGGGTGGGGATCGCCGCTCGGAGATTTACTGGCTGTTGATCGGCAGGTGGTGAGCAATTGCACTGTGCATTATTTGTATATTCCAATCCTTTTATTATTATTGCTGTCATTTTATTAGTGTTGTTATCATTATAATTACTTTCTTCTTTTCTTTTCTGTTAAACCATTCTTATCTCAACCCACTAGTTTTACTTCTTTTCCCAATTTTCTCCCCCATCCCACTGGGTGGGTGGGGACTGAGTGAGCAGCTGCGTGGTGCTTAGTTGCTAGCTGGGGTTACACCACGACACTTACAAACTTTTTCTCTTTCTCATCTTTTCCTTTCCTTGTGGGAAAAGATTGTTTTCAATTGCTCATGAAAGGCATTAAAAAGTTAGAAGCAAAATCTTCCCTGTAGAGGGCTCTCAGTTAGAAAGCTCACTGGAAGGATATTGGAGGATGTGTTTTTCTGGTGTTTTTTAGTGCTGTGCCTGCAATATTGGAGACCTGGCGTATCCACAGTAAAAACTGTAGGTTCAGCTAGGCCTAAATTGATAGCAGAATTAATTTGAAAGGGCTGGTAGAACTGTTTGTATAAAACCCTGAAAGGCCTAGCAAGCATGGCTCTTGAGAGTGCCTGGAATTTATGTTTTTTCTATACCATCTCTTTTTTTTTTTTTTGCAAGACCCTTACTAATTGAGAGAATTTCAAGTTGGTTTAGTTTGGGTGTTTAAAATTATGATAATCTTCTAGTGCACAGAAAGCTTAATGCTATTGAAGCTAGAGGGACTGTACATGGAAGCAGGATATTCAAGAGCTTGATGTCAGCCCTATTCTTAGTCAATCAAGATTAACTTTGATGGCTTCTCATAACACCGCTGACATTGTCATGAGTAGATCAGCTGTAAAATATAGGAAAGAATGTAAATGTTATATTCAAATGTTGAAATTATATTGTTTAATTAAAGAATCAAATCACAAAACAGCTTTGTCAAGTGTATATATTTAGATTTTTTCCTGGTCAGATAGGCAGTTTACATTTTAAAAGGTTAAGTATTGTTATACTTGTGAGAAAAGGAGTTTGCCGAACTTAATCAAAGGGTTTTGATTGTTTATTCTCCACTCTCAATGATGAAACTGTAATGATATTCTTACAGAAATAAAATTATAAGAATGGATGCATATTTCTTCAGTAAGGACCTCTTTTTCACTCTTATGCATGAAATGGAGACCATTGCCCATAGCAAACCTGTTTTTGCTTTACAGAAGAAGAGGCAGAATAGTTTTCTTAGGAGCAATCTGTTCAAAAGAAGAAACATACCTCCATCTTTTTAAATATATACATATACAAATGATAAACACATGTATATATATACATATATATATGTAATGTGTATATAAATTAAGTATAAATCTTCCAATGTCATTCTTTCATTTCTTATGTTGTTCATTTGCTGACTACTGAAAAGGAAATCTTTGGTTATTGACAGAGGTGTGGATCTGACTCTGATATTGATGGAGAGTTTCTTCTACCATATAAAGTAAAGACGATATTAATAGTGAAGGGAACAGAACACTCTGTACCTTACCTGTCCCTTCTCTCCCAGTAAAACTACATCTGCTATAGGACTATTTTTTACTGTAATTTGATTGTGGCTTTGGACTCATGGTTAATATCAATAACTCAAAACTGGGAGCACTGCCTGTTTAAATGCACAATATGACATTACTTCCATCCTGGAGAATTTTATCTTCTAATGTGAAAAAAAAGGAAAATTTTGAGGGGTAAGAGTAGGAATAAAGGAGAAGCATTAAGGACAATAAAAGTCACGGCAACCGTATGAATAATTTCTTCCATTGTTTCTAAAGGATCTTAGTGGGTTTAGAAAAATATTTTATTCCTACATGTGTGCTAGTATCTTAAATTACTGAAGATTTGCTCCAATACTGCTTTATAGTAATACAAAATAATTTAACTTTAAATAATATAATTTTGCTAAGACATTTCTTCTTCGGATAAAAAACATTTGCACTTAACATATCTGGTTAGTCTGTCACTTAATAAAACAACACTGCAGGTATTCACAATATTCACTGACATACTGGCTAAGCATAAATGCGAGTTGCTTCTCTAAGGCGGTAGTCTAAAAGCTGCATTACATGAACTGGCACAAGACTCTCTGCTTCTTGATACTTGTGTAAGTGTACTCTGGTGATCATGAATATCACAAGTAATTCAACTCATAAAAGCAAATAGTGAAAAAGAAAAAAACATGAACCGGTCTAAAGGGCTTTTCCTTTAATTGTATTTTTTTATAAAACAATGTTTGTAGCTTTTCTGATTTGCAAAGCAGTTAGTTACTCGAATATCATGCACAAATCTCACACAGAACATTGAAAGCATACAGAGTTCGGCCACTGTGCAGAAGAGGTATTACAAGATATAAGGCAAGATATTTTATCTGAATTCCAAGGTAGTAAATTTTGTTCACTGGTTCACTTGTGAAGAGTTTGGCTTGTGTGTAGTCATTTTATGCTCAGAGTTTAGAATATTTTCTAAACAAATACTTAGAGTAAACTATACAAAGTAAGGAACTATCAGCCTTAACAGAAGCAATTCTGACAATTATATTCATTTTAGCCCTGACAATTATGTAAACGTGTCTGGAACAGCAATGGGCACCTTAATTATGACACCTAATTATACCAATTTATTTATACACCTCCTTGAACAATATTTTATTTATAACTCTCCCACTCATTCAAAGACAAGAAAAAGTGAAGCAGAATTTCATAGATGGTTGCTTTGTCATTGAAACATAAACTCAACATAGAATCATAGAATCATAGAAAGGTTTGGGTTAGAAGGGACCTGAAAGATCACCAAGTTCCAACCCCCCTGACGTGGGCAGGAACACTTTCCAGTGGCCCAGGTTGCTCAAAGCCCCATCCAGCCTGGCTTTGAACACTTCCCGGGATTATCCACAGCCTCTCTGGGCAACCTGTGCCACTGCCTCTCCACCCTCGAAATGAAGAACTTCTTCCTTTCAGCTAATCTAACTCTACCCTTTTTCAGTTTAAAGCCATCAACTCTTGTTCTATCATGAACTATTTGAACTTGAACATTCACATGTATAGCATGTCCACATTGTGTTATGTTCTTTTTCTTTTCCAGCTTTCAAAGGAAGACAACTTTTTACATCTCAGTATCTAATGGAAACACTTCTATGAAAGAGTGTTTCATTCCTGGTAGAAATCTTTCAAATATCCACCATATTTAGAAAATGTCCCCCAAAATTACCTAGATCCCCTTAGTTTTTAAAATTTTCACCATCTTCTTGCTGAAAATTATTTCCACTGTGTACATGAAACCAAGAGTTATAAAAATATTTTATGAAACATAAGATCCCAATTCTCTGCTTGAACAAATCTTGCAATCTTCCTTCTGGATTATCATCACATGTTGTATCCTGAATTTTATCCTTTTCAAAAGAAAAGTGTTTTTCTATAGACAAGTAGCATAGTTCTATGTAAAGGATCACAATGTTCTTGCTCAGGACTATGTCTGCGGTAATGCAGTTAATAAATAACAGAAATAATGAACCAATGATAGTGTCTCATTGTTTTTCCAATTAGGCTGTACAGTCTATTAAATATTACAGAAAGTAGCTGTATGTATCTGAATCTTACCATCTCTGAATTACCTGAATGGCCTTGGGATGGAGTACAGAGAGCTTCTTGAACATAGAATATGTTGGAGCAGCAGACTTACGTGTGATTAATAAGCATATGCTCTAATGTGTGGGGTTTTTTTCCCCACTGCACTCAGAGAAACAGGATTTTATAACTATGTCTTTTAGAAATAATCAAGACTGCTCTAATGAATATACCTGACTTACCAGTTTGTCTTCCTAGAGGACACAAATCTACACAACTCCAAGTACTGGCTAGCAGTTGGCTAACGAGGCAGCATTATTATTGTCATTATAAAACAGCTCACAACATGTTCTGAAGATGTTGATGATCTTCTCTTTGCATTTTCATTGAAACATTTCTTGTCTGAGCTCTGTAATTGCCATTGAATCCTTAAACTAATTCCTTCACTGTTTTCTATCCAATGAGACAGTGATAATTTTTTGGGTTGGGAGTTGGGGGGGGAGGGCTCTTTTTTTTTTAAACTGGTTTAACATGCACTATGATATTGGAAAATAAGATTTTTTTTAATTCACTCATTTGTTAAAACAAACTTCATTTCTGTGTCCCAGAAGAAAAATCTGAAATATAGATCTTACATTTGCATGCGTCTTTTGTGCCCTAGTCTCACTCATTTGTGTTTCCTGACAATACTCTCACAACATGTTTTTTTAACCCTGTTTCAAGTTATTCCATAAGATATTGTAATTTAAAAATTATAGTCCAGGGTGCTGCCATCATCCCCAAAATTCCTAGTATAGAATGAATCACGTAGCCAAAGGTTTACATTTCAGTAACTGTGACTGGTTCAGCTCTTTCTAAAATTTCAGTTGTACATTTAGTATGACTGATAGCTTCTGATCCCCAAACTTGATATATTTCTTCCTTCAGTAAAACTGAAGTTAGATTTTCAGGCACGAGAGTTCAAAATTACCTCACCAACAAGTAAGAGAACTAAAGTTGAATAAAAGAGATGATAATTTTTTTTTACCAGGAAGAATCAGAGGGAGCTAAAAAGAGTAAGGAAGTAGAACAAGATTAAGAACAAATTTGACTTCTAATTCTGACAGAAATCTTCTGCTTCCCCCCCTCCCTCCCCTTTCTGTTTCATTTGTCTCATCCTTTTTTGTTAAATTTCTTCAGTAAAACAAAACCTACTCATTTCATAGCTGTTGTTTGAGAAGCTCTGGACAGAATTTCATCTCAGACTTGTAACTTTAACATTTATGAGAGAGTAGGATCCAGGACAAAACACTGTGTCCAAACTTCAGATCTCAGTTCAGATCACAGCCTGAAACTCAGAACCCAGCACAGTTTGAATGGGAACACCACACACAAGAGAACCTGAAGTTGGGGAAGTTCTTGATCTAAACGTTTAATACGAGGAATGCAGGAGTGGACACTTGTAGATGAGCACTTTGTTTAGAAACTACAAGAAACAGTACTATTCTAAGGCAGCTAGTAGCTGGATCATGGTTCATTTTCATAAGAACTATATACAATATAATCATGACTGTCCTCAGTGGGGCTGATTCTAAGACAGAAGCATGTGACTGATACTTTCCCTTTTGGCAGATTTGTTTTCAAATCGGTATCAGTAATTTGGGTCCATGGAAAGAATAATGTCTAGGTAAATAATGGAGCTGAGACTGAGAGTGCTGAGTTTGGAGCCCTACAACAACAGAATATTTCTGATGGCTCTCAGCTGGATGGTGGTGTTTTCCCACATAAGTGCTGTAAAGATACATTAAAGAATTGCAGAGCCTTTCAAAGCTCTAAACAACTTGCTTTCTGCATGTCATTAAGAGTGCTGGGGATATCTACAATGCATCTGTTCACAGGTATGTAAAGGCATCCCTGAGAAAGCTTTAAATCATACATGTTGGGACTCTCTAGTTTTGAAGTCATAGCAGTGTGGGCTTCAGCTGCCAAGAACCTGTTAGTGTTCTGGTGGGCTTGTACAGTCTGCTGTAATACCTGAACAATTTTGGTACATGAGCTAGTTGAATGATGTTTACATGAGCTGCAGTTCTGTGCACCTGGAAGTCAGTGAACATCCTTCACTTTGTAGCTAGAGTGCAGATCATAGTATAAAAACCCACATATGGGTACATGGAAATATTCATAAGTAGAACTATACCATCTGCCTACAAGTTTGCACTCAGTTTCTTTCCAGTGAACAGAAGTACCGTTACATCTGCCCTGTGAAACTGCTTGTAGCTGCTCAGTAGCTGCTCAGTTCATATAGTCCATACAACTGCTGATCCTAGCCCCTGTGCATCTGGGATGTAGAAACGGAGTAATGCTGGTGACATGGCATTCCAGACTTCTTGACTCTTATTTGCTCAGAACAACTATGCTTTTGATATAGTCTTCAAGAACAGCAGTTTTTTAGTTCCTTAGCACAGCGAGTTCATCTTCTATTTTTACACCATCAAGAAGTTGTTATGTTAAACACTGCTTATAGTTTAGATATGGCCTACTTGTAAGGAGACATATAAAAGGAACAAACAACTTCAGTCATATTATTATGAGAACGAGAGTATTTTAAGTGTCCAGTTCATTCAGAATCCCCCACTGATGTCTTTAACAGCAGCATACATTAAAAATATGGAGAACACATCTCATAATTTTTGCGATAGTACTCAGATTATCAAAGTTGCCATTAGGTGGGGATTAGACTGGATACAGTACCAAGGGAAACTGAGTGTCCACAGTCAAGCCTTTTATCTTCTGAGTCACTGACGTGTATTACTCACTTCACTGATCTGAAGAGGAAAAAACAAATAAAAACAAAACCACCACCTCCAGTTAAGGAATTCCTTCAACAACAAGGAATCTTTAAATGTGCACTCATTTGGCAGCAGCATTATTGTAAGATGATTATACAGCGTATAAATGTTTATAGCCTGACTTTAAGATGCACAACGTAAGATTAACAATTGTAGTGCTTTTTTTCTATAAATGCTGTATTTCTGCTATTGTGTTTGCAGAATACAGTGAGATAATAATTGATTCTGTGACAGGGATTGGCTAATTTGCCAACAGTATAGTATAAAACACATTTATACAGTCAATTACACCCAAGTGCATGGCCTATTTGCTTTATAATTTCATAAACTTGCCAGCAATTTAAATAAAAAAGTTCCATTAAATTATCATATCATGTGATAGAATGATATTGCCAAGTATATTAAACCATGTGTGTTCAGCCAGAATTAATTAAATATTATTACTTTTTTCTTATTAACACATTGAACCTATCCTTCCTACTCAGTACTAGAAATAGAAGCCTATTAGTGAACAAAGTAAACTTAAGGGCAAAGTTTAAATATTTTCCTGAGGGTGCTTCATTAAGATTCCTAGTTCTTTTGTTTAAACATTTGCGCATAGTAAATGTACTTGTATTGTGAAAATATTTTATGTCCTTAGATATGATTACTGGGAAAGTTTAAAGGTAATCTTTAATAATAATATTCAGGCATTTGAGGCAGATCTGATCTTACTTTTCTCATCCAATTTAGGAGTCTCAGAAATAACTCAGAATGTATTTGGTTTCTATGTTTGTTCTGAACTTTATTCCTTACTTATTTTTTGTCATGTTTTGGTAGCCTTACAAGGCAAAAAGAAATATTAATGGTTCAGCATGACCATTATCTGAAGTCTCCCCATCTCCCACTGTCAAACCACAAAATGAAATAGGAAATAGCCATTTTGTATGAAAAATACTAACAAGACAGCTCAGGGAAACTTGGTATTTGAAGATGGCAATCAACAGTGAGAATTAACATTTTCGTATAACTTTAATACAAATTGACCTGCTGAGTTACAAAACAAAACCTTCTCAACAGCCCATACTGTGTCCACACAAAAATGCCTTCTTTCTTTCTCTCTCATCAGGTGTTGGAGTTTCAGGCACTGTCTGAGCTCTCCTCGTTTTGAAACACAGGGGATCCTTTTAGGGAAAGCTTTATCTTCTCATTTTTAAAAGACTTTTAGAAAACCCCAAATTTAAAAAGTGCAGCTTTGTAATTACTGCCATGCATTTAGTTTAATAAGATAGTGTGTTTGAAAGTGGATAAGCATATCTTTAACAGCAGTCTACCAGGATTCAGCAGAAATAATTACCATCAAGATTTAATTATGTCAGACAAGAGTATCTGTCCTGAATAACAGTGTCGACAGTAGAAGCTGGCATTGCTCTGTGTTCAAGCCAGCTCTCCGTATACTTCTGTTAAACATAGTGTTAGCTGTTCTGCTGTGACTGACTTTAATATCACTGAACACATTAAAGCAGTGAAAAGAATTATGTAAGATACAAAAAGAGAGAAATATGAACAAAAAGAATATTTTGGAAGACTTTGGCTTGGCCCTTCTCTCGCATGCAAGACATTGATCAGAAACATCTCTGCAGGTTCATGTAGGAACAGTATTGTAAGACAGTGTAGAGGAGATCAGAATAGGTCTTGCTGTGTTTATGTGTAATACTTGCTTCTTTACCTGTTACTGCCTCTTAAGATGAACTTCAGAAATGTTGTAAAACTATTTTCACTGTGATGACACTGGCTTTCTGATTTTTAAGGAAGGTTTTCATTAGAAAGTCTCAAAACTATGTAAAATACTATAGTTTGTGTTGGTGCCAAACCAAAACATGAAGTTTTTGATTATTCAAGTGAGTGGTGTTATTGAGCAAAGCAAATCTATAATCTGAGTAAGTATTACACAGTATTATTAAAAAAGCTTGAAAAAAAAGAAAGAAAAAAGAATTGTACTAGACTTAATTAAGGCTTCAAGTAAAGCTTGCTTTTATTGGCAATTTTTTTGTTGCAACAAGAAAACTAAAAATTAAGAGGATGGTTGGCAGCAATATTGATATGCTAATGGATAAACATGCTAATTTAGAAAAAAACTAATCAGCAAAGACATTACTAATGGAAATGTACTGGAAAATGGCTAATGCTGTATGCAGACCTGGTATCTACAAAATTAAGAAGAACTAATTTTGTGTTTATAATTGTAACTTGAAAGCTAAGCCTTGATCTTCTCTCTGCTATGCATTGGTTAGTATTTAAAGATATTTCAGATGACCTGGCCTGGTACCATGACACCTGTTTAGCTTCTCTATAATTATGCTGCTAAAATTACATGTTCTGTTTACTGAAAGGAGAACTAAAGATCTTATTTTTTTTTTCTGTCTAATTTACCAGTGTCTCCAGGCAAAGAGACCCTTCAAATTAAAGAGTATGCAAGAGTCAGGTCTTCTGACTGAGGTGTGGTAGAACATCTCTGTTTATCAGTACTACATGTTGACTATCTCAAGATTTGAAAGAGTAATGATACATTTAGGCAGTAGGGTAAAACTTTGAAAATACTTAGTGTTGGGTCTGCTTTGTTTACTTCATGATCAATGGCTTTAGTTGCAGCTGAGTTAAACCAGTTTTCAGGATTTTCTGACATCCCACTATCATTGGTGTGCCTTTTTTTCTTTTCCCCAGAGATGGCTGTTCTGAATATATTTCTAGTGGGTACACACTCTACTTCCAATTTTAGCCTGCATTTTGAGAGCACTGCTGTAATTAGCTTATGGTATCAAAGGTTTCTGAGGTGGTTTTAAGCCTCATAATCTTTTCTGAGTTGGAAACAATGTCATTCAAAGATATCAATTAAAGAATTAAATGATACTGTTCTGCAACAGTTTTCAGATTTTTCCAGTGTGTTGGGGATGTGTGGAGGACAAAACTTAAGTGCTTAGAGTTGTACAGTCTGTAAGGTTGAAAATGACCGAAAGTTGAAAAGGGTTCATTTTAGTGGGGAGGTAGAGTTCGAAGGTCTGGGTTACATGAACTCAAGATCCAAGAGAACATTTTAACTACTAATCCTACATATACAACTCTCAAACCACCTTGGACAGTTTACATGTAGTCTTATTTCCTATTAATTTGAAAGAAACACCAGCATATGCTGGGATTAAGACTGCCTTTAAACACACATATACTTAATAACAATGGAAGGAAATCTTTTCTCCCTATCGCAGCCAAAAGGTGTCCAAATTTTTCCTTCTCCTAAGAGATAATCTGTTTCAAATCAACCTGCTCTGAGCAGAGTGTTGAACTAGGGGACCACCAAAGCACCCTTAAAATATTAATTATTCTGTAGCTCTGTGATTTTTGTTAAGTAAGTGGGGGACAGCCAGGACACCTGTTTCAAAAGTCTGTTCCTGGTTTGAAGTAGAATATTAATGTAGCTGCCTCCTGACTTATGTAATATTTTCCTAGTGAATCATCTCTGATTTACTTTAACATTATAGTGTTGTAATACTATAATTAATTCCCTAAATACTTTGTAGATAAATCTGGTCAAGAAAGCATCAAAAATTACTTTAGGTAAGGTTATAGTTTGTAATTTATTGTTTATTACTAACTGTAGCTCAGTATTTCTAAAACACTTTTTCACTCATTAAGTAAAGAGAAACACAAGCTTTGCTGTATGTGACGTAGAAGAATCTTTTTTTTTAAAGAGATTCTGGTTAATTACTGCTTGGTTGGTGGTACTGCAGCTCAAGTGATTCAGTACTATGTGTTCTGTAATATGCTTTGAATTTAGCAATACTGGATATATATGAATATGAAAGTTACTAGATGTAATCTTACTTAATTCTACAAAACTCTTTTTGCAGGATAGTACTTATGTTATCCACATCTGCTAGGCAATGGTTACTTGTGCCCTCTTTAAATGTTCAAGATGTATATATAAACTGTGTACCCATTCAAAGTACAAATCTCATCAACAATATAACTGCAGAATTATTACTAAAGTCCTCCTATAATAAGTTTCAGTGGTAGTATAAAAGAAAGGATTAAAGCATGAATGGCAGCTAAATGATTGCCAAAGGATTGTTTAACCTAATCAGAGATAATGAGCCTTAGTGGATTTAAAAGTGCTTACAAACAACCAAGTATTAGTCACAAAAATTATTACTTGGCTCTTTGTCATATTCTGAAGACAGAGATGAATTTTGCTCCCATTGTACACATAAGGTTTTTTGGGTTTTTTTTGGCGTCAATGCATTTCATCTTTGACTTTAGAGAACTTGTCAAAACGCACAGTCCTTTGCAGTGGCTCTTCCTGTAGAAATACGAGGATCACCCCTTTGCAACTGGTTGACAGACCACGTGATCTATTATGGATCCTTTTGGACTTATTTTTTATTTCTATTGAAATACCATCTCGTCTTTACCTCATTCTTTCCTGGAAATAGAATATTATTGCACTGGATAATGAGTTACATACCACCATTTAAACTGTTATTAAGTATAGATGTCTCTCCCCATAACTGTAATTCTATAGGTACTTAAACAAAAGAAATACTGTACACCTTTTTGAGGGATGATTTTTCAGGAACGTGACACATACATTACTCAAGCATAAGAAATACAAATGGCTGTAAGATATTTATGCATTTTACAGGCATTCTAACCTTTTTAGAAAATGGCTATAATTTGAAGATATAATGTGAAGGGAGTGTTCTTAATGCTACATTAATTACAAGGGCTCGTTTTCATTCCCTCTTTAGAGACATTTTTGTATTTTTATATGAAAAGATGCATATAATATTGTGGCAATAATGAGCTTAATGTAACTGGAAGCTATCAGATAAGATTGTATCAAAATTTCAAATACAAATAGCAGCAGAAAAATCATCCGTATGCCTGAATGTCTTTGTATCTCACATACTGAAAACTTTTTTCCTTGCCACTAAGTGGCACTGTATTATTTGTAGTTGGCTGTTCAGGTCATATTAAAAACCCTTTGGGCCAAATTTATTCCTGATACAACCTCATTAAGTCAATGGAGTTACATGTGAAATGAATTTGGCCCAGAGATTTAAAGGCACCTAATTCTAAAGCACTGCCGTAAATTTCCATTGTGGAGGCCCAGGAGAAAAATAAAAATCAGTTAGCGTTTAATCTTGCAAGCAGCTGACCCTTTCATTTGGTGTTTAACTGTTTCATAATCATTTTTCCCTACCAAATTAGCCCTAGTTAAAAAGGATCATCTTATCTATTTCAGTAGGACAGTCAGTAAATTTTGATTTAAAAATGGATGAGCTCCATGATCTTTGTGTTCACCCTTAATTTTCATTAATATTGTATGTTTTCAAATGTATGAGAATATGAAAAAGTCTGCTATTTAAAACCTTGTTATACTGTAGCAAAATACGTCAAATAATAAAGAACTGAAGATGATCTAGTTTGTCCAACATCACCCTTCATTCTTTTTCTTGTTCCCTTACAGTGATAAAGGAGTAAATAGGCACACGAGAATTTTCAAAACAGTGCTTAAAGTCTCTTTTATGTTTGACTTACCACTGCAGAAAACAGAAATGTTACTAAGTCTTGAGATACCATAAACATTTAAGCAAAACTGCTTACACCTTTGACATAAGGCGATCCTTTCCTTCTTAAGATACATATAAATTGTCACTTGCTTAGTAGCAAAAGAAATGACAGCTATTTTCCTGAATCTTTGGCAAACAGGTAGTTTATTTAGTCTCTTACATATGAACTGAGAGCTTTATCTGAGAGCAAAGGACTGTGTTCACATCCAAGAGCACCTGTCTCGTTGGCTTCACACAGAACAAGGAACGTGTGCATGAGAACAGAACATGACCCGAGATGGCTGGTGGAGGAAAGGATGTCTCTATGTCAAAACATTACCTCTGGAGATGGGTGTCCATGAGTTCTCTACATGGATCTGGCAAATATTTCCCTTTCTGTTTTCTATCAGGCACCTACGTTGTCTATTCTTCCCATAATAGCAGTACAAATATTTCTTTAGTAGTAGGTCCTAGCACTGCATTGTCAGTACATGCCAGGATATTTTGACACAATTTTGTGGTTTTTTTTTTTCTGATAATAGCTAATGGATCATTTGTAAAATGGGAGAGATATTACTCCCTAATTCTCTGTGATGTTGGACTCCATGTGGATTATTTCACTTGTTTCTGAAATACCTTGGGGATTTTGGATTGTAGATAACCATAGAAGTATATGATTTATTAAAGTTGGGATTCCTCACTTTCTTCACAGTGTTGATTTTGTTAAAACCAGGAATATTTTTTTCTATATCTAATACTAATCCTTGTTTAAGGCTGATTTTCCAAGAAGCCCAAAATGAAGGAAGCCACATGAGAGTGGCAAGGCCAATTGGGAGAGATCTAACCTTTTATTAGGCCATTTGATATAGTCAGCTAGAAGAGAGAAGCTTTTGGACACACCAGTATCATCTCAATTGTACATAGTCTTTTTGGATGTTAGAAGCAGAAGCAAGGGTGATTAAACCTGTTCTTGCAATGTACATGGAAGACTTGGAAATCTGTTTTACGTTATGTGACCAAACCAGGAACTAGTGGGAAACTTTCAAATGTTGCTTCTTTAGTGTATCTTTAATCTGGCCTTGAAAACACAAACTCATGGAATAAACTCAAATACTAGAATAAGCCTTTTTCTCATATTAGAATTTAGAGTGCTGACAAATACATTTTTGTGTGTTTCAGTTTGGGATGTTGCTTATTTGTTTTTATTATGACTAAATATATGAACAATATATACTTGACAGGATGACAGTAGAATTTCTTATAAGTACCTACCTTTTAGCAATGTCTGTCCATATCTGTTTTATGATTTAGCTGTCAGTATTAGCCAGAATAAAATAATATTCAGACACCTCAGGAAAAATGTCCTGACTTGGAAAACTACTCCACTTTCATATTTCTTCCAGCTTTTAATCAACACATGAAAATATGAATATAAAAGCAATGTAAAATATTGTGAAAATTAAGAAAATTATCTGAAAAGGATGTTTAAATGCAACAATTTTTAAAACAGCTTAAGTTTGGAGCAGCTGACTTGGCTCTTACAGCTCAAATCTATCCCCAGCAGAAAATTTGTTTGCAAAGTGTGTGCTGGGCTAGCATGTGCCTACTTGTTGTGGTTTCAGCCCAGCTGGTAACAAAGGACCACGCAGCCACTCACTCACTCCCCCTGCCCCCCTCCGGTGGGATGGGGAGGAGAAACAGAAAGGGAAAAGGAAAGAAACTCGGAACCTCGAGGGTTGAGATAAGGACAATTTACTGGGGCAACACAAAAAGAGAAGTTAGAACAATAACGATACATATAAGAGAATACACAAAACGAGTGATGCACAGTGCAACCGCTCACCACCCGGAACTAAGAGACACCCCACCAGCCTGCTCCCTATATATATACTGGGCATGATGGCACATGGTATGGAATATTTCCTTGGCTAGTTCAGGTCAGCTGTCCCGGCTATGCACCTTCCCAGGTTCCTGTGAAAATTAACTCTATCCCAGCTGAACCCAGGACATTATCCACCCCTTATTGTATACCATCTGCACCATGTCCAGATCCTACATTTTCCAATTAACCACCACTACTTTCCTTGCCTTATATACACATATATATGTATATGGATACACACACACACACAAATAGCATTCCCTTAGTCTATGGGTCACCCCTTTAATGTGTCCGTTAATTCTATTTAGTCCATGACTTTGGGGCTCCATCTGTTGTACCAGTCCTTCAGGATAGG
>JANZLQ010000078.1:5004140-5019137 GCA_026212715.1 Elanus axillaris | reverse complement strand
GGTATGGAATAGCTCCTTGGCTAGTTCAGGTCAGCTGCCCCGGCTATGCCCCCTCCCAGGTCCCTGTGAAAATTAACCCTATCCCAGCTGAACCCAGGACACTACTGTATGTAGTACCAGACTCTAGCTGGATCCACATGAACTAACCAACTTCGGAACTGGAATTGTGCATGCACTGTGAGAGTCAACACTGAGAATGGTGTAGTCTTAGCATGGTTGACAACATACTGCAGATACACACGACCTGGTTTATCTAGCAAGTTTGACCATCTCTGTGCTGATGTCCATTCTAATACCATTCTTGGCTCTGCTTTCTGCGTGGATAGCCTTCTGTTACATGATGCAGCAACCTGAAGCTACATCATTACTTATCCAGGCTGAACCTGAAAGAGTAATAAATCCCATCATGATTCCTAAGTTTACTTACTGGAATGTTCCATGCATGAAGAATCATTGTGCTTTTTCTCTTGCTCAGTACTTTTTCACATTAGTCTAAGCTACTGCAATCTTATTTCTGCAGAGCATTTTTATATTAGGTATCACTACATTGGAGCGCTGACTATGAAATCACTGCAGTTTAAGGCCATTAATAAGGTCAGTCTAGCAACATTTAAGAAATGATCTGTTAGTTCTTTGCTGACATCTGTGTTCATGAACCAATTGCCATTTAAAGATCCCATCTGACATTTTCAGCTGATAACCATTATGCCATTATGATGAGTCCTGTGAGAAAGTTCTGTAGCCACTGTATTTATTATAATTTTGTCCTTCCCACTTATTAAAAAAAGCCTTCAGGTTCATTATTTCATTGTTGTAAGGGCTGAGGAGGAAAAAAAATATTTTTTGGACCATGAATCTACTTTTCTTTGTAGTGCTTCTCTTTCCCTTCAGAAAAAAAAAAAACCAACCCTCATCTGTAGCTTGTTATAAGATACCATATTTATTTTGAATCTGTTGATGGGCATACAGAGTGTTTCAAAATAAGGAATAGGAGATAATGACTTCTGGATTTAGTAGAGTCAACATTTTCATACAGGTTACACAGAGATGTTTTAAATGAAGCAAAATCAAATCCAATGTAATAAAAGACTGTCCTTTTATAAATCACACATAAAAATACAAATAAAGTAATTTGTAATACATATCTGCATAAAACAGTATTATGTCACCAAACTGCCTTTAGTAAAAAGCCATCTACTCTCAGCTGCAAGAAGAAGTATTAACTCTCTTCTGCTATCATCTTCCAGGAGCAAGAACTAAAAAGTAAATAAAGTCTGATGAATTTGACTCATAGTATGTAACAGTGGTAAAAAATATTTAATAAAGAAGCAAAATCTGCATTAGCCAGTTTATTCAAGAATGAATCTTTAAGCTCTTTGCCCTCTGATCAGTATCTGGTTCCAGCTGAACTATCTGGGACCTAAGAGCACAATTCTGCAGGCAGATGATAAGTTCTGAATGCAAGAGTACCACGACTGGGCAAAAAGTAATCTACTACAAGGTCAGCTGGTGAAAGTGAGTACAAGTTCACAGACTCTGATTAATGCAAGATAGACCATGCCTCTGTGAGAAGAAGATGCCTATGTTTAATATGTAGTATGAGAAGTTTCTAAAAAAAGAGCCTTCCCCAAGCATTTGCTTCTTGTCGCAGATAGAAAGGATAATACAAAGTGTTACTTGAGTTTGTTTAGTGGTAAAGGGGAAGATGGCACACCACCTTGTCTTGAACGTTACACTGAATTAACGCATCTCCACCCCACCACTCATCCCACATTGCTTTCTATATATATTGTCTCTATTGATTGCACGCTATGGGTATTATCTCACATCTGCGGTAGAACATGCATTTATCCTACTGTTCATATGTGGTGACAAGAGTTTTGTAGACAATTCAGTGCTTGCTTTCTGAGATTATATATCTCAGAGCGCTGAATGCTGGTTCACACCAAGTCTGTGAGGAGGCTTGGAGTCATACCCGTGATTTACGAAGACTGCAGCCTACGCACACCTACAACTTACCCATACTTAGAGAGATCATAGAAACCTAAGTAGATGGCACGGTAACCTAAATATGTAGCACCTGGGGTTTTGCACGTTTTCTCAGGCCCTTTTAACTCTGCTCCTATATATGTTTTTTGCCATTCTATGGGTTGGCTGACCAATCTATGCAAAAACTGTGAGACGTTTATCATTTGTATCAGGGCCAGTATCTCCCACACACACCTACATAACCAGCAATGACCTACATAAATCCTCACATAAGTTGCTTTAAATCATATGTGTCAAGCTGCAGGTGTTTCTGCACTAGTCAATAAAGCTTGTTTTTTCAACAAAGCTTGCTGTTTTCCTGATTCTTTCCGTTTAGAAATCTTGATGAAAAAAAGTGTCTATGATTTTGCAGAAATAAAGGTTTTGTGATACACTGTTTTCTGTGGAAGTTGAGAATATGCTGGTTCCTGATGGTCTAATGGCATGCCTTAATTATTTTTAAGCAATATTGAGGAAAGGTTGTTATTGCCAAAATTGATGGGCTAATACTGCTTCTCTTAACAATATAAAGTACAGAGCTGAGAAGCTGGGGGTTTTGTGACAAGAATTCTAGATCAGAGCTCAAGGTGGGTTTGAATCTTGTTTTTTTTTAAAAGGAATTTCTTTTATATAGTTAATTGTTAAAATGATAGGAGTTTCATAGGTTGTTTTAAACTTTTAAAAACCTCTCTGTATTCAGAAGTGTTCTTTAGAGTCTGTACAAGTGTTGACACTAGGTTTGTCTTTTACTTGCATAGTCTGACTGAGCTACAGAGGAACTCAGAAAGAAGAATTGGCCTTTAGCACTAGGCAATACAGTGTGAAAGTGCTTAGAAAGTATAAAAACCACCTTCCTACTAGCATGCAAAATTTTTTTTAAGCCTGTCTCACCACACTCGCTCTTAGGCAATCTGTGTGTTCTTTCATTTGAACTTGTCTCAGAGGCTAAATGCAAAATAATAAAAAATAATTGTTCAACTGAAACTTCATTTAAAGTTGTGCAGAGCCTTATACATAGGAAAAAAGGTAGGAATGACCAAAATAACCCATCACGCACTGACAGAGTTGAAAATATTTCAGCTAGTGTTCTTTCAGGTGCACTAGTTAAAAGTAAAAATCCAGCATACTTCAGTGCTGTTCCCTGAGGCTGATCTTGAATACCAATGAATTCATGTGCTGTACTCAGTTTCACATTATAACACTGATTTTTATCATGGGCTTTAGTGGAGTTGGGAGCAAGAGTACAGTTGCCTTGAATCAGATAATAACCAAAGAGCTTAAAAGTGAAAGCATACTTTTTCAAAAAACATTGCTAGGCATGAATTTTCAGCTTCCTGCTCAACAAACAGAAGAATAACAGCTTGGGCCTAACCCCCCTCCCTTTAAAGTTGATGGGAGTTTGGGCCCTAGAGTCTATTTTAGCAGTTTATATTATTTGAAATGAAATGTGACAGACAGTAAAATTACTCTCCTTGACTAAACACTCGTAAAACAAAATTCTTTCAAGGGAAGGGAGAGATGAGATGAGATGAGAGCAGGAATTTCAGTGCTTGTGGTGCACTTAAGTATTTTCTTATTTAAAACACTTGCTCCGGTTTGAGGTTAAAAATGTCACTCCATCATTGCTTTGTATATCAAGCAGGATACCCTCAGACAGCTGTCTTCTGATGGACCATAAGCACAGCAGGATACATATAGAAAGGTGTCACTCAGTTGTAAATTTGAGTGTTCTCCATGAAAAATTTCACTTGCCCTAGTACTTCATCTCCTCTTTCTACCAAAATATTGCATTTTCCCTTCCAATAAAGATGTTTTATAATGGCAATAAGGGTCTGTAACTCTAGAAGGTGGTATTGCTCATCTTTTCTTTGTGTCATGTAACTCCCACTGTATTATGATAGCATATGTTACCTCTCTGTCATGAGTTAATGGCTAAGTGCAGCACATTTTGATCTATATTTAGAAAACAACCTTCTTCTCTCACAAAGAACCATGAGCAATGCTAGGCTGACCATATTGTATAATGGTTTATATTATGTAAAATAATTCAATTTTGTAATTCCTACTTGGGTGTTTCTTCCTAAACCCTTAATTTGCAAATACAATCCTTAAATTCTTTAGGCATTTGAAGCATTTTGCCATGCTGTGTTGAAATAACTATTCAGGGTGTCTTTGTACATATGAGATTTATAATAAGAAAATTTATTTTCGGTCCACCAGGAAAATAGCTGAGGTCAAATAATGCCAATTCCAGAAAAAATAGAAACGCTTCCAGTCGCCTACTCCTCTACTCTTCTACAAATACTGAAAAAGGAATTATCAAAATGGCCTATCCTCAGTATTTTTAGAGCAATTTTTGTAATCCCAGTATAAAGAAGTTAAGAAAAATGGGGAAAGGCATCGTACTGATTTGCCGCAGTGTGTCCTACAGATTCTGAATCTGTGTTCTGTGTTATATATAGTGCTGAAAGTGGCAAATTTTATGTAGGGTGTTCTGTATTTTCTAAACATAACGACTCTGTACAAAAAACAGGTGTGTGTTTATGTATTACCAGACTTCTGTCTGAGAAGGCTATAGTCTCTGGGAGTCTTTATTTTTCTTTTTTCTTATTTAAAATTAACCGGGAGTAGAATATTGAAAAATTATTTATGGATAAACTTAAAAAAAAATCCAAACCTGCAGTCTCAACATTACAGGATGTGGAAGCAGAAAAGCTAAGATGTATGAATGCACACATTGACCTCCTTTAATGCCAGGGTGCTTACTCAAGTTTTTCTCCCAGGCAGTCACTGCACCCTGACTGTGTTTTTAGAAAGTTCTTCCACTCTGTATTTTCTTTTTCTTTGCCTTCTACAAATTTATGAGTATCACTAGTAAGTAATTTGAGGCATCAAACTCCTAAGACACTTACGACAGCAAGCCTCTTGTCCCATAACAAATGCTCTTATTCTCCTGGACTGCTGCTGAGGTGACTGAATCTGAACATGAATCTAAACACACCGACTTTGAGTCAAACTGTGTTGATGCAAGCCTGCACTCAGGCACAAGCTTTAGATAAGCTCAGAGCAAGAAAACAGGGACAAATCTTCATCCCATTCCATCCTGAATGAGGATTCTCACTCGTATCTATACCTGGAACATAAATTTACTAGCTTCATTATGCTTAGTGTGACCACAGCCACACTTTTTATTTACTCTTGTCATGTATCTGTCCTTACAAGTTGTGTCAGAACTGAAACTTTGTGAGGTTTGCTGTTCATTGAGTAGGGATTTTTGTTTAAATCACTTTGAAGCTGAAGAATTTCATAAGTCATAACAATTAAACCCAAGAAATACAAAAGATCTTGGACAATAATAATTAACTTCAGCGATCTTATAAACAGAGCAAAGATTTTTTACAATTGGCAAGAAAGAAAAAGAGATTTCTTCTCAAGAGTGGAAATTAACTGTAAATATTCTGGATACAAAGGCAAGTCAGAAGTCTATTCAAAGAGAAGGTGCACAATATGTAGCTGAATAGAAAGGAGTTTTTATTACAAAATAGATATCTGGATAAAAATAGAACAAGCAAAGGAAAACCTACTGGCTGGTAAAATTAAAAAATTGTGAGAAATTAATGGAGTTAACAGATTTTGCACAGTACTGCAATGTAGGTTTCTGATTAAGCACATTTGAATTTGACTTAATGGTTGGAAACAAGACAGAAGCAGAAAAACATTAAGCTGGTTCTCATAAACTAAGACTGTATGAAATAATACCTGTATGATATACCCGTAATTTCCAGAAATAGTGACAGAAATGTAATGGGAATGCACGCTCTCATTCTTCCAGGTGATAAGAGCAATCTTGCTTTGTGAGTAGAAACATTTTGAAGAGTAAAACAGTGACATTTTTGAAACATCAGTCTGCAAAGCTTGGCAGGTCAAAGGTGATACAAAAAGGAAATTAGGGTAAATTTTCAGGCTGGATATGATGCAATGTAAATCTGAAGCCTTAGATGCAGCTGACACTTCCTATAATATTTTGGTGTGATAACCAATGAGCTTATGGAGAGATCAGCTTTTAA
Source organism: Elanus axillaris (assembly GCA_026212715.1). NCBI lineage: Eukaryota > Metazoa > Chordata > Aves > Accipitriformes > Accipitridae > Elanus > Elanus axillaris. The sequence continues at coordinate 5,013,042 of JANZLQ010000078.1, read as the reverse complement.
TTCAAGTCCTGATAAAATGTTCACTGTTAAAAGATAAATAGCCACAAAAATTATGTGAACTGGCTCGAATTTAGTACTACACTTAGTTATTAAATAGCATTGTCTTGTTATTGGTATATAACATTTACCAACATTTTTCTTTGTGTTTTAGTAAAACTAAGTATCCATAGTAGTGTTCCCAGTAGTATTATATATGGTTATAGATTAATAGGTCCCCACTTTTGGGATACATACCATTGACTTCAGTAGTTTTCTTGGTGAAAAAAATATCATATGTTTAGAAGGTAATAACCACAAATAACCTTTCAGCATCTACTGTAGAGGCCTCAAAAGTCTGACTACTTAAAGAATTGAAGGGACGTGGCCCTAGCCAATTCACCAGGGGTCATTTGTAGATATATAATCTAGTATAAAAGGCATTAATTAAAAAAAATTGTAATTCTAAACTGCAATTTTTTCCACAATTACAAAACATGATGAATGAGTATTTTAGCTATTTAAGAAAAATGAAATACCACTTAAAGTGCTGTCATCTTTATATGTTCATTTCCCCCCTTTTAATCAGCAGCAGTTGTATGATACAAGAAGTCTAATTCAAACCTAGCAGAAATGGGTTACAGCCACCATTGTATTCTTGTTATTTCTAGGTAGGTTTCCAAGACACATGGTAACTTTAAACCCTGATGCAGAGACAAATATATTCTATTTGGTTTGAAGTGATAAAGCTCATAAATTTATGTAAAGTGTAATAAAAAGGAAAAGTTGTTGCCATTATCATTAAAAGTAGATTTACCAGATTGAGCTGAACCGATTGCTTTTGACAGCCCAGAGGATATTTATATTTTCAGTGAACTTTTTATATCAATTTTTCATCACTAAACTATTTACTCTTGCTGGTTTAGCTAGATTTTGACTCCCTTGATTGTTCATATGGGAAGTAGATGATGACGTTATATTTAATTTTCATTACTCCTGCCTGTGAGTGTATACAGTTTGAGATGCTTGGTGTGATGTATTCTATTCATATCATATTACTTTAATTCCCTCTTATCCCTAAGTTTGTACTTATGTATTTTTATTAAAAGGAAGAAACCTTCCCAACAAGACAAAAAGTAAAGCATTAGGAAGAAAAAAAATTGACACAGTTATGAAGAAAGGGAGTCTTAGCTATTAGTAGATGCCTTTTCTTTTCTACTGGGCGATATTAAGCCTTGATCCAACATACAATCAGTACTCAGAATTCCTAATAACTGTTATGAAGTTCCTTTACAAACTCAGCAGACACCCAGAATAAAGAACTTAAAAGTGGATGCATGTGCCAAAGAGAATCTGAGCATACTGCAATATATTTTAAGCAGAGATCTTGTAGACCTTTTTAACAAATTCTGTTTGGCTATACTCCATTCACTATTCCATTTATTTTCCCCAAAGCTGTTTCTCACACAGAAGTGTCAGGGAAAGATTGTATTATAGAAATTCCTAGCTATTAACAAAACTGAATTTTAAATTTCAAGATACAAATACATATACCAAAAATACTTACATAGTCATTCAATCAAAAGCTATAATAGTATCAGTGACTTTAAATGACCAATGCAGCTGATTGGATGATAAAATACAACCAGAAGAGCTATATGACAACAGGCAAAATAATTCTGCCAGTCCTATTGTGGGAGAGTATGAGAATACTTTTTTTTATACTGATTCCACAGGAACTCCTAATTATACTCAACATCTGCTTTGCCTTCAAAAGTGATCACTGTTGACCAATGACTTGTAATAAAAAAAATGAGATGGGAGAAAAGCCAGAGTCCCAGAGAGAAAGATGTCCTCATCTGAATCCAGATATGATTTCTAACATTCAAACAAAATTTGAATTCATTGGTTCAGAGCCAGGGAAACAACATAATAATCTGAAGAATAAGCAGTCTTTTCTGAAGGAATTTAGCCAAAGTTGCCTGAGGAATACTGTTGGAGGATGCTTCGGCTGGTGTTAAGAGAGTGGTTTCATACCATCCTAGCTAGAAGAAGGTTGACTCCTTGCTGATATCCCACGTAACAGCACAAGAGGTGGATAGTAGGTGTTCTCTAGCTGGAACAGAACACATTTCTCAAGAGCAAACACCTACAGTCATTCTATTTGCTACCTTGAATATCCAAAACAATCTATCTGTACCTCACATGCTATAAGAAATTGCCAATTTCTATGGAACGCAAAACCTGCTTATGTTTAAAGAGAAGATATGCTATATATATGTCATGCAGAAAGTCATCAGTAAAGATGGCTGAGATGCACATATAGCAAGAATAACCTTTTAAATACATCTGTGATGATTAAGTGAGACATCAAGACATCTGTAGGAAATATGCATATATTAATATCACGTTTTGGTGGGATACTTCTGAGGCTCAGATTCTGAGGAAGAATGAGGGAGGCCAATGCATCAAAGTCCCTCTTCAGACACTGGAAAGAAGTCTGGGGAAGACAGATGAAGGACTGGGCATAACACCTGAATGAAATAGCAGTGCTCGCTGCAAAAGGACTGCCAACATGCAGGAGAAAATCCAGATAAAACAGTATTTATAGCCTACTGGAGCAGAGAAGAGTGAGAATTTTGTCAAGAGATAAATGGTTCACGCTTTAGGCAATGATATCCAGTGCGAAGGATAGGAGGATTATTTAGCCAGGAACAGATGTAAGGTTCAGTACAGGAAGTAAAGAAAAATAACTCCCAATCTTTTATTCTTTGTCATGCTTATGATGTTCCCATTCCTGATTTTCAAACATATGCAGTTGGCAATACAGTCCTTCTTAAAAACGTCAGTCTCTTATTTCTTGAGGGGACTGAAACCTTCCTTCTGCTGTACCAATAAGGAAGAACTTATGAGAAAATGATACAGCCTGCTAGCAAAATCAATTCAGTCCCTTCAGGGCTGAGTAGGACTGAAGTAACCCTTTACAATAATCCAAGGTCTTTGCAATGCTTCTGGACAATGTGAGGTCCAATAAAAAGACGAAATAAGCTTGGGTTACATCAGATCAACGGATTAGACATGTGGACTGCTAGACAATCCACACGGTTTTTAAGAATAGATCAGTTTCTTTACTGGGCTCAATCATCTAGCAATAACAAACCGTGAATGTTCGGAAAGGAGGCCTGATGGGCTAAGTGTCCTCTACCTCTTTACAAAAGGAAAAAAAAAAATGGTGACAGAAGAAAGCAAAATCCTCTTTACTTAATGTGGTCCTCTGTCTCTGGTGTGTAAGTCCTCCGTGTCCAAAGATAATTAGCACTTTATAATGCTAATTATTATAATTATGTCTGAGAAAAAAATCATTAGGGGGTAGGTCTGTTCAATGATTTTCAATTGCCCCCTCTATTAAAAAATAAGGTCATTGTTTGATTAGCTAGTTTTAGAAGCTCAAAGCTGGAAACTGTGTTACAGAAAATCCTTTGATTGTTTATTTCCTCATTTAAGGTATTTTGTAAAGAATTCAATAAGAAAAAATAAAATAATGGCATAAAATATGGCTGTCATAAAATTACCTCAAAACTTTCTGGCTTCATGCTACCAACACAAAAAAAAAAAAAGAAGTATATATTTTTGTCATTTTTGGCATAAGCATGTGAATCCTGTACTGAAAGAAGCTAAGAAAAGTCATCTTACAGTTTCTTCTGTCCCATATTTCTTTGAAATATCAGAGGTAGTAGCTGGGAATTGGAAGACCTGCATTGCAGAACATTAATAGGAAATATAAATGTGTACCAAAAGTAAAAAAATCAAACTGGAACATTATACTGGGAGAGAAAACAACCGGCTGAACAGAAATACCTTGGGTTTTTTCCCTCTTAGTTAGCATAATATTTGTACAAAGGTATTTTAGTTGTCAAAACCTATGATTTTCAAAATGCATTTTTAGATGTACTTTGAAAACACTGTAGAATTAATATTCTGACCAGTACTTAAAATCTCAATGATGTTATGTGTTGTTTGTTCCTGAATATAGTGAATACATTTCACTGGTGAGCTAGAAATTTTGCTGTGAATGAATTTGGCTTAGTTTGATTGTAGAACAGGGAACCAATTTGAGGGTTATTTTTCCAGGATATAGGGAGATATGACAGACGGAAGATGGTGAGGCTGAATAGGCTGTACTACAAATGGAGTGAAAGAGGTGCTAATTTTAAAATTTTGGTGAATAGATGACTTCTAGAAGGCAACATAACTTAGCTGTCAATCCAATAAGCGAAATCACTTGTTAAGATACTTTTGTAACGCAGTCTAACCAGCTAGGCAGAGGGGCTAAAAGAACGTATGTTTTGTTATTTATACAAGTTCAGATTAGAGAATTACACTAAAATGCAGCTTCTGTTTCTGATGAACCACAATTTTTTTCTGATTTGGGCTGATATATCATGTTGTCTTAAGTATTTGAGGGTAGAGAAGAAATATGACATGACTTCTGCCATATGGCTTAACTAATGTTTTGTGACAAAAGTGGCTTAACCATATATACCATATACCATAAAAAACTGGCTGATAATTTTCCCACATAAAAATGTGTTGTGAAAACTCAGAAACACCCTGAGGGAATTCTCAAATATTCAGAGAATATGAACAAGCCACTTTTGCAGTTTTGCTTTAAAGTGGAGGCTAGGATGAGTGCAAATGTTTTTGCAGCCTGGATCAGACAGTTCCTTACAGCTCTAGAGGCTGTCCATGATTTAAAAAAAAAAAAAAAAGTTATTCAAGAGGAAAACATTTCCCTCCCAAGGTTGTGAAGAAGAAAGATCCTCACTGATAAGGTCTCCAGATGGAAATTAGCCCTTCACATGTAATTTGACATCTTAAAAGGAAAAGCTTCCCAGGAGAAAGCAAGATATTTGTTGCATAGACTGAACACTTTGAAAAGGAAAGGCTCAAATGAATTTTGAGAAGATGGCCACTTCATATATTCAGAAGATTGGCACTGTCAAAAAAACCCCACTAATTAAAAAAAAATAAATCTGTTAAGTCCCTCCATCCAAACACATGTACCAAATTTTGTTTTGATGTAGTAACAAAATGTGCTGTGCTGCAGATGTGCTATATTTATTTTCTAAATAAGAAAACAAAAGAATGCTGGCTTAACAATTATTTCAGAGAACAGGTTAAGCGAAGTAAATATCAAGTTAAAGTATGATAAAGCTGATAAATTGTCTATCCTTCCCCTCCCACCCCCCGAACTTCCATTATTATGACTTTGGGAACCATCAGAAATTCTATGTTGAAATCCATTTTAGTAAAGCACTCAAATATGTTCTTAATTTTGAACACCAATGAAATTAATGGAATTACTTGTGTGCTTAAAGTTAAGCACACTCACAAGTATTTGCTCTATCCAGAGCAGCATCCCTTCATCCCTGATGAAGTCAAAAGAGTATCTTACACCTGAAAACAAGATGCTATCCCTTGTATTAATATTCTGTGGAAACCGAGGTCAAAAACTGATGTAAATGGATGAGGCATTCAGGCATTCCAAATTGCCTCGAGCTACCCCTGATTCTAGAGTGCCTTACTTTTAAACAGCAATATAAAGTAAAAGTAAGGATGTTTTTTTTCTTAGCTCTTTTCTTATTGTTCTTCTCACTTCTGATTTGCCTTTGCTGGCAACCTTTTTTCACAATGCACAACTTGAAAGAGAGAAAGAATAAGACTTCAGCAGAAGCACTTCAGCCATATGTGATGTCAGTTGCCATCACAAAGGTATTTGACAGGTATCAGCTTTAAGTCACAAAATTTTATCATTTAAATGACCTTGGTTCACCTAGTTTATCAGTCTGGAGTAGCCAAATTATTATGACTTTCATTCTTTGCATCAGAGAAACAAGATGGACAAGACTGGTTCCTTTCAGTTAAATTATAGCTATGAAAGTGACTATTCTCAGAGCTAAAGAGTGATTCATAGACCACTGGTATGGATGAGGCCATGGCAGGTGAGTCTGCACCAGTCCGCAGATTTAGCGTGAGCCTTTAACATTTATAGTTCAGCTGGAAAATTGATGATGTTACTTGTTTGCCTGTGAAGAACTGACAGGGATCTCGTGATCCAAAGAGGGAGACTAAGGAAGTCAATTTGTTCCACTACAGACAGATTTTAGCATGCAGTCACAGAACCACAGGATGGTTGAGGCTGGCAGACACCTCTGGAGGTCATCTGGTCCAACCACCCCTGCTCAAGCAGGGCCACCTACAGCCAGTTGCCCAGGACCATGCCTAGATATTTTTTTAATATCTCCAGAGACGGAGACTCCACAACCACTCAGGACAACCTGTTCCATAGTTCATCATCCTCACAGTAAAAAATTGTTTCGTTATGTTTAAATGGAGCCTCCTGTGCCCATTGCCTCTTGTGCTGTCACTGAAAAGACCCTGGCTTTGTCCTGTTTACACCTTCACTTCAGGTATTTATATACATTAATAAGATCTCCCATGAGCCTAAAGACTCCCAGTTCTCAGCCTTTTCTTACATGTGAGGTTCTGCAGTCCCTTAATCATCTTTGTGGCCCTTCATTGAACTTCACAGAATGTTGAATAAAGATAAATTTTCTGTTGACAGAAACATCGGCACCTTTACATGCCACAAAGGAAAAGAAAAAGTAGATTTTCAAATGAAATGTTCATATACTTTGCTGTAAAGTAGTCAACTCCAAGAAATTAGTGGAAAGAACCATTTCATACCTGAATTGAGTTCTGGAAAACATACAGTTCAGTCAGAATCTTTTATTGGAAATATGATGTAAAGGACATAGCCAACCTTTTTTAGAACCTTGTATTTGTGGACACATCCTGACCATTATTCTGATCACTGTTGCCCAGTAAGTAAGGAAGGACTACATAAAGAGGTAAGAACTTCTAATACAGGCAGATGGTAGCTAGTCTGAAGAAAATATTGTTTATTCAATTTTTTTTTCTTTGCTTTATACAGTGATTCTGCTATTGCAGGCTGGGTGCCAATAATTCAGGGTGGTGACACATGGGACTAATACAAAATGTGTTCAGTTTATAGTTAGGTTAAAATAGAAGCAAAGTTGAAAACAAGCAAAGTTGAAGTCAGGCATTTTCAACTTTATAAACTTCCCTGCACTAGTTTAGAAAGATTACTTGTGATGAAGCAAATCTGTTGGTTCTGGTGGGTGTAGAGCCCCCAGTGCAAGCTGTGAGATCTCTAGCCCAAAGAATCAATAAATCTTCTAATTGTGTCATGCCACGTCTGTGATTTAGACTGGAATATATTCTGTGATTTGTTTAATAAACTTGCAAGCTTAAATACCATGCGTTTGTGGGATGCTCCCCTGGGATTCATCCTTAAGGTTGCCCAAATGTATCTCCTCTTCCAGTGACCTACGTAGGAAGTGACATGAGACATGTGGTGGTTTAATTAGCAAAATGTTGGCATCAGATTAATAAAGAAGAGAATATCCTTTTCTACAGTTTGTTTCATATAAATATCTCTCTCAAAACTCTAGTTCCATATGGCAATTAGAAGTACTTGTTAACATAGTTGTTTAGGTATATGAATAATGAAGGTGGGTTTTCTTGAAGCCTGTAAGAACTAGGGATGGACACGCTTGTTCAGATAAAATTCAAACTCACCCATCTACACATTAATATTTATCAATTTTTTAAAACCCACACTAAAGTTGGAAGCTTCTAATATTCTCATTTCTGTTTTGTTTTTTTTTTAAATATTATTTTAATTAGTTTTTATTTATTTCTGCATTGCTAAGGCATGCTTGGAAATGAAAGACATGATTCCATGAAAGAATCACCATTGTAAAGAAATACTCAAATAGTAATGGCAGATTTGATTGCCTGCATAAACTGAATATAGTTTTTAAATATAGTGAAACACTGGGTACTGGGTTTTAAATAACACAGAACAAATAACTGTAGGCTATTCATTCAGTTAAATTATCTTCTGCCTCTGGAACAACCATCAGAACATAAAAAAATCTTGAATTTACATATTTTCATTATCTTTCAAACACAGTTTTTCAGCATTCTTACTGTTCAATAGGTAAATTGCAAAAGTCTGCATTTCATATGTGGTATTTAATGCTTTATTGATGGCAACAGAAGTCATAGCAATAACATGACTGAGCACATTTAGGTGGACCAGAACTCAAGAGGAAAATTCTTTAGGGAAACTTGAGTGTAGAGCAACTATGAAGTAAGATTGCTCATGTATAATTTTTAACATTTCTTCCTGATTTGGCAAAACCCAAATTCTTAAGCTTTTTTTTGCATCTAGGAAAGTACAATCATGTTTTATATAGTTGACACTAAGGCTACTAAGATAAAGGACAATGGAGGGGAAACTGTGATGAAATTTTTTCATTTACTCATTAGTCCAAAAGTAGAGTTTGGGAGTATTATGTTCCTGACTCCATTAAGCTTTAAATTATCCTTTGCTCTTCCTTTTGTCATTGCAACTTATTCTTAAAAGACAGGAATACATCTGGTGTTTGTACGTCTTCCAAGGAGCACCTTCTGGCAGCAGAAAAAGAGGACCTAAACAAACCCGAGACAGATCTTGACAAGACTGTCAATGAGACTAAATAGCCAGGAAGAGGACTGAAGTTCGTAACTGGCACTTACTCAGCTCTATCCCTATAAAAGGACTGCCTCATTTCATTAGAGAATTTCTGTAATCCTCATGAAGTCATGGGCTAAAAGATTTTGGTATCTCTGACTGAATTAATCCATAGTTCTTCTTGCCTTCTTTCAGAATTACATTCTTTGTTGACATCATCTTTTGATTATAGATATCTTCCTATCAAAATAGAATAGAATAGAATAGAATAGAAATAGAATAGAATAGAATAGAATAGAATAGAATAGAATAGAATAGAATAGA
>JANZLQ010000078.1:4987323-5003511 GCA_026212715.1 Elanus axillaris | reverse complement strand
GCTGCCAGGGCACAGGGCTGGCTCGCGCAGAGCCCGCTGTCGGCAGCACCCAGAGCCCTTCCTGCAGGACTGCTCCCTAGCCGCTCCTCTCCCACTTTGTGCTTGTCCACGGCGATTTATTCTTGTGCCAGGAGTCAGGCTTACTTGTGGTTGAAAACTCCTCCATTTTATTTGTTTGCTTGTTTATTATCAGAGGGGTTGAATCGCTTTTGCAGAATTCCAAACTGCTTGAGCAATGTGTGAAATGCTCTTTGCATGTGATGAAATTGTCTTATTCTGCAGAGACTGTGCCCCTCAAAAGGGGAGGAAGCCCACTTTCTCTGTTCTTAAATATATGTTGGTTAACAAAAGTGTTCTTCAAAGGATTTGACTGAGACTGATGGGACGTGTGCAACTAAATGATGATACTTGCAGAATCTTTCAAAGACTGTGCAACAGGATATGGTCTGTATTGTTATCTGTGTAAAACCATAAACTCAAAGAGCAACAGATCTGCAAGAATGGTTTTCTCAGAAAACGTGCCACTTACACAAGTTAGAAATGTGAATCTTAAACATTGATTTAAAATACCTGGGGCTAGATTTAATGAAAAGAATAATAAAGAGTGCTAATGTTGGTTAGTACAAACAGGCATAACGTAGGCTTCCACAATTTTTATGTCTATTCACCTTGTCCTGCTGTGTTACACCACTGCTATTCCAATTTTGAGCTTTCTTTGTGAATAGAGGCTTTTCTGTGTTCTGAACTCTAACCATTAATATAACAGTGATTCTCTTACAAAGGTAAAAGGAGAGTAAAATAATCAAATATTCTTTTTTCCCATGTAACCTCAGTCCATGTTTGAAGCCAAATTCCAGAAACAAAAAGGTTAGTATCTTCTTCTTCCAAAGAGGTCTTCATGGACTGACTCCCTTTGAAATCAACGGGAGTTTGTGAGAATCATAAATGGCATCTGCAGGGAGTAATTGGAGGGTCAAGGAACAGTGTGTCAGAGCACTTACCTCTGAGATATTTCTCTGTGCCTATCTGTTAGCAGCAACAAAAAGTATTTCTTTCATTTTCCTCCAGCAACTGGGCCTTTTTTAATAGATGAAGAAAAATAAAACATGAATTCATTCTTACTCAGATTTGAATTGAATGAATAGAACTAATGTATAATCTTCTTTCTGCAAAGTGATAAATATTTACAGTGTGTAATGAGATTTCATGTCAAAAATTGATGGTATTTATTGTGTTTTAATAAAAGCAGATTTGAAAATGTTAGTTTTATTAAAGAAAAGAAGTGTTGAAAATATTGCCATTTTCACATTTGCTTTTTCTATGGAGACCTTATATGCAAAGACAGGTTTTGAGCTAACTGTATTACTATGGAAATCAGTTGCAACAGAATAGAAATAGTATGAAATAATGAAAACATTAATACTTTTTTACACCTTGTTTCATTTATTTATCAGTTACACTCTATTTTTTTTCCTTTGCTATTAAGCCTCACACATTTCAATATTAAAAAGGTTTTCCTTCTTTTCTCATAATTTGTTTCTTGATTAAAATTTCCTGAAATTATAACAAGAAACAGGCATTTCATACATGGCAGAATTCTGGAAGTTAAGGGCCCTGCCGTGTGCAGTGTCGAAGTTAAGTGCCACATAGATATTTGTGTCTCAGTGAAGAAATTATTTTCAAGGATGTATTGTTGCTAGAAGGAGGCTGTATCCTCTCTCCTCAATGATAAGTCCAGTCATCAATTACTTCCAAACTGACTTATGGCAGTACCTTAACATATACTGCCATTAAGTAATCTGCTAAGTCTATAGAGCTCAGCTTTCTGGAGGATTTAAGACACATTAGTCAAAATATCAGCACACAGGTGCTGAGTGCTTGAAAATATCTATGTGGTTCCTTCCATTTGTATCAAACTTTTAATCATTTAATGTTTCACAAGTAGATGAAGCAGGTGATCAGGCTTGCTTTTAAAAGGCTAAAAACTCCAAACAAACTCTAAACTAGTTCAATAGTATTTAGTTTCCAGGTCATGTAGCTGTAAAATCCTTGTTGGCTGGTAAGGCAACAGTATTTATATTAAATTAGTAAACCATTTTTAAAAGGATAAATACATGAGAAAAGGAGTTTTTAATGTAAGATAAAAAAATAAAGGAGGGAAAGTGAGGGCAACAGATAGGAAGAGATGTGAAATCTAGCCTATTTTACACAGTAATAATTTTTTTTAGATTCCATGCATGTACATGCATGTGTGTATGTGCAAGTGTAACCCTTTAGATAGGCATTTTTGCTTCAGGCAAACAGAAGGAAACCTCTTACAGCATCCCTTCAACTGGCATGAAGCCAGCCTTGCTCATTTTCTGCAGCTGGCATGAAAATAAACTCATTTTTCCAGAAGTGACCCCCATTATTTCATTTTTCCTAGCTCCCAACAAGTTGATGAGCTATAATACAAAGCAAAGCAATTAATTGTTATATGGCATCTTTGTTAGAGTAGTAGTGGTTATCAGCAGTTGGGAGGAGGAAATAGTCTTAAACATGTGGTAAAATAAAGATTTTCAGCAGGATAAGGGAGAAAATGGCATCAGGTAGAAGTTACATGCTATTTAGTTATGGGTGGAGAAGGGAAGAAAGGTCTTACATAAAGCAGACTAGAAATTTCTCAGTGAATTAGGGAAGCTTTTTGGAGCTTTATTTTGGTTTGGCTTTTATGTTTGCTTTCTTTTTGCATTCTAAATCCCCCTTCTTCACTTGTAATGTAAGTTTCAGTTTTGGTAGGGATGGTCTTCTCTTCTAAGAAGAGCTGTTGCTCTACAACTGAAAATAACAAAGCAGAGCAGGCAGTCCCCCAGTCAATCAAAGTTAAATCTCCTATGGGTTGACATCAGACATAGCTTGGACTTCTGTCTTCAGGGGAGCTCCACCAAGCCAGCAGATCTAAAGGAAAGATTTTTGTTGTATTTCCTGTTGAAACTTGTTCCATTCTAGATCAGTAATTAAATATTTATTTGAGTTGTACTTGAAGTTCAGTCTCATATCCTGTTTCAGCATTGCAAACATGGGTCTCTGATTGTTCTGTTGGTAGCTGATGTCTCTCTTTGCCTCTCTCTCTTTTTATCTGTATTTCCCATACTAAAAATGCACAGAAACTTCCACGAAATCTTAACTTAAGATCTTACAGCACTAGAGTCCTACATAACTCTAGTCCTGAATTGTGGATACTTCATGAGAGGCCAAACCACTAAGATCAAGTTAAAAGATAAGGCATTATAAAGCAAGTCAGTGAGGCCATGACACAAAACTACATAGTCTTTGGAAGCAGAGATTACAACTCTATTGCAGACCGTTGCAGAAGCTGGGAAAGATAAAGGGAGGGATTTTATAGCAATGAATGACTAACAAGGCAGAGAGTGCTTCCGAGTCAGAAAATAAGAGTAGAAGACCATTAAAGTAAAAATGGAATATTGCAGATAACACATTTTGATACCTGACATTTGTTAATGTGAATGGAAGAGAAAGGCAGCAAAATGTAGTGCTCTTGAGGAAGGAGGAAAGAGGTAATTGTGATCTGGATCATCTTCTGAATACCATGGAAATGGCTACAAATTAAGTCTACTATCTAGGTTTTTCTTTAGATGACACAGTAGAAAGGGGTGAACCCTGGAGAAGTAGGAAGACATTGCTGCTAAAAAGCAGCAGCATGACTAACACAGTCAGGTTAAAACAAATTGATTTTAACAGGTTATTTTTAGTCCTTGTCAGTTCATCACATTCCCTTGCTACTGGGTGCACAGCTAAAGAGTAGAAGTGGTGTGGGAACATTAAGCCAGGGTCCAGAAGGATGAGAGGGAAAAGTCAGGCTGTTTAAAATGGTGCTGCTACCAAAACCATTGCTTATCAGACTATAACTTTTCTAAGCACCATGATGCAGTCGACATTTCTTTCCATGATCAAACAGCTAAAAACAGTTCCTTCCCTGCACCCACACAGAGAATCAGAGTATCAGTTTGGAGTGGATAAGTCACTTGATGAGAACTCTGGGTCCAAAACATCTCTCCGGTTAAGAATATTTATTTTCCCGATTAAATGTAGGTCTTTGGAAGCTCATCAGAAGCTCTTAATACAAATTATATGTTAATGTTTCTCTTGACAATTGCAGAAGGAATTATCTTAACCAGCAGTGATTTTCTTTACCTGAAGCCCTTTTTTAATCTACAGAATAAGCAAAGCTTCTGTATAACTGTGTCTTGAACCTAGGCTGGGGAGACCTTACTACAAGCACAGAGGAGGTAGTTTGGTGTCTACCCGCATTTGAAGTTCTAATTATCTGAGACAGCTGAACTGCAGCAGATGTGGTGGTACATACTGTGTTTTGAACACCTGCCTTCTACAAGGTCATCTAAGAATGAGGTTTTTTCCCTTTTCTTACTGTACCTTTCGATACACCTGGCAAACACAACTCTGAACCATTAACAGCTTGAATGATATGTGTACTTACGGGTTTCCCATAAGTGACAATGTTTTCTGTCTTGCTGACAACTGTTTGAACTAATCCACCTCACTGCAGAAACTTGTAAGTTTGTAAGAAATGTGTAAATTATTTGGTATAATTGCATGAATATAAGAATGACAGTCACTATGGGCAAGTGCATCGGTGAAGAAGTACCACAGCAGCAACAAACAAATAATCTCTATTTGCTCCTTTATCTTGTGGTAGAAACCATCTTCCTAAAGAAATACAATAAATATCTTGAGTGACAGGAACAAATGGAAAGACTGATCTTTTGGTTAGTCTCTGATGGAAAACACTTGTTCCCTCCTATGACAGAGAAGAGCAGGAGTCTGGAAAGAGAAAGGAGGGGAGGGGAGACAAAGTTGTACCTAAACAAAATGCTGATGGAGGGGCAGTGATGCATCTTCTTCCCTGTGACATCGCACACAAGAGGGAGGAAAGACCCACAGTACTTCTCTATCAGTACATCCACTTAGGAGAGAAGCACTAGCATGGAAAGCAACAATCATTCCGCTGAAAACCCATAACAAGAACTCAGTTAAAGGTTACCCAATGGGATGGCACCAGAAATATTGACTGTGACCTTCTGCTTTAAAGGAGAAGGGAAGAAATCCTGCTCTAATTGGAACAATAATGTCTATTAAAATGTTACTAAAATTTTGTTAGCATTGCTATTCTACTTAATAACATAGCATGCTAGATGGCAGGACAGACTGCCTATCTTAAGGATAGACTGTTGCAAACAGTTACTGAGGGGAATATATGTGACTAGTCCCCATACAGTCAATTCACAGTCTTGTGAAGACAGTGACAAGAGTAAGTTACCCATTTGTGTAGGATTTGTAGGTCAGAAAAACAAGCAGAAGGACACAACAGTGTAATTGTTAAGTGTAGAAGGAACACACGTAAAGTATTTGTTAAAATATTGGATAGAGTCTGAGGGTTACATTATATGTAAGACAATAAAATAGGAAGTCTTAAATAATTTCTGTGGTTTTCAAATATCTAATGATGCTGAAATGGTTTTCCATGCTGTTGAAGAAGATTTCCAGAACTAGACAAGACTCCACAACTATCAAATTTGTTCTTATAATAGTATATTTGTAAACAGACACTGGAAACAATGTAAAGATATTCTTTTAAGCCAGCCATAACAGTTCTTGGTTTATGTTTTCTGCAAATACAGTTGATGTTAACCGTAGACTGGGTAGCAGTGGGAACTGTTTCAAGATACCGTGCCCATGGCTTTGCTCTCGTAAGTGATAAATCCATCCTAACTTCAAGTGACAAAATTAAGTGTATGGAAATATTGCCAAGAAAATGTTGTGAAAACTTTAGCCCACCAATGAGATAGCTGACCTACATACTCACATTCCACCAAGTTTCCTCTCCTTTGTTATCAACCTAAGATTTGCCACTGGATCAGAGCATTGATCCATCAAGTCTATAATCTTTTGCCTGTGGGAGCAGCTAATACCCTATAAACAGTTAAAACTAGCCAAAAAGAAAGGCAATTAATTTAGTTAGTAGTGCTCCCTGTAGTGTTTCTGTTTGACCTTTCTTCTGATCATCTTATCTTATCACATGTAGGTTACCTGTTTTGTTCTGATCTCTGGTATAAATCAAGCCTAAGTCCATTTCAGTAAAGAACGATACAAAAGGGATCAGTGCTATGTGCTGAGACAGAGAGGCTGACTGTCTCAGCTGGCATAAACTGGTGTAGTTCAGGAGGGCTAAGTTATTTTACCCCAGATGAGAATCTCTTTATTGTGTCTCTCAGAATAAGCCTTTATTGAAGCAAACCCAAGGGGAGGAAGGGAGAGAAGAATGATGGAAAGAAGGAGACCAAAAGGTACACAGGCCAGAAGTACACAAAACCCTCTTCCCCTATCACTGATTACAAATTATTATACAAGCTGAGCCCCATATTGTATACTTCATTTACAGTAATTGTACAACAGCTGTATAATAGGTGTAGTTTAAGGTATGAGTGTTGCTCAGAGTGTAGCTTAAATGTCCACAGTGAGATGTGAATATGAATATGAATGGTCCTGACTGCATAGTAATTGGTGGTATTATGGGAGTGAATGGAAAAGCTACATATGGATGAATGGGTGGGGCTAGGGAAGGGTGCAGCACAAGAGACTAATGGTAGATTTTATTTTCTCACATAGATGCCTTTTCCTTTAAATAATTAGCCGTCGGCAGTAGAAGCAAATGAAAAGAAAGAGAAGGAGACCAGTTTGGCACACTGAAGCTCTATACTCATTATATTAAATCATTCCAATTTCTCTCTCTTCACCCCACCTACCTACCTACCTATTGATCCATCCGCATTAAACTTACAATATGAACAACAGAAAAGTTCCAACCCAACAGGGGGTGGGGAAAGATTTTGAGAATATGATAGCATTAAAACAAAAACATGGTTGTACAAAATGTCTTAGCTCTCAGAAAAAAAAATAAAAATGGAATGGAATAATTCTTTTTCTTTTGCACACATGTTCCTGGCTCATGCGTGTTGCTGTTAGTGTGTTACAAAATGAGAGGTGTATGCTGCTGTGAGGGCACGATGAGTTAGGAGTCAGAGCTAAGAACAAATTCATGTTGTATTTGTTCAGTTTTCTCCTTTTGTTACTATAAAATTTGGAAAGCACTTTTCTGATTTGCTTCCCCCCCATCCCCCCTCAATTCTTATTTCTTTATAATTTCTCTGAATTCAGGTGCATGGTAATCTCTCCCTTTGATACAGCTGCATAAGTAGTTATCTGGCAAATGATAAAATTTGGATTACTTGGGTGATTTGAACAGTTTATTGCTATATCTGAAATTCTCCAAGTGCAAAGCAAGAATTAAACTTCAGGACAGGAAAATGACTTAAGCATTGTGAATTATTTTGCACTATCACAGATAGTCAATTACATTGACAGTTCATATGAACCCAGAGGCTGATCCTGCAGATGTTAACACTTCAGAAAACTTGAGCTCAGTGTGATTTGCTCACCCAGTACATGTGCTCATGTGCACAACCATATGAATAGGATTTTGTGTTATAGGTTGTAGTGCAAAGCTGTATAGTAACAAGTAGCAAATTATAAAACAATTGAAACTCATTGTATGTCACATGAAGACAGGAAATATATTTCGTGTTAAAAACTTGACAAATTGGTATTATGTGTATCACTGATCCTCTAAATCTTTGTTATTTTGATAATATTTTTTGTTTTATTAAAGACAATTTCCAAAAGAAGACATTAAAAACAGAAAGCCTAGTGTTGCATCATGCTACCTATTTATAAATTCTAAGGAATAAACACAGCAAAAATTAATTACAATTATTCATGTGCTTGAAAGTGACGGTACATGACAAGAAAGAAGGGTCACTATTGCTCACTTCTTTTTTAAGACAATCTTTGTTTACCTAGTTCCCAAGTGTTAAGAGCCTGTATGGTACATTTGCATAGGATAACTAACATA
Source organism: Elanus axillaris (assembly GCA_026212715.1). Classification (NCBI taxonomy): domain Eukaryota; kingdom Metazoa; phylum Chordata; class Aves; order Accipitriformes; family Accipitridae; genus Elanus; species Elanus axillaris. Next base: position 4,995,521 of record JANZLQ010000078.1, on the reverse strand, counting down.
TACCACACCATTTTCACGTCTGCAAGTACACGTGAGTAACCGTAATTACACGTGACACCAATTACTCTATTACTTTGTATTAAATTATAATGGAAAATTCCACTAGAGAATTGAAGCCTAATTGCATCTTAATTTGCATATTTTTGCATATTAATTACATCTCAGATGAATAATAAATTTCAGCAGATTTTTAATTTATGCATAGACACAAAAACAAGTGGAGAAATAATTTACAAAAAAATACCAGCAACTATTACTTAGGGCATTCAACTAATTTTGCTTAGTTTAGCAAAACAAAACTTGGTTTGTTTAATATAGCATCTTTAGGCTGATTGCTGTTTATTGCACAATATGTCAGTTTTGAAGCAGAGAGAGAAGCTGAGTCTTTTTAATACAAAAAGTAAATGTTAATTCATAGCATTTTAAGTTGAAGGATTTAACATTTTTTAACAAAATGTTTGGAGGACAGTGCTATTTAATTAATTTGAGAATGGGCTTAATTGTGATAGTTTTTTTACTTATAAGAAATCTTATTTCGTTGCATTTTTTTAATGAAGGAATAAAAAATAGAATATTAAAAAAAATCTTGATGAGGAGGTTTTTCTGTTAATCAAATGCGGAATGTTTTCTTGTTTAAAGACAGCGGTTAAGCAACTGCAATTTTGATGACTATTAGTTTCAGACAAAGGGCAAAATTAAGGCCAGGGAATGTGTGGAATTTTAAATCAACATATATTTAAATAATTCTGGAGGTATTGTGTTTATTTCAGAGTCATTTTATATATCAGAAAAATAGCTGCATAATCAAAATCCACAAAAACTGTAACTTGAACCTGCAAAGCTTTTCTTAACTTGAGAAGCAAGATAATACAATGAGGTACCCCTGTGATATTCAGCTGGACTACTCACATACACAAAGTTAGGCAGGCAGGAAAGAACAGCATCTACAACCTTCTTACCTCTTTTTTGCCTACCAATTTTGCTACCAATGTTAGTAAAAAAAAATATATTTATATTTTTATATGTCTCTGTATAGCCTATTTAATAGAAAAAAATTAACAGTACAAATTTCACAAAAAGACTTTACTTCCGTGAATTTCAGCCACATTATTAACCTACTTACTGCTTTTCAATCTAGTCTGTAATATTGAAGTCCCTTTATGCTGTCAGTTCATCCCAAACCCTAATCTGGTATTATGTCTTTTGTAACTGCTGCCACGGTCAATCTGAGACTGCCTGCACGAAGGATAATTCTACTGATCATTTGCCAAATTGTACAAAAGGAATAGACGTCAATGCTCTAATAAATCAGGAGACTGTCAAGATGAATGAACATATTCGTCATCTCCTTTGCTCCAAAAAAAAATAATTCCTGAAGAAGCATATATTTTTCCAACTACTTTTGTAGTTCAGCTGCTACAGGGGCTGGGCAGAATCCAGAAGGAGACCGTGTAATCTCCAAGAGTCCACTCTATGTATCTTCTGCGGCAGTAGTCTGGATTTTGCCAGTTGCAGTGGTCTGGGAGACTGTAAAAAAAAGAATACTTCACAGCATGTGTTTACACTGTACCAGCTACAGATTGTTATTGTTACTTGTCAAGCAAGAATCTTGATCTGATGAATACCAAGCTATTCTTTTTATTTCCTTATTTATTTTACAGTGACATATTTTAAAATTAATATATGCCTGGGAAAAGTTTTCTTTTTCCTTAGAAAGCACCGAATGCAGCAAATGTGTTCTTGTTACGATGTCTATTGCTATCATGTCTCTGGTTTGGTATCAGGCGCCTGTCACTTGGTTCCATCTGCACAGCACACCAAATCCCATTAGTAGCACCATCTTTAAAACCCTTCTTGTTAAAAGTTAAAACAGTTTAGCTTTCAAAAATAGCATTCTAATGAGGATCAAGATTGTCCTTTTACTTTCTGAACATCCCATTTGGCAGGGTTCAGATAAGCAGAGGGAAATTGCACTGAATGAAGTGGGAATATGGATCTCCAACTGTTAAACAATAGTTCCCTCTGATGGACGTTGTGGGCTCCTACAGGTTGTGAAATGCGTCTGGAGAGTCGCAGCATTAAAAACAAAATACATTAGACTTCTTCTATGTATCAACCACGAGATATTTGCTTACAGAGGGGAGAAGCAATGGCCCCTACAAAATTCACTGTTATCAAAATCTGATGCAAATGCGGCTGGGAATGCCAGGTCTTTTCTACAACACTTTGCAAGCAGGCACACTTTCTGTTTTCCCTTTTTTTAAAAGACATTTAAACTGCCAGAACAGATACTTTTCAGGAAGTTTATAATAATATTATGTACTTTTGAAATATTTTGTTCAGTCCTGAAAAATGTAGCATTTCATTTCAGTAAAGTACATGTTAACATAAGTACATGAGGTTAAGGTGGAACACATATTTTGTGGTTATACTCAACATGAGCCTTTGACATCCTGAGATTGTGCATGATCCTACAAAACAGAAAAGCCTGGCTCCCCTTTTGGGATTTGGAAGCAGAAAGTAATTCCTGTACTCTGCACTGGGTGTGGGAATTCTATTCCCATAGCACCTTCCTTCTCCCTTGAATGCCCACTGCTATATTTCAGGAAAAGTTTATCTACTTTTATCTTCCTTAAAGTGGTGTTATTTAGTTCTCATGTTGAGTACGTCTGTAAAATCATGTTGCCTTCTCCCTCTCCAATCAGTACAGTACCACATAGGGCACTATACATAAAGCAGAAGGGAACTTATCGGTATATATTCTGTTTCTACTTGTCCTAACTAAATTCCTTTTAATCTTCTGCAAATCTATTTGGGCTCTGAATGTTAACATTATCCTGCTTTGTTTTGGAAACTAAGACTAGGTTGGAACTGCATTCTTGCAGACTTGAGTTTCAAAAGCGTTAGCTCTCTTTTAGAAAGCGTAGTTCAATCAACTAGTTAGCAAATGCATATACAAAAGACTGAGGACAGATGACAAGTGGCATTTTTCCTGAATATGATTTTCAGTATTTGACCTATATCAAGACAACTAGGATGTGCTATCCCTTACATTCCAAATTTATCATGGTACAAGATGTTCTTGCACACGTTAACAAAAATCAGTCTTGAGACAGAATTGCAAAAGACATGATGAAATTTCTATAATTAGGTTTGAAACCGAAAATATTTATCTCATGATTTTAGTATATTCTAGCATTGTAAAATGTTTTGTAAAGGTTCTGCAGATGGAAGACTATGGAAATGCTAATGAAATGTTTAGACTACTCCATAAAAAAAAAGAAAATTTGCTTAAGGGTTAAGAAGTAGAAAACATAGATCTTCAGGCACAGATTCCTGGAAGCTGAAGGAGCATCTTGTGAAGTACTGTTGCATGCTTGTCCTATCCTTACACTCTTCCTCGGCTCCTGTTACTGGCTATTGTTAGAGACAGTATCCTGTGATAAATGTTCTCTCAGTCTGGAGACTCAGACCTTTTAGAAAAATTAGTAAAATTCAAGAAGAGAAATCTTCCACATTTATCAAAAAAAAGTTTTAAACTACTAAAGTTCCAATACAGCTATTAAAATGAATTTAACATTGTTTGCGAGGGGGGATTCCATTGTGGCATATTGTAGAATATTTTGTTAATTTTCCAAATTGTAAGAAATTTGCACCAAAAAATAAAGCTGCAATTTTGAATGTAAATTTCAAAATTGAAGTAATGGATATAATTTTAAAATTAGTCTAATGCTTTTGACATTTTTATATAACATAATTACTGAATTCAAGTAATATTTGTAAAAATATATTGCAGGTACAAACAAAAAAAATAGTGCCAAAGCCATGATGCTGCAAGTCACACCATGGAGTTGTGTGCAGGCAAAAGACACCCATTCAAAGGCTTGAAGAATAATTTTTACTGTTTGTCTACAAAGCATGAAGGAAGGTGTGTCAATGTTTCTCTAAACTGCTTTATTCTTGTTCTGATTAACTCAAAATTAGAAGTGAATTCCTGGCTTCTTTTTGGAAGGTGAACTACAAGTATTGGTACCCACGTTTATACGGTGTGGATGTCTAGCTTTAAGGAAATTATTTAGAATAACGACTCATTTCACACAGAAGTATCATAGATATAACTGAATCCTAATTTCCCTTCTTTTAAACTCTAATTGTCCCAATTTCACTGTACTATGCACCTGTAATATTAGAGATAAATAGGCTTCTTTGAGGCTGTAACGGTAATTTTTGTCATTCCTGTCCACCTCCAAGAGCATCATGTCTGTTTCCACTAGCAACAGAAGATGAAAAAGATGAATCGCAAACCTGGGGCAGCCATATGTTATGTAGGCATGGTCTCGCCCAAGTGACCAAGCTGGAGTGACCCAAATGAATTTTAAAATTCAGAATTTGTCTGATACATTTCAAATTTAGGGTGTTGCTGTTTTCCTCAACTTTTGTATGTTAGATGCCAGAAATTTGGGTGTTTCATGAGATTTCTCATGTGCATTACAACGTTGTTGAAGGGTAAGCATATTTACAACGCAAAACAAATCCATCACCTCTGGAGTCACAAAACTAGAAGAGCAGATTGTGAGCTATACAGTCAGAGACTGGCTACTGAGCCTCGAAGCAAAGTAGCTGTAGGACACAAACACCCAACGGCAGCAGTAGCACCCTAGAAAACTGAGCTGCCTTTGTGCTGCTACTTTGAATTAGATTAGGACCTGTGAGATGGTGTCTGTAGGATGGGCTTTTCTACAGTAATCACCTCTGCCCAGCAACAGTCAGTCTGCAGCTTTGACTACATGGAGTTCTGCCCATCCTCTTTGGACCACCTCTGCCTTTACCCATATGTTTCTTTTTCAGTAGCAGGACATCCTGGCTTTGAGTTAATCTTGATCTGTCACCTTTGGGGTTGCAAAACTCAGTATTAACTCACTGCTGAGATGCCTAGTGGTGGGTCTGGTGTGAATAATATGGTAATTACAGCTACATGCTTATCCAAGTGCTGGGAAATAAAGGAAATTTCTGGTTAGACACCTGAATATGAGGCAGAAAATGTTATAGTGATTTGGGATAATCCTTTGTTTAAATTTATTGGTTGGGGGGGCTGTCAGATATATTTAAAACAGTTTTGCGCTTTGCTATATCATTCTTGAAAGCTTGGAAGTAAAAACAGGAGGAAGAGTGGCTGAATTAAAACTGATCCATTTCTCTAGTTTACAAGCAGATATAGAGAATCAAATCCAGGAGCTGAGTCGATTATTGTAGTTGTCAAGTGATTTTCTTTTGTATTTTTTCACCTGTTTACCTGCAAAGGAGAGTATAGCAAGAAATAGCACTTCTGTCCCATTTAGTTAGAGAGTTGGAAAGAATGTTCAACATGCAAGGTACAAAGATATGACTACGTCTCAGATGGATGTTACTTCTAGTCTTCAGAGACCTTTGGTCTACTCTTCTCCTTAAGTTAAACTCTCATTCCTTATTCATAAGAGTGCTATTTTCCATCCCTGCTTCTGCTTTCAAATCTCTCCTTTGGAAAGGTGAGATTTGCTGAGTCAGTCACTTTAACTGGAGGGGCTGAGTATTTTACTCTTTCCTGTAGTTTTTTTTTACTATATAGCACCCATGAATGTTAAGCAGGAAGGAAAAGTATTGGGGAAAGCCTAGCCGTTCTTTAAATCAGCAAAGTATTAGCTGCAGAAGACTGAAAAAATTCACAGTCTGATTAATAGCTGCCAAAACATTTTTGGGTTACTAAGCTGCTTACCATGTTCTTTGTCTCCTATCCAGTATATAAAAAGACTGTTTAAAAACTGTGTGAAAATTTTCAAAAACACCTTTAAAAGATTCCATTACTTAAAGTGATTTAGATAATTGTGTTCAATGGTAGCCATTATTTAAAAATATAATTAGTTACTGAACTCAGAGAAGGAGGGAAATTTCTGCAGGTGTTTCTCATTATTTGCTATGCATACAAAATATCTGCATAAATTACCATTATTATTTCAATGTATACTAAGAGACAATAAAGCATCAGGAAGCAAAGAAAAATGTTGTTGACCCACAATCTGTGTTAGCAGCATAGAGTTCTGGTCTTCAGTGTTTTTGAGGCACATGTGCAGCAGCATTCAAGACTGAAATTGCAGCTTTGCACCTGTAACAACATTAAGTATGTAACAAAAGTGCATCAGAAGTATATTGAAAATGCAAAGGCTTTAGGAGAAAGACAGTAGCACATGTCTGTGACTGTGCACTACACAAAACCGGTCTTGAAAGGCAGAGCTTTTCATTCTGTATTAAGTCTTCAGGCAAAGGAATTCACCCTTCTCGTCATTTCCACAAAGATCTGAACTTCCAAGAATCTCTTTTGTAATTTATTGATGCTGCTACAGAAAGATTTACACGTAAAGTACTGAGACCAGCTAGGACCTTCTGACTTAGCTCTGGTTCTGAGCAAGACATGGTCTGCAACTTTGGGAAAGTTTCTATTTCTTATACTGTGAAACTGAACAATAGTAATGTAATAGTAATAGTAATAAGAGATGAACAAAAAGTAGAAAATTTCAAATTATCTACTAGATCATTTCAAATATATGTATTTTTTATTAATACAAGTGAGAAAAAAATCAGACAACCTTGAATTTCACAGAAATTCATTCAGTTTGAGAAACTAAAATTTTTTCTAAAAATTTTTTTTAAAAATACATTTTGATTAGTTTACTGGAATGTTAATGGAAAAATCAGCATTTACTTATTGTGATGAAAGTTTTATCTTTCCTATCTGAATGTCATTTATTTTCATCCTTTTGTTTCTAGAATTTTCTCCCATAAAGGGGAAATTATAATAATATGATGTCAATACATACTCATGAATAGTAAATAAATTCTTAATCTTTTATTGATTATGAATGCTTTGCATCTTGTCACAGTAAGTGATATTCAAAGTGCCTTACCAGGTAGAAAGAATTGCCTTGGAGGAAGGAATAAGTTTTCTCATAGTACATATTCAGGATGGAATGTTCTCCAGGCCAAGATTATTTTTACACTGTAAAGTTCATAAACTGAGGATGATGAAGTTATCCCCTGAAGTATTTATGCTGTGAGCAGATTTTGCATGTTATAATGCAATCCTGTGATGTTTCATTACAATAGGAGAGATGCAGTCTAGCTGAGAAACAGGTCCACAAGTAGTCTGGAAGATTGAAGGATCAAAACTAGAGCTCCTAACAGAAAATATTAATGTCTTTTCCAAATAAACATTTGTCAGTTTTTGTACAAGACTAGAAACTTTTGGATTAGTTTTACAAAAAACTTCTTTTTTTTCTTTTCCAAAGGATAATCGAGTGGTAATTGTCATGCATTTCTTCTTAAAAGAATGTGATATATGTAAATGTGAGATAACATAATATCAATGAAAGGCTTTAGGAAAATTGAAATGATGCAGTGGCTATCTGCACAGGAATAAATTTCAATTTGTTTATTTCCTTATTCCTGGGACAACGTGGAACATTGAGCAAGGGTGCATAGGAAATTACTTTAAGCTTTTCAGAGAATTCTTTATTTGAAAGGCTCTGATGTTCTCACTTGGATTAGAGGATGGAAATTCATATGGGACTTCTTAAAGTCACTGGGGAGAGTCCTGATGATCAGGTTCCAAATCAGTAGCAGAAAATCTAACAGTTGAGTGTTCTTTTATGGGACACAAAACGTTTCATTATTGAAAATCAGTTGCACTGACAAGTAGCCATGTTAGAAACTTGTCAATCATTCACTAGTAATTTTAAAACAGCTTATTCCATACACTTACCAGGTTTTAATGACCGTAGTCCCCCATTGAGCTGCAGGGGACAGGGGAGTAGGAACGTATTGGGTTTGTGTACCAAAGTTTTGGTAGTGGGGGGGGTTACAGGGGCGGCTTCTGTGAGAAGCTGCTGGAAGCTTCCCCCATGTCTGACAGAGACATTGCCAGCTGGCTCTAAGATGGACCCGCTGCCAGCCAAGGCTGAGCCAATCAGTGATAGTGGTAACGCCTCTGGGATAATGTATTTAAGAAGGAAAAAAAGTTGCAGGGCACACAGAAATGGCAGCCAGAGAGAGGAGCGAGAACATGCAAGAGAAACAACTCTGCAGACCCTGAGGTCAGTGCAGAAGGAGGGGGAGGAGATGCTCCAGGCGCCGGAGCAGAGATTCCCCTGCAGCCCGTGGGGAAGACC
>JANZLQ010000078.1:4975699-4987053 GCA_026212715.1 Elanus axillaris | reverse complement strand
GAACTGCAGCCCGTGGGAAGGACCCACGTTGGAGAAGTTCGTGGAGGACTGTCTCCCGTGGGAGGGACCCCACGCTGAAGCGGGGGAAGAGTGTGATGAGTCCTGCCCCTGAGGAGGATGAAGTGGCAGAAATAATGTGTGATGAACTGACCGTAAACCTCCATTCCCCATCCCTCTGCACCGCTGGGGGTGGGGGTAGGTAGAGAATCCGGGAGTGAAGTTGTGCCCAGGAAGAAGGGAGGGGTGGAGCGAAGGTGTTTTGAGATTTGGTTTTATTTCTCATTACCCTACTTTGGTTGAATGGTAATAAATTGAATCAATATTCCCCAAGTTGAGTCTGTTTTGCCTGTGATGTTAATTGGTTGAGTGATCTCTCCCTGTCCTTATCTTGACCCACGAGTCTCATTATATTTTCTCTCCCCTGTCTAGCTGAGGTTGGGGGGAGTGATAGAACGGCTTTGGTGGGCACCCGATGTTCAGCCAGGGCCAATCCACCACACTCTTCTATCCTTACTATTTTAATTTCCCTTTTTTTCTGTAAGATTTTTTCTCAAGACTTTTGAGTAGGATGTTGACTTGTGTTTGTTTTAATTTGTAAATCCTTTGTAGTTTGGAAGGCCTGGGTGTTTTTTTTTTTTTTTTTTTTATAGAAAATGGGTAAGAAATTATTTACAATTAATTAAAATATGATTTTCTAAAAACATAACATTTGTAAAGTGTAAGTGAAGGAAAAGCAAGGTTTCCAGAGCACATGGCAAATGTAAGCCATTCTGACAGTGTAACTAGGATAAGGAAATACTGTATAAAGGTGTCTGGCCAGGATGGCTATGCTATGTGACAAAGACTGTTTAGAAAGAACCATGTCTTTCATTTGCCTAGAAAACAGCTCCATTTAAAGTAATGCATTTACAAAACTATTCCTTCTCTTTAAAAAATCCTGTAACTTAAAATTCCATGTGGTGCACTAATACTTTTAACGGTTCAAGAGAATAGCTCGATACTAGCCTTGAAATCTATAAAGGACTGTGATCTCCGTAATTTTGGTGGTGTATCACAGTAACATGAAGGAACAGATTTATTCATTCTTTCTTCTGAGATTAAATGTAATTGGTTTAAAGAGATAATCATTCTTTTGTTTGAGTTTTATGCATTTCTTATGAAGAGCTAACACATTTTTCTGCAGTCTGACAAAGTGTACAGTCTTTTATCCTCATTTCCCAGTGGATAAATACTTTGTTAATTAATAAAGTATTATACTAGCACTTAGTGTCTGCATTTAACTGTGGAAGGATTTTATTCAGATTATGTTAATAGATTGTCCGCTTTATTTTTGCATTAATTACAACCTTTTCCTGTGATGTTGTCATAAGAGAATTGTCACTTTGGATACAGGGGGCTTTTTTGGATTATTTTTGTTTGTCTGTTCTGAAATAATGCCTGTTACATATTGTTACTTATGCTATTAAACTGGATGTGTAATTATTTACTGACAATGATATCAATTGCAAATTCAACTTTTCTTCTGCTTCCTAATTGTTTACAAATATGTCCTGCTATACATATGTATCTGTCTATAAGTATTTACTAAATAGCATGTACAGATAGCAAACAAATTTGAGAGTTTTTTAGATTCTCTTCATGCATTTTTTTTCTGATTATTTGGCTTTTTAAAATATCAGCTAAATCACATCTATAGTGGTACAGTTGCTGAAAAGAATGGCTGTGATTTCTCTTAAAGCGAGATTGAGGAATGAGGAATAATAAAAATCACAATGAAAATAAAATTGCATGATATATATTTACCTTTGGAACAATATTACAATTCTCCAGCATTGCTGAATTGTGACTGTCCACAGAAATGCGTAAGTCCAGTGACAGATCTTTGCACCTAGTCTGTAAGACAATATATGTATGTGGGAAACAGAGGAACTTCACATAATAGTACTGTGGGACATTCTTACCTAGCCTTCGCCCATGTCTATCAAATGAGAAGAGGCAACAGTTTCATTTTTCAAAGCTTTTGCCCAAATTTCCTTCAAACAGGAAATTATTATCTTTGCCATGATGGGAAAGCAAATTGCATTTCTTATTTGTTTTCATAGAGAAAGAACATTTGCAGACACTAATACTAGCCCACTTGCTGGACACTTAAAACTTGTGGAACCTCACTGCATTCTGTGGGACTCTGGTCATACCAGCCTGTACATAGAAAACGCATGACATTTTTAGCTGTAGTCAAAACAAATCTAGGAGAGACCTGGTGAGTCAACTCAAAATGAGCCATGTTTTAAAATATACTGCAGTTAATTAATTATTTTTCCCTCCTCACTTCCCAAAGATTCGGCTGAACTGCTGATACACTAATACTGAAGGAAAAGTCAAGTGTTCTATTTAACCTCTTAGTACACTGAGCTTGATGTTCTAATTTTCAAATAAAAGGCTGTTGAAAGGCATAGTTTATTTAAAAAAAAATGTCAGCAAGCATAGGAAAGATAATTATTGTGTGTGCTTCATTAAAAGTGTCTGAGGTACTAAAGATATGTTAGGGGAGTTTCCAAATTAAAGCTTAGCCCAGGTGCAATATTTCATGACTCCGAAGGCAAATAACTATCAGTGGTCTATCCTTCTGTTACCTATGGCTTTTTTATAATTGCATCTATTTACTGCATGCCTAAATAAAAAACAGTAACTAAAAAAAAAAGGCTAATCTGCATGTGTTAAAAATTATGATCCATATATCGCTATCTGCTACCAGGACATAGTTCCCAGCACTCCTCATTGTATCCACACCATGATAACACAGTAGATTAGGTGGCAGCCTCTGCTCAGAGGTGTCCAACCCTAGAAGAACTGAAGTTCTGCAAACAGGGATCAAGGTGCGTTGGCAAAGCTACCTGCAAAAGTGTATACACCTGCCCACAGTATACTAGGACCTATCTAGACCTCTTTGTTGCTGCTTCTTAGATTGCATTCAGCAACTTCACCTGGGAAAACAGATGAAAAATAAAATGGCAAAAAATATGGATGCACCTGCAACTATTTTACAGCATAGAACATACCCCTACCATCTAAATATTGGTATGTTTATTTGGTTTACTGACACATTCAAACAAAACTCTGAACTGAGTGTTTGATAGGACCAAGTATGTCAGGCTTAGGAAGCCCTCTCTGGCAATGTGTATTATGACAACTTTCAGCTGGTGAATCTGAAAGATAGAATATGTTTGTTTCATTTTTTGAGACATCAGTTTGGCTCTTGAGTGCTTATAGAGTTTGGGAGGCTAAAGCATGAAGAGGCTTTCAAAGAGTACACCACCACTAGCACTTTTGTTCGGATCAGGAGCATGCTTTTGCAGTGAATCACCCAATAATCCCCACTTACCATGCTTTTGTTTGCGTTTTGGACTGGTTCATCCTTTCAGATGGAACTAAAGTGGAAGCTGTGCTCCCTAACGCACATCTCACATGCTCTCAGCCAGTGTTCAGGCACCAGACACACATATAGTGTTGATATAGTTTCACCGTTCTGTTCCTAATGTAAACCACTATTTGCTAATGTAGACTCGGCCAACGGTACAACTCAGAGGATGTGCTAACAACTAGATACACACATTGCATCCTCACAAAACCTTGCCACTCGCTCCAAATGGGAAATCTATATTACAGAAAGGCTCTTAATCTTCTCCTGTTGTTCAAGGCAATCAGCAATCCTTGAGAAGATGACATGTATGATATCTCCCATGTTTGAACACTTCCCAGTTTCCGGGAGTACAGCTTGTGAGGCTGGAGCCTTTCCCCAGTCGGAAAGCTGCCTGCCTCTGACAGCATCGTCTTACCAGCTGCTCTTTCTTCACCTTCTTGAAAATACCGCTAAAGCTGTGAGGCAAAGCTGAAGACACAGGTAAGTCTGACAACTACCAGGAGGGAGATGATCAGCTAACTAAAACACACCACCTGCCTTTTTTCATCAATGAAAGAAACAGGTGCATAAGGGCAGCTTTACTCCTCCACATCAGTGGTATCAACTGAAATGCTTGCTTGAAAGAAAACTGAACAAACCCAAAACTTAACGGTACAAAGGTGATCTTCTGTTAGTACAAAACCTAATATTTCTGTGGTACAGAACTGAGAAAACCAGAATGCATTTGTTCTTTGGAATAACGTTATTTTTTTTAATTACTGTGAAATGTTTAGAGTAACTAACAGACCGGTATTAGCAACTTTTCTAGATAAGCAGAAATCTTTGTCATTAAGCATGTTAAAATCTGATGCTAACACATTGCTACCTTTAAAGAGGAGCATTTTTCTTTATAAACCACTAAATATTGTGATAGCTATCAGCTGCCATTCATTTAAGGACAGTGATGTAACATGGCTGGAATTTCAGAAGCAGATCTGCAGAACCTATTATATTTTTATAATATATTTGGAGACTTTCCAACTCACACTGTCAGTATAAGACTATGATGGGCAGTTCCATTTGACTATTTTTTGATGATGTAGTTTAACAGTTTGTTTGGAAGGCCCTGGGCAATTTGATTAGTGCTGTTTGATGGAGCAGTGTCATCAGCATGAAGTGGAACAGTTCTGCTTGTAAGTGTCTGGCAGGAGATCCGAGTTTCTGAGCATCACACAGACATAAGCAATAAACAACATGTTATTGTACATTCTATTTTATATTTTTATAGCTGAAGAAAATTAATAATGCATGAGCAGCCAATAGGTTTCCATAAGACTCTGCCTTCAAAATAAAAATACAAACTACAGCTTGTGGTAGTATAAATGTCTGTACTTCATATCTGTGAGCACACTTTCAAGCCTCTTGAGGTAACAGGAACCTGGGCTGAATTCTGGCCTTGTTGAAGTCAGAGCTCCACCAGCCTCAGATGTGCCAGCATCTCACCCTGGTTTGTAGTGGTGAATTGTAGCAATGTTGCTGCTCTGGAGACTACATCAGGTGCTGCTATTAGGCAGTGCAGATGGAGAAGCAATCTCTCTTTGTAATGCTCAGCTACTCTTTTGTTCTCCCATCTTGGGGTTGCAGAACAGATATTGCATAAGCTTTCCTGCATCAGAGGCTATAGATGAATTCAGATATCCCTATGCCTGGACTCCAGAAATTTGCCCCTTTCTGGAGATTTCTTTTCTGCCAAGAAAAGTCTTCCAGATTCTTAATCATCTGAAGTTGAACTACAAGGATGGAGGTGTAATGGGGCTGCTACCAGGTAGAGAGCTGATAGTGGCTGCCACCACTAACCATGTGGTTTGGTCCTGAACTGTCACAAATGCATAACAGCTAGACTGCTGGGTGTGATATTTTCCATACCAGGACCACTGCCTGAAACTTTGGGGCAGGATTTATTGGTTGATGCATAAACAGAAAAAGAAACACCTTGGAATTTAGCATTATAACTCAGTGAACCAAAGTAATATTCAAAGTATTTTCAACTTTCATCTTGCAGATGAACCTCTCTTTGTTTCATGAGATAGAGCTTGGGTCGACTGAAATGACATGAGCCATTTTCTGTGCTTTATAATACAGCAGCAGACAGGGCTGAAATCCTGGGTGTTTATCTGCAAAATCTTGGATAATCTGCCACTGAATTAGATGAAAAATAATTTTTCACTTTGCTTTACCCAGTTTCTATATGTCTGTCCTGGTTTCAGCTGGGAGAGAGTTAATTATCTTTCTAGTAGCTGGTGTAGTGCTATGTTTTGGATTTAGCATGAGAAGAATCTTGACAACACACTGATGTTTTCAGTTGTTGCTAAGAAAGCCAAGGATTTTTCAGCTTCTCATGCCCAGCCAGCGAGGAGGCTGGAGGGGCACAAGAAGTTGGGAGGGGACACAGCCAGGGCAGCTGACCCAAACTGGCCAAAGGGGCATTCCATACCATGGGACGTCATGCCCAGTATAGAAGCTGGGAGGGGCTTGGCCCGGAGGGGGATTGCTGCTCAGGAACTAACTGGGTGTCAGTTGGTGAGTAATTGCATTGTACATCACTTGTTTTGTATATTCCAATCCTTTTATTGTTATTGTCATTTTATTATTGTTATTATTATCATTATTAGTGTCTTCCTTTATGTCCTGTTAAACTGTTCTTATCTCAACCCATGAGTCTGACCTTTTTTCTTCTGATTTTCTCCCCCATCCCACTGGGTGAGGGGAGTGAGTGAGTGGCTGTGTGGTGCTGGCTGGGGTTAAACCATGACAATGTGCTTTACAGCTGTAGTTGCATGGTTTTAGGTTTGAGTCTGTGAAGTGTGGGATTACTTCACAGTATTAGTGTTAAATTGCTTAGAGTACGTAAACTGATGTTAATATTGGTTGTGAGGGAACAGATAAAATCACAATTATCGTAACACTGGAGCACTGTAGATTGGTGGTACCTAGTCTAGGAATGAAGACTGCTTGACAGCCTTACTTCCACATTTTTTTGAACAAGCATGAATAACCAGAAAAAGCATATTCTAGTTTAGGACTTTATGTTGTGGCTGTGGTGTTTCTACTGTACTTAGAAGTGGTCTGAAACCTGATTTACTCTATCATATAAGCTAAAATAAAATAAATAAGCTGAAAGGCAAAGCCATAATCTAGAAAGTCAGCCTCCCTTCCCTGCCTCTGGCAATGAATCAGTCTTGGCTGTGCAACCCATCATTGCCATAAGCCAGGCTGAATTCAAGCATTCTTGGTGTTACATAAAACCCTTCATTTTCATTTCACAAGAGCTGGGCTCAGGGAAATTCCTTAAAACATGTTTTAAAGAACCCAACAATTTTAAGCTGAAAGCTGGGACACAGATTTCATTTTCATTTCTTGTGTTTGATTACATAGAGTGACACCTGATGGCTGCATAGAAGATTGTCTTGATAACACACATTGTGATAGATTAACAGATTAGCAAACCAGAGGGATTCTTCTATAAATGTGAGCCACCTGCACGTTAGCACAGACCTTATCATTTCATCAGGTGATTCTTGTCTAACACATCCTTAGTGATACAGTGCCACTGATTGCCTGGAAAGACAGTTGAGTCTTCAACAGGTTAAATTGTTTCTGTAAAAGGATGTAAACTGAATTAATGTGGCTTTATGTCTAGGTGATGTAGTGGTCTAGGTAACTGTTATTCTCCCTGCTTTTCTACGTTTTTGTTGGCATTTGTTTGTTTTGGTTACATTTTAGAGATAATGTTGGATTAAAGATCTCAAGGGGTAGAAAATCTGCAACTTCTATAGGTAGAGTTGTTCTGGTATTTATATACCTTTGTGGTTAACAAATATATGTATCTCATCTGTTTATTTTCTCCTTCCACAAATTTTCTAATCTTGGCTATTAATTCTGGAATGCAGATGTGATCATATGAGGTTTTTAGATAATATTGCTTCCTCAAAAGGACCTTGGTGGCAGCGGGGAGGAAGAAGACCAACTTGCAAGGTGTTTTCAGTGAAGACTAGAATCCCTCGTGCTCACAGTAGGAGCAAAGATTTTTGCATTAAAATGCAACTTTGGCTTTTCTCCCTGTTCAGGTTCAGTCTCTGTCGTAGTACACCCAAGGTACATCCTTATGCATCTCTTCCATGTGATAAATACATAGATATTCATTGGAGACAGAGTAACAATTTGCAGTCAACTTTGATCTTTAGTCTAATATACTAATTTAATTTCAGATTAGGGATTTAACTTAATCAGAAGAAGAAAGTGAAGCTTAAACCCAAGGAAGTTGCAAAATCTGTTTAACGGTGTTTTGATGTGGTTAGAAGTCTGACTGCTTATGTGTTCAGTAACACCAAGCCTTTATGCTTTTAAGTATTGTTACTTACAATAATGCTTGTATTTTATTATTGAAATAGTATTTTCTAATGTCTTCAGCCAATTTAAATAAAGAATGAACAGAAATGTACTCAAAAATGAGGTGACTTTAAATGGTTGAACTTACTAGAAAATACTTGGTCAACACTTATTAGCTGGGTTTCATTGTACCAGTTAGGCGAAGATAATAAAGAACCCTTTGTACATAAAGTATATTTTCAGAAGTAGGGTTATGCTTTTCACATCAATAGTTTCACATGTTTCTTAATTTGTAAAGATTTTATAAGTAGCTGCACAAAAGCTTTATGGTAATATATAGATCTGCCTTGATGTTTAGGATTTAGATTACTTAAGAGGAAAGCAGACAAGATCAAAAATATGAGGGACAATGCAAAGCAGAGTCTTATAAAAGGCTGCCTTTCTAGCTCATCAGTGCAAATCTCTTGTCAAAATGCTCCTTGAGTTAAGTAAGGGTTACTTATTCATATGAACACCTGACTTATAAAATCAATCAAGCACTGATATCAAAGATGTCTGGCTTTTGCATCTATTCAGGTTGATGCTTCCATTAACTTAACTTCATGCTCTAAAAGCGTATTTCATTTCTAAATATGCTGTGTATAACTCATTAACATCAGAGCCCCCAACAGTAATTGCCTGAAAGTGAGTAAAGAAAATCGGAAAAGATGAAGAGCTGAATTGCCACTTAATGAAAGAAAAAAAAATACAGACAGACATTTAAATTGACTGTCATGTAGTAGCAAGCCTCTTCTCCATGGAAAACATTCAGTTGGGGGGGGGGGGATTAAGATTTTTAGACTGCATTTACAATTTGTGATGAGATGTGTAAAAATGTGTTAAGTAATATAAAATACTACTTAAAAACTCCACGTACTCCTAGATGGAATTTTACTCAGGAAAATGAGTAAGTTACCTTTTTTATGTGATTTTTATAATTTATGCTTCTTTACTCTACACACCGTTGTTATGTCAGTCTTTAGAAGGGTCTTAAGAATGAAGTAAAACTCAATTTTGAGAAGGTATGAAGCACCAAAAATCCATTTCTCAGAAGACTTCCTTTCAGACTAAGCAAAAGCATCACTTTTATTATCTGATTGGCCTTCAGTAACTGACGTCTTTTGAGTAAAAGATAGGACTGAGAGTGTGCTTGCACATGTTTCTTGCTTGCGGTCACAGTGTGATGGCAGAGATGGCTTCTCAGCAGAGCGTGTCACTGTGGCTCTGCTGGCTGTAATGGTCCTCACCTGGTGCAGATCAATAAGGCACCATTTACTTCAGTGCAGCTGGATTGATTTCCACCAGCTGTGGATCTGGCTGGGTGTGTGCAGAAAAAGCATTATGGAGGCAGACAGACAGCAGCTTTAAATATTTTAATATCATGAAGGCAAATAAAGGTGAGGATAACTTTTTTTGTCAGTTTAGCAGGCTACTGTGATGAAATGGTTGATTTGATTGTTACAGCAAAGCAAAAGGATGTTTGGGGTTATTTTTTTGTGCTTCTAGAAGCTGGGTTGAAACATTTTGCAGGAACTATTGGATTTGGATTCTAAACTAATTGCTGTTGGTGTAGTTCATATTAATTCCTCTGGTGCTCTTACTTCTGCTTTGTGCAAATGTTGTCAAACCAGTTCTTCCAAATTCCTTCCGCTAGATATTGGGGAGAAACAGGTGATATAGCAAATTGGCATGGCTTAACTAATTCATTCACCACTCTCACAGGGACTCATTACAGGATGAATATTTGGTATTCGTGTCCTGGAAACTAACACTTCAGTCTAATAATGCTGTAAATTGTTTCTTTTTTTAAATTTTTTTGTTAACAGAAACACCCATGTAGGCATGATCATAGTAGGAACCAAATACTTAGGTACGTGTATGCCATGTGTTAAGAGCTTGTTGGGATGAAAATGATCACTGAAAAAAAACACTCTGCCATTGAGGTACAGAAGGATTAGCATTTACGAAGATATGTATTTTATTGAAGTAGCTAAAGAGATTAATTTCTCCCTGTAGCTTTACAGAGTATGATTCAAAGAGATATTTCAGGTACCATGTTCTTTTTATGTTTTGGATTTCTCTTATATGAATCAAACTGAGTTTGGCAGAGACAGGAAGGGCAGGGAAAAAACAAACCGCTTTTCATAGCTGCTGAAGTTTTTTTTTTAAAAAAACAAAACAACCTCCAGTATTTTCAAAATAATAGTAAAATTTACCTTTTTATCTTAGCTGCGAAATGAGGAAACAAAATATTTATTTTCATACTGCACCTGTTTCTGAGTGCCTTCCAGTCTTGAACAAATATGATCCCTATCAGGCTGCATGTGACTAATGGTGGAGGTTTTTTTGCTCCCTAGAATGAAAATTACACACAGACTTTTTTCACGTGTAAGTATGTATTTTTAAGTGTGCCAAAACTGTCCTGCGTCTTTAGCAGCAAAGGGAAGGTTGAAGGCTGTAAGCCTTTAATAGGAAGAAACAACAGCAGAGCTTTTCATCGTCCTTTAGACCTGCAGAGCCTCATTTTACAGTTTTCAATGTGCTCCAGCACAAGTGTGGTTTTCTACTTGCTTCTACCTCCACTAATTCCTATTGTGCCTAATTGCCACTAGTGTCACGGTAAGTACTGGTACTGTATATATTTCATAAACTTTCCTTGGATTTAAATACATTTCAATACTTTATTCCCTCGTGTTTTTATCTTGTACACCTTCCAGAAATCCTTCTCTGGTAGCTTCTCCACAAAACTTTCAGGCAGGTGTTGAGCAACTCCATTTTGGTAAATGAGTATGACCATTTGCTAGAGCACAGGCACAAGAAGGGGGGGGGGAGTATGGCTTGCTCTGGGACCTGCACCCATAGGCACCCAGATCTTGGTGGCATATGTATTGTGGAGTGGCATTTTGGAGGGACCTGATGGCACATGCTTCTAGCGAGAAGGCAATGCAAGCTTGTTTCTACTACTTCAATCGTGCACTGTTTCTGGGCTTGGTTCCACTGCCTCAGTCATGTACGGAGCATTTTTGGAGATGGCATGGGAGACACGGACTGAGAAAGTACTGCTGTTCCTGTGCCACTGCTCTTCACTGTAGACAAATGCATGCTTGGACCTGTGCTAAAGGGTACCATGGAAACAGGATTTGTTCCTCACCACAGTCCGGGCTTATGTCCAAATAACTTGTATGAGATGAGTGTGAGCTCAAGCATAAGGTTGGACTCATGCTTAAAATCAGTCCTGAAGTAGCCATAGTAACCACCCAACTAGCAGGGCTGAGTTTGCAAAAGCTACTTTGTGCTCCTAAAATGTAAGCACCATTTATAGTACTTTTTCTTAGTTGGTAAGACTTGTTTGTACACGTCCTGAGGTAGCTTTTCCTGAGAATACAGTCTTTACATTGAAAGACTAATAATTCATTTTACAGGAGGCAAAAGTCCACAATGAGTGAAATAATAAGAATCAGCACTAAAAAAAAAAGAATAAATTTAAATCTGCAAGTTTGCTACACCCCTCCCCTGCCTCCCCCCC
>JANZLQ010000078.1:4953760-4975599 GCA_026212715.1 Elanus axillaris | reverse complement strand
CCCCAGTTATGAAGCTTACGTAATTCCTTACAGCATTCATTAATCTTAAATTGAAAATATGGGCCACAAATCTTAGTTCACCTCAAGTCAGGAACCTGTGAACTCTTGGTTTTATTATCATCTGCTGTTTGTTTTATATGCATACATAAGGATTCTAATCTGAATGTCCAACTGTTTCCTAAGTATTTAGATAAATAAGACTCTTGCTCCAAGGAAAACGTAGTCTAATGTGGAGTAAAGCACAAGTATTAAGAGGAACAAAAAAGAGAATAGAAAAGAGACTGTAGATAACAGAAATGGGATCCTGCTGCTATCCGTGGTCCTATATTTTTGCTTCATTCCGAAGTTGTCAGATACTAACTAATAAATAAAGTCTGTTATTTCTGACTGCTACACAAACATGCCAGGTGTAGTTGGCTGGGCTTTACTTCTGGGCCTACCTTTCTCATTATGCTTAAAAGGGCTCAGTTTCCAAGGGAGATCATCTAGTCCAACCTCCCTGCTCAAGCAAGGTCAACAAAAGCAGACTACCCTAGGACAGTGTGAAGTTGGATTTTTTAGTCTCTCCAAGGATGGAGGCTTCACAGTCTCTTTGGGAAACCAGTTCCGGTGTTAGTCCACCCTTAAAATAAAAAAAAAAAAAGGGGGGGGGGGTTGTTCTTCTATTCAGATGGAATCCCATGTGTTTTGATTTGTGCTCATTGCTTCTTGACCTGTTATTGTGTACTGAGAAAAGTCTGTGTCCCTCTTCTCTGTTCCCTCCCACCAGGTATTTGTACACATAGACAAGATTTCCTCTCCCCACCCCTCCGTTCCCCCACCTCCCAAGCCTTCTTTTATCCAGGGTGAACAGTATAGTCTCTCTTGATTTCTTTTCACATGTCATATGCTCCAAGCTTTATTGTGTTAGTAGTCCTTTGCTGGACTTGCTCCAGTAAGTTCATCTTTCTTGTATTTGGGAGTCCAGACCTGGACCCAGCAGTGCAGGTGTGCCCTCACTAGTGCTGAGCAAAAGGAAAGAATTGCCTCCCTCAACCCGCTGGCAACGCTTTTCCTCATGCAGCCCAGGATATGAAGGCACATTCCTGGCTTATGGCCAGCTTCTTGCCCACCAGCACCCTGAGGTTGTTCTCTGCAGAGCTGCTTTCCAGCTGATGGGTGGTGGGATGGGGGGGTTGCCCCCCATAACCCATAGGGTTATTCCTTCCCGCACACAGGATTGGCATTTCCACTTGTTGAACTTCATCATGTTCCTGTCAGCCCTTTTCTCCAGCATGTTGAGGTCCCTCTGAACTGTAGCACAACTAGCTGGTGTATCAGCCACTCCTCCCATTTTTGTACCATTTGTAAACTTTCTGATGGTGCACTCTATCCCGTTATCCTTATTATTAATGAAGAGGTTAAGTAGTATTCACCACAGTGCAGTGGGGTACGTACACTACTAGTGACTGGCGTCCGACAGGACTTTGCTGCTGATTGCAGGTAGGCTTGCTCCTGAGAGTTCAAAACTTTACTTTCTGATGCACAGATGTACACACAATTATCTGACACATCAGCGTTCGGTGTAAGCATTTTTTTCTCCCCTTCAAGTTTCTAAGCCACCTCTAAAAAGGAAAGATCTTCGCCTGTCTGATTATTTCTGATTATGCTCTCATCTTTCTGAAACATGAACCACCAATTTTACTTGGTATCCTGTAGAGATCAAAAGTTAAGTCCTGGTCAATAACGCTTCATGCCAGTACTTGGGCTGCAGTTGCATTGCACGGGTAGATTATAGCCTTGCTGTTGTGAATTATCAGACTTCACTAATTTAATAATTTGTGTGGTTCTCCTTCTGTCATGTCTGACTGGTGACCTGTGTAACAGCAAAGCACAGAGTGAGTTTTTGTTGCCATTCTCTTGTCACTCTTCCCATTACTCTTACCTTGAAGTCAAACCTTTTCCTTTTGTACAACTGTTACTGAAAAAGCCAGTAGAAGAAACTCTCGAAGACTCGATTTTGGAGTTTTAGAAAGCAGACATTCTTTATTGTACCGCTAGATGCACGGGTGATCGTTCCGCCTGTCATGCATACAGTTACCCACAGTAAACAAAGCTTATATTGTTCTAATCGTATACATATTAATGTTATCATTTACACAGCGTCCACCCTTTGGGCATGCACGGTGCGGGTCACCTCTTTCACCTGGTTAGCTGGCCTTAGCGGGTTTTAATCACAAAGACTCAGCAGGGCCCAAGGCTTATCACCAGGGCCCAAGAAGGCCTCTCGCTTGTTGTTGGCGCATACCACCGACAAAGCTCAAGATTTTCTGATCTTATTCGTCCGTACCAAAGCTTCGAAGTTGTTCAAGCAAGCAAAAGTTCATCACCACAGCCACACAGTGCCGCGTTCCTTCTCACGCCTTCATTCACGGCATCGCACCTCCCCCGTCCTTCTCTCCGAAAAGAGAAGGAGAAAGACAACCTGCTGCCCGCCCCTCGGGCGCTGGGTAAACGAGAACTGACCTTTCAGAGGCCGAAGGGGGCCTGAGTTTTCAGCCGCCCCTCCCGCGCTGCCACAAAGCGGCCGCGGCGAGCCGGTCCCTGCCTCCCGCGGGCGGGTGCCGTGCCGAGCCGTAGCGCCCCGGCGGGACTAGGCCCGACCCGGCGGAGGGCGGCGAAGGCCTTCGCCCTTCGGCCTTCGGGGCCGCCTCCCGCCGCGGGCGGCTGCCGTGCGCGCCCGCCGCCGCCAGGTGGTGATCGTGCCGCGTCGGCCGGAAGGGCGGGCGCTCTCCCGGCCGCGGCGGGTCAGCAGCGGGGGCCGCGGGACGGGGAGGCCGAAGGCTCCGTTCTGGCCGAAGGAAGGGCCGCGGGCGGCAGCGCTCCGATCAGAATCGGCGGGGTGGGGGGGTGATTTCCTCAACCCCGTTCGTCCTGCTTGCCCCGTAAGTGCGGCAGCGATTTAGCCGAGAAAAGGTTGTGGGCACGTGCGATAGGAAGTGAATGCTTTGGAGCTGGAATATATAACTCAGGTTTTCCAAGTGGGACGGACGCCCGAAGCTGTGTTAGACCTGCTGATTCTCTCTTGACCAGCTTTGTTTCCCTCACCGCCTTCTTTCCGCACTTGCAGCGCAAAGTAAGCCTTACTAATTCTTGATTAATAAACGAGGCTTGCGTTTCATCAGAGGGCTCCTGCAAAGAACGTGATGTGACCCAACCGATGAGAAGGTCTGCCCCTTCGATCTAAAACGCTGTTGTACCTTCGGGGAGGGTTAACTCAGCGCTGCCTCACGCCTGGAGTGGGTCAAAGCATGTTTTAGAGCGTTTGGATGCTGTTCCGTTAAGTTTACTCCAGATAGAGATTTCTCTTTTGGGGTCATCCTGTCTGTTTGCAGGCCACGTGGAAGGCCATGCTAAATAAAGGGTAAAGGTGGTTATGAGAGTGAATAAAGCAATGAGGGAATTAATAAATAGCTGTCTGAAAAAAAAACCACTCCTCAGCTCTCCCTCAAAAGAGGTTACGAATGAAGCTTTCAGAGTATCAATGCCAGTGAAATATTCTGTCTCTGAAAAGCAGTAATGTTGAAAATCTCCTTTTAAGCCTTAGACAAGTTTTTAATGGAATATTTTCCATGTTCAAAATCCCTAATTTTGACAAGAGATACCATCCAGCACTAGAGAGAGCTAAACTTCTCACTTCTGAAACAGAATTGGTTCTAGGGGGCAAAAAAAATTACTTTTGAAGTAATGTGGCATAACATCAAAAGTTTGGGGTTTTCCCCCAGAAAATCAGATTCCAGACCAGAAAAAGAAAAAAAAAAGCTTTGCTGGAAATATTTTTGTAATTCATGCCCATTGGAAGTAAATACATCAGTTCATTGTCATAATCTCTGTTAACTTCAATAATTAGGATTGGGTGACTAACCTTCTTACTAGGTTTCTTCCTCGGTTTTCAATCTGACAGTCAATAATCAGAATTCTTCTGCTAGTAATCTCCTAAAGCTCACTCCTTGCGTTAATGTAACTACCCATAAAACTGGTTGAAGTACAGGATGTACAGGAGGCCTACCCTGAGTTTTCAACTCCCATTTTCACAGAACTGTGTCTTTTCGGCCAACTCTTCCTGTCATGCAGCTGAGCAGTAATAGTGTTTCACTGGATGGTTTCACACAGTGTTTTCCTGAATATCACTTCTGGTCTCTTTATGTGTGTGCTTATAACGGTATTCTCTTGATAATATCATCAGAAGTCACATTTTTAGGTAGACTCTGAGGAAACACGTATGGACAACTCCATCCAACACAACAGCGAGCAGGCTGGTCCTAAGTAAGCAAGGCAGTTATGCAAGTGTTCCCACTTTATCCCTGAAAGAAACCACTACAGGCTAAAGCCACGCTATAAAGGACCAGAAATATGAAGTTCAATTATTGCAATTATGCAAGTGAAACAAAAAGATCTCTAAATGACCTGGGGGGTTGAGAATTCAGTGTGGTAGGTGATTAGATGCTAGACTAACGACGACAATATCTTGGTTCATTAGAGCACTAATAATTTCAAAGTGAAAGATGTGGTGTTCGTGGTTGGAGAATTTACAAGCTGCGGTATGTTTAGATAATGCAGTACAGCTTGTCCCTCGCACATTTGGTTGCACATTTTTGGAACTTACGCTTTAATTACCAAGCATGCATATATGATAGATGGAAGGTCATCATGATATGCTTAATAAACTAATTATATATTATGTAGGAAGAACAGCCATTGCTTGGATTCTCTGGACCAAGCTGTTGGATGGCTAGGATGTACTTGACATTAAAGCAGGGCTGTAACTTAATGCTTTGCTTCCCCCAAAAAAGGCTTTGCATCCTTTTCCTAAAGTCTTGATTAATAATCCAAAACAAACAGGCCGTGTTTTTGCATTGTGAAGTTTAATAAAATTTCAGCCTGTCACATCTCTTAAGTCAGTTCATGCAGTGAGTGATGGAATTTTTAGGTGGATGAAAGCCATTCTTTCAGTATGCATTATTTGTTAAGGTTTTTTTGTTTGTTTCAAATAAGACAAGTTATCTGACGCTGTTACAGGTATAGCATGAAGGTGGTTCAAAACTAGTTGAAGCCAGCGGCAAAGTACTTCCCTGACACACATCTTAAGGCCAGCAACAATAAAGCTTCAAAATGGTCTGAAGGCTCTAGGAAAGTCCTTAATTTAATTCTCCATCCTCTAAATCAGTAATTATTTTCCTTTATAAACTGTCATCTCTAGCAAATATGCAAATGCTGCACTGAGGAATTGCACTCAGAATCACAAATTGAGGAAGGGGGTCTGCATTCTTCATGTGCTCTGCTCGTCTCGTGTAAAAGATAAAACATTTGTCCAATTACTGTGGCTCTTTCTTGAGTAGAAGGGGTTGCATGTAATTAAAATGTGATAGAAACGTCTGGTTTATTTCAGTTTGTAAGCAGAGGAGCACTTCGAAAAATTACACTGTGCACTGCCTCTGGCAGCAAAGGTGGCTTCAGAAATCCCTGCACCACCAGATCTTGTGCTGGGGATCCTGCTCCACCGTGTTGTGCTGGCACAGGTGTTGGCAGGGTTACAATATAACCTGGATCAGAGGAGCTATACAGGTGGGAAAAAACCCCTGGGTTTGGAAGATTGCTCTGAATCTAGATGAGTTTACTGATCTGATTTACCAAGCAGTTACTCAACAAATTCTACTGGGAAAACTGAGGAGGCTGAAACTCTTCCAGGGAGGTTGGAAGGAGTGCCAAGTCAGGAACTTCTTAAGCTGGTTTTGCTTGCTTTAGGCTAGTTCTTTCTTTGATTGTTGGCTCTAATAATAATGGATTTTTTTTTCCTTAGGTTATATGAGTGATGGCAAAGTAAAGACTTACAGAATACTGTGCAGTTAGGAACATTGCAAACATTTATGTACATCTCTAGACATATTGCTAGCTGGCCTTTGAAGCTCAAAGTAAATTCCCTTGGCTGAATTGATAGGCTACATCTATCTTTTTCTTTTTCTTTCTTTTTTTTTTTTTTAACTGCATCAAACTTTTGGATATCGAAGCAAGCGTCATCGAGTTGCCCACTGTTTGTAGGGATTTGATCCAAAGCCAGTGACTGCCTCTGCTAACTTCAGTGAACAGGGGAGCAAACTTGCAGTTAAAAACCTAATTTTAGGTCACAAAGTAATGCTATTTTCTGTAAGGATGAACATAACTTTTGTGTGCATGTGTTCGTTCAATTAACTATGAAGAATAGCACTCCTCCAGCAGTAGAAGTCATACAGTACCAATTTTTACCTTGTAAGCTAGATGTGAAGCTCTTTACTGAGAACTGGACTAGTGCAACAGCATTACGAAACATTATACATGAATGCTCTCAGTCAGGTTGGTTTATGTCAGGGAATTGGTCTCTCTTATTTTCATTTCAGGGTATTAAGCAGTAGGTGGCATCCTACTTTAACGTTATAGTGAACTGTAGGCTTGCTAGCATGTGTTATCACTTGGTCTAGAAAGTTCTTAGAATTTCTTTTCTATGTGTACTCATGCAATATTACCAAGGAAGGACTTTTTTTTGCTTTAACAGAAATATGTGAGTTCTGATGTAAGTACTATATACTGAAAGTCCTACTTGAAATTTGAGTTTGGAATTTATCCTGCAAGACTAGAAGTAGACCCTTATAAACCAGGAGAGATGAGCAAAATCAAATTATTAAAGGCTTTTCTTAGAAGCTGGATTGGTTTCAGATCTCTTGGATACTCATTGTGTTCTGTCTACAGTGCCAGTGGGAAGCAAAAATAATTAATGCTGAAAATTAGACTGAAAAGCTGTTCAAGTTATGATTCAAAGTAGTAAAAGGAAGGAAATTCATTGTTAATATTGATACACTATCCTTAACTCATGTCATTCAGTTTCACAAAGTGTCACGTCATGTGCTTAGGTAGAAACAAGTCAAAGAAACTCAGACATGTTTAATGGAAATAATGTAAAATAAACTTTTGAAAGAAGAGTTACTGATGTACCTAAGTGATAACACAGAGAGAGACTGTGAACAGTACAAGTCTTGGGGAGTGGATCACTGAGAAATCGGATCAGTTACTGAACCTGGTGGTATAAGATCTTAATATACTTCACCAGTATCCCTCTGACTTTGATTAGAGGTTCTTATTTCAGACTCAGCAAAGGTCCTTCGGGCTCCTTTAGCAGCCTCCAAAAAAGTTGCTTAACTTCCTTTTTTTTTTTTTTATTGGGAGGTGTGTCTGTGTAGAAATACGCTTTCAGTAGAACTTAAGTATAGATTGCTCAGGGATCCCTAACAGTATTACTTGAAATACTAGTGCTCACTTGAGTTTGAATGGGGACTACTAAGAGTAGGTGACATTTGAAACTCAGTGACATGAACTGGGTGGGGTAGCTCTTTTATTTATTTATTTTAGTATCTATTTGTATGGATTTGTGTCAGGACAGATTTACCTAACAGCTGCTCATTCTCTTTCTAATATGATAATTGTATCATGCTGAAAAGGAAGAATACTCAGTGCTTAAATGCTTTTGTGTATCTGGCCCTTGTGATGCAAATAAGCAGCTTTAGTAATATTCAAAATCACATGGGTGCTCAACATAAAAATATTTCATTTATTGTCTAATCTTTTCTCTTTAAGCTGATTGCTTAGATTTTTGCATATGAGAGCGGCTCTGTTTTAATAGGTGGTTAAAGATTCAAGCCTTGTTAAATGTTACATGAAAACATACAAAGACATAAAGGATGTTTAAACACTAGTTTGATATAAATTGCGTGTTTAACTTCATTACAATAACTCAGTGGCCTAACATGATTTACGTACTTATGTAACCACCTGAATTTGGGCAATAGAGAGACAGCTTTATGAAGCAATTTATATGGCACACAGTTTTATTGCAGTATTTATATTTCTGAAAGGAAAGTGCTACTGGAAGATGATAAGTCTTGGGCCAGTGCATCTTGGGTGGTGTTGTCTCTCCAGTCTGCTTCATTACTGATGCCTTTGTGAAATACATCAATTGCACATGCAATAATAAACAACAACACTGAGCTACATACAGTTCTGTATTGCAGATGAAGCCTTGCTGATGTTATAAACAGTGTTTGGTGAATCGGAACAGAACTCCTCAAATAAAATAATACCTTCCTGTTTACGTTAGTCCTTACTAATGCACCATACATAATATAATTGGGAAATAAGAGACAATACAGTTAGAAATGGGACATGGGAATTTCAATATACCCAGGCTGTATTGTAAAACATGAGAATAATAATGAGGGAAATATGGAATGGATTGTTATGAGACAAAACACAAAGCATATAAGGGGCAGGGGTTGAACCCCAACATTAGTATGAATTTTATGTTTAGATCGCAGTTGGAAGTATTACATTTATCTTTTAGCAAATTCAACTGCTACATAACAGTTGCTGCAACAACTTATTTAAGATTTTAAGGAAACAGAATGGATTGTTGGCTTAACAGCATATAAATAAAACTGCTAAGAAAAATGTATCCTTCCTCTCTAAAAAAAAGTAATTCCATGTACATCTAAAAAGTAGTAGTTTTCAAAGCCAAATAAACTACAGATAAGTTGATGGATCGTAATTTTTTCTAGGTAGAAATCGAAAATACCAAGGAAGTCTGGGCAGCTTTTTTTTTTTTATTTATTTTTTCCTTTTCAGCATTGAAAGCCCACCTAAACCCACATCTGAAGTTCTTAAATGTTCATCTGTTCTGAGTCCACACCTGCTGCAGTGACAGCAATAATATAGTGATCCCGTGCAACCTTAGAAAACATCTGTGTTGTGCAGTGTTTAAAGCCATGGACTGGAAGCTATGTTGTAACTCCAGTGCCATCAGTGCAATTACACCAGCAGAGAGCTGGACTTTTTTGTCTATTCAGGAGCTTTCAAACACATAAGTAACCAGGTCATGCTATGGCTGGAGGCAAACATTGACCACAGTCCTGGAAAAATGTGTGATGAGAGTTTAATACTTCACTCTGCTTATCTTACAAAATACACTTGCTCAAGTGCTAAAAGCATTTCACTAAATCAGAGCTTAATGTTAAGCATATTACCAGTCCTATATTAGTATATGTTTTAAGTGTTTTGCTAGATCAGCTCTGGAAAACATAAGCTTGTGCTTATAGGGCTAGAGCATTGATTCCAAGTACATTTTTTAAAAAGTTAAAAAAAAAAAAAAAAAGCATGTGCTTACCTTAGCACGAGTTGTACTCAGAACACTTGTGACAGCTATGTATATCATTGTATTGAAGTGTTTGGGCCAAAATATACGTATATAAGCTGTTTTCCTGCAGTTCAAACTGTAGTCAGTGAAAATATTAATTTGAATAAATTTCTGCTAGTGACAAGATCCATAGTACCATATTGCCCAATTAAGCTATGGAAATGGAGGCACAGCTAGCTGTGAAATTAATTTCCAACCTTTTGTACCACACTTTCATAATCTAAAAGTATATGAAAGATGAAATTGATGTCAATCAGCAGGTCATTAGCTTGTATTCTCACTTGAGGAAAGAGTTTGACCAAATTAATATTTCACAGAATTTTATTTTTTTAAGTTAACTCTTTCCAGAATCTTTCACATGCTGCTTTTATTCTCACAGAAAATACTTCATGTGCTACTTATGGTAAGGCTGCTCTTATAGTGGCATTACTGTATTGGAGAATAAGGGCCCCGATCACGTACAACTCAGGGGCCAGACTTCTGAAGTGTTTAGGGTCTGACTGTGTCCTCCTTCAGCTGTTCCTGAGGGATGGTGGAAGAGGTCACTGCCCCAACTACCCATTCCTGCTGTCTGCTGAACTTCCCGTTCTTCAGACTTGCCCTGAGAGGTGCTCCCACAAGCAGCCCGCCTTGCTCATCTTTGTTAACATGGGCTGGATAAGTAAAGATGAGGGAATGATTGTGTGGGGGAATTGGGGACATATTAAGATCCCGAAGGAGAAAGAGTGTCCTGATGGCTGTAAATCATTTCCCTCATGAACAGGGGAGGAGGAAGTGAGAACACCTTCTCACACATCCAGTGGGATTTACAGCAAAAAATGAGGTGACCCCCAAGAGGCAAAATTACACAAGGGAATTAAACATTTCTGAAAATCTTGCACCTTTCCTACCTTCTCTTTAAGCACCTAAAAACTTTGTAAATTTGGTCTTTAGCTGTTAGTACCTCGAACTCAATGTTTTACCTGAACGTAATTGAAGTTTGAGCAAGCTGAAGCCAATCCTCACACTTTATTTTAGTCAATAAACAGTGATATAGGGAGAGGGAGGGATCAAAATCCATCTAATATTTCTCTTCTATTACCCACAAAATGTTTTAATAAAGGTACAAATAGTCCAAAAGTTAGCAAAAAGAAATCGCAAAAATTATTGCGTATCTTCTTCATAGTAAGAAAATCAGAATGTAATACTTAATCTGAAATGTCATGATGGCCTCTGTTCTGGTTTAATGGATGTTAAAGTCCAAGTGCAGTTTTATGTTTTGTGCTATTTTAGATAGGACAAGAGGCCCAGAAATCAGAAGTGTCAGAATAACCCTGTTACTATGTGAAGATGAATGAGGTTGGACTTTCAAGATAAGTACATCAATATTTAGCAGCTATGACAAATGTATAATACTCATATCAGAGTCTGGAAACGTACTCAAATATGCAAGTATCCCAAATTTGGAAGATGCATTCAATGTTTTGAAATTAAATTTTTGTGAAGAACAACAGCATTAGTAAACACTTACTAAAATAAATCTCTGAGAACCACTGTATCAATTAAAGTCATTAACTTTGCCAAGTTGTCTTGCCAAAGAGGACAGAATTAAGTCTATAGACCATTAGGAAGGTGTGAATGACAGTCTAGACTTTGAGGAAAATACGGAAGCATAGAGAAGGAAAGGAAAAACGTAGCTGGCATGAGGGGAGGAGGAAACATGAGTTCTTGCTGAAGTTCTTCAGACAAGTAACTAGTTGGTCACAAGCAGGTACTCTGGGGTGGTGTTGGCTCCAACAACTGTTGCCCTGCCCCGATCTTGGAGACCTTATTGGATAAAGAAAGCGTCACCCGCTCTTGGGCCATGTCAGAGGCAGGTGAGCTCTTCTGTTTCATTCCAACACTGCAGAGGGAATTTGGTCTCGGGTTCACATGAAAAGGCTGAGCAGGTGGAGTTGTAAAGGCAAGAATTTGGAGAACAAGATCTCACACTGATGGAGCTGTGGCTCCTGGGAATGTGTCAGTGATGGTTGTTCATGGAGTCTTGTGTTCCCCCTGAGGAAATGAGCTTCAGCTGCCACAATGAGGCTTAGAAGAAGATGATAGAATAAGCCATTTAAACTCTCATTTTACTTATCTAATAACCTACTTCGGCCTGTTGATTTCCAAATGCTTGCTCCTCTTGTTTACCAGATGTTGCATCAGTAAAATCCTTGGACTTTATCAGCAGGCGTTTTTGTAGACTAATCACCCATCATTTGTTATGGTAATTCCTTTTTTCTTGTAACTGAAATAAACCTCCTAGACCCTAGTTTCTGCAACAGTTATGATCATGTGTCAGTTCTTTATAAATTGTGCAAGTGTTCATCCTCCATAGACTTTATTATAACATATAATCTACAAGCTATATAGTTTGAATGTAAGAGAAAATAGCAAAGTGTTTCTTTCAACTGTTAAAAAAATAACAAATTAGATTTTTTTAATGTCAGAACAAAACTATTGTAATTATTCTCTGCCCAGAGCAGTAAGTTCTATAATGTTCTGCTATTCTAGTTATAAAAATCTCTTTCAAATTGCTTACAGAGCATAGATAATATATGTTTGTTACCTTGTCTAGAAAGCATCTGACCAAAATTTCTAATGAAAAAACAGCTGCTTGCATTGTAAGAAACTAGGAGTTATTTGGACAATACATTTTAATATTACTAAATTTACTTACAGAAATTGTAAGTTAATATCAGATTAAATACATCCCATAAACTGGATGTATGTTTGAATATACATGTATGTTTACATGTATATTCAGCTTCATAACAAAGCAGATTATATAGAAATTCACAATACCTAGACTGTAATTGTGAAAGTTCCTCTTCTTCTGGCAGATGATCAGATATTGAGGAGATACATATAAATATCTGCTCATAACATTAATCTATTTTTTAGTTCACATGTGTAAAGTTGTGATCCTTATTTTTGTGAGGCTTTTGATTGCTGCTTTCCACAGATAACCTGGTGGATCAATTCCACTAGAAAAATGGCACTAAAAGGTGGCAAAATTAATTCTATTCAAATCTTGACATTCATAGTGCGTATTTCGGCTCACCCTGGATTTGATTCCATGTTATTTGGTCCCACTGTATTGCTAAAGATAGAATGATTCTCACCTCTGCTGTTTGACACTACATCAAATAATAGGAAGGTGATTGTAGTTTTCTGTCACTTAGTGTGAGACAAATTAAGGTTTGGTCTGAAATAAACTGAACAGGTTTTTAGTCCAAGCAGAAAAATAACCTGTTAGTTCTTGGGAAATAAATGTGTTTCAGAAGAACATGGAAAATCTCTTCCATAGCTAAAAAAAACTCCAAAAAAATGCTTATAAAGTGCCCACAGGTTTTAGTGTGCTTGTTTATTATGAGACGAAGAAGCTGTGAGTCTTCTTGGGACAATATCTGCATTATCTGTGTTTTAATACTTTAATTTCAGGTCTTCCTGGTACAGAAAGTGCTGACACAGATTCTGTATCGAGTCTTGAACTGCACTGTAACAGCAAATGCCATCCTAGATAAAAGATTCTTCTTGAAAATTGTACCAAGAATATGCCAACTAGTATATGCAAAAAGGATCAGGATATTAATTTAACCTGACTAGGGAGTAGATTATACTATAAATAGGACTCTGAGACTGCATCTACTGCAAGGCTGGTCATTTCCTACAAAATCCTTTGCACATATATTTGCCCTAATCCTGTAATGTGATCCCCAGTCTAATCCTTACACCTAGCTATTATAGTATACTAATTTTGCTATGCACAGAGAATTGTGCATACATAAAGCTTTACTTGCTCAGATCCATTGCAGGATCAGAGCAGAGGCACTGTTTACAGATTGAATGTATATAAGTACATAAAGGATTTTATACAGAAGGTAAGCTAATTCTTGGAAATACTGAAAATAATTGAGAAAGGTCAAAATCTGAATAAAACCAAGGATTCTCCAAACTCAAAGTGTCATGTGTACTAGCACAACCCGTTTTGGAGCTGCCGGGATTTCAAGATTGTTTCAGCCAAAGTCCAAAAACAACCTTTTGTTTCAGCCCTGTTGGGGGTTACTTGGGAGAATGGCACGCAGAAACAAGATGGACATGATTGCAGCATAGAAGTCACCTTAATCCTAAATTCCATATTCTTGCAATTGTTTCAGTTACAGACAAAAAGACTACTTTTTTCTTTTTTTTTTTTTCCCTGGGCCTCTGCACAACTAAGCCCTTCTGAAACTCCTGCTGTTCTCTCTTAGACCTGGTGTGCTGCTCACTCTTCTCTGCAGAGGTATCATCTCCTCCTGCTTAACCCTCTTTTGCCTGATGTCACATATATTGCACCACAGATTTCGTCTAAAGCTTATTCCAGTACCAAACATGGTAACTTTCACCTGTTAGATGTTTCCTTGTAATTTTCCTTTTCTGTCCTCCTGCTTAGGATTTCTGTGCCAATAATGACTGAATCTTTTTTTTCTCTCCAAACTAACAATGGTACTTTTTTTTTTCTTGCAATGTTCTTTCTTTCTATCTCTTTGCAGTGTATCGCTTCACAAATATCTAACTCAAAGTGTACATTCGGTGAAGACACATATTTAAGAAAGTCTTTCCAAAATAAGGGTAAGGTGTATGTTTTTCTAATAAAAATGAAAACAGAGGTAGTTAATTTATTTGTAAAGATCTAGAGTATCGTGTAGGTAGAAAAACATGACACGTGACTACTGAAGCATCTCTACTAGTTCTCATGTTTAGATGGCCTCATGAGAAGAAGAACTAACAAAACCCTTCTTAAGGCAGGAAAGAAGTTGATGAGTTGGAGAAGATTAAAAAGCAGATCAATCAGTATTAAGGCTGATCTGTTATACCCTTGGTGGATCAGGTTACCCTCTTGTTCCTTAATTACAGTTATCTGTTGTCTTCTGAAGAACTTCTGATGTAGAAATAGGATTTACTGCACATCTAATTTTTTTTTGGGTGGGGGGCGGTATTGGTTTTTTAAATTATAATGTAATTGACTTAAGCTTGAAGAAAAATATGGTGATTGGTATAATAGAAAATTCATGTGACCTGAACAGTAGTTAACAAAAGTTTTATCTAAAAGCTGTGGGAAATGGTTCCTATTGCTTTTCATATCTTTCAGAAAGGACATATATATTGCAGTATCTTTACTAATTTACATACTGTAGTTGATGCAAGGATTCTTGCAATGTCTAACCCACTTCAAATATTTTAAAATTGGTATTTTTCTTTTCCTCATTCTCTCCTCTTAGCTCTTTCCTTCCTTAGGAAACAAGCTGTTTTTACACTCAGTGTGCTAACAAATTTACAATTGCCTCAATTAATTAAGTGAAATACATGAAAGATTATCATGGGATACCTTCCCTGCTTTGTCTTCAAACTTTTCAGCTTGACCAGTTAACCAATAATAAGATCTTTGCACCATTCTGTTTACAGGTTGGTTTACACACCACCAACTCCTCCCCCATATATTGGTAAACTATATATATATATATATATTCATAAATTTTTTAATACCATACATATACCTGTGGTGTGTGGGGAGTTATATGTATGTAAATACTTGTGTTTTGAAAGAAAGAAAGGAGCTGAGATGTAAACCAAAAATGGATAGCATTGCTTCTAAATTTGAAAGACTAAAGAACACTTTTGTATATATGTGATGTAGTTGGCTCTGGTTTGTATAGCTTTAACACACTGTGGTTAATGCTTTGTGCTATGTCTTGAAATACTTGTATTACTCAATTTTAGGTAACTAGCCACTAAGATCACGAGGTTTTTTCGTAGATTTCTCTTTTTGGTAACCATACCACTGTACTCATACTCGGGCTCCTGAATGAAAAATGACAACAATAATGTCTGATAAAAAGATAGAAAATAAACTCCAGACTGTTTGAAAACTATAAAGGGGGGAAGGGGGAACAAACAACCCACCTCTGTTTTCAGTAGAGTTGGCAAATAACTCGCAACTAACTCCTGGCAATACATTTGGTCTTAGTGAGGCTGTATTTTTACTAATAAATTATTGTCTTTTTTTTTTCTTAATGTCTTTACACATTATGGACAGGTATTTTGGAGCTATGGTAATATATTTTGAAGTGATAAACACATCTTTCTGTAACACTTTATTGAAGTTTTTTAAGCCACTACTTCTGACATTTTAATGATACATCAAACACACTTTTTGATCTCTGTGATCATTGTATTTACAGTCTACTATGGCAGAGATTAAAGGCCTCAGTGTACTTTTAAAGTATATGTACATTAAGGTCACATACAACAAGTATTGAGACGGAAGTTATATTTGACCTGCCATGACTATTAAGCCTGAATTCTTACTATGTAAAACAATGCTAAAAGAACTGAAGTTCACAAACATAGTCCAGTTATTGTTTAGATATTATGAAAGATACCTCAAAAAACCACTGATTATATAACAGGAGAAAACCTCAATTTTCCCTGTTGGGACCTTCCTAAACTCAAATTTATTATCTGGCTTCAAATATTGCTGTCGACTCCTGTAAAACTTGTTAACTGCAGCTTTGAGAAAATGTCTTTTTATTGTTCACTTCACACCCAAAGCAAGCCATATTATTGAGTGGTTCCCATATTTACCATAAAAAACCTAAATGTCTAAGAACTTGAACCTATATCTCTCTAGTAGGACGTTTCTATGGGAAAACTATATGTCAGGTATAGCTTATGTATTAATTTTAAATGTATATTAAAAATAAGTTAATCATCATAGCACTAATTTCTGTGTCTTTATGATATGAAGTGATAGAAATACTTGTGCATTATGTGCATGGAACTCCTGAATGCTGTCTAACATGTTTTAGCTATTAGTCTTACATTTTAATATGAGATTTTTCACTTTTTAAATCACAGTAAAATCCAGCAGAGAAGAAGCAATAAAAACTAGTAATGCCATGCAGGCTTTTTATTAATGAATCCTCTGTCAAAGCAAATGCACTGAAAACAAAATTGAAGATGACATCTAGTGAAATACTAGTCTCTGTTTCGTTCTGAGTTTTCTGTGTCTTGGCATTCTTTTGTGACTTGCAGTGATTGATAAAAAATAATGTTGCTGTCATTTACTGCTCTCTTGTCGCTTCATGAATGGCCACCAAAATCTTAATTTGAATTAACACCACAACACTGCTAGGGACCAGCATAAGTATACTGTTTATTACTTTCAGCATTACCTGTGTTTTGCAAATCAGAAATACTATTAAAATAAAAACAGCTGGTGGGTCTCTTCCTGCTCTTTCTTGCCCTGGTGTAAGTCATGAAGAATACCACTGAATCATGTGTTATTTTAGTGATAATGAGGAAGCTTAAGTCCTATTTAAATTCTGTTCCAAAAAATATCAGGTAAGGAACAGAAGAAACTATTTTCCACTTACCCAGTTTAATAATTTAAAAATAGGTTTACTTTTGAAGGAATTTGTGCTAGCTGCTGAGTTGTATTTTCATAATAGTGTTTGGAAAGCGATCATGCTAAACTGAAATTCCACTGACAGGAAATTTAGATGCTTATTTCCCAGTGTGCAGGGGATATCTATGTGGAAGCATAATTTCTAATTAATTTCTGTGGATCTGTGGGGGGAACCACTTTTTACATCTGTGTGTAGGAAGATCATTCTTAAGGCTTAAGAGCAAATCCCATAGCTAGAGCTATGCTTGTGAGTATTGTCTTTATGCAAAGCATCCTACTATAGCTCCTGTACAAACAGTACCATTTCTTACACTTTTAGGCTGAATTCTCCTTTCCTTTCACTGAGTATGATCTTACCTTGCAAATAATTCTGGTTTTGTACTCTGAATTTGAGCAGATAAAAGGTAATGGATTATTTTTTATAATGAAATAGTTTTAAACCTCAGATCATAAAAAAGTGAAGTTGTGATATTACTATGAGGAATATTCTGAACAGCTACATTTGTATTCACTAAGTATTCAAAAGAAAGAATTTAGAACAAAAATAACACTCATCATTAACAGGTGAACTGAACCAGCAACATTGTTTTGAACTGTAGAGTAAATCTACAAGATCCTTTAACATCAACATTGCCTTCAGTGCCACAGTGAGGTAAACAGGCATGCAATGTTTTTCACTTCTGGGAAGTACACAAATAAGCCATTACAGAGTGCCAGTCTATTCTAAATCCAACTTTCTATTTTCTTGCATAGATTTTGAGAAGAAAACTTCTGTTCCCATTTAGTTAACTGTAAGCTTCAGCTTCATCTCCAAAGTGTAGTGTGATGATGATGATGATGATGTTGATTATTATTATTATTATTTTAGGGTTTGGGCTTAGTTTGGTGGGTTTTTTGGTTCTGTATTCTGGTGGAAATCAAACTTGATTCAAACTAGATATTGCTTATTCAGTTTTGGATGCTGATTCTGCGCATAGATGTACATTTCTCCTTCAAGCAATATTTTTCTTATGAACAACAATGATTATTTTTTCCCACAGGACGGTGCTCAATTAATGATAGAACAATTCAGTTTCTTGTTAATTCCACATTGTTTGAAAAGTGGTTCCATAACTTTCTGAACACCAAACATCTCTTGGATGGCAACTACTCATTTGTTTCTACCTTTATGAGACGTTTTTGTAAAACTTTGTTGTTATACAAACATTAACACTATCCACACAATCTTTGGAGATGAGAACTGTAATCCTGCTTTTATGGGTAGGGAAGTATGGAAAGAAACAGAAATTTATAACCTTATTAATTTTGAGATCTGATATAGTTTATTCACTATTGACTCATTTTTGGTTTGACAATGAGAATATCTTCAGATCTTAATTCACCTTCTACTTTCCAGAAGACATGAGGCAGCATCTCCCCTTATACAAATCTGATGCACACTTGAAACCTGGGTCTGTGAATGTATGATGAGCTTTCTAACTGTACAAAGGCCAAATCAATATTGTACAGACAGTTATCATTCTATGTAGTTGAACAATATGAATAGTGAAATTAAACCTGAGGGGTGTGACTTCCTACATATTTTAAAAGGAAATGCAAAAACGTAAATTGCAGCCTAATATACTGGTGCTATCTGTACAACTAGAAGTTTTTGAATCTACCACATTGATTTTTCTGTACATTAGTAAATGGTGTGTCTGTGAACATCCGTAAGCTTCCATCCTTTATTTGCACCAGCACAAAAAAGAAATGAGGCTTTTGCCAAAGCGTTTCATAGGTGTTTGCCAGCAGCAGAGGAAAAGTGAGGTTTGAATCTTTAACTTCATTCCAGGTACTGTTATGTATGGATTTTTCTGCTTTCTTGCCCCGTACTTCACTTGTTTCACCCTTTCCTCCCCAAACTGTCCTTGATGCAATCCTGTATTTTCCCCATGCCATTCTGTCTAGCTAGACAGCTTCGGTTTCCTTTCTCAATTTTCACCTTGTTCGAGGTGTTTTGTCCCATTGTTCCAGAGCTGCCTTCCTTCACCTCCTGCTGCTCATCTTCTATTTCATTCCCTTTGCATCTAATTCAGCTGGGATATATTTCCCAATGGCCTTTTTGTTTTTTGCTTCTCCTAACCACTTCTTTCCGTCTAAAACCTCGAGGGTTTCCAGGTTCCCTGCAGAGCTCTGGCTTTTCCTTACTCCAACATCTACTTCCTATTTGCTGTTATCTCTTTCATCCTAATTACTAATCATGTCCCAAGCCCATTCCCTAGTATGGCTCTTCCTTTACCTTATGTTCCAGTGAGCTTCTCCTTTATTTGCTGAGATTTCTTAACTTCTACTTTTCCTTCTAACTTGAATCTTGAAAATGGCTGGGGTTATTTTTATTATATTTTTTTTAGCGGAAACGTTCCAGAGATATGTTCTGTCTGAAGCAGATTGCTGTGTTTGGCAAAACTTTATACAATAGAAAACATGATCATATACTAGGAATTTCTGGCAGATATGTAATCACGTGTAGGTCTCTCAAACTCACGTAAGAGATGAGCAGCCCTTACTGGGTCAGCCAAAGGGTCTGTCTAACTCAATATCATTTCTCCACTGTGACTAACAGCAGATAGTGGGGGAAGAGCATGCTAACGAGACGAGTATTGTAACCCTTTTTCTTGCAATTTTCCCAGTCTATAGCAACTTAGTCACCTCCCGAGGCAGAGGTGCTATCTTTGTATTTAAACTTTGACCCAGACTGTCCCTTGCTTTGGCAGGGCTTCAGTTATGCAGCTTTGTTCTTGAAAAGTTCTGTTGTTGGCTTATGCACAGCAAAAGAAAGGGGCCAGCATTTCTTTAAGCAGAATGATCGTTTGTTAGGATAATACTCTTAACACACACTACTTCAAACTAAATTAGCCTGTTCGTGGCAGATGAACAGCAGGTTGTCATTCTTTGCCCTTTCTTAGTAATTTCAAACTCTTTCAAAATTCCTCTTTTTCCATTGGATGCCCAGGTTAACAAACAAATAAGTGGATGGCAATTTCAAGCACAAAAGTAAGCTGTAGGCAATCCTTTCTGACTGTTAATTTGATTTTTCACTGACTGTTTTTATTTGCATAATTGTAGCAGGTAAGTCGAGGTCAAGTGCTTATGCCAGGGAAGCAATAAGCAGCTCCTAACCTCTTGTATTATGAGGTAATTAGTGGTACTGTGGAATATTAATAAAGAAACTTGAAAAATATGCTTTTGGTTAAATTATAAATGAAGAAAAGAAGGTGTGCAATTGTGACCAGAAATGCTACAACATGCTGCTCCTTGCAGATGTTGTATGCAAAACTCTCTGCCCATGCCCTCATTTCTGGGTAACTAGCAATATCTAAAAAAGATTATACAGTGCATCAAAATGCAATGTGCTATGTTGAATGCCCAAGCAGCTGTGGATAAGTGGGAGGAAACGTATGGCTGAGATTATATTTTACATACTGTTGAATAATTTGAAACAGCAAACCTGATTTTCTTAGATAGTGCTTCTGTTATAAACGGTAATCCCCTGTCTAAATTTCATTTGCAATGTAGATGCTAATGGCAACCTGCAGTGTAGCAGAAGTGCTAATAGTCCTTAGTTTCTCTGCTCTGGTACTGACTTTCTATAAATTTTTTATATTTTATATTCTGCAAAATGCTCCACAGTAAACAAAGACAGGAATACATGGAGTGGGCTATTTACCTGAAGTGGATATAGTTTTATACACAAAAATCAAAGTTAGATTTCAACTCTTGCTTACCTGTCCTTGCCAGCAAAAATATGTAATATTTTAGAGACAGTGTCTAGGTATTCTAGATGTTAAAATTCAAAATTAATATAGCAGAACTGAAAGCTGGTTTACTGAAACAAGGTAAAAATCACCTGGGTTTGTATTTTACCTTTTCTTAAACATTAAAAAAAAAAAAAAGAGGAAAAAAGAAAACAAGAGAAAAAGAAAAACCAGTCTCTGACTATTCAGACTCCCTAGTTTGTGTTTTGCTAAAAGCTTAAGAAATAATTTTTCAGGACTTGACCACAAACTTTCACCTGCTCCTTCACCTCCCTTCTAAATACTCTCAGCTGTTCTGCCTCTGCTTTACTGAACTTCTTGTTCTCTGCTCACTGAAATTTCAACCTGCTAAATTTGTCTACTTTGAACTACTCCAGACTTAAGGCTTCTGTGTTTTGCAGCTAACGCTCTGAAATTAAGTACCAGTCTGTATTAAGAAGGATTACTCTTATGAGTAAAATGTTGTAGAATATGCCAAATTCAAGTGCAAAATAGGATGCTACACTTCAGTTTCTCTTCTTATGGAGTTAGAGGCTTTTTGTTGTGTGCATCATTTTTGTAAAATGTTTCATTAGTTCTACTTCAGAAAAGTTGGGGGGGTGCCATTTTGTGTTAAGTAGAACACAAATGTATTTTTTTAAAACCTTAATTGTTACCAATTGGTCATAGTACATGGCTATCGTCATAACCCATTTATAACAGTATGCCATGATTGCAAGTATTTGTAAAGCACAGCAAACTTCCTTCCCCTTTCCTGAAGTTCTCAGAGTTGAAGAGGCCTTCAGCATGTTCCCTTACAAAGAATTTGATACTGTCCCTCCCTCTTGTGCATCACCAGGTTTTTATTGTTGGTAGAGCTCTCACTGCCATTGCTATTTCCTCCTCCTGGCCAGTGGTGAATACACTTCAATAACTGTAATTTGCGTTCACCATTGTCAACACGAAACATGCCACATAACTCCTCTGGCAGCTATCCATCATTTCTGGGGTGTGTATTTGCATAATTTTTTGGTGGTGTTTTGGGGTTGTTTTTTTTTTTTTTTGTTTGGTTTGGTTTGTTTTTTTAAGTCCTAAGATTTTATTTAAACATTTTCTACCTGATGGTTTTTAAGAAATTTCTTATTAAAGCTCTAAACTTACTGAAGCTGCTATGTCATAGAGCTCTCAAAACAGCATGGTGGTTACAGCTCAGACTTTGTGTTGTGTGTGAGGAAGTACAGTATTAGCCACTTACAGGCTGATGGAGTCTTTAAATGGCAACCTGACTCCCCTGGAAAATGGTAACTCCCCCCTCCCCCCCCCCCCCCTTTTCTGGGGATTT
>JANZLQ010000078.1:4910662-4929661 GCA_026212715.1 Elanus axillaris | reverse complement strand
GGGTCCCTGCTAGCTCAAACCATTCTATGATTCTATGATCTCCTCCTGCAGAAGTCCATGGGATATGTATTGCAGACAAATGTGGAATATGCTGAAATTCTTATCAGGTAAGAAGCCTGGGTGGGATAAAAAGACAAATCTGAGGGGAAATTCAGATATCTGGTAGTTCTAGGTTTGAGTAAAAGGCTAGCAGGTTGGACGATCTAATTTATACCTTTATTCTGGCTCTTGGGGCACTCATGAGGCTGAGTAATTAATTTTCTTCCATCCTTGAATTGAGATATTATGTACACCTAATTTGCAAGGGGGGTCTGAAGAATATCTAATGCTTGTAAAACATTTTGAAGATGTACAGTGCCTTGCAAATATTAGCTACTATTCCTTATTACTAAGAAATTATTTCTTTCCCAAATCCATTAGTTCTATTATTTAAATAGAACAGAACTAAAACAATTTTTTTCTCTTTTGGTTACTGCTGTGAATGACTATTTTTTCAGATATTTGAATTAAGCTGTCAAAACTTAAAAAAAAAAATAATCCTTTTTACCCTGCTTAAACCTATACTTTCCAAGCTGTCTTGGAGTGAGTGGCCAATGTCACCAACATAATGTTAGAAAATTGTCAATAGGTCTCAAGCCTGATCTCTGTTTAGCTGAGCAGTAAGGTTGTGCTAAGTTCCAGTGACTTCTGAAATAGTACTGCCTGTTTGCGAAGGTGTGCAATTACAACTGTTGCTACATATCATCCACAGAGCAATAATGAAGATATAATATTCTTTATGCAATTTTAGCTAAACAGAGATTTTGGGATTCTCAGTTCTGATGCCAGTTGTGCTTGGAGATGCTTTATGGTTTCTACTGTAGCTACATGTTCTCCAGTTATCATTACCAAATCAGTTGAAACAGAAGCAGGTTGTAGAAGCGGGTTTATTTCCACGTTTTTTCAAATTTTGTCCATGGTATTACTGTTACTTCTCACCATTTTGTGCCTCAAATATTCTTTTATTGTCTGCTTCTACGTTTTTGCCAATTGTATTTATCCATTCTTTCTGAATGCAGTCATTTTTTAAAACATCACAAAAAGAAACAAACTGTCCTGTCACCATGAGCATTCTTTTCCCCCCCCCCTTTTTTTTAATTCTAGCTACTTCATTGAACTTATAAAGTTGCAGGACTTATGTTTTCTTTCTTTCTACCTCATAGAGCCAGCTACAATCTTTGGTTTTGTGAATGCTCCACACTCCCTTTGTAGGAGTCAGAGTGATGGATAGATGGGATAAATCTGTGAAATAAATAAATGGAAGACCAGAGCCTTTTATTTGCTGAAGGCTGTCAAGGCTTAAGCTGAAAATGCATACATACTACTCTTTCAGAAACTCAATGTAGAGAAATCACTATGATGGACCTATTAGAAGGCGTGTCCCTGGAATACTCATTTTCCTTTTTCTTCCTTTCCTTGACTTCTGAAAGTATTTTCTTTTTTTACATCTATTTCATACTATTCAGGGTATCCTTCCATATGTATGATGCTTTTTTCACTTTTGCATGGAGACTGGGTGCACATGGGCAGTGAAGAGCAGGATTACAAATGCCTTCGTTGTGACCCACATGGTTTCAACATGCGCAGCTGGCTGCCAGTCCAGCTGTTGTTCAGTTGCCATATCCACCATTCTTGCTTAGGAAAAACTTAATTGGTTACTTGCTGATAAAGAAGCATACTCAACCCTGCTGAATCCCAGCTTATCACAGGCTGGGGCTTAGATTCCTCTCTTCTTTTGAGCTATATAAGTTTGTCCAAGCCCACTCTTTAGGTGTTTGTGTATAAATCATATGAATGGTGGCACTGGAAGTCTTTGTCTTCATACATTCTTTAAGATTTCACTAAAAAGGTCTTTAAAACAAATAAAAATAAGATTTTATGTAATCTTACCAAGAAAAATATCTTTTGAATTGTAAAGGAAATAGTTATATCATGGGGATAAATTTCAGAAGTTCACATTTATTTAAATCTTATCCTTTAAAACCTCTGAAGAAGCCTAAGTATCCACAGAACACTGCAGCTCAGCAATAGCTTATTGTTCAAACAGAAATATATCAAAAACTCCTATGCCCATGTGCAGTTAGAAAAATATATATTAAACCCTGAATGGTGAACCTTAAAGTGAAATTTCTATTTGCAAGGCAGTAGGAGAAAATACCTTTTTTTTTTTTTTAACACTTAATACTATAAGCCTTGTTTGTCATCCATTTTTAATAATAAGCTTTCATGTTAAGTGTTGCTATTTCTGCTGTTTCTTGGACAATTTCATACAGACTTTCGGATCAGGATGTGCCATAAATATCAGAGTATAAATAACCTGTCATTATACAGACACTTCATAAATAATGCATGGCTGTGACATGAATAAGCATGCATAACTTGCTAGGTACACTTTTGAAACATTGATAAACATAGGCAACAAAAATTTGTAAAAATTATTCCCACCTTTGCAACACCTACACACTGGTGTAGTAAAAAGACAAAATGGAAGTTTGATACATAGAAACAAAAGAGTACTCTCAGACATTGTTAGTTGTAAATGCAGACCATAATTATAATTGTTCTTTCAATCTATTGGGATGCTAGGTGAGAATATAACTACACCATTATTCAATCAATTTAAGAATAAAACTGATATATATCCCACTTCTGAAGATCATACTGTTGACTAGCAGTGCTTTGTGCAGTATTCTGTGCAAATTTGGGGGGTGCGTTATTGCCAGA
The DNA here is from genome assembly GCA_026212715.1 of Elanus axillaris. Classification (NCBI taxonomy): domain Eukaryota; kingdom Metazoa; phylum Chordata; class Aves; order Accipitriformes; family Accipitridae; genus Elanus; species Elanus axillaris. The sequence continues at coordinate 4,926,898 of JANZLQ010000078.1, read as the reverse complement.
TGACACATATCAAAATGCAAAAAGTAGCATTTAAAAAATAATTCTGCTCAAATATTGATTAAAAATGCCACTTAATTATTTCTTACTGTTATTGATTTATCATAGAAGATAACTTTCATTTTGGTTTGTGACTATGAATCCTGAGTACTTCTTTGTCAGTATTTAGATTTCTTAAATATATTTTATATGGAGAACTTATTAATGAAAAAAAAAAATCCCTTTGCTTGTTATCTCTTCCACTGATATTATGTTCCTTTCGCTCCTGAAATTCTGTAGACTGTAATGTGTTCTCCCTGAAAACACGTTGATAGTTTCAATAGTTTATCTTCGTGTGTGCATTTTTGTTTTAAACAATACATAATTTAAAATAATGCAGGCAGAGACAAAAATGTGCATGACATTATTATAAACAACACAGGAAGAGGAAAGTAATGCAAGCTGTCTAGAATAGATACTGTAGAATTAAGGCAAAAAAGATAATGTGTAGAAGAAAAGGCAGAGATAATGAAGTATGTGAGCTGCTGTGACCACATGCCTATTTTTAGTGAGTATTGCTATTTCTGTCTAATGTTTACTATGATTAAATCTATGTGTACTGTCACATAATTATAAAGCCATTTTGCCCTTGTTGGCTAGCCATTTCATGCCTTAATGTTATTTCTTAATTTTTAACTAGGAACAATGGAGTTGAAAAGGTGTATTATGCTGTAGTCAAAAAAAGATCCCAGAAAATATAGCTGAAAGTCTCTCACAAAGCTGTAACCCAAGTTTTCCTAAATAACACATACGATTATGTCTCAGAGTCTTTCAGCCCTGTTAAATGACATGGAGAAAATTGATTTTAGTGGAGAACAAAAAACATTTAAATATCTTGCAGCATGCATGTCATTAAGGAGGCATGTATTATGCTTTTATTCAATCAACTGCAGTTACCACCAAATGATGCCATGTCTAATTTATGGTATACTACTGCTGAAAACCAGGATTGTGGCATACCTTTCACTTTAATGACATGCAGGGCTCCAAATGCTCCAAATGTTTATCACTACTTGATCATTCCTGTTTATTGTCGTGTGTGTCAAGACATGCTTTTAGAAATTAAAGCAACACTATGCACCTACTTTCCTGTACAGCCACATTATCGATTTAGCTTAATTATAGTGTAGAAAAATTGTTACCAAGGCATTCTATTTATTAGAGGTTTTTCAGTGCTGAAAGAAGTAACAGGAGCCAGCAACAAAGTGAAAGTACCCTTCTAAGTGTTTCCAAAAATTGTAGTAAAAAAATATCCAAATGTACACATGGTTCTTGAGTACAGCAATATTTCTATACCAGACAGTGCTATGAATGATAAATGGGGGGGGAAATCATCTGGGATAGATCGCATTGAAAAGCATAATAAAATTCTACACTTTTAGAAAACAAAGTGAGGCTCTGATTATTTTGTCAGAGCACACATCCTATACTCTGTGTCGCAATTGCTGGTGTTCAGATTCTGTAGAGCAGTTTGGTTCCTTTGATATGTGGCCTTATTATCAGCACTGAATTCTCTCACAAAGTTGTTGTTCTTTTCCTTCTGCTTTACCATCACACCAAGGGTCTTCCCACTTGTCTGTCTGCAGGGAGATTTAGGATGGGTTTCTGTATCTATTTCAGATCCCAGGGGAAAGAGGACATCTCAGAGATGATAAATCACATTTCTTGCGCTTAAATTGCTTACCAAAGCCCTGATTTAGGAAAGAACTTAAGCACAAACTTGACAGAAAGTGTATGTCAAAATCTTGTGTCTTTTTTGGTTTTTGGTTTTGTTTGTTTGGTTTTTTCCCCTCCCCCTTTAATTTCTACTTGAGTAGAAGAGGAAGGACATTGCATTAAGGGATGAGATTTTTTTTCACTCCTGACTGTGGCCCAAGCTTTTGGTTTACTAGATTATGTCTACTCAACTTATTTACTTTTGTTTTTTGAAATGTGGACCTTTGTAATATAGATATTGCTTCCCATTATTTCAAGGAGAAAATCTTAGATGTTACTTTTGTGGTGATTAAGTCTCTATTTTTTACCCCACAAAAAAGATGGTCCTCCTAATATAGCTGCCTGATTATTTTTTTAACTTTTCCATGTTATTTAACTCAATAAACTTTGTTGTTTGCAAGTTACTCCAAGTATGTGTTGCTTTGACCAAGATATAAATTTGATGATTGGATCTTTATTGTGTATGTATGTATAAATACATATGTACTTTTCACAATGTCATTTTGTATAAAGGAATTTTTATGAAACATTTGAAATGAGGCTGTGTAAATAATAGATTTTTTAATTTGGGGAACCTAACAGAATTTAAAAAAACCCAAAACCAAACAGAAAACATTTTTGGCTATTTAAAATGTGTTGTTTAGGGCTTTTATGAAATAGTTTAAAAAAACTGTGTCTATTTTTAGATCCTTTCACCTTTAGATCCTTTCACAAAAGAAAACTCTATTTTGAGGAATATTTCCCAGTCACAGTCTCTGGGATGAAACCAACCACAAAATTCAACCAGTACGTGGAATTAGTTCGAGTTTATGTAAAGTCATTCATGGGGCCTTGTTACTTACCATTCTTCTTGTTGTTTGTAGTTTAGTTTTTGCTAGGCTTAGCTTCAGTTACAGAATACGTCAGAAACAGTGTTCTGGCATACACTGCATCCTAGGGTTATCTTCTGCACTTCGGTATGGCTCAGTAATGATGGAATAATATCCCCATGGCAATTACACTAAGTAGCATTGTTGATGTATTTAATACTTTCTTATCTATTTTAATACAGTATAGCAGCTGGAAATGGGAGACAACCTGCCATCAACAGAGCAGCCCTGTGTGGTGTGTTAGCACTTCTATGAGAGCTATATCAATGGTAGATCACAATAAATACAAGTAATTATATGAAGTTTAAGAATGTGTCAAAGTGAAGATAAATAGATAATGGAATGGTCATTTTCTGCTTCAGATTAATCTAATAGATTTAGAACTAAAGAGTCCTAAATGACAATAGAGTCCTGAAGAAAATAAATCCATGTCACATAGTTATTGTTGTTTCATTTAGATGTAGATACAAAATTTGTTTAGAAAATGAGTGTACTTGTGGATATATAACTTGGATTAGATTACATTTTTATGAATATACTTTTAAAAACAAATTTAATAGAAAGTAATTTATCACAGAAGTATTCTTCTTTGGTATATAACCTTGAAGAAGAAGGTAAAAAGTCTGTGAAAACAGACTTTAAGGAATATAAATATTAATAGTGGTCATAAATCCACAGATTTGGGTAGGTTCTAAATGCTAATGGAGATTAACATGATTTTCTTGTCTAGTCTATATGTTGCTGTGATTCTCTGTATTTCTGAATATTCAAAATTCAGTGAAATTCTCTCCCCCCAAAAAAGCAAGATGCTTTTTTTAAAAAAAATAAAAATACTGTTAATGTATGGGAGTTTGCTTTCAGTTATTTTGGTTTGGTTTTTTTTTTTTTTTCATTTCCTTTCCATACAGTTGAAGTTTTGAGTCACATACTAGCTGCTGCAATAGTTAATTACCTCAGCACTGAAGATAGCTCTTAAAAGCTTCTTCGTGGAACTTTCCCCAGCACTATGCATTGACATAAGCAGGAACTATCTCAGGGCACTGCTGCTTGCCAGTTCAGCTCCAGTTTAGTGAACAAACATTTTATTTCTCTGAATTGCTGTGAGAACATAGACAACTGTCTGGATGAACAATTCACAGTGAAACCAGTGTTCAGCAAATACAACTGTTTTTTGTTTTTTTTTTTTTTAACTGCATGTGAAATGCCTGTGATCAGATCACACTGTGCACATATTCATTATTTGAGAAGTTCCACACTTGGGCCTGTTATTTTGTTTATCTTCCTGAGCCTGATTGCGACTTCGGGAAGGCTCCTTACAGGCATAGCGATTAGCAAGATTGGGCCCAACTTATCTGCAATTTTGATCTGTGTCCCAGTGCAGAGCCCAGGTATCTGCTCATCAGTGTGATTGAGGAATTCACAGCCTCTCAGTCATTACGTTCACGGTTCCAGCTGCGTAGGGTGAGATAAGCTATGTTTTCTTGAAGCACGCATGACATTTCTGTAGAAGGGGACAAAAATCCTTTTTTCAGGTCATGAGAGTCTGTCTTTCATGTATAATTCCAGCAAGCTAACTCTGCTGGAGAATGATTTTAAATGCATTTCAGTTTCACAAACAACAACAACAGGGCCAGAGTCTGCAACCATTCCCTTAAGCCATGGTCTAATGATTATTGCACAAACAGCCATGTTGATTTACAGTGTTTGTACTCTCTCGGGGGTGATTAGTATCTTCACAGCGCAGCCAGCATAATGGATCTTATTAGTGTTCTTGATATGTTTCTGTGCAAAATCAGCCAACATAGTTTAATTTACCTTCTGCAAACTTTGTAGTGAAATGGTGAGGAGTGCTCAGATGCTCTTTCTGCTGATTGAAACAAGACGTCATGGTTTCACCGGGTGAAGACAGATTCAGGGAGGAAGGCAACAATTCGGTACTGATCATGTTATAATGACTCTGTTTACTACCTTACGCCATTAATAATTCCCTTCATTTCAGTGGAGCCATTTTCAGAGCAGACATACGCTAAGCCAGAAATGATGAGGATGGACGATGGTAGTAAATGATCGATGTGTAGCTCTGTTTCTACACATCGTGGTGTCTTCTGCTACTCCCAGTAGAATCCTGGAAGAAGAAAAGTGGCTACTTCTGTGGTGCTGCTTTTCTGCTGTAGAGGCAGGCAGGTAGTTGGAGAAAAATAGTAAGGAGCAACTGAAGCCTCCATTCTCTATCATATATCATTGACTGTGACTGAGAAAGAAAAGGAAAGGGGTTAGCACATCTTTCTTTCCTATTCTCTATTTCCTTCCCTAAATTCCAGAGACAAGGGATGATGGAAACCAGGTTTTATATCTTGGAGGGAACACATACTAAGTGCTCGGAACTGCCTGGTGTAGTTATTGCTGCCTGTTACCCAAGGGAAACTGAGAATTGCAAGATGCAAATCCAATTCAGCATGAAGGAGGAATGCAGAATATGGCCCATTTATTTTTAAGTTTGAGGAAATAATTAAAGCAAATTTGTTGTGGTTTTCACCCTGCTCTAATTACAACACAGAACACTTCAAATGTAGTTATTGCCAGATCTATTTGCATATTCAGTGTAAATTAAAATAATCATCCTGATTATCTGTCAAGATATATGTAAAGTGATCATAAAATAGATGGAATACAGTATTCATTTTCTTTCTATAATATGTTGCCTAAAACTGAAGTGTTATAGTCCCAGGAGTGATATATGGATAAATATTAATCTATGAACTTGATATTACTTTTTCACATCATGCTTGTAAGTCACAAGAAGGTACATAAAATGTTTCATTCTGGCTTTGTCAGTTTTGAGCAGAAAGGCTATAAATCTGTGACCTGTCACTATGATCCCTAATAACTGAAGAGTGTAGTTAAGAAATTGAGTTTCTAAAGAAATTATAGTCCCAGCATACTGAGCTAAACTTGCAAGTTTCTTTTAAAGGAGGTTGAAAATGTAAAATGAAAGTCATGGTAAGGAACACATTCATTTTAAAATTATTAGTAAGGGAATAACTAATATTTGCCCTTCCACCATTTGGATGTATGGTGACAGTGAAGAATCTGGCTGTAGAAAGTCATAAATGAACAATATATCCATCTGAAGTCTTATTATTTAGATTCTGCATGGTATTTAAAAATCTTAGCTTTTTTTTTTTTACTTAAATATGTTTGGAATTAAAATGATATTGCTGAAAATTATTTTGGTGGAAAAAACAAAGCTAGTTACATCACTTTCAACTGAGTAAACCTCTGTTTTAAAAGAAAAAAGTATTTTGCCTATGCTCTAAACATAGTCATTTTGATGCAGAAAACAACTATGATTTTTTCCATTGCCTTCATTACCTCCTTTCGTTGCTTCTCCATTTCACCCCAAATGGATTTTTTTCAGAGATGTACACAATGTAAATTTAAGGCAGAGATTTTTCTAGACCTGCTTGTTCTTAAATTACTGGTTTAAAAAAAGGTGGGAATAAGGACACTGGCATATCTATTATGCTGAATAGCAAACTGTCAGCAGTGATGTACATGCAAAAGATGAAGTAGGAACAATGGAAAAATACATTAGAAATTACTGGCTTTTTATTAATCTTTCTTGCCGGTTTTCTCTTGGTACAACTTAATTCTTTTTTAGTTGAACTTGTTTACACAGGATTAGGATAAATTTTTTTTTTTAAATTCTCTGTACTGAGTAAAAAGCTTAAATCTGCAAACTGACATGTAAGATAGTCATGTATACTCATGTAAACAACATTTTGTGTCTCTGAGTTCCCAGTAAACATCTCTACACATATTCTTAGATTTACAGCATATGTAGTTTTGATTACAAATGCGATGAATGCAGGTACTAAACAAAGCACAGATATTCACAGTTTCATTGAAGAAAATGGGAAATATGTCTGCTGTTAGTAGCAGGATTTAGCCTGTTCAGATTTCATTTAATTTATTTTTGGCAGCAGAATTAGTCTCTGCTTCTCTTCAAATGTTAAGCTCTGTGCTCCTGCATCCTGGTGTAAGTAGAGGAAATGAGCAGCAACTGGAATGGTCTTATGCTGGCTGGCATTGGGAGGAAACAGCTCCTGGAAACTGCCTTGGTAAAATACAGAGCAGAACAGCACCATGCAGAGCCTAATGTAATACTTGAGGTTTTAAGATTAGGGTGTAATCACTGGACTCGTTGACTTCCTAAAAGATGTCTAAAAGGTCTTGTATTCTGAGGTTTGTAAAATTTTCTAGGTTTACATTTTAGCTAGACTTCAGGGGGTTTTATAGATAATTGCATTGGTATTTAGGGGGGGTGTTAGATTTTATTTAGTAGAAATTGCCAAGTTCATATATTTTTGTCATCTTCTTGAGGTATGCAAGATTAAATTAGGAAATGAACATAAATCCGTAAACCCCCTCCTTTAATCAACGTCATCAGCCAATTCTTGTGGAGTTTCTTCTGAGGCACAAAAATATTGCTTATACAGTTTGATATGAAAGATGGGTTGTACTGGTACAAGGAACACTGAATAGATGGACTTGAGTTTCTACATCTTCTCCTACCACACTATTAGAACCAGGTAGATGGAAAGAGAAAAAAAAAGTAAAAGGATTAGTATTTCCTATGAGCAGTCAGGAATTTAGGAAATGCTGAACTCCAGGGTAGAAGAGATACTCTTCCATCCTAGCAGCTGAGATATGAGAGTCAGTGAACAGACATGCCAAACATTATTTCTGGTGAAGCTTGCATCGTAGTATCAGATAATATGTATTTGTGATGGTATCACTAGATCTTGGGTTCCAAACAGAGCAACAAGCAAGGCTGTGCTGGGTTTTTCTATCCAGGTCCTTTCAGAAGTCCAGTAGGCTCAAGCATTGCCTTTCCAGCTCCACAAGTGTTCATAATCACTCCTTCACAGCTCTTATACAATGCCTTTTTGGTATGAAGTTTTGATTTTTTGGCACGGACTAGTTAATATAACAAATCCTATATGAACAGGAGATGAAGAGATAACTATATAGCCTTCACTTTTACAAAGAATATAAATAGAGACTTGCAGAGGTAAGGTTTGCTATCAGTCTTTAAAAGGTGTATTTGTGAGACGCTATCCTTAATGTTCCATCTTCATATATCTGGTTTTTAAAATATCTTTATAGTTGAAGGATAGCTAACTCTTTGAGAAACTCTACAGTTATCACATTTCTTATTAAATGATTTCTTGAAAGATTTACTATATTGAAAAGGAGGAAAATTCCCTTCAAAAATTTTCAAATTATATAAACATTTCCTGGGTTTGATTTTGAGAGTATGTTTTTCTTAGGAAAAAATCAGGAGTAGCTTTAAGGGATTATGTCATGAAGGAGACAAAAATAATATTATGTGGATTAAAGATGATAGAAGATTTGCCTCATTGTAAGGAGAAGAAATGTGTAGATAACAATAGTATCTGCCTCTTACTTACCTGTAAAACATCTGATGCCACATTTAGTGAAGTAGCTGTGTAATGAAAAATTTAGGTGGAGGCTTTGGTCCAAAGATATTCTTTAAGAAATTTTGAATACTGACAGGCTGATCAATTTTAACTGTTGATCAGAAAAGGATATATTTAACGTGTAGGCATGGGAACTGGATGAAGCATTATGGATGACTGTGGTTAAACAACTGCAAATGATCTTTGAGAAGTTCGAGTAGAAAGACTCAAAGCTCTACAGTAATTGATATAGATCAGGATGTAAGTGTCACGCCTTTCCCTAATGTCTTTCTGTTAGGATAAGAGACCTTGTTGGAGAAGAGATGTTGACTTACCAAAAGAAAAGGGATTAGCCTGATTTGTCCAAGACCAGACCGTTTCTAAAAACTCCTGTGGCTGGTGAAAGAGATTGATTCAGCCTATGGCAAATACCCCTTCATCACTGCCTGGGTTAGGCCGCGAACCAAAGGCAGTACTCCACCAGCCCAGCCCACTGAATATGCAGCTTGCTAGAAGGGTTTTATTTTTATTCCTCTGGGTCTTTGAGGAAATATGTGGGAGATAAATGTGTGAGCACAGTCGTGATATACTTGTTTAACAAACATGGAGAACAGGGTTGGATCAGGCAAACTGAATGCTGCAGTCCTGTCCCAATCAGAAAAAACATCCCAGCTCAGGGGGGAAGAACACCGCAGGAAATTGCTGCATAATTAGATCTTTAATTCAGTTATTAATTCAAGGCAAATTCCTTCACTGCATTTCACCTACTAGTAATTGATTTTTCCATGCCGTATACAATGGAATTTAATCTGGGTTTAGGCATAAACTTTGCAGCAGAGGTTTCAAGTCATGTCTTTGAGGTTCTTTCCTATAAAGGTATAAAAAGAGGTTTCTTCTGAATCCACATCTTTCTCATATATAAAATTCAATAAAATGCGACCCTTTTTAATGAAAACATGCAGTTTAATCTACTGGAAATTATTCTGGTGTCTGTCAAACTCCCCCATCTCTTCCTCTGTACACGTTACTAGCAGCTTCTTTGTAGAAGTGTGGAAGATTCAATAGCCTAAGTTTAACGTGTCTTTTGTGATTATTTTAAGGAAAATAACTTGCAAATGAAATAAACACACTAATAAACTACACCACAGAAGAGGGTTTGGTTTTTTTTTCTCCTCTTCTGATTGTTTTTCCTTGCTTCATTTCACACCACAAACCTCTCTAAGCCAGGCTTTTCATATCACCTTATCACTTTGGCTCTTGATGGTAATGATCAGGTAACAAAGTGAAAGGTAGGGGACTCCTGTGTAACTGCTAAATATTTGCTTATGACAGTGGATGTACTTGAGAAGACAAGCCTGTGTGTCATGTTGAATAGTAGCAATTTTGGAGCCAAATGGAGAGAGAAACACTCCATTTTGTAAGAAAGAGGAATGAATAGGTTTTTTGCAAGTCCAGTATATGAAGGTGTCTGTCCATATGTCAAGAGAGTGAAAATGAAACTGTGAACATGAAGGTCAATGTCATATTTCAAGAATACAAATATTAGAAGTAAACTTTTATGTATAAAGTAGATCACAAAATCACTTCTGTTTATAGATATGTTATTAACGTGTCCTACTATAAGCCAAAGAGTAGTTTTGAAAAAGTATTGAGTTGGCATCACTAAGTTGCAATATTGCCTGGCACCTTTGCTGTCTGTCAGTTGTGATTTAGGCATTTGTTAAATTACTTTCTGTACTGTTTCAAAATAGTTAAAAGGTGTCCATTTCTTTTTTAAAAAAATTGAGTTTATTTCATCAGAAAATTTGGAATTTGAGTTTGGAGTTTTTTTCTTTCATCCTAATTCAAACATCTCTTCAGACTATTTAGTTTTTCCAAGTATCATAAGTGCAATGCATTGTCATGCTCGTGTGTCCTTAGTAGCAAGTTAGCATACATCGTAGGTGAAGAGCATTACATAGAATTGAGATATGTTAATACAAGTGACAGCTATGCAGTCACAGCAAGTCATTCATGAACAATACATAAAGATGAAATTACATTTCATTGAATGATTTCATTTATTTGTGGTTTTAAATAACTATGCTTATTAGTAGATAATTTGTGACTAGAGAGGCATTTCCAAGGGGATAATTGTTGTGAGTGTTTTTCCCAGTTCTCAAAGGAAATAGGACTACATTGGTATTCTGAAATAGGAGGCTTAGGGAGCTATGACATTGCTATATCTTCAAATGAGTCTCCAGGACAGAAATACCAGCAATATATTGCAGTAGTGCCACACCATACAAATGGGAAAGATGACCCACTGTGGTAAATACAATTCAAGCATGTCTTAAGGGACTGGCAGAGCCCTGAGAAATTTGTAATTTAAGCAATTGGAAGGAAAAGAAACAATATTATAAAAAGAGGAAAATATGTACATGTGTTGACACAAAAAATAATTGGTCATAATGATCGGAATGGGACAGTGGGTATCCTTCTTGTCTTGCTTTGCCAGTTTGGCTGCATTCATCAACACTGTCTCTAAAAATAAGTTTCTCTTCTGAAACAGTACAAACAACCTTTTAAAAATAGAAATCCTTTTCAGTGTTATGTGTTCAGTATTCTGTGTTAGTGTTATAACATTTGCTGTTAAGACTTCTGCATTTTATTTATAAGAAATGAACACCCTCCCCCTTCGTGCCTCATTTGCCATAGAATGCAAAATTGTGCAGGATGCTGCCGAGTTCCCCAGACCTGCCAAGTTCCACATTCAGTTTTCAGCATCTGATTCTAATGAAGCTGTTCTTGTTTTCAAACCATTTTTTGTTAAGGAAAGGGAATGCAGGTCTGTAGGTGTTTGCTTATGGGATCTTGTTTGCATCTACTTTTACATGAATTATACCATGATTCCACTGAGCTGAAGGAAATAGGAATTTTTTTTTTTTCTCCTTATGTGCACTTTCTGCTTTTCTGATTACCACACGGTGTGTTGTAGGAAAAAATAATATTGAATAAAACCTTTCACCTTATAAAATTTAAAACTTACTGAAATTTAAGGATAAAAAGCAATGTCTGAACATATCCATTTGAATGCATGTTTTTTTCTAAGTTACTCTTTCAATACCCTTTTTTGACATTTTTTTTCTTTCAGATCATGTTACCATGCCACTATGGATTGCTTTGTGGTGCCACATAGGTGCTGTCACTTTTCTGAACTGTTTCTTTAGGTCTTGTGACTGCTACCTGAGTTCTAAACAACCAGTTTAGCAGGACCAGGAAAACTGTTTAAGGAAAGCTACATGCAGACTTTTCTCCTAATCAAGCTCATTATACATGTTCTAATTTTAAAGAGTAGTGCATGATATTGTTCCCATTGAAGCTCATGACCCAACTCCCACTACGTACCTTTCAATATATCATATCAAATATACTTACAGTTTATGCACCAGGCAAAGAACCGAAAAGAATTCAAGTATTACTAAAACATTCACCTTAAACTTTCTTGTATTTTGCAGGTGATGTTTATTTTCTAATATGAAATGCTTTTTCTCCACACACATGTTGTCACAGTTGCTATAGGCTGGGAAATTTTACAGGATGCTACTGAATTTCCAAGATAATCTACACTTCTACAATTAATTTTCAGTGTATTATTTATAATGGTTTACCTTATTTTCAAACAGTATGTGCTAAGGAAATTACACAAGTCTGTATACGCAGAGCTATCACAGACTGTCAGAGGAAAACCCTGCCCAGATTTTAGTCAAACTGCAGGCTTTATTGATCATTAGAATTTTAGGATGTAATTTATTTCACTAAAATATCTAAAGCATATGAAGTTCAGTCAGTGAAAAGTGAGAGGTACTTTCAAAGCATGGTACATACTGTCCTGAGTTAGGTGTTTCCAGAGTGTGATTCATCCAAGCTCTCCCTCCTCTTTGGCTTGTAGGTGTAGACAGTTTGTGCTAGAGAAGATGCGTCTCACACTCACTACTTAGGATTTTTTTAATTGTGTAGGGCTTCTGAACATGACTTCTGTTTTTTGGGGGCTCTTTTTAGTGGCAGGGAGGAGTTAGTAAGTATTTCAAGGGGGATAAAGAATTAAAGGATCTAAAAGTCAAAACTCACTTAGTAGAGATTATTTGTGAATAGATGTAAAAAAAATACATATGTTATTATTATACCAAATATGCACAAAAATGTTTAATTTCTGCCTTAATTGTATAGTTACAAGGGTAACAGATTTCTAGATACCCAACTGCTGTTCAGATGCAATAAAGGACTGGAAAAATAAAAGGCACATTTCTTATATTCATGACTTCTGGGATAATGTTTTTTCCACTTATATAGATCCAAGTAGTTTTAAAGTTATTCTGGTTCGTATCAACAACTAATAAATTGTACGCATGTTCCTATGAAGCTGAGTTAAGCCTGACAGAAGGGAGTTGTCAATGGTTTTTGTTTTTTTCTGAACTGGTCCCTGCACAAATTGCAAGAGAGAGAGTTTATTTTATCTTTTACCTCTAAGTCATCTTTTAGAGACCTGAGAGTGCCTCTAATGGCTGCCTAAGCATATTAGCTACATTTCTACAAAGCTGTAGTGATATAAAGTTGCTTCAGTGCATGACATAATTATGGGCATAAATTCTGTTACTGTAAATGAGAAAATAGGCAGCTGAGAAGCAACTGAAAAATATTGTTGTGACTATATCAACGAGAATTGCAAATACATATCAAAGTGGTCATGTCTTAGTGTCCAGGGACTATTAGTATGTTGGAGACTGAAATGTGAGATACAGGGTTAAAAAGCAGAACTCGAAATGTAAAGGTTGTAATTTAGAAGAAGACTATAAAATCTTCCAAATTGCACAGTATTTTGATTATTTCATAAGAAATATTTTAAACATGCACATAGTAGTAGTAACCTAAAAGTTGGACCTCCTACATACTCATTTTAAATTATTTAACCAGTATTTTTAGTGTCCTCATTAGTGAGTGAATTTTAGAAATTCAGGCTGCTGGTATATCTCACAGATAGCCTTAGGTGTTAAAAGTATTTCAGGACAGGAAAGGAAACGCATTGCCAATGTGTTTTCAATAGCCAATCTACTTTCTAGGCTGTTGGGAAAGCTGTTGTTGGGCTGTTGTTTGTGCAGCACAACCTGAAGTTTACTGCATCCTCTAGGAGACAGTGGGAAGCCAAGGCAGAAACCTGATCTTGTGTTACTAGCAGAACATGTGATGCTAATTGAATAAAAGATACATTTTTTTTTTCTCCTGCCTTCTCTTTCCCATGTCCAGCGTGTTTATCAGTCTAACTTCTTGTACTCGTCCTTCTTATATGTATGTTGGTTTTTACATGCAGGAAAAGTCCCTTTATTTATATTTTAAAAGCCCTAGTTTCATTCAAGCCAATCTTTTAAATTAACTTCTTTTCAGAAAGCTTTGTCAAGATAAATCACAATACATAGCAAACAGGGCCATGTATAGCTAGAGTTGAGTCCTTTACCTTGTCAGGTCTGATACTGTCTGTAAGAAAACATTTTATTCAGGGCCTGTTCTGCAAATAGTTATACATAAGGGCACATTCAGAATTTCTACCCCTATTTATAAACAACATGAATCATGCAAGATGACTCATGAGAATAAGTGTACCTAGAAGTGTGTACTGGGTAAGATTAGACCGTGGGTTCTTGCTCAAGAATAAGCCTTAATTTGTAGATTACGTGAGTGCTTCCTTGCCAATGTGATGCTTTGTGCTATGCCTGTGCGGAGTCCCTTGGAGGAGAGGAATTGGATGCCCAGGGCAGACAGGTGTCCTCCTGCAGTTAACCACAAGGGGCTATTGCTATCAACCAGTGAGCATGACCATGCACATTAGCTGGTGCTCCTCAATTGAGTCTGGTTCCTGACTGTGTTGAATGCTTGTTCCAGGACAAAGTCATGAGTGACCTCAAGTTGGGTGTTTGAACCACCATTTGAGTTTATGGTGGAATAGAGGAAAACTGAAATATTTGTGGAGGTATGCTCTGTAAGCAAACATTTATTACCAGCAGGCACAAAATGGAGCTTAACTTTTCAAAGGCTTGAATTTAAACTGGTTTTCAGTGTCAAAACATTTTAAAACATTTCTGGATAATGGATTTATATGCCTGGGTATTGGCATTGATATGAGGTTTCAATATTTGGCTTTAAAAATATGATGTGATAGCATTTTACCTGACATAATCATTGTGAGATCCTACGGGAAAGAAATAGCTTAGTGGAAAGAAAAAACCAACCAACCAACCAAACAAACAAAACGCCTCTACCATATCAACCCTACTTTAATTCATTATCCAGATTTTCACAGAGCCTAGTTTAGCTTCTCAAACAGTAGAGTGGGTTACTAAATGGCAGCTGACCTCTGGTTTTCCATGGCTTTTTGGAGTACAGGAAGTATGTTGCTTCTCTCACGTAACTACCCACCTGTGGCTGAGCCATCTTCTCTCTTTATAGTTGGTGGATAGAAACAGACAACTTCAGGGCATGATTCATCTGACCTATTTTTGACATCTACATTAAAATAGATGAATCATGACCAGGAAACACCCATTGCCCTTCCAACTATAAAGGGAGACCAGATGTCTAGTTCAGATATGAAGTCCATTTAGTCAGATGAGACTTAACCAAGGTTTGAGGAATGGACATTTTTAAAAGTACAGTGAATATGTATAGTCTGCCTTTTCTTTCAGGTATATGGCTTAGTATCTGTTGCCTCAGGCACACTTTGGGGGAAAAAATAGCTTAAAAGATTCTGCTATACAGATATGTTAGAACATACTGTAATGTGGGTGGCAAGGACATGGAATCCTTAGGTCTTTGTTTATAACATTTATTTCATAAGGCAGGAATTAGAAATAGTTCATATCAAAACTAATCAACTTTTAAATGTTTTCTGTTACTGTCTTGGTTTTTGCAATAGATTTCATGATGCTTCCTGCCCTTGCTTTTAAGTGTACAATAGGTACATTTGTCAAGGGGTACTTAAAAAGGAGAAAGAGTCTCCTTTGTTAATAACCAGAGACATTCCTATCAAAAATTTTATAGAAAGTGAAGACTCCGTCTTTCAGTGTGCTCATTTCACCTTTGAAGACTTCAAATTAAAGCTCCACAAGTATTTTTGCAGACTACCCTGTACCTTCCTGTTCTCCATAACTAAATATGTTAGACTGTTGAATTCTTCCTTCCCTAATCTCCAGTGACTTCTTAAAAGACAGTGTGGTAGGATTTTTTTTTTTTAATTTTTTTTTGTGGTTTCTAACCAGTCCTAATGGTTTGGACATACCTAAACTACTATCAAGTTCTCAAAATTATTTATTTCTTTCTTCCTGAAGGAGCCAGAATTTTATTTTACACACAAGTGTACTTTGCAATTTATCTGTCATTCTTGTATAATAATTTACAAAGCTTAAAGATAATCTATCATATTAAAAAAATGCAGCTTTTGAAGATAAGTTGGCAAAATTATTTGCATCTAGAAGAAGGGAAATGATAACTATTATTGGTTTTCTTAGCATGTGACTAAAGTAGCATGGAACTATTTCACTCCTATAGATCATCTCCAAATGCCTTTCTAAATGAAAATGTACACTTGATGCAACTTTACACATATGGGAATTCAGCAATTAATGAAAATGGAACAGTGGACCTGATGGAAATTAAATATTCATGGTCTTAAGAGCTAAGGCTGTTGATAACTCAGCAGTGAAGCAGACAAAAATTGTTACTGTGTGTATTTTTACAGACTATATATCCAAAGCTACTAACACATGATGTAGTCCTTTTTCATTCTTTTCCTAAAATTAGTGATGATAGATCAGATGTTAATGGAACAGATATTAGCAGATACAAATGTAAAATACTACTAAGAAAATATTTTTGAAGTTTGACTGCATTGCTGGCAACTGGAGACGGGAAAGAAATGTTTTTCTCTGCCGTTACAAGAAAACTGAAATGCCCCTGTGTTTAAACTGCAAAAGTCTAATTTGGTAATGGAAATAATTCATTGAAAATGTTATAACAAAGAAATTACCATGAATAACAGGTACCTCAGACCAAAATTTTATAAAATCATAGAATCATAGAATGGTTTGAGCTGGCAGGGACCT
>JANZLQ010000078.1:4820563-4899930 GCA_026212715.1 Elanus axillaris | reverse complement strand
GCCTGCTTATCTAGCAGGACTTTAACGCAATATAAAAAAATAAGGGGGGGGGGGGGAAGAGCATTTCTTTACTGGGTTGGTTGATGAGGTCACCCAAGTGACACAAAAAACATGAGGGACTGGGAAATCCTGCATAGGCAAGAGCAGAGGATGAGAGTAAGGAATGAATAGGAAGTTTGTGTTGTACAAAAGATACTGAGACAGGCTTACATACAGAGAGGTTTTGTAGCGGAGCCCACAGATGACAGCATACATGAACCTTGAAAAGCTAATTTAAGAGAGAGAGAGTGAATGGGAAAAGGAAAACTCTCCCAAGTGGCTTCTGGGAGAAGCAGTGACAGGAGCTCTAGGCATTTCTCCAGGGCAGCAGTGAGGAAGATGATTTTTCACCTTGTTTTCCCCTAGTGCTAAACACTTTTATCAGGACCTTCCCTAACTTGCCTTGCCCTGCTCTGCCCCCCTGCCCCAGTTGTTCCCATTAAATGATGGCATTAGTGCTGATTGGGACACATGAATCAGCTGGCAGTGATGTGTATTTATCGCTTGTTAAGCTTGTGTGTATGCCTATTACAGGTTAATATTTATTGAGTCCTTAAATTACTATTATTTACTTGGTTGTGCACAGTGGTCTGGTTCTAATAAACTAAAATCTATGAAGTGAGATACGGGACAAGAGGAATGAAGATATCATCCTTCGACCAGTGCTTCCTGCGCAAGCCCACCACTATTCAGGTTTGCAGGTGCAAGGCTGTGAGAACAACAATATAAGAACAAGAATATGAGAAGAATAAAGGGAAATTAATACTCCAGATGCTCTGAAAACACTGCTTCAGCAGCACAGATAAGGGGGCTGCAAGTAGCACTCCCATTGCATTACTAAGCCTAAGGCACTATGGTACCTAAGGCACGGCACATTTGTTACTATGGCCGATGTAAATTCACTATACTATGTGTTTTCCCTGCTTGTGTGAGAGTATATGTTTTAACGGGCCCAGTTTCACACTTTTTGTTTGGTTTTTTTAACTAGCAGTTGTAGATTTTGTGAGGTTTTCACCCAAGTCTTTCAGAGTTATCATTACTGCTATTGTAACTTAATTTATGTTGCTGTGCACAATAGGTGTAGTGAACCTACTTACTCATATTTACACGTATGGGGGGGTCTGAGATGGAGTGATTTTCCTACACCACAATATAATCCATGAGGTCAGACTACTACTTCATGCACCTTATTTTGTCAGAATAAAAAGAAAACCAACAAAAAGCTGTACCTTTTTTCTCTTTCCTTAGAATAATTTCCAGTTAAGGAGTTAGTTCTGTAGTATCTCACCTACAGAAGTTCTTTGCCCTCATTTGCAAGAAGGAAAGACATGAACAAGGTCAGGTGCATTTACTCAACATTTAGAGCCTACCTGTGTATACACAGCATAGAAGGGTTCCGAATTCTTTCATGGTTTGTTTACTGATATTGCCCAGTGCCTGTGTTTTAAGAAAGTGTTCATACCAGCTTAGACATGAAGGATTTTAGTCCCCATACACTTCCCATAGGATAAGTATGGATCCTTATTCTCAGTAACCCCTTGGAAGAAGTTACTTCCCACCATTCCTGTGGAGATGAGGCTCCTGGCCCTGATACCGAGGTTCAGTAGGTTAAAGGAGAGGTTTACACTGCTTTGGTATTGTGGCCACCTGAGCTGCAAAAGGTTATGAAATGGACAAAGGCATTTCTGCTGGTATATACAATGCTGCTGGTTAAATTCTCCAGCTGACTTACAGTCTCTCGGAATTATTTTTTACATTCATAACAGTATCTAGAACAGCGATGAATTTCCAAAATTATAGCATCAGGTCACATAGGAAATGTGGCAGTATAATCATGTTGTAATTTATAGCTTTCTTCTACTTTTGGTGTTTTCAGTAAGTGTAATTTACAGAACCTTGAGCAATTTGTGCTAAAAACTTCTTTTGTTTGTGTATTTTTATATTTTTCTCTATGTTTGCTCAGTGCCACTTATACTTGATGAGATAGAAGACCAATCCATGTAAATACCTGACTTTCAAGAAATTATTTCAAAGCTCTCTGAATGAATAAGATTATTCTCTCTTGCATGAAAGCTGCAAGCAGTTACAAGCATCTGCTGCCATTTGGTCGAGATATTCTTCATCACTTTCTTTAGACTGGGCTTTGGAGAAACAAGGCAAGACTTCAAACTACCTCCCATAACACTGGAATTTGATTGCAGCATCTTTATACTTCATTCCTGTGTAACAAAAGTAGTGTTGACATTATCTTGCAAGTATAGTAGCAACATTTTTTTTTAATGTGAAACTATTTTGGACCGCTAAGAAGAATTTAGTCAAAACCCAAAATGTAATTTTTATGTTTTGACCAAAAAAAATTTTAAAAAGGTTACTTGGTTCCCTAACAACACTGATTCACTGCAGAACAGTTAATAGATAACATTTTCCTGAGATGTTGGAGGTTTGGGTCTTGCATGAATTACTGAACACTGGCCTATTGTTCTGATGTGAGTCTCTTTCTGATGTAAGTTTTGTTTTATTCAGGCAGCTTTTAGGGGTCAAGGTGGGTGGGAAGGGGAATTGGTTTTGTTTCACAGCAGAATGAAAATAATATTTGCTATAGAAATGCCAAAGGTTTTTCTGTGCTACATAGCCTCTTTATTTCCTTTAAAAAAGAACTAGATATAAAACAAAACATGCAGACATAAAAAGGTCTAGGTTTTGAGTAACTAAGTATCTTCAGTCCCTTCATGATTTTGGTATGTTTCTTCTCTTATCTGCACTGCTTATGTTCTTTGATGTTCAATTCAGGGATTATTTTTTTTTGACAGCAATCTTTTCCTATGCCTGATTTTCTTTCACTGAGACAATACTTAGTCCAAATTATTTTTTTCTTCTTCTAAGGTAATCAAAACTGTTTCAATTTTACTATGCATTTATACCTGTACTCCCTACTGCAAAGGAAGTTCTAGATGCTTTGAATTTCCCAGACCACATACACTTAAGCAAAAATCTACATTTTTCTCCAGAAGACCATCTTATGGCAGCATTCACCTCAAGTCTTTCAGGGTCCCCAGGCAGCTTCTTCCTTGATTA
The DNA here is from genome assembly GCA_026212715.1 of Elanus axillaris. Lineage (NCBI taxonomy): Eukaryota > Metazoa > Chordata > Aves > Accipitriformes > Accipitridae > Elanus > Elanus axillaris. The sequence goes on along the minus strand of JANZLQ010000078.1, from coordinate 4,896,816 downwards.
TTTGGATATCTTACATAAAACAGTAGAGTTAAGCTCAGGTGCTCTTGCTCTAAGCTATACCAATCATTCAGGAGGTCCATATTAGCTTCAGTGTAAGAAATAACAGCCTATGTCTACTTCAGGCATCTATTTTATTTTTCCATTTAGGTTGTTCTGCTTGCTTGTTCAACAGCACTGGCCCTTCCACAGTTTTCAGCATTTTTCCACAGGATTTTTCACAAGATCATTCTCAGCTGGCAAACCCATTACAAGATGGTTCATTCTCTTTTGAATACCATAAATTACATTCTCACCTGTAACCTCCCTCTCATCTTCTTCCACTCCCAAAATATAGGGGTTTTTAAGGATCTTGCTCAAGAAGAGTCATCAAACCCTATATTGCGATTCTTAGAATTGTTTTGAATTGGAAAGGGTGAGTTTGGGATACACAGTGTATTTCTTTGTTATGGTAAATAGTGCCATATAGAACTCTACCTTTTCTGGAAATGACATTTCATGGACACTGTTCATCATTTTCTGAACCATTTTTCACCTAATTTCTGTCAATTTGTCTGAAGAACATTCTTTGAACAGACTTTCTTTTCCACAGCATCATTTTAGATTAGTGTTGCTTCTCTGAGAAAACTGCATGCAGAAATTCTTGTTGTTTACAGAGAACTCATTTCACTGGAATAGGCACATGGGACTCTGCTTCTTCTCCCCATTAAAATTAACTCAAGATTACCCTTTAATTTCAGGGGCTGAGAGTGGAGGATATAAAATGCAAAGGCTCAAAATGGTTAATTTTAGCCACAGAATTATTATAGAGGGGAATCAATACAGTAGAAGTCACCACAAGCTGAAATTGTCACGGGGATCATAGAGGGTTGTTCAAGTGACAGTGAACAGCCCAGAAATTATGTGTATGAGCTAGCATACATGAAAAGCAGCTTTGAGGTGCTTTGAGTAACAGTTTCAGGTTAACCTGGCACTTGTATGAAATGATTAATGTTTCTTATTCAGAGAATATAATAGCAACATGTGATATTTGAACAGCCAGTGGTTTTGACATGAGAAAGGTGTGGATATTGTTATTTGGGTATCTTGCATATGGAAATGAAAATGGTATGCCAAAGGTGAGTGACGTTACTACGTGCAGGACCAGATGCATCTGTGATAGTGATGAGTGAAAAGCTGAGGATGCTGCATCACCCTCTGTGGAGTGCAAGTGCTGCGCTTGGCAGATGGTGCAGAGGAAGGATGACTACTGTCTCTTTTGCCTTCACATTAAACCCAGACCTGGATCTGGGTCTGTTTTGAGGATGGATATTTTGTTCAGGTGACAGTGTCATGAGATTCCCGAGTGATGACAGAGGAGAATTAGCATGTTTATGACTCTTGCCTTGCTGGAGTCTGTAGCATCGAGAGGGCATAACCTGTTCTCAGTTTCTTCCATTGGCCACTTCTAGGGCTGAAAGTGTAGTTTGTTCTTGTTTCTTTTTGTGAGTAGTGAGTGGCTGAAAGTTCCCTGCCCTCAGCTTATGGACAGTAAATAGTTTCAAGTGGCCTTGCATAGTAGAAACAAGGGGAAGGGCCACAGAACTTTTCCCCTCTCTTTGTGCTCAGATCCTTTTATATTTCTGTGTTGAAAATATTTTCTTTATGCACTTGCTGATAACTTTATTTTGTATATAGAATCTGCTGTACCACAGTGGTTTTTTTGTGTGATCACTTCCAAAGGGGAAACAAATTTCCACAGAATCTATTAATTTCAAATGATAAGATGAAACTTTCTCAACAGTAGGTAAATAATTCTTAAACTCCAAATCATCACATTGTAAAGAAATCCGATTCCTTATTTCCAGTTTAGTTGGCATCAGGATATTTTCCAAGCCCCTGAGCTACCACTCCATAATCAACATAGTCTCGTAAGAAGAAAGGAGCATTAGATTTCAGAGGCAGGAACATGATCTTTTAAAGGCATTTCACACTGGGTTCAAAATGTCTAACTTAAGTTCTTCCCCTCAGGTGTGCAGGAATAACAGCTCTTTAATCTATTTGCTGTACTCTTCCACTAGCTCTGTTAGCAGCATCGGTAACAAATGGCTTCTTAGATATATTGCAACATCAGTAGCAGTACACCCTTGAGGGTAAATATTCAAAGGGCTATCCACTGAAGTAGTGTTATAAAGAGGCTCATCAGGCGTGATACTTAGTAAAGGCATGCATAGGACACTAAAACCACAGAATATTATGTGATGGCGGAAGTCTGGTATGCCTGTAAACTGACCACCAGTTGTGAGTAGGTGACATAGTGCTTAAACCAGCTGTAAACAAACCAGCTTTCTTATTTCATTCCTATTTCAGAGAAGTGATAAAGGAAGGTATGAACAGGATCGCATTGATAAATGTTTGATAAGGATGTGGCTCTTCTCTTTGAAAACATTTCTATTCAGGAGGACTGTTCAACTGCAAACCTTTCTCTTGGTTGAACACTTGAAACTAAGTCATGATCCGAGGCTCTTAAATCATTAGCCTATCTGATTTGAGTGAATGAGAAAATGTGTTAGTTTGACTTACAGCAATTCCATTCCTACCATTCCAGGTGAATTTTAAATCAACAGAACAATCTGAAAAAAACAGTGAATTAAATATAGCTGGGTTACACAAATGGCCCTTCTGTCTGGTGGATGAACTTAATATTTCCATGTATTTTATTAGAGAAGTTGCAAACTATGCTTCCTTTGGAGGTGGGAATCTGTGCACTCTGCTCTCCAGTGGGCACCCACGGAAAACACTGAACAGTGGCTGAACTCCCTCCTCAGGGATAGAAGGTTCAGTTCTGCCAGGTAAACAAGCAGGTTCCCATTGACCGTGTGCCATTACAGCGTGCTGGCGGCTCACGAGTTGCAGTGTCACTCCACTGCTAATGTAGGTTTTTTCCCTGTCTTTTCCATCTGCAAGTACTGTTTCACTTGCAGCATTTCAATGCATACAAAACTGCCCACTAGCATGTAAATATTTGACAACATATTGCCAATATATTGCAATATAGCTTTTTTAGTTATGTCAGCAGTGTGTGCTGGCAGTCGCTGCACAATCAATAACAGAAATAAAGCTGGTCAAAGAGAATGTAATAGTTTTTTGCTAAAAAATTAATTTTTTTCAAAATCAACACACCTTAAGGGTGGGAAAAGAAATTTAATTGCAGCCTTGATTCAACTTCATCTATTGGATTTAAATTATTGTTGCACATAATGTATGTGTAATGTGATTCTTTGATTCCAGGTAAATATCAAGAAAAATGTAAAAAGATGTATCTTAGACTAGTTAATATTTCATTCCAAGGAAAGTATGTCGACATCTGCTTCTGCTAGTGGAGTTTAATTTTGAAGAACTTCAAAGCCATCTCTGCTAAAAGTTACCCTCCTTTACTGTAGTTCACTCACTACAATTGCACTGATTTTTTATTTGAAAGGTGCTCTGTGATGATAAATGAGCAGTAACAGCATTGCTACTATTTGAACAAAGTCCTTCTCAGTCCTTATAATTTAGAGTTCAGGTAGATGCAAATGAGATTGGGATTAGAAAAGCAATAGGCACACATGCAGAGATTTCTAATGGAGGAGCAAATTATTTTCTTTTTTTTTTTTCTTTTTTTCCCCCTCTAGGATCCCAGGAGCCCATTTCACCATGAGGGTTATTTTTGGTTGTTTTTTTTTTTAAATTTTGTTTCCCTCGGATACTGTCTGACTTTTTGGTCTGCTTTGTTCTAGGAATAGGTACTTTGATTGGTCATGAAGAAAGCTGCGGTCATTATTCTAGTATTGACCTGATGCACTTATGGCAATGAAGGCTGGGTTTGAGATCATTAAACATTGAGTCTCTTAAATGGCTTATGATCTGTGTTTACCAATAAGACTAGGAGATGATTTAGCATCCAGATGCCCAAGTTTTGCTTGGGTGTCTCTATGCTGAACTGCATCGGAGATTAACTCTTTCTGTAGCTATAAATATGGCATACAGAAAAGCATTTTCACTGACTGACTAAATACTATTGTAAATGCAGAGTGAAAGGTCGATTTCGTAGCTGCTGAACTTTTCTACATAACAGGCATTCTTTTTGGCAATGCAGGTTAAGTGGCAGCTATGGCAGCTCACCCTTGAGCTGAGTCCATAGAGCTAGATACTTCAAATATTGTTTTGTACTCTGAATTTGTAGCTGTTACCCAATTTTATGAATACATTTCCTTGTAATGTCAGCCTTTATTTGAAATGTCCTGGCCAATTAAATCAATTATACAGCTTACAATGATGGGTCCTTTGTTCATCAGTCCATACTTGTAGCTTATTATGCAATAGTTCTACCTTTTATTGTACTGCCGTAAATTCACTGGAATATACGGTATTTTTTTAGTGAAGAGTGGGAAGAGGTACCAGTATAATCAACTTGCTTTCTTTCTGACTCACCTATATCTGGATAAATCTTAACCTCACATTAGTGACCCAGTCAACTGCACTGAGATTTTAATATTTAGAAGTGTATGTAGTGGTCTCAATCAGATTCAAAGGACAGTAGTTGGTAAATGAGCTTGAACTCTAATTAAACTCACTTGCATCTAAATATGCTGACATAAAACTAAGAGTTTTCATATGCTATTTTTATGATTCAATTAGGTAATCTTAACTGATAATGTGGTCATGTTCTCCGTAACAGTAATTTGTGTGAACCTGGAATGAGACTTGTCTTGTTAAGTTGCACTGTGGAATCAAGCCAAAATGCAGTAAATCCTTTAATCCAGAAGAATTACGGACTCGTCTGCATTTGATAGAGTAACTACGTGAGTTACTTGTTTAATTAATGCAGCTTCTTTGATTGCTAGGGGTTATTTTCTTTTCTTTTGGACATTTTTTCTTCCTTTTTAATTCATAAATAATTTAATATTTAAAATTAGAATGGTGATTGGCTGTGCTCAGTTGCACAAGGAGTCAGATAGATGTTCTCTTCACCGATAAAGATGAAGACTTGTAGAAACCATATGGACTTTGATTGAAAAGAACCATTACAAAAACTGGGGAGGCACAACGATGAGATTTATAGCAGACATAGCTACAGTGTTAAAGCCAAACCCCTTTTGTCATTTTTTGTTAAATAAGATGACAGTAAGATTTATCAAGGGAGTGCTGAGTTTAATTGTAACATGGTCTCATTACAAACAGTCAGATAAATTGTGTGCATTAATTATGAAGCAGAGAATTGCATAATAGCCTTTTCCTTTAATTATCTCCATTCTAAAGCTCTGCCATGGGATGTTTAATGAACCTGCCTCTCTGTATCAGATGGCATGTGATATAAATTTGTTCTATTTCTTCGGTTATAATTTTTGGGTATCAGGTCATTGAAACAGGGCAATGGTGTGTAAGCCTGTGATCGAAGGTGTAGGTAGCATAGTTCCAGTTCAGCTTGTTTAATTGTCTCTGAGTTTATGCTATGTGTCTGGCAGAGGCTTCTGGAAACCATGCGAGTCTTCTGTTGATCAGTGTCTTATCCACTCCAATATGTCCTGCTTCCAAAGCAAATATAGGCATGCAAGCTCCTAATATTCTTCCTTCAAACTTTCATGTGAAAAAGTCATTTGATCATCATAGAAAATGAGCATAAAGGAAAAGAAGCATAATTGAAACAAATCTGCTTTTAAATTGTGCTAATAAAAATTTAAGTTTAATAGTTTAATTTAAATTTAATAGTTTTCGAATACCTCTGTCATATTCATCTGGGTCTGCTGACTTGCTGCTAAAGGAAGACTCATGAATGTTGTTGGACTTTCTTGTGTCTAAGCTTCTTGTCCCACCTTTAACAGAAGCAATTTTAAATCATCTTTTACACCTCACATGCAGGCTTGAACATAAGCCAATTATTTTTACCCGAAGCTAATACAGAAGTACACAATTTGAATATTTATATTTATATTTATTTTGCACAGACTTACAGCTCTTAATTTCTGTGCTGAAGAGTGCTACTCACGGTTTTGTCAAAATCTGTTCTTTCAGGCTGTACACAGATTTGCAGCAGTTCTACTCCATTGTTGCAAATGCCCTGTGCTCCTAAACAGTCCCAAAGGCTCAAGGTTACATCTTCTCAACAGACCATGAATTTAGCTTGGATGCGTTTTCTTGTCTAAAAATAAAAATAAAAAATCCTACCAGTAATCTAGTACTACGTCCTGATCAACGAACCTGAATAAAATAACTTAATGTTCAGGCCGATGAGCTGAAAGAATAACATGGAATTTATCTTCTTTATCATTACGGAAGTGTTGCAATCTACACGTAAACATATACCAAAATATACACATAAACGTATACCAAAATATACATATACCAAAATATATGATAGGTTTCTATCACTCCTTGCAACTTTCCTACTGTAAATATAAAGACAAGAAAAATTGCTGTCTTCCAGTCCATAAATTTCTAATAAATTATTCTAAATAAAATAAATTATTCTAAATCTTACTCTGGATTTTAAGATCTAGCAAGCTGAAGGTCATAGAATTAAATGCTGGGCATTTTATTTGTGTCACACTGAAGCCTGAATGATAAAAATTTCAGCCTCAGTTCTTGTTTTTTTGAAACATTTTCTGGTGCTTTCTGTGCACTAGGAATAGCAAGTGATATTAAAGTTTCCAAGCTATGAAAATAAATTTCAGAAGTAAATAAACTTTTAACCATAAAATTTTAAGATAAGTTAAAAAAAATAATTCTTTGTGTCAGAGGTAAATGTTAATTATCGCTTAATAAATATTACTGAAGAATTTGATAAAACGGGTGATTATTGGACAAAATTATGTTGCTTGATCCTTAAACACTACAAGGAATTTTTTCAATAAATTATTTAAATATGTTCCTTAGTCTGCCAATTTGGGATTACAAATTACATCATTTGATTTGTAATTCAAGCTCAAGAAAAACAGAAAATATAATACTGATTTTCCTAAAGCTGATGGTTTACTGTTGTACTCAAAAAGTTCAGCAAAATTAGGCTTACAAGCCTTATCAGACATCTGCTGATGTTAATGGAAAGATTCCCTCTTACTCTAGCTGGCACTGGATTGGCTTTTAGAAATAAATTGTTTTCTTCTATGAATGTTAAAGTAACCCAAGTGTTCTGGGTTTATTTTGATGTAAATGACAGCAGAATCTGGCCATCTTAAATTTTTCATAAAAATCATGATATGCTTGATAAGCTCCAGTGTATTGCCATTCATAATGATATTCAAACACTTCTGCACTCCGAGAGCATCCTCCTTACCCTTTCTGTTTTTTCGGTGTTCCATATTCTGCTTCATGCGATTCACAACAATTAGAATTTAAAAAAAAAAAAGTCTTTGCATCATATAATTATATCTTAAACAATAAGAAACCCAGGAATAAATTAATTTGATAGCTACAGATGCATTTGGAATGTATGATCTTCAGGTTATACAGTGTAACACCATCATTAAACTGCACTGAAAGCATATGATTTTAATTCTTTTGGCAGTGTGGGGATTTAGTTTTGTGTTGACAAGGGGAGCAGCATGTCAGTGCATGAATGGTAATGATACTTATTCCCTAGTTAGGCAAATAAAAATGACAGGCTAAGTCAAGCACTGCACTGAACCAGAATGCATTTTTAAATCACATTATTTGCTAAATGAGAAGTCTGGTTTAATATAACAATCATTTATTGAAAGACTTTAATTAGATTTAAGCAAAAGGTGAGTAACTGAAGCAAAGTCTTAAGAGTAAATTGATCATTTAATAAACCTCAGCATTGTCTTTAAAATACTGAAATCTTAGTAGCATCAGCCATAGCATTTTATCCCTTGGGTAAATAAAGAGTAACATAGCTGAAGTTGTTGGAATTTCATGGATGTAGAACTCTTGTGACAGTTAAGGCTGAAAAAGACCTATTTTTCCTCTATTTTAGCTTATGAGTTCTGTCCCTCCCTTCCCCATTCATGAATAATATATCTCTGTATGGGGATTAGGCATATCAACCTGAGTTTTCCATTAAAATAGTTCTTTATTTCTCTTTAAATTTATGAATATTTATCAAGGGATTCTGGGTTAGTTAATAGTATTTCCCTTAATACATACACATGAATCCACATGCACATAATTCTGAAAAATGAGAGGTTTCTGTCTTGGGACTAGACTGCTCCTAAGCTCCTGCTAGCAAGCTGTAAGGTAAACATTCCTTAATAAGCAATAGGCAAAAAATAGTCTTTCCTCCCTCGATGTGAAATGTAAACAGATTCCCCCCATAAAACTTTTTTTTTTTTTTCTACTTCAAGATAGGGAAACAGAGGCAAAAAAACTGTAAGATAGCTTTATATATTTTCTGGAAAGGGTCTCCATGCTAATTTAAAAAGACTGTAAAGTGCTAGAGCTGTTGATATAAGGTAAAGATAAGATTCTAAGGCACAAAACATTCAAAGACACCAGCAAGGGATGAAAATGAGCTACTAGGCTCTAAGATTTGCCAAAGATTTGAGTTCAAATTAGAACATCACTTTTTGTTGATTGATGTCCATGTCAATATACAAATTCTTGAATTTATCATACATAATATTTGCATCTTACACACACTGAAAAATTATAAAGTGCATTGAGGTGTAACAGGTTGGTAAATTTTTGAAATGCCTGTTTCATAGGGGAGAAGTATGGTGGGGCTCTGGAAGACAGCGGGCAGTGGTTTTGGATGAAATCTTTTTCCCTCACAAAAAAAGGGAGAAAAAAGACAAAGAATTCCATGTAGCCCCAGATTGTGCCTCAACTCTAATTTTAAGGATTTCCTTGCAAAATTATATGAAAGAAATTAGTTCAAGTGTTGTTATGGTCAACTTTAGCTTATTGAGAGCATAGAGAGATTAACATTTTCTAAGATACAGCTGTGTCTGTTCTGACTGCAGGGTAGTTGGAGTGGCAGCATAACATAGCACCTTTGAAATTTCTCCAAAGCTTCCATGTTTGTCACCAGCCTTTGGTCAAGTGGTTGTTTTAATGTGCTGATGTTAAATCATCTCAGAGGCAGTTATCATAAATGATTGCTGGAGGATGCAGTGAGCCAAGCTGTATGTAGCCATGAGGAACTGTCCTATGAACATGCTCTATGGACTGTTTGACTTGATTGTATTTCCAACTAATGGTCTAAAACCAGAACTTGCATTCTTGTTTGCAGGCAGTTGGGACTTTAACTGTGTGTCCAGTTCTGCCTTCCTATGAAGCTAAAGGAAGTGTTATGTCAAATGATGTAGAATTCAGACTATAATTCATGTTTTACTTCTGTGTTCTTCTACAGATAGTAACTTCATCCTTGCAAATGCTCAGGTGGCTAAAGGATTCCCTATTGTTTACTGCTCAGATGGCTTCTGTGAGCTTGCTGGATTTGCACGAACTGAAGTTATGCAGAAGAGCTGCAGCTGTAAATTTTTACTTGGTGCTGAAACAAATGAGCAAATGATTCTTCAAATTGAGAAATCATTGGAGGAAAAGGTAGAATTCAAAGGAGAAATCATGTTCTATAAGAAGAACGGTAAGCTTTTCTTTCCTGTTTTGTTAGTCCCAAAGAATGAAACTTAGCATTAATGCATATACTATGTAGTATGCATTTCTATGTAATGATTTTGTATATCTATAATCAGACTAACAAGAATAGATTTTAATAAAGACATTTAGGAACACATTGAGACTATGTTTATATTAGAGTTACTGATTTTATGTAAATACATGACAAGTTACAAAGCAGCACAGAAGGAATTCAGGGTCCTAAATTGTGTTGTGAGATACTGTGTTATCTGCACTCAGTATAACACTGCGTTTTCTACTTTTTCTGATATTGAAGTTCTTACCCCTTATTGCTGAAACTGTAATTTAAAAATTAATACTCACTGTAAGGTAGACAGTGGCTGTGTAAAATTTTTAGCCCCACCAACAAAATGCTCAGAACTTTGAATGATCCAAGTGACTTGTTCTCCACAGCCACCATATATAAATACAGTAATAATTATTTTCAAGAAATGGGAGAAGTAACCTAAGCAAAATTTAAATTTAAGTATGTATTGTCACATAAAAAAATTTATGGGCATCAAGCAACTCCACAGATTTCAGTAAATTTCAAGTTGCACTGCCAAAGCTTTCACTCCTATGGTAGGGCATTTGTAAGGACAATTCCACAGGCAAGATGAGGGAGCCACGGAAGAAAGCACCCCATGACGCACACTTACCAGCTTCTTTCATTTGTATCAGGCTCCTTCAGTGTACCTGTTCTGTAAGTGGTTACACTGCCATCATTCATGTGATCTTCAAACGGATGACACTAACGTGAGATACTGACAAGACTGCAGCCACCCCAGTGCTATAGGAGCATTCATATATGCTTAATGATCCATGGGTGCCTGTTGAGTAATACCTTCCATTTTATTATACGGCTAGAATTTCTAGGCGTATATTTAGGCCACAGGTTTTTCCTCATAGATCCTACTTATGTCTTTACTAATGAAAATATATTATTACTATTATATTAAATAATTTTAAAAGTTGTTTTCTTAATAACTATATATATTAACAAGAAGATAGTTAGTGATTTAGAGTATTAGGAGAAGGCAGCTTCACTTTCCCTGACTTCTACAAAAAAGAGAAATGTTGCTTAGTTGGCTTGTGTTCATGACTGCTATTTTTTACAGCATGAAATTTGAAGTTATTCTGAAGACTCTGCTAAATGCTTCCTCCTTTTGTCATTTTGGGGAGGCTTGGGGGAGTGTTTGTTGTTTGTTGTTGGGTTTTATCATTTAGAAATGACTCTCATAGTTCCTTGAACTCATGTTTCAGGAAGGTTACTCAAAGAAAGTAGTTTCAAATTTGTAATTCATGTCCGAATATAGGGAAAAAAGGATCTTAATCAGGCAGGATAAGAGCTGCTTTTCTCCAGTATTGTATAGTGATGAGTGGGCATGGTGAGAAGAGATTTCAATGTATGTATATCAAAGAAGTAAAGCTAACATTTGTTTCCCTGTCTTGGTCCTGAAGGATAAATAGTGATTCCTTTGCACAATGGAGGGGTGCTTCAGATCTATAATAGGTATGATTAATGCAGGCAAAAGGAGATTGCAGGTCAATTTGCTTATCAGTGAAGGAGCTGAACCACAGATAGATAGATAGAGAAATTGTTTAGGATAAAAGAATTCCCACAATCCATCCTACTTGCATCCATGTGTATAATTTGACTGGAAGTTATTCCAAGACAATTTCTGAGTATGAATAAATTTCCCACATTGCTTATTATATTTTTCATTTTCATGTATTTCTGTACCATTGGGAAACAGAAATGAATTGATATTAAAATAACATGAGACTGTTCTTGAAAAAAAGCACAATTTATCTTAAAAAATAATCTTGTATTTTCAACAGAGCTGCAAAGTGCAGACACAAAAATTGGTAAATCATCCATTTTAGCTAAATGTTTTGGTTTGAGTTTGTTGGTTTGGTTTTTGGTGGGTTTTTTTTTCAGAAGAAAAATTGAACTTCTGAAGCTGTTAGCTTTATTCAACATTGGCAGAAAAAAAAAAAGATGTCTTTGTTGCATAATTATTTTTTTTTAATATTTTAAGACATAAGAACTTTGGGAATAATGGCCCCCAAAGACTGTATGGATACGGTCAGGCTTACCTGATACTGAAAATAATTGTCAGTTGGGCTAGTGCCCAGTATAATGCTAGGAACATAGGTCAGTGGGATACAAGTAACTAGCAATGTCTAGTTGTGATAGGGTTACATTTCAGTGTCCCATTAGCACTTTAGGGTGTCAGAGTAAAACTATGTATCTGGCTTTAGTCTGCTATTCAGAGGAACAGCCCTGCTCTCTAGGCATAGCTACGAGACCAAATGAACACTTTCAGGGAGAACTTCAGGGACAGAAGTTCAGCTTCAGGGATAATTCTGAGCTCACAAGATAGACTGACATCCCTCAGTATACTTCTTAAAAGCTTAATAATGAGTACAACTTTATGATAAGAAATGACTATGGGGGAAATGAATGTATGAACACAATAACTTATTCTTGGTTTCTTCTTCTGGATTTGACCTAAAATGTAGAAGCTTGAAATTCGTAATTAATCATGGGGTTTTATCATGTGTGTCTCATCTTTTGGGTTGATTTCTTAATTGCCACATTTTTCAATATTTTGAATTTGATTTAAACTCAGTTTAAAACTGATTTAGTTTTTATCATTAAATTAGAGTGTTCATTCTAAAGAAGTAGTGATTCAGTCTTGGGACTCAAGGCTCTTACTAGTTTTGATCTGAATTCAGTAAGCTTGAATATGGGGCCTTTCACAGTTACTTAACCATCATCTAAGAATTCACATAGCGCTTCTGTTCAGTAATTGTTAGTTAAAGGAATGACTGTTATAACTAAAGCAACCCCAGCAACCCACATGTAAATTCATGGAAGTTCCAGACTGCGCCAAGCTGACGCTGCAGCAAGTAAGAGTGGCGTGCAGAGCTGGGGAGGGAGCTAAGTAAGATGGATTACTGTCTGTGGGATGAAATGGAAGATTTCATTGTCTTTGACATTTGGGTTTGAATCTTAATGAAAGGATGATTTTCAGCAGTTATACTCTGACCAAACTGTAAAACAATCCACCTGGAATGACTAGAAGTGGATAGGAACTTTTCTCTGTGTATGTTCTCCTTTTGGCATTTTAACAAATCCTTAGAATAGGATCAACAGAGTGTATCTTGTATCATGCAGGATATTTCCTGACATGTTAGCACAGAGCAGTGTTATAACTGTGGCAGCAGCAACAGCTGCTTCAGAGAGATGTCTTTTGAAAATCCCTCTCAAAATATACTTTTCATTGTAGTTTCAGCATTCATTTCTCAGTCAGCTTCTAACTTTTTTTTTTTTTTGGTCAGAGCTATATTGGGTATTGAAGACAGACAGAAAAGGAAACTTTTCAAGGACAAGGAATTTTGTGATTGTTTCCTTCTTCAGAAAGTTTTAAAATTATATAGCTTAGGAACTGATTTTTTAAATTATTATTTTTTTTCTCTTACGATTTCTACACTTTCTTCAAAACATCTGCAACAAATTAAGTTGTCAGTTATGATAATGGCAATACAAAGTAACATTTTTGAATTCAAGTGAGTTGTGGACTCACTCCCTGGATGTCTTTTTTAGAGTAATCTGAAAGCAGATGGACACTATGCTGAGGAACTACATTTAGGCAAACCCTTCTTTCTCTTCCTGCCAGACCTCTGCAGAAATTTGTCAACAGCAAGGACATGTAGTTAAATGAGGTCTTCACAATCTCCCAGACTGAAGTACAAATAAGCAGAAGCGTGGATTTTTTCCTTTTCTGTTACAGCCTAAGATGATGATACAATAAGCCCTATAATCATTGGCTTAGTGCAGTCTAAGATCTCCATCTTCAGTTACTGAGAAGGTCATACATTGGTTCCCTTATGACCCCATCAGACTAATTTCCTATGCCTCAAAAATCAGTTTGTAGTATCTAAAAAGACTCTGTTCTTACACGCACCCTCTTAAGACCTGCAGTATTCCTACAACCCTCCTTCACTGAAAGGAAATCGGGCTCTTTCTGTGTATGTGTAACTTGCGTGAAACACTGTGTAGTCAGTTCAGTGATGGCCACTTCTGATCTATGGATATTTGAGAGGCTTCACTGTGGTGTCCATTGTACCTGTGCACCCCAGCAACAGGGCTGTTTGTGCAGGCTTTTGTGGACAATTAAAAATCCCTGCTGTAAGAGGACTGGAGCAAGTGGGAGTTGCTGGGACCAGCACTATAAGTTGCCTTAGAACTTGGCTGCAAGCAGAGTGTGCTTCATCCGTGATAGACCACGGAGACTCAGGGGACATTGTCATCTTCTAGGTGTAAACTGATTTAAACACTTAGGCATGTGGCTTGTAGTTCTTGGCCCCTAAAGATTTCGTAACTTGTAAGGTTGGGAAGGCATGATATGGTTATTTTCTTAATTTTTTTTTATTTTATTTTTAAGAGTCAATATGATTAAATCAAAGTATTTTGGCTCTTCTCATCAGTGTAGGAGAATATGTGTTTTAATAACTCTGTAGCCTGATCTGGAAGGTCAGGACCAAGGTATTTTTTCAGATTAGCAGAATATGAATGGAGAAAGGGTGAAAGTCAGAGCCTCTTGCTAAGTTACTGAATACCATCAGGAAAATGGCCATTTGACGTCTACATGCAACAGTGTTCTCACAAAAGCAGCAATGACAGCCACAGGCAAATGAAATAAGCCTCAAGCCATGAGACATCATCTATAGCCTCTGCCATGGTTGCAGTTGAATAATGTAGCTACAGGATAACAAAGGCGCCGTTACTTTATTTGCAGTTAATGCATGACTTGCATTAAGCAAACAAAGAAACCTTTTTTCAGATGATGAGTTTAATCTTATTTAAAATTATGGAAGACTTAATTATAAAGAAATGTAAGACATTAATTTCCCTTAAAATGAAAGAAAATTAGGTTTTCTTAGAGCTTTTTTTCTCTACAAAAAGTATTTTGCTTGTTGCAGAAATGATATCTCTTTTTTCCAACAAGAAGTTTAAAAACCTACTTTTAATGGTTGTTTGAAAATATCCTGTAGCATTTTGAAACATGGCAATTGTATGGTACCTTTTTAATATGAACTGACTCCCTGCCTTAACCGTCTCCTGAAATGCACCATGTCTTTGGGAAATATTAAGCCCAGCAGTTAGCGAAGAGGCATTTATTAGAATTTTCTAATTGAAAAAAAAACCAAACCCAAACCTTCTGTACAGAGACATCAATTTTCTAGTGATGCCTAGTTACTAATGTAGAGGAAGTCCCTCGACAAGCTTAGCAGGATACTTCATAGCAATGTGACCTCACTGTTGCTCTGCCTTGAAAACGTGGTCTAAAAATAAGAAAGCTAAAAAGCTTTTGCAGTTGGTTTGCTCACATTATCTAAATTATAGTACAAAATACAGGACGAGGGGAATAAAAAGAGCAGGCAACACTGAAAAATTAATCTGATGGCAATATCTAATTGCAATACATGAGCCATAAATGATAATTTGTATCTTTTATTAAAGCATCCTCTTTTTTTCTTTTTTCTTTTTCTTTCTTTTTTTTTCTGTTTTTTTTTTTCTTTCTCTTTTTCTTCCCCCCTTCCATGTAGCTCAGTAGGCATTAGGAAATTCCACTGATCTTGGGGAAGTCTTTCTCTTAAAAGCAGTATAGTTGTGGATGTAGGCAGAAGGCATGTTCTTATTTTCCTCTATTTCCCAGAAGAGGCAATTTTTTGGCTCCTTTTCTCTCCAAACACTTCATTTGATTGACCCATGGCCTCTGATGAAAGGTAGTGTGTAGCCTTGAAGTGTGTAGATGTTTTAGAGACAGTCCCAGCTTTTGCAGCAGAAGAGGAAGACGGGTCATACTTTGCTTCTCTGGAGAGCCTTGGCTTAAAACCTGCAAGTCTCAAGTGGAGTGGTCAGTGAAAGCCTGCAAGGAGATGCAAGGGGATGATCTTCAGTCAGAAGAAGAAGAAGAAAAAAATACCACAAAAGTAAAATCCCCTGTGTGCAATGTGATCTAAAACATCTGAGATCTTTTGCTGTAATTTAATGAGACTTCAACAAGACTGCTGCTTACTAACTGACAGCACTGATACTTTGTTCTGATGGCACTCGCGGTGACATTGGCTAATAGCTTCTTTCAATAGCAACATGATTTATTAAAGCATAATTCACTAAGAAAAGATTTGTTCTCCTAGAAGCACATTGATAAGTAAATAAATCTGTATGAGAGTTTCCTGCTGCTTACTTCATTGTTACAAAGTGATGGATCCTTCTCTACTTACAGATGCTTACAGATTAGTGTTTCCACATAGGCACCCTGGGCTTCCAGCTGCACTTATGAATGGCTGTTAGTAATTCTGTATGCAGGTTTGGGTTTTTTTTTTTAAGATATATTTCATTATGCTGCTTCTTACAGAATCATTTTTAGGATGAGATGAAATTATTTATTTTGCAGTGGGATGTTTGTACTACATCAGACTGGTCACTCTTCCCTTTAGTTTTTCTCACAAGTTTATGGCCACATTGAGGCTGCCGATAAGCTACCTTTTATTTTTGAGTTTTAAATCAAGGTTTAGCTAAAAGCTGACTTGTGTCCCCATGCTCCACCATGACTTAGGCTGTTATTTTGTTAAAGAAAGATCAAAGTACCGTTTCTCCTGATGACTAACTGCCTCCCTTCTGCTGACATTTCCATATTTTGTTCATGATGCCCAAATCCACATACTTGGATCATGGTGCAGACTAATTGCCTCCTCATGTGCTGACAATTGCAATGAGTTCTTGCATTAGCACCATAGTTTTTTGGAAGAGCAGCAAGAGACTCACGTTAGCACTGTCTATTGAACACTCTCACTGGCTTGGCTAAGGGAATTGCAAAAGCCGTCAGATTTTATAGAGCAGTTAAGTGATTAAAAGGTTAAAACCTACTCCTTTCCAACTGGCAGGGTTACTATAATTCTTTTCAGTGGGCAGGCTCAGAGTCTGTTTACAGCATGTGCTCACACGGATTCAAGTGGTGAACTGGGAAGATTAATCCTCTCTACAGCGTTATGTAATTCCTCAGTGTGTGTTTCAAAACCCTTCTGTACAAAAAACATAAACCTGACAGGATGGACGTATCAATCCAGATCCACAATCTGACCCCTTCTCAGGTCCCAGCTTTAGCCCCTTCCTTACAGAAAGGTGCCAATGGGCAGCATGTCAAATGCAGGTTAAAGTTCTTGAATCACGGGCTCAACAGAAAATCCTCAAACTTGCTGAAAACTGCTGATTAATATTAACAGATAAAACTAAAATAATAGACAGGAGCTCTAGAAGCACTGATATTCTCATTCAGCAAAAAACTTCTCTGACCTAACCTTGCGGAAAAAGCAGTGGAAAATAAATGATCAGTTTCTAAAATGGAGCTTTGCAGTCTAGGTGGACAGCTAACCAGCAGAATCCCCTCTTTCTCCATGTAATGCCTGTTGAAAGCTATAGAAGTAAGTGTGAGGCTGTGACTACCATGTCTCCCAGCACTGGGACACCTCTCATTCTGCAGAATCCAGACCTTCTGTTTCTAGGGGTTGCCACTGCCAGAGACACCAGAATCACAGGGTCAGGAAAATATCTTGCATGAAGATACTTTCATTTATGTTGTTATCACTTGTTATTTGAAACAGAAAAAGTGGAAAGTTGTCTTTATAAGTTTAGTGGTCTGGTTTGGTATTGCTGTGTTTTTGCTTACAAGAAATTTCATGTCATCTTTGAAGCTTCTCTTTAAGAGAGTAAAATAATGAGCTTAAAAGCACAATAATGTCATTTGAAAACATAGGCGTGTTTAGATGGATGTGGGCTACAACTCCTCCTGATATCAAAACATCAGACACACTTTCAAAAAGGTTAGGTAGCTTACAGGGAGAAACTGAGAGAAATGAAAAAACGTGTGTATAAGTACATGCTTTTTCATATATATATGTATATATGTAAATATATATGCACATATACATACACATATACATACATACCTGTATATGAGAGATCATCCTTGCTTAAGAAAATTTCTTGCCTTTTTTTCCAAGGGACAAAAATACATCCCTCAGCAGACTGGGAAATTGTATTTACTGCTGTGATTACATTTACATGTTGGATTAGAAGCTCTGAAAATCCAAAAGGAATAAGGACCATAGATTGTAAACACAGTTTTAACAATAGATTTCAAAAGTACAGTAATCAAGGGAAAACAAACTTTGCTCATTTGGGGATTGCTCACCTCAAAGCAATGAAAAAAGCAGAATTCAGCTCAAGGAAGTAAAGACTAGACTGCTCAGGAAGGACTGAGCCTGACTATTTCTGAAACAGTCAATAAAAAGATATTGAAGAAATAAAATTCTGGTTGGGTTTTGTTGGTTTTGTTTTCTTTTTTTTTTCACTTTAACTAAAGATATTGGGTATTTATTTATATAAATAAACTGTGTCAGTTAGTACTTTCCTAGGAGGCAGCTGGCAAATGCTGAATGCCTTGTACTACTATGACCGTGACAGTGTAATGATCATTGAAGGTGGGGGAAAAGTTGCAGACTGATAATATTTATGAATCTGCCCTGAAGCTTTTTGCATTTAAACAGAACACATTTCATTGACTTAACTGTGTTTTTGGATAATCCTGTCTATTTTGCTAATTGTTATAAATGTAACCTGGTAAATGTATTATTACATCAGGGGAGTACTTATCTCCTCAAATGCAGTTTACTTTTCTAATCTGGATGGAGATAGGAAAAGGAAATTAGAGCAGGCAAAAAGATAGTACACATAAGGGTAGTGTATATCACATAGCTTTAATAGGCATTGCTTAGCTTCTCTGCTTTTGCTCAATGAAAACTCAGATGTAACTACAGGATTTTGAAACACAGTTTCATTAAGTAGGAAAGATAGTGGAGTTATAAAAGGAGAGGCAGGAAAGCTGAGTAAACAAAGCTGAAATGTAGATGTGCTGGAGCTCATAAATTAGTTTGCATAAAACGTGCGCTGCAGACTGTACTGTGTTGCATACAAAAAATGTAAAGAACACCAAGGTTGGAAAAGTCTGCTCTCAAACTAGGAGCTGCCATAACAGAGGCAGTCTGTGTCCATGTCATAATAAATGGAGACTCTGAGGTGGTGAGTTAAGCCTCTCTCTGCTAATGTTGGCAGTTCGCAGAGGAGGCAAGGATAGGAGTTTGCTGTGCTGAAATGTCTCCTCTTAGAACACCCTTTCCCTCTCTCCCTCTCTCCATCATGGTAGTGATGGCAGAAAACATTAGACATGCTGGGCAACATGACATATGAGTCACTGAGTTACCTGGCAGTAGAGGGAACAGAGCGTAGGTTGAAGTTGGGCACAGAAAAGGAGGATGGAAACACATGGAGGGGGGATTTGCACATTCTCTGATAAGATGTGATAGATTTGAACAATTTCACGTGGTACTCCATAGCCTATACAGAGGGAGGCAGAGATATTTTTAATGGAAGGTTCTAAATAAGCTCCACAGATTTAACGCTTACTTACTTATTCATACTGAAATGCAATTTTCACTTTGTTAAGGTATCTTACATATCACCTTTCCTCTACCAAGTTCTTGGGATACCACTGTATTCTGGTTTAAGATATTTTGAAATGGATTTACATTGGCTGTTAAAACTTGTAAGGAGAATTACTTGCAGGATACAAGCACGATCTATTGACCATACAGAACTTGGGGAAACAAGGTCTTGAGCCTTCTTTACTACTCCTATGAAAGTGTTAGCACATCCATCAGTGACCATGTAACTGTTACCTGGTATCCCACATGTGTTCTTGTTCATTTTCTTGCAATGTTGTTAGACCAAAGACTGTTACTAGGCTACAGCACACAGGCTGTCATCTACAGTACCAGAATTCAAGGAAAAAAATGATACATTTTGTTAATACATACATGCGATTTCTGCAGAGATGATGGAGAAGAATGAGGGGCTTACTGTCTTAAAGCAGCAAAATCTTGCATTAGCTGTGTTAATTGATCATTGTCAAATTTGTGATATTTACAAGAGAGAAAGTACTCTAGTTATAGCTATACTTCATTCAGCTCTGTTCCCTTTCTTTTTAGTTCAGTTGCATTTTTTTAAAGCATTGTTTTCTTCTTTGCACTTTGCTCTCCTCAACAAAATGTTGACATCTTGTCAAAACCACAGAATATTCAAAATGAAATGTCATCAGTGATGCTGGGAATCTTTGGATAAGCTAATGAAAGAGAGGCAAAGTTTTTGGCATCCTGTTCTGTCAGTCTTGGAGTCTGTGGTAGAGAAGTGGAAATGATCAGGCTAAAACTTCTCTGGCAATATCATCTATCCAGCAGCAGGTTTATTTTTCGAACAGTTAGTAGCTCTGTCAGTGAGACTATGTTGTAATGCTGAAGATCAATCTTGTTGACAAGTTATTACAGCTATCTATATGAATATATTTTTGTCTTTGTCTTTTAAATAATAAATTTCTGGAAATAGGGTGGTGTGTTTTAATATTTTTTTAAGGCTTGCTTTGCATCTACATTAAAGGACATTTAGTTTACTAACTCAAGTACTGAAACATAAAAAAATGTGTCAGATTCATGATGTCTTGTGCAGCCTAGTTCTGCTTTCTTATGCATATATATAATGACAATTATTACTTGAAGAGTGCTTGTTTCATGTCACAAGACTTGTATATCTAATATGCAAAACATTTACACTTTCTTTTTCTTCAAGTACTTGGTTTCTTGGACTAGGAAACATTACATTTGGTTAGTCTGGTATGTTACGTGCAGATGCAGAGTTTCATGAAAGTGCTCTGCATCTTAAGCCCTCTTCCTCTCACCACAGAGATGTGGAGATACATCACAGGAATTTGTTCATTTGTTATTTTCTGCCGTTGAGTGATGGAAGGGACAATGCAAGCTGGCTCAGTGTCTGTCTGGAAAGTGGTGTGGCAAGCAAAGTCCTGAGGCAGTGAGGGTCTGGAAGTGGGTATAATCACTGATGGTTGAAACATGGCAAAAAATGGAAGCCTTAAGCTTCTCTGCCTGGACAAAACTACTTCCAGGCTGTCAAGAGCAAAAGGAGAACATAGCTTTGTGTCAGTAACAGTGGTTCTAAGTAATTCATGGGAATACGTGTGGCTAAGAAGATACTACACCAGATGGGTACAGAATTTAATCTTGTTAAAGGATTAAATAGGTTGGTTGTCAATAAGCCCTTTCCGTTTCTATATTGTGATACCTCTGCAATACCCAAATATCCACCAAAGATTTCCATTCTCAGTATTTTATTGGGTTTTGTCTAGGGTGGGCATGACTAAAGATTGAGCGAATATTATTGTATGATGAGTACACATAGCTCATCAATAGGGCTAATGGTCTGAGTCTGTTCCTTGGTTTAAGCAGGCCTTATTTTCTAGTGAAAGGAATGCTTGGCTCTGAAGGCTATTGGCATTCTGATGGCATGGTTTTGTATAAAATCACCCTTTTAAATTCCTTGGTCTGTTGACCTTTGTTTTGATTTCAGTCTAAAGACAGACTTCTAGCTGTCAGAGTGAGGAAAGGTAGAAAGGGTGGTTGAGAGAGTGACCTTAAAGCGCTCTCTTTTTTATGTATATATAAAAGGTGGACTATAGCCAAATTGCTCTGTGATAAGATTATGCTTCATTTGGTCTCTTTTCTCCATCCCTGTGATGTGCCTATATAAGCCTTGAGGATATTAAAATATATTTTGAATCTTCAGTTCATAATGCAAGAGAAAGATTACTCTTTTCCAAGAGTGGTGGCTTGGAGCAATAAAGAGAGTCTGTATATAAATAAACCTCCAAAACAAATTTCTTTGATAGGCTCTTGACTACACAGAAGACCTTTGTAAGCACCATCTGAAGCAGGGAAGGAATTTCTGTCTCACAGACAAGTGCACTCAAAAGAACTGTAACAAAATAGGGCACTACTTTTCTTGATGAGTAGAAAGTTCTTCTTTTGGCTTATAGAATATATGATGCTGGCTTTCAGTAAAAGCTATGTAACAGATTGCATTGGATCAGTATATTTTTCCAAGTCTCCTCAATAGTGAAAGATAACACAATTCTGTTCTTGGCAGAGTGCAAGCACATATTGACCTAGTCCTGACCTAAACTGGATCATCTACTCTAGTCATGAAGAGTACTTCATATTCATTTGCTCCTTTCAGAGTAAAGGCAAAAAAACAAACCAACAAGCTCAGCTTAGGACTTCTGAAGACTGAGTGTATAAGCAATGCCAAGACTGGCAGCTCCACCACACCGGGCAGTAGCCTGGAATTCTTCAGGAGAGAAGTAGCCTGTGTGCATGTATTGGATATGTGTTTTCTTTAGTGGTGCATACCATTTTTTATGTGCTTTTTACTAGCTTAGTCACAGTATTTTCAGGCATAGTTACAGAGGAAGAACAGGAGAATGATGACAGATGATGAGAGAAAATATGATTGAAGAGAAACAGCAAGTGACATTAAATGGTGACAGGATATTAAACATTTTCAGTGACCAGTGTTCACCCGCAAAGAATTCAAATGCACTTTGGTTATACAAAAGAGCAAATGCATTAAAACATGAAAAGTTAAATGGATTGGTCTCTGTTTCTAAAGATCAACCATGTTACAATAACTTCCTTAAACCTACAATTCTATCATTTCAGATATTACCAGATGTGCTTCTTAGCATAACTGAGTTAGGCTTGTTTGGACATGTTTGAACAAGCCTTAATGACTAATTTGTATGTGTGTAGAAAAGACATGAAACAATTGAAAAGGGTAAAATATGCTACTACTCCTGGAGGAGATTAAAACAGCTGTTTAAAAGACCATTGTGGCTACTGGTGCTGTTTATAAGAATGAGCTGAGAGTGACTTCTTGTCCAATTGAAACTACTGCTAGAACGCAGCCAGGCAGAGTGTAATTTTACAAGTAAGAATTTGGCCAGTCTAAGAGTTATAATAATATTCTTTAGAGATCTGTGATTCTATTTTTAAGCAGGAAAGTAAAATTACTTAATGCTTCTTCTCTTTGAATGCATCACTTCAGATTGATAGGGTGGTGGCTCTCTATAACATTTCTGACAGTAACACCACTGAGCAGTTTTTCCCAGAAGTTTTGAAAAAAGACTTGAATCTGTAAAAAAATATATTAAGAATGGATAATTAAAATGGAAGAAGGAACAGTAGAAATACCTTGCTTCAGACATCAGTTCTGTCTTCTTTTAAAGGGGCTTCTTTGCTTCCTCTGTCTTCAACCTAAAAATGAGAATACTTAAACCCAATATAAAGCCAGCCTGCTTCTTCTATGACTTTTTCTTTCCTTCTCCAGTCTTCTTTCCTCCTGTTCAAAATTATCCTTGTACCTTCTTTAAATACCTTAAGTGGAAGCATTACCTGATAACTGAACTAGTAATGTTTCTCTCAAAGCTGCCTGTCTGCCTCTTGGAAGGTTTGCCCAGGATGGAGATGACCAGATGAATTTCCTTCGAAGCATACTTTTGTACCTTCAACTGTGGTGGTCCTTCAAAAGGGAAGCTGCTGTTTCACCTCCCATGCTTGCCTACAGCATTCAACAGGCAGTCAAGGGAACTTCCAGTTAAAAATTTACATTAGAAAGCCGAATTGTGATTTTGGTGTGTCCAGTTCATTTGCAAAGCTGCAGAGTTCAGAAGACAGCAAATAGAGTGGGAAGTGACTAATCTGCTTGCTCTTCCTAAGGGCCCCTCCAAAGCTCAGCTGATCATTTGGCATTAGTCAGGTGTGGCAACAGTGCTTCAGGAGAATACTCCCATTTCTTTTTATGAATGAAAGGAGACTTGTGCTTGTAAATAAATGCCAAAAATTATATGTTGGGAAGGAACATGACTGTGGAAGTGTAAAGACATGTCCAAAAAAAAAGAAATTTAAAACTAAAAAAGTCATTCTGCATCTGTACTTATATATCTTATAAATAATATTATTAGGCTGATGGTGGGTGGAAGTTGTTAGTGCTGATACCGAAAAACTGAAAAAGTCAAAAGCCTGGCGCTGGGCTGAATTATCCCAGAATGCATGGGACTGGGATCTAGGATGTTTGCCAGGATCTCTGCTATACTTCCAGTGCATTACCAGCATCTAGATATTCACTATCTTCTGTTCTGAGTGGTATGTATTAACAACAAAATTATGAATGATGTTGTTGGAACTGAACAACGTACCTTGCAAAACAGGACATGTGACACAATCAGTGACAACAGTGATGATTTATTTTAAGCCGAATAATTATGTAGCAGGTGTAGGCAGAGAAAGGTTGCCAAACTCACTGTTGTCTAACTTGAGTCTCAGCAAGGTGAGCATTACAGACAGTAAGGAAGATAGCTGATATTAATTTTGCAGATGATTTGTGGTATTATAAATCTCACCATCTGTAAGATGCAAAGAGTTAATTCTATTTCTATTTTAAGTCTGATGTCTGATTAGTTTAAATATCTTTGAATTAGTGGAATGATGCTCTGACTATCAGGTCTTCTGTCAAGAGGTTTTAATGAGTATCAAGTCAGATGATTAAGGTAGAATGATTCTATAGTAAACATGGAAGCTTCAGATGTCAAGTTAACAAAGTGAAAGCTATTCCAGTAAAATAAGCAACATCAGTTGAGAGTTCAAAGGAAAGCACAGTTTCAGAGGAGTAGGCAGCTTCATTAAACTCTATTAATGATCCCTGTAGATAAATTTTGCATTTAAATTAATGCCTTGCTTCTAGAGAAAGCAGTATTACTGAGCTTCAGCCAATGATGCAGAGATTTACACAAGCTGAACATCTGTGATTCCCTGACTACTAACCTCCTAAATAAGATTTTTTTTTTTAGAATTACATTAGTTGTAGATTTAGTAGTTCACTTTTTTTTTTTCCCCCTCTCTGCTAAAAGACAGCTGTTTGAATTAAATTCATTCTTTATCCTTGCAGGGTCTTCATTCTGGTGCCTACTGGATATTGTTCCTATAAAGAATGAAAAAGGAGATGTAGTACTCTTTCTGGCCTCTTTCAAAGATATAACAGACACAAAAGTGAAGATTGCTGCAGAAGACAAAAAGGAAGGTTCGTGTGAATTGCAACAACTTTGATAAGAACCAACTTTGATAAGTTTTTGAGTCACACCCACATGAACTCTCTCTCATGTACACTTCAATATAGAGACCTCATAGCTTTCTAAAGAAGAAATTAATATATGACATAGAAGGACAGATAATCTGTTGAAGTACTTATTTGTATTTTTTTTTATTCTGTAAACATAGACAGAGTGCTTTGTCCTTAAAATTAATTTTTTTTTAATGTACCATGATTTACTTTATTTACTTTCTGGATTTTCAGGGGTACATTTTGGAAAAGCTAGACCTTTTCAAACATTCCTTTTCTCAATCTGATTTCAGCCTCGCTGAGAGATAAATGAATGCATTTTTTCATGTTTTTCCATGACCAGAACATACATTTAGAAATTATTTTGCTTATTGAGAAGCATGACTATTCTTATGTCATCAAATTTTCATTACATTATATGAAATGATAAGATTTATTATGTCTTTAGGAATATCCAATAGTATAGAAAATATGCTCTGACATTTATTTGCTTCTGAAAGGAAAAAGTGCAAGGATTCTCTCATGAATTTGGAAGAAGATTGTGTTATGCTACTGATTCACAGCTGCCATAAAATAATTTTGATTGTATAGTGTAGTCAAGTTTTGCTAAATTCTGCTAACACAAAGCAAAGACAGTGTGGGGGGATGGAGGTTATGCAGTCAGCACTGACCTGTGTTGTGTATCAAAGGCAGTAAACTTACTCCAGGTTTACATTTTGTAAAGGTATAGTGAACCAAGACGTTAGGGTTGCAATTATTCAGTCTCAGAGAAACTGTCTAGAAAAAGTTTATCTGTAGACAGAAAGAATGATGTTCAGACTTCTATAAAATTTCTTTACTGTTGAATTTTCCAGTCTGGTACTACTCTGGGATTTATTTAAATTTTTCACTCTGTGATAGTCATTTGATCTCTGCATATCTCAGAAACAATGTAGATATGGCCTTAGGACTCCTTTTTCTCCTTATAATTTTCTGAAGCAGGGGAACAATTAATATTTATTTTTTTCTGATTTTAAATATTAGCTTTTCAATAAAATTGTTATATTTCAGTTACAGAGAAGTGTAATTCAGCATTCTTTTACAACATTTCAGTAATTTAAACCAGAAAATATTATGCTTCCCTCTGCTGCTGAATATTTGTAAATCAACATTTATGCTAATGATGTCTGCCTTTTCTGTATACTTGGACAAATAATTTCACCTTTGTCTTACTTTTCAAGCCCTGAAAAATGGAGGGGTTTTTTTTGCATCCTTCACTTTTTGCACCAAACATATTTGAGAATTTCTGAACTGGAAGACAAGAAAGGCTTTGAAGTAGTATACAAGTACATTTTGTAGCTTTTCTTTACATCCAATTTCAACCAATTACTTCACCTCGAAGTAAAATAGTCAAAATATAAACCATATTTTATCTAGTTTCTCCTTGAGCCTCAGGAAATGTTAGACTTACAAAAGTTTTAGGCAAGTAATTTATTAAAACATGATATGTGGGGCCAAGTAGAATAGAGATTATCAGAAATCTGTGCTCTAAAGGCTAATGATTTACTTTATGAGAGATGCAAATTTTCAGGATGCACTCATTGAGAAATCACATTTAGTATGCCAGTGAAGACTTCAATAGGTATATCACTAATTGGTGGTAAAACAACAGCTATTGTTTATCTGATAAACACTTTATAGCTGTATGCTTATTTTAGGATGGATTAAAATGATCTTCAGCTTTTGATGTGTGTTCATGGCAAATTGTAAAACTAAGCAGATTTTAACTCATGTTTGCAGTTGCACATTTAAAAATTAATACTTCTCCTACTGTGTACTGACAGAGGAATGCACTTCTGCAGAGCTACATTACACCAGCAAATGCCCATTCAATTGCTATAAGTTTACGAATATTGACATTTGGCTGTCTTTTGCAATGTACTCCTTAAGAATGCAATCCTAAAACTTGGTTGTTCCTTCCCTTTATACTCATTTTAGAACCGTGGCAATCATTTTATGCTATGGTGATACTGGTTTGTATCATGGCAACATAAAGTAGTACTTAGTGGGGGCTTTGCCAAATACAGTGTTTTATATAACATAGTAAGATAAAGAAACAGGATTTAACCATTTATTCAAAATATTTACAAACGATTCCAGCATTTTAATTTTATGTAAATCTACCTGGCTATATAAAAATAGATTTAATAGTATGTTATCTCTTTGAGTAACATTCAAATTCTTCCTATGCAGAGTGATTCACAAGTACACCAGTGGTGAACATCATCTCATCATTGTCAGCAAAGAATTCCCAGTAAAATCTGTGCAACTGATTCAGTATCTGAAAATTCAGAATGTTTAACTTCTAGGAGTAATTGGTTCTTCCTTACTTAGACCAAAACTACTATCAGGCATGCAGGATGCAGCTGTATTAACAAAAAAATGAGTTTGTGCTTAGTTTAAAGGTATTCAAGATCTTTTTCAATATTTGGTGATAAACATCCATTGCAAAGTGATTGATACACATTGCCAGATATTATCTTCATGGTTAATATTGCTAAAACCATGATTTTACTTTTTCAAAGGCTACTGAATTTGTCTTTTCAAAAATCAGATAACTTGTAAACTTGGAGTTGACAGCCAGGTCTTGCTGTAAGATAATTGCCATTATGCGCAGTTTTCTACTGCCTTTTTGGCATATGTCTAGATTGTGTATGAGAAGGAGAACTTGGATACAAACTTGCTCAGCATGAAACTCTTCTGCTTATGCAAGACTATTGTATTAATGTTTTTCTTTCAGTTTATCTCTTCTGTGTTCTGCACAAGACAGACTTTTATAATTTGTATGGAACATTAGTAGTCACATTCCATCTCCCTTTAATTTCTAAACCCCTTAGAAAGCTTATCTAACAAAATTCCCTCATGCTCCTTTTCTCCTAAGTCTGCTCTGGACCCCTTGGCATTCCACTAACACTCTATGGTAATATGCCCTCACTGGTTACACCTCCAAAAGCCTTCTCCAGACTCATTCTTTCTTATGTCTTTCCTACCTTTGATATCATTTGCTTCGTCTGTAAAATCTTGTTCTCCTTGTACTTTCACAGTGACACCTTCCTGAGGTTTATCTCCTGATTTTATGGCCTCTGTTTTCTTGTGGATTGTCTTTTTACCTTTGCAGACCTCAGGAGTTGATTTCTCTTTGCTTTTCTGCCGACATTTTCTTACCTATTTTATCTCTTCTGTTCACACAACTTCAGTTGCTCCTTTGTGCCAATGCACCTTGCGAAAGTCCACTTTTTTGCCTGATTTCCATTTACCCAGCCCAAATGCAGACGTTGTCTGAGACCTTTTCTTTTGAATGTCTCATTCTAAATACAAATTTAACAGAACTTTTTTCTGTTCTTCTTCTGAATAAAAGTTTCCAGTGAAATCAGCCCTATCAACCAATAGGAAGAGCAGACTTTGTCCTAAGACTTTCATATAAGAAAAAGATAAAAACACCTGCCTGAGAAGTCAGGCTTTCTTTAAGAAGTGCTGTGACAGCAACTCTCATAGGGCTTCTTGTTTGGTTTGGTTTGGTTTAGTTTGGTTTGGTTTGGGGGTTTGAGTTAATTTACCATCCTCCTCCCCCACTTCTGCGCCCCTTTTAACTGCAATGTTCTTAGAAGCCTCAACTTTTCAGTATTGGTAATTTGCTTTCAACAATACATGTTTCCCCTACCTGTAAGCTTATTTTAGAAATACACTCTATTTTCCATCTGCTTAATAATAACTATAATTATTTGATGTTATGAAAAGCAACTCAACAGCTTTTCTTCCTAGATTTGGGCTCTTCAATCATATTCATGGTCTTTCAATATACAGGGAAAGGGCTTTTTTTATAAACACAATGATACCTTCAGAAAATGTTTCTTAAACGGTTTTATGGGAGATTTATTTTAGCATCCTAACTGCCAAAGAGCTACATTTTGGTAAACTGGTTAAGAGTTCCATTGTTCTTCTGGGGGAAAAGTGATTAAACTGAAAATACTAGACTTCAAATCTGGATTCCAATATGGTATGGCTGCGTCAGTGTTTTTTCATTTCTGCATGTGAACTTTCCATAATACACTTAGACATTAGCTGGAAGTTAGTGAGATTACATGAATCCAGGGAGGGAAATAAGAAATTAAATTAGTCTGTATCTATTTTTAGATCTCTAATCTGCATGCAGATATGAAGTAATTTGGGTTATATAGATATAGAATTCTACTGTTGTAATCGCTGCTAAAATTCCCCTGTTGAATTTGACTCATTCCAAAAAATTTCCTTTAACCTTCTTTGTTATTCTATTTGTTGTTTTTTTTCTTTGAGAAAATTTTTAGCTCTTTGTTTGAAAACAATTATCTTAGGACAGATTTTCTCAACTTTATTCCAGCATTATTATAAAAATGTGTGCAATATATAGCAACCACAGAATCACATGATAGTTGAAGTGGGAAGGCATCTCTGGAGACTGTCTACTCCAGTGTCCCCTACTCAAAAGCAGGGTCAGCTAAAACAGGTTGCCCAGGACCTTGTAAAGATGTGTGTTGAATATCATGAAGAATGGAGACTCCACAGCTTCTCTGGGCACCCTGTTTTAGTGTTTGACTGCACCTTCCTTTGTTGAACTCAATGAAGTTCCTGCTGGCTCATTTCTCCAGCCTGTCAAGGTCCCTCTGAACTTTCTTGCAGCACAAACATCAGATGTAACAACTCCTCACTCCCAAACTGTATCATCTACAATTTGCTAAGACTGCACTCTCTCCCGTTTTCTAGGTCATTAATAAAGAATTAAACATATTAGCCATAGTATCAATGCTCCAGTCATAATGCTATGTCCATAATCTAGTCCACCCAGCTTGACTTCATGCTGAGGATCACAGCCCTCTGAGCCCAGCAGTTCAGCCAGTTGTCAGTCTATCCCACCACTTCCTCACTTCTTTGTTGGTTATCATCTTCTCACCATGTTGTTCCTAGTTTGAAGGAGTCCTTACCAGGTTGGCCTGCCTGTTGGCAAAGACACTTTTACCCTAGTAATCATGTGAATTAAAAGCTGGACTACACTCTTTCCCACCACAGATTAAACTAAGCTGCAGTGTTATGGTTTAACTGGCTAGCTTTTTCTGGCTTCTTATTAATCCTTAGGTCTATATGAATTTCTAAGAAAACAGATTTATTTTGATCATTTGTTGGAGGAAGGGGTTGTTCTTTTCAGTGTGCCAGAAGTGAAATACCATGTGCCAAACGTTTTGCATTCCAGATTTTTATGTAAAAAATGTCTGCTGGGGGCAGGGATGGGCTCTTCTTCTAAGAAATTCTGCGGTGTGCTCTTTGATTTATTCTGCTTAATTACTGTCTCAGCTACTTCATGATTGCTCAAGCTACAGCAGTGAATATTCACGGCACAACTTTTCATTTTAAAGCTCCTTACACCTGTCAGGAGGCAGGATATTGAGAGGGGGACATACAGTCTCCTAGATATGCAATATTTAAAACAGATAAAATTGTTTCAGGATGTGCGGGGCACCATGCAGTCGATGGAGGAGGTAGGATAGAAGCATGGTTTACCCCAACTTTCCCACTTCCCAAAGGAAGAAAATATTGGGGAAGCTTTTGCTCTGCAATGACTCAGTTACATCTTCTCTAGGATGACTTTGCTCCTGGCTGACCATCAAAGTAAGAAGGGTCAGCGTCTCTCCTGCCCTCAGTAAAGAGAAACTGCTTTCCTCCTTGTCAGTGCATGAGAGTGTAAACACTTAGGGGACAAAAATAGAGCTGCCTTTCTACTCCTGTTCCTGTAGGCACATAGATGCTCTCCCTCTCCCCTTTCTACCTTCTTATGTAAGCAAATGAGTTGTATTTGAGCCTTGAACCTTTGTGGTGATCTTTATAGCCATTGCTTTAGCTTTTAAACAAGTATTAAATGCGAGTGGCAGTTCCATTCCAGCAACTCTCAGAGAGGCACGGGGTATGTTCTGGAGATGAGAGGAAAGTGTCCTTTGTGGTATATGTGGAGTGAAAAATGAGAAAAAAGAAAAGCAAATTGATTCGTTAGAAAATGCAGAGGAGCAGACTGTATTCTGGGATATCATAGAAGGGTGAGAGAATATATGCATTAGCAACCAAATAGTTCATTGACTCACCAGATTCTAGATAAACTCATCCAATCACCTTTAGATTTTCCTTAGAAACCGAGTTATCAAATTTGTTTGTTTTGGTTTGTTTTGGTTTGTTTTTCATTTTTGTGTTTTTCTGTTTGTTGGACTAGGTGATGGCAGACAGTGGAAAATACTTGATGGCAGACTTAGTGGAAAATATCTTCACATTTTCCTTTTAGAGTTTGCTAGCTCAACCATGTAAGACTGACAACAGAAAGCACGGAAAAAACAGGGAATACATTTAGAACCTGTGTTGCCAATTAGAAGAGCTCTTCAGAGTTGTCTGTGTGACAGGTGGTTTTTTTGAGTGTTTTTTTGAGCGGTAGAAGTAGGGTTTTTTTATGAGGTAGAGGGTTTGCAAACCTTTGTACATAAATGGCTTATTTCTATGGAAAAAATCTGAAAAGGAAGAAATGCCTTTAAAGACTTTCACAGGCCTGGACAGGGCCTGGTGTCTTACATTTTATTAATTAAGAGAAGACTAAAATGCATATTGCATATGTACTTTGTGTTCAGAAACACAAATAGGGCCACTTGGACCATTTGCAGTATTCACTTGTAATTGCAGTTATGCTGAATGTAGTAAATGCTGTAGCACCTCAGAGCAACTCTGAGATCCTATAATAAGACCTATTATAGGTGAGTTTTGCCTAGCTGTAGCAAAGATAGTTTTACAACTGTAAACCATCCATCCTACCTTGTATAATTAAAATTGTAAAATAGTTTTGGTTTATGACCAGTCACCTTCATGGTCTGAAAATCTCATTCCTTGAGAGATACTCAGAGTTACTTTCTGGGCGTTCCAATGAAACACGAAACATATGCACAGGCATTATAGGTTTTTGAACTTATATATGTCTTAGCTCTTTAAACTATTTTTTTTTAAAAAGCTATTTCCCCACACTGTTTTAACTCTGGACAAGCTGCACTGACGACAAAACATTTTTATAGGTGACTGATCTGGTTCTGAATCGTAGCTAAATACATTAAGAAAACAAGTCTTCATTCTTGAAAGACTTGCTTTCATTACAAGATAGAAATTATTCAGGTGTATATATTCCAATTTTCACTTAAGTGAGCAAGGTTATACTTTACCATCAACTTCTGTGCAATTTTTTTAATTTGTCCAAAGAACAACAATCGTGAAATTATGATCACCTCAGCTTGCAAATAACCTTCCTCAAATACTCTTGAGGACAAAATATCAGTAAGTAAAGTATGTGATTAAATTAATGGTATTAAAGGAAAACAAGAAAACCTTTAGGTTCAGTGAGATTATGTCCTTAAATACTACATCCTTGCACAGAAAGACAGACTTGCTGAAGTCAATGAAAAGTTTCTCAGTGAATTAAATAATTGGAAATATTTAAGCTGTAGGGTTTTTAAAAGAATATTTCAAATATTCTCTGTATTGTTACAGTTATTTTTTTGTTCATAATGATAAATGAGCATATCATTTTGCCATGAGCTCTCATTCACTGTGGAAATACAACCTGTTCCAGGAAATAAAATTCATATCAAAAACCACCTGAAAGAATAAGTGATGACCCAGCTTTAAATTCAACACCACATTTTTTTCCATAAGAACTACATATGACCACTCACTTCAGTTAAATCAATAGACACATTTCAAATCTGGTATCATAATAAAAATGACAATTTTCCCATTTGCGAGGTGACTTTAATTGTATAGTGGTAAATATATAGTGTATGGTAAATAAACTATTTTTACACAATTATGGAATAGTTATTTTTGAGTTGGAATATTTTACTTCATTATAAGAGATTCTGTAATTTTTTAGGTAAAACCTGGGAGAAGGCAATAGTATTAATAAATGGGGAAATACCTTAAAGTCAGTTCACTTTCAGAGTTCTGCTGCTGATCCTTAGTCTATTAGAAGTAGTTGAAAGGTGTGTCTACTTGGATATTATTTTTTTCAATCCTGAATTTTATGAGATAAGCCCAAGTACTGGCATCTAAAAAAGCTTTATTTATTTATTTATGAGTGTACACCCATCAAGCACCAAAATGGAGGTGGAGAAATGTTCCTTCTTGTGGTCTTTGTGTATCTTTTCCCCTAAACCTTTTTTTTTCTTAATGATGGAAGGATCAGTAGCCAAAAATGTGGTTAAGAATTTCTTATCTCATAAGTATAACTGTTTAAAAGTCTTTCTGATCCATGAAACAGTAGTAATAAAGTATACTATTGCTTCCTTTTTCTCCCTGTTTGAAGCCAAATTTTCTCTGAAGGCAGAATATTACAATCATGAAAATCATACAGTTGATTCTGTATAAAATTGGTCCATTTAAAAATATTCTGTAATAATGTTTACAATTTTTTATCTGTTATGTGCATTAAGTACATCTTCGTACTGAATCAGTTAATCAGTTAACAGAATAAAAAAGTGGCTAGAGGCTAGCCTGGATCTACCATACAGCTAATAGTTCTGTGAATATTTGGTTGTTGTTGTCAGAAAGAATGTGTCATGCAACCAACAGACCTCCTGCAGCCTATTGCCCATGGTAGTGCTTTTATTCTGTCATTAATACCAAAGCAGGCTTTTATCAGTTCTCTCTTTATTGACGACTGCTGGTGTGCTGTTCCTTAGAGAATAATATCTGAAAGATAGCTGAAGGTTTTAAAAAGCCTAGAAAAATTCATACCAGCCTTCGATACACTCTGTTTTTTAAGGGTTTTTTGTGTTCATTCAGAATTTGTTTGTGTTGCTTTATCCCACTTGCCTCCTTCAGAAATTCCTTGGCTTTTTTTTTTTTTTTCAAGGAGTGCCTGTGAAATGTATTTTGCATTAATGATACTGGATATGATTAAGTAGATTGAGTTTCCTGTAGACATCATTGTATTTAATTTATGGCATGTGGGTTATTCATGGGCATCTATGCAAAGAGCACACTTTCTTCTGTGGTTTGCCTTACCTTATGATGCAAGTGATGAGGGTTTCTCAAGACTTGTATTAAAAGGACAAAAAAATCTTGACTACAATTCTTATAGGAAGCCTTTTATAGATAAAGTTGTAAGATTAATAAATGGTGGAGAAATTCTTTAACAAATGGTTTGTTGAACCCAAGATCAAAAAGGAAAAGTTCAGTATTTATAAGATATCCCAGATAAAAACATCTCACTGTGTGATTGGGACAAGTGGCTGGGTTATGACACCGTAGAGAAATACACAGGAGAGATAATGGGGGTTTATTTCACTGCCTGATTTCAGGATATAGCAGAAGGAGAGATCATGCAGGTGCATAAATATGCCACTCTCTCTGTGTTTTGAGGAGGGAAGGGTCTGACCAATAGTTTGAAGTCACATTTTTAGCCTGGTTACTGTGCCTTTTCACAGTGCTCCAGTGTGTACATGGAGCAGCAGCATGGATCTCTTTAAGTCAGTCCATATCTGCATACTTAGCAATGAGGAAAGACCATTTGTCCTGTTCTACCTTTTTTTTTTGTTCAAAAAGAAATCTAATTCATACGTTCAGAAGGATATTATTTCTATGATAAATTTTCTTAGGTGGGAGCTGGCATTACCTGCTGTTTCATCTTGTGATTGACTTTAGCTTTGTAAACAATGAAATAAATAAAAATGTCCTTAGCTACTCTGCCAGCTTACCCAGTCCTCTGAGTAAAACGCTAGTAGAATAAAAATTTTATCTATTTATTGCTCATACCTGCTCCTGGACCTCAAAAGAGCAATGAAGAAGTAATTTCTTTTTTTTTTTTTATGCAAAGCTATTTATAAAATTATACACTACACTATTAAATAAACCTTAAAAATATAATTTTACCAGATAGCAGGCACTGTAGGGTTGACTGTCCATGTAAATCTGGACCCATCTGATTGTATCTTACTGCTTTTCTTCAGAATTCTTCCTTGCAAGGTGTGTTTAAAGATAGCTATATCTATATTACCTTTCTTATTTTTGCACACGTGGGCAGTCAGGTTTGTTGCATGTCATGACTTGACAGGGTCATATTTATAGTGTTTGAAGAGGATAGTCCATGTGTCTATATCAATCTTACCCTAAGCCTAACAGCCCCACCTGGCAAGCAAACAGGACAGCAGTGGCAATTAAATAGTTTGGGCTGGAATATAACCTTGAGCATGGAGCTAATGTGGTTGTGAAGATGAAAAAAGCAGTGAACAGTTACAGTCTTGTCCCCAGTGGTGAACTCTTATCTTTTCAATGGCTACTGTACTCAGATAAGTGGGTAAAATTGCAGAAATACTGCTAAGAGTTCCATGTCTGCAACCTTACAGCCTTTAGGATAACTCTGTCACATTGTTTTTTGGTAGAACTACCTTCTGTGAATAAAGTCACTTGCATGTGCATGTGTTTCCAGGACTAAACCCTCAGACTACTGTACCCTGCCTGTCTTTACATCATTCACATAGTGTCAGTATATTGTGTTCTGGGTTAAATTTGAGAGGTGCTGGTTGCTTTTATTAATTCTCTAACTTTATGATTGCTTAGGTAAAAACAGATAAATCTCTTGAGTTTTCCTATGTAATATGAATGAAATGCTAGATATCATTTTTCTCTTTTGCATCCATGCACAGTTGTATAGAAAACTTCCTGTGGTAATGATCCATGATCAGACTGGGACATGATTCCATACAAGAGCACGTTGGGCATTTCATCATACCAGAGGGAAATCTAGTTAGTGGTTTTAATTAATGCATATTCTGCTGTGATAATGCATAACCTGAGGAAA
This sequence comes from Elanus axillaris, assembly GCA_026212715.1. Taxonomy (NCBI): domain Eukaryota; kingdom Metazoa; phylum Chordata; class Aves; order Accipitriformes; family Accipitridae; genus Elanus; species Elanus axillaris. The sequence goes on along the minus strand of JANZLQ010000078.1, from coordinate 4,861,180 downwards.
AAAGTGAAGGCAGTTCTTTTGAAGAGCTACAAATTATTGCTGTGAAAAATGAGGAAAAATACCAAGGCTGAGACGATTTTTGTCAATAATGTACAACCTTTCTGGCCAAAGCAGGTTAGCTTATTTTGGTATTTGGAAAGAGATGCGTTTCATGGTCTCTCTCACGCTACAGCTCGTCTGCTATGGAGTGAGCGTAATGCTTCTGGGTCATGTCAGAGTTACTCAGTGTAGACAGCCTGAGTTGACTATACAAGATTATGGTGGTTCTGCTTGTATGTGATGGATGTACTTTCCAGGAAAGTCCCTATACCTGTGCAATTGCAGCCAAGCACAGGGCTGGAGACCTCGAAGAGCAGAATGGTATCAAGATGCAGCCTGCTTGCACCAGTCAAAGAGCTCCTGGGCCATGAGCCGGTTCCTATCACCCTCCTGGGTGTCCTGAGAAGGACGATCCCTGGGAGCTGGCAGGCTGCAATGGGCTCCCTTGACCATGTGTTGAGCACCCCTCCTCCATGTCCGGCTCTGCCTCAGGAAGGACTTGTGGTATCTTTCATCTGTTCCCACCTGAACTTCATGACTGAAAGAACAGTATAAGTCTTATCTTCCATTTTATTATTAAATGCTTCATTTGGCATTTCAAGGATTTAAATGTATCCTACCTGACTGGGGAATGAGAACGTTATAAACCATAAAGTATTCTGGACTATATCCAGTGCTATGCTCTGGCTACTCTGATGTGTTTAGATGGAGAGAAGAGACAGATTTGGTTTTAATTTAGTCAGTAAAGCTGAGTTTACAGTTCTTTTGCATTGCTAGGGCAGCATATACCAAGTAGAGCTTATGAGAAGTTGTCAGGGTTTATTTTTTCTGATTTATACCTGAGGAGTAGATTTATTATTTTTTTCCAAAGGAACAAGAAAAGATTTATGCCTCCACTTTCTATTAACTTTAAGTGGAAGATTGATGCTTCATGTTCTTGTAAAAACACAAACAGAAAAGTCAATAGTTAGAAAGGTGTTTGTGTCTGAGTGTGCTTTTTTACTGCAACCTTCCCTTACAAGACTGGAAGAAGTCTTAAGCAGTTATGAGACCAATGTTAAGACTGGCAAAGAGGTGGTAGTGTTAGTTTCTTTTCTTAGAAAAGACTTCTGAAATTGTCATGTGTGATGGTTGTAGCGGTATACCTAATCTCATTTGAAAGAAAAACAACACAGAAAAACAGCAAGAAGAGTTAAAAAAATGTATTACCACTTTTCTGATCAAAGAAAAGGGAAGTTAAGACTAAATTGCAAAGCATCCTTTTTAAGGGTTGTATTGGGGAGAGGATTATTATCACATGGGAAAGGGTGTGTAGAAGTGCCAGGAAATTGAGCCCAAAGTCTGAGATTTTTTTAGAATAACGATTCCTCACAGTATTTGGGAAGATGAGAAATCCTTTTGATTTTAAGCACAGGGTAAAAATAAAACAGTAACATTCTGTTTATGGCTGGATTTATTTAGCTTTTTGCTAAGATCAGCCATGGACAGACAAAAGCAAGTCTGTTAGTTACCTGATTTTTATTTTTTTAAGAACCAGAAAGAAACAGCTGGGTGTTTATAAAAAATAAACTTTCTTCTTCAGAACAGTGATCTGTAAACTGAGTATGACAGGAAAAGAGTGAAGGTTACAGACAATAATCACACACATAAAAAGCCACACCTAGTGAACAACACATTTTATTAAGGATCAGGATTGCCTCTTTTCCTAAAGACACTGGGAAGATCAGAAAGCAGGAGAATTCACAAAAGTCATTCACTGATTTATGTTGAAAGCCATTGATACGTGCTCCAGTGATGGCATTGTCTGATGGCATCTTATCTGCACAGGCAACTTGTATTTTTTTCACTGCTAATAACTACAATAAAAAATATTTACTATTTCTGTTTAAAAAGAAAAGTATTATTACTTCATAATGAATGTCACACTTTCCTTTTTTAACCATGCTTTACTGTTTCTAGGAGTTGAGTGACTTCCAATATTAACATAGAGGTAGCATTAATCCTTTGCAAATAGTGGAATCAGCATGTGATGGAAGTCATTTGCTGTGCAAATATGCAACTAGTGTGATTCTAAGTGCCATATCAAGCCCCACAGCCTGAGCAGGTTAATGAGTACAGAATTCTTAGTGGCTGGAATGCTAAACCTATGTAGGAAAGAAGGGATCCATCTAAAGAAAAACATTATCAGGTTGCTGGCACATAAAATTTAAAATCTTATAAGGAACTTTTTTTTATTTAAAGAGCACATAGAAAATGAAAATGAGTGTCAGTAAATGTATAAGAAAAAAGAAACAACTTTAACTGAATATGTGTACGTTGACTGACTCCATAGTAATTATGGCCATTCTGGAAAAAGATGGAGATATGGACAGCTTTCAGCTCAGTGCTCAGCATGCAAGAAAAAGGCAAATCTGAGGTTAGGAATTACTAAAAAAGCCCTGAACGTATCATTACCCTATTGTATTGGGCAATTGTGGATCCATAGGTTGAAAGTTGCATGTTATTCTGAAAAAGGAGCTGTTAAAAGGATATCTTCAAAAATCACACCACATCACATCACATCACCTAGGCTGTTATATGTACCACCTACCAGAATGGACTATCTTGTGCTTTGTAGGCTAAGGACATGGAGAGAGGTACTGGATAGGAGACATCATGAGCCTTTACCCAAAGAGTCCTGAAAGCATTGCTGGCCAGAAATTTTGGAGAAGGTATTTGCCCACTTGCTCAGCGTACCTCATAGCAGATATGAAGCACATTTTATGGACTACTTGGGGAGGCAGTAAACTGAATGGCCTCATTCAACATGGCAGTTTAGGTTGAGAAAGGGAAGAAAGAGAGGCCTGTAAATAGTTTTAAAGACAGTTTCAAAGTCATATGGCAAAAACATACTACAGCTGTCTAATACTACAGTGTAAACTAAATTCAATAGACTTAAATTCATTTTTGCTCAGAGAAACAGATAAGAACCTTGCTCTCACCCAGAACTTAAGAACATGTTTAAAATTTAGTTTGAGTTTTAAATGATTTGATGATTGAGAGATGAAAGTTTAAAAAAATAAACCTTTCATTTAGTTGAGTATTTTCTGAAATAATCCCTTTTGTTTTACCTGTAATTGTTGTAGCTGGCACCTGTTGTAGCTTGTTAAACCACCTGCAGGCACCCAAGTTGGAGATGGGAAAGTATGGGGCTTCTCCACCTGCTTCCTCCAGCTTTCAAGTAGCTATTTGTTTTTGTAGTGCAAAGTTTCTGCCTTCCTTTTTATTTTTTCTTTTTTTTTTTCGTTTTTTTTCCCCACTTCTCCTCCTTAATGACATGTAAAATATACTCAGCTGGACAGGGCTCTTGCATGAATTACATGAAATATTCTTCACTGAGAAGTTTGGAAAGTTTTGCTTCCTATGCTTTTTGTTATGTATGGGTTTGTGTTGTAAAGCCAAAAATACACCAGTCTTCTATAATTCAAATCTTTCTTTTTCTTGCTTTTCTAGGCAGGTTTCAAGATGTAGTTATTTTGCTTGTTGTTAATTTCTGGCTCTGCTAATTGGTTTTTGGGGTTTTTTTTCCCCCCTTAATTTGTATGCATTGAATTGACTTTAATTAAACCTGCTTGACAGACAGCTTCTTTCTTTATTCCCATAATTCCTTTTTTTTCTTAATCCTGACACATCACAAAATGTCTGCTTTCATTTACTCTGGCATCAATTCACTGTAACTCCATCAGAGTCACTGGAGTTACTTTGAATTTACTGCTGTTTAAGCAAGAACAAAATTTGATCCCACAACTAACAATTATAGACATCTGAATGGAGGGAAAAAAGACAAACCTTTCTAAAACAGTGTTCAGTCTTTACTCTTAATGGATTTCATGTCACTAAGGAATGTGTCAAACGATTATGCCAGTGACCATGTGGTGGGAAAATAAATCTGAATATAAGAATTGGGTATTGCTAATTAGCAAGGTTGCAAATTAGCATATTCTGACATAATGGAGCGAGTCAGATTCTTTGTTTTTAAACAGTACACAACAAGAGATTATTTTTTTTCTTCCTCTGAAATAAGAGGTTAGGAACACCTTAAGGACATTTTAAGTGGTTACTCTAGCCATGCTCGCCTCTGGTCTGTAAATTCTATGTAATTTTCTGAAACAGTAAAGAGTACATTTTTCTTATCTATGAAATCGTATGTTGTAACTAATTGCTTCGGAACTGCATGAATGCATTTGACAATTAAAACTTTACAGTGATTTTTATTTCCCTTTGGGATAGGGATTTTTTTTTCCTAACTGCAAAAAGTTAAGCAAACCTAATAAAAGGTGTATATAATCTTTACATCTAGCCCTATTTCTACTGAAGTCTAAAATGTCAATAGTTCAGCTCCTAAAGGTTGAAGTGCCATTTCCTGATTTTTAATGGACTCTCACTTCTGTTCTGCAGAAAAATGGAAAGGAAGAGGAAGAGCGGGGTCACATTTTGAATCAGCACGAAGACGGAGTAGAGCTGTCCTTTATCATATATCTGGGCATCTACAAAGAAGAGAGAAGAACAAATTAAAAATTAATAATGTAGGTGTAATTCTTCTCTTTTTCAAAAATGTACTCTTTGTACTATCTTTTTTTTTCAAGTGCTGTAAAAGGTCAGTGAGTACCTGAGAAATATCCTAGTTATAATTTTACAGTAAGAAAAGGAGTAAAGTGCGGTTCTGCCTACCATGGTATTTGTTACAATTCATATAGCAAGACAGTCCATTTAGCCCTACTGTAAACAGACATTTATTTAACTCAGGAAAGCCACATTATAAAATTTCTCAGAACTTAATTTTAGGTTCCAATTTACCTTCCTGTTCTAATTATTTCATTTCAATAATTACTATTTGCCAAAAAAATAATGAAGAAACTCAAGGTATTACTCTAGTTGAAAACCTCTATGCTGTGTAAGCTCCAGAAGTTCACACTTCATTTAGACAACTTTTCAAGTAAATGCATCCAGCTTTGTGTAGGGTAAATTTATCTTTTCATTTCCTAATTGAAGTAGTAATATTTCTTTCTTTAAATTACTTCTGTGTTCCTCTAGTTACTATAACCAATAAGTAAGTCCATAAATACCCTGTGAATGTTGCAAAAAACAAATCAAACAAGAGACAAAACCAAAAATATAGCAGCAGAAAGACTTCTAAAGAAATATGCTTAGGAGAAAAAATAACTCTCCTGCTCTATGGAACTATGTTTCAGGAAAAAAGTTAATGCAGAGGAAGATGAGAGATGCTTATGAAATCAGTATGTACATACAAAAAATTGCTAGAATAATATCTGAGAACCTGCTCCAACACTGAAAGCCTATAGTTATTAGAAGCAGGGGCAGCAAAAAGAAACAGTTTTTCTTAAAATCTTATTACAGCATTTAGTGTCTTGTTTATATATCATTAGCATCAAAAAGGTTAAACTCTTTGACAGAGCTACAGGAAGGAAATGGTCTCTTTTCCTTTTTTTTTTTTTTTTATGGTTAGGGTGAAGATGAAAGACAGACAATGGAAAAAGTAACCAAAAGGTATAGATCATGAACACCCTGAAAAGACGATCTGACGCTGGGTGTGTTCCTTTTATTGATTACCAAAATTAAGCAGCAGTGCAGCTGCATGCCCCTAGACATTATTATATTACAAATTAAAAGCAGAAAAACCTTGGTATAGGTTAATGACATGAAAATACACAGCTGGTATATGCTTCAAAGGGCATACAGTAATTTTCATTTAATTTAAATGTTAAATGTTAAAAAATGGTAAATGTTAAAAAAAAAAACTTTAAAAGCCTAAGAATGTTAAAAGTTGAAAAGCGTAAAAATTAAAAAAAAAAAATCTGCAACATATGATGAGGTCTTCCAGTGATATTTTCATAGTATAGTAATATTCTTCAGGAACATGACTTTTAAATAGCTTTTGGTGACTTTCCTGTACTGTCAAAATCCTAGTGCAGATGATACTATACTGGTTTAAAACACTTGTTGTCAGACTAATTTACTGCCTTTAGTGCCTAGATTTTTACAGCTATAAATTGGAAGTGATAAGAGGAACATTTTCTTCTCTGTGATTAAAAATGGGCTAATGCTAACAGCAATGAGAGTTCAGCCCCTAAGATTCATGAATGAGAACCAAGAATGGAGAAGGCAAGGACATCATTATTTCAAAAGAATCACACAAAGAGAAAGGCTGTGACAGGCAAGGCAAATGTAATTAAGTCTGCAGTCAGGCAGTGGTTGTCGTTTTATATTCATAGTGAATAACTTCAAGATCAGAAGCAATCTTAGCTTGCTGAATACACAATATTGTTTTGTGAGGCTCTTAATTACTGGAACAGTATTAGCCAGGAGCACAATGACAGTGAGCAACAATTTTGTTAGTAAATAATACAAGACGGTTCGTGTACCACATGCTGCTTTGCAAGAGGGTGTGTTTTTGTTGAAATTCTGAAGGATGAAAGCTAAGAATATATAAAACTGACGCTTAAGACTGAATGTTGCAAAGACCTTTGCTGGTTAGATGACAAAGACTTGAGACACAGGACAAAGCTAGGTATAGTCTAACGATGAAGATAGTCAGTTCTGGAGCTGTATCACGGTGGGTCTACATTAGTATTTTGGTTTAGATCAGGAGTGCAATTTTAAAGAGAATCAAAAAGTTAGTCCCACTAATTGTGCTTTGGTTCATAGCAGTCTTGAGCACATGAACTGGATTCCCTCAGAGAACACTAAACCAGGAGAGGTGCTCCAAGTACTAACAGCTGTTCAGTCCACAGGACCAGGCTAGAATTAGTCTGAAACAACCTCCTCACAGCAGTAAAATATGTATAGGAAGGATGCTTTGTCTTCAGCGACATCTATTCCTTCCTATATATTTATTCTTATTTGTAGTACTTTGTCCTCATATATACAAAGCTTTAACCTATCTGTCCGGCAGAAAACCATTGTTCTTCAGTCAGAATTCACCCAACAGAGGAAGAAATAGTTTCCTAGATTCAGTCCCCTCCTCATTCTATTTACTTGTTCCTTATTAATCCTCTTCCTGCCCTGATATTCACAAAAGTTATTCCATCAACAGATCTGTCTGAACAAATGCAAGGACCACATTAGAAAAAAATCAGCATCAGTTCTTGCCTGCATATGCGTATGTCATATTTCATCATGCTTTTTTAAAAAAAACTAATGGCTGCATTGGAAGAAATGCGTTTGTATAATCAAATTATTGGTTTGTCTCATTTCCTTTTCTTCTTTCTTTTTCAGAATGTTTTTGTAGATAAACCAGCATTTCCAGAATACAAAGTTTCAGATGCAAAAAAATCCAAATTCATACTGTTGCATTTTAGCACTTTTAAAGCTGGCTGGGACTGGCTTATTTTACTGGCAACGTTTTATGTTGCTGTGACTGTACCTTACAATGTTTGCTTTATTGGCCATGATGAGCTGTCTACAACTCGAAGCACAACTGTCAGTGACATTGCAGTGGAAATTCTTTTTATCATCGGTAAGATCTGTTTGGGGTTTGTTTGGGATCTCTTTTTTGACATTTAAGGTTTTCACAGAATGTATAATATAGAAAAGGAAATAATTGCTTTCATGATTTTAAAGAAAATCAATTTTAGCTGTATAGTTCGAGATTTTATCTGGACTTTAGATCACTTTTTTTTTCTTTTTTACGTTAAATTGATTCAGGTAGTCCTGCTGTTATTCAAAAGGGACCTTTGACCTCACGGAAGGTTGAAAACCATCGTTTCACCCTGGGGATGCCCAAAACCTTCCCAGTGTAGGGATGTGCCCTGGAATTACTATAGTGTTGTTCATAATGTACTTTTTTTTTTCTATTACCTTTTGCAAACACTTAGAAAACCCATGGCCCACAAGTTGAAAAATCACTAGATTTTAAAAACTAAGGACATAAGATTAAAACTCCTACTGCAAAAATGCAAACGTACAATATAAATATACTATACTGACAACTGGGATAGAATCTAAGAGGTTGCAGTTTGTCAACCGGTCTGTTCTTTAAACATTTTATTTTAATGATCCATTTATTTCTTATAACTTTAAAGAATTAAAAAGAAGACAAGGTCATATCTAATAGTGGCCTTGTAGCAAAGCAATTTATTTTTTGTAATATCTTTTTTCTACTTCTTTGTGAATATAGAAAAGAATCCCCAACTAGAGTTATACAGATTTTTCCCCAAGTTTTTATTGTTAAAATACCATTTAGCGCTGTCACACTGACAAACCATAGCTCAGATATGTTGATAATATGCAGGTAGATAAGCTATTATTTTAAAGAAATAAGCAAAGTTGAGTATGTCTTTCTTGAATATGAAAAGGCTTAGGACAAGTTCTAAGAGAGAAAGAAAATGAACAAAAGAATATAATCATCCTCATATTTAAAATAAGAATTTTCTACTTTGCTTTTCTCTATTTATTCCTGAAAAAATATCGCTTAACTCATACATTAAAAGCAATGTTATGATCTTCTCTAGGAGAACTAAAGAAATCTGAAACTTCTTAAACACTAACCAACAGCTCAGAAAGTCTTTAGTTTAACAGAAGTTTTTCTTATGAAAATTTTGAAAAGTTCATTCCATTTCTCTGACAGCTTTACTGTAGACAGTAAGACTAGTAGGTGGTGTGGCTTATGGAATAATTGGATGTTATGATGGATAAATATTTGTGTTTCCTCCTTTGGACATTGTTTTTGCATTAGGTTTAATGTCTGATTTTCCCCTTTTACACTCAGTATTAGATCTCAGTGGAGTCTTTCATGTTCATGCAAGCAATTCACATCCAGTGATACTCAAGCACTGCAGTAAGAAACCTACATTCTTCAATGCAGATCATCAAGGATTATCTTTTGTGTAGAGTGAGATTATGACTCCAATCAGTCATAAATGACTCCATGTTCCATTTTAAGGAATACAAAATGAAATAATTCCACTTGATCTGCCTAGGCATCTTTCTAAAAACTGAACTTAAGGCTACGATATTCTGATAATGGATTTTTCCTTCACCCCACACTGGTGTAGATAACTGGTTTGTGTTATGAATGTATTTATTAGAATCTGAGCAAGAGAGTATAATTTCTATCTAACTGATTTATGTGCTGTAGTATTAATCTGAAGCAAGACAGATGGTGTACTGCTCAGTGTTACTTTTCTGTTTATATCCTTTGCTGGAAATACGGACTTCTATCAGTAAGTCAAAAGCAATGGTATCTCTATGAACAATAGAGAAGCTGTGTAAAAAATAAAAGAAAGAAGATTTTCTGTAAATTCTACTTCATATTTTCTGGTTAGGCTTTTATGTCTATCATCCAGGAAATCAAACTATATTTGTAACTAAATACATTAAAAGAAAAGTGTATAAGGCACTAGAAACAGTTCTTTGCATAGTTATGTTACTTGTAACCACAAACAATGTACTGTAGGATACCAGTGTTCCTCCTCCACAGTTTCAATAATGGCTCAGTTTTCCCCAAAATAATTTCTTCTAAACTTATTATCTGTTTTTAAATTTGTGGCTCAGGGGAAAGGTTTATGGAGGATTTTCAGGACATTCTCATACTGCCTTTTAATCTCTGCAGTGAATTTAAAGAAAAGATTGTGTTTATTGTCACCTCTAAATGGTCTGTTGTCTGTTAAAGTGTTGAATGAATATGTCTCAGACCATGTGTAACTATATTGAAAGTAGTAGGATTGACAGCATACATAAATTTAAGCATATGTTTCAGGGCATTGTTGCACTGTGGCTCTGACAAGCACGTTTTTGATGGATGATCTATGTTCTCTGAGAAAAGCCAACGAGAAATGTTGACTAAAATTCTTTTTATGATACTGCTGCCTCAGAAAGTCAGTGGGGAGGTCTGCCTGAGATGGATCCCTCAGCTTTATTATAGCTCTGTAATCACAGATTGAGGTATCACAACTCTGTAATCATGGATTGGAGAAAAAGAGTATCTGCTTTGATTTTATTCAGATTTCTCAGAACACAGATTAATACCCCTTTTACACAAATAACTTGCATAAACTCTTATTTGGACTTAAGAAGGTCTTAGTTTTTAGCTGTGCTATCAAAGGGAGCAAAGATATGACAATAAAATGGAGAGATGTTGTCTGCACATCAGTTCAAGGGATGTAATAGGGTAGAGGTTAAGGGTTTCCTTTAAGCAGAAGGGTTTGAATAAGTCTAGTGTCTAAAAAAAATCTTTTAGGCTTATCCAATTTTTGAGTCAGCACATGCTTAAGCATGATAAAAATAATACAGAAGTGTTCTCCTGACTTGGTGTGCTTACAGGAGTGTTGGTCTGAATTATATTATTTATAAGAAAAGAGCACATCTAGATAGAGGTTTAACTGCTTTAGCCTTTAAAGCATAAACAGAAGATAATAATAATAACAGCCCATTTTGTGGCATCTTCAGAGAAGAGGTTGGAGAGGGAATATAATTAAGGCTTCTCAAATTAAGTTAAAATTATGTTTCACTTGATGTTACCTGTATATGCTAGTGCTTTGATAAATTGTGTGATGTGGTGTTTGAGTGTGCTTTCAGATCTCTTTTCCTCTGTAATATGTGCAACCTCTCTAACATTCCCCTGTAAATCTTTTGCTTCCTCTATCCAGTGACAGTGTAAAACTAGTTTAGTTTTAGAAATTTTTTACTATTTTATGTATCCTAAAAACATTAAGATGTGGAGAGAAAAAACTTTTTAACATAAGTGTAATTAAGCAAACACATAAAAAATTATCTCAGAAAGTGTTTCAGCTGGGGAGTGATATCACCTGCTTTATTGAAATTTTACTTCAAAGTTTATGCCCCTGAATTTGCATAGGCAGTAGCTGGGTCCTTCATTTGTAGACAGGTATGTCTGGGAGGCTAAAGTTTCAATATTTCTAAGAAGCATAATCGATCTTGGTTATTTTTCAATAATATTTGTAAAGTTTTCTCTCTTTTGGAGAGAAAAGCTGGGAGAATCTCTCTCTAAGTTCATTCCATTTTATTAGTAGTAACCTCTTTATTGCGTAACCTTTACTCTTCCATAACTATCCAGTGTAATGCTTTTCTTTCTGGAGCTGTTTCATTCTGTTTTTCAAATATTGCTTTTTTTTTCTCTCTCTCTTTTTTTTTGTTTCATTTTAAAAACATTCTTGAACACCTTAATTGAAGAAAGTAACACTGCAAAAATTATCAATGATTTATTGCTAAATGCTCAGAGTCACTCACAGGGCTATTGAACAGGATGTCTCCCACAAGGTTGAGGTCAATTCGATGGTTCAGAGAAAATATGTATAGGCTTTCAGGGTAATCATAATACATTATTTGCTGAATAAGGTCAAAGGTGTCTGAGTATTTGTCTCCTAAGGTGGCCAGAAATAACTATAGGGAGTAGAGCTATTGAGCTATGTGACCTTTAACTTTTAATTTTAGTTTTCTGTTTGTGGATCATCCATTTTCTAGTGGAAGATGAAGATGGAGAACCCCGGATACCAATTATAGCTATAAAATTGTACTCTTTATAAACACAGTGGCAACAGTAATTTTAAGTGATTTTTCTGCAATGTCCTGCTTTGCCTACCTGTGGGAAAAAAATCCCATACCCATCCCTTCCCCTACTCTCCCCACGTCCACACTTGTCTGAAGACTTTATCTATGCCTTGCACTTTCAAGAGAGAAAACTAATCATAGATACTAAGATTGCTTCTCTTTGTATGTGTATCTCTCTCTCTTGTTAAATATTATTTAACGTGTTTTATCAGCATTTTCAATTTTTAAAAGCAACATGTTTAAAAGCCCTAAAGCTGTGATTTGTGTTATATGATACTGTAGGTTAGAGAGACTTGTTGGCCCATTAGTGTCTATCACAAATGTAAATGACTCAAAATATTTCCAAAACAGTTTTAAATTATATGAAGCCCTCGAGTTTCAGACTTTTAATATGTAGAGGTTTAAAACTATGGTGCAAACCCAGTAGAAATTCGTGTCATCATTCATGACTTACAGTTATTCAAGTGTGCATATTGTATTGAAAATATATGTTAAACAAAAATTGTTGGAATCAGGTGAGATAGTATTAAATGCTATAGATTTTATTAGGTTGCTTTAAATTAGAAGGATTGTTTTCTTTTTTCTCTCATGTTCTTTTTCATTATTTTAATGATTATCATTTCATATCTTTGCAAGTGCACAGAAGGTCACGAAAAACAGTACCTGTGTGTAGGGGACCTCACATGTAAGAGGATTTTTGCATTTTGAAAGGAAATGGCAGTGTTTTGAACCATATTTTAGAAAGTGTGCTTTCACACCCTAATATGCCAAAATTCAAGTAGACACCAAAAAAGTGCTTGGAATTTATCTGTGGGAATTTATCTCTGAGCATCAAACGGTCTCATCCACGGATACTTCTGAAAAAAACATGAAACCGGATAGCGTGACATTGTTGACACACCTAATATTAGGGAGGGAATGTCATAATAAATTGTTCATGGACTACGGATTATCTAGTAATGTGAAAAAACAGTACAAAATGTTTATGTTGAAAGGTGGTAATAAATTTCCTAGATTCTCACTCAAAGCGTCAAACTGAAGTTGGCAAGACCACTTTATTGTTAGAAATTTTTCAAACACCCTCCTTACATATCCTTGAAAGGGGAACAGGTGCTCATCTGTACACAGGGTGCTGTTTCCAAGCACAAAAACATCCACCAGGACATAAAGGAGACAAGCATAAGCCACAATAATTCAAAAGTGATCATTTGCATGGAAACATATCTGTATCTTCAAGTGGATGCAGATAAATGTTACGATAATGGAGGCACCCTGAAAATTTGACTTGTATTTGCCTTGCTGACTCCTTCTCTTCATTTGCAAAGGTGTGATGTCATTGTTACACATCATTAGCCAGCTTCTCATAGAATGAAAAAATGTATGCTTGTAGATCTAACCAAAGTTTTAAGAAATCACTGCCCCACAATGTTGCTTACTACTCCTGAAGTTGGGAGATACCTTAAAGTTAAAAAAACCCTGCTCATCTGAGCATTCTTGCTTTTCCTGAGGCCAAAATGAACGACACTGGTTACAAGAAGGGATCCTTATGTATCGTGCCATGTACCATCAAAATAAAAGGTAAAATCCAAGAAACAAGTACTTAAAGAACTACAGAACAGGCTCCATTCTGAAATCTGAATTTGTGAAGGAATACCTAAAACAAAGTAAATGGATTATGCAAGATAAAGGCCTTTTAAAAAGAACATGTAAGATGACAGAAACCTCATGACATAAGCAGAAATCCGCAGCATTTACCATATGTAATTCCTTACTATTCTGGGCAGAGCTTATAGCTGGGTCAAGGTATTCTGCATCCATGCTTTTAGCAAATATAGTCACTGTTCCACTTCTCAGCTGTCATAAATGAATCTCTTCAGATTATTTTTCTTTCCTACTTCCTATTTCACAATGAGACTTGTAACTGTGGAGTGACAGGCTTCTGAGCACTTAAGAGTGCTAAGAGCACTTAAGAACTGACTCCATCTTTTTTGTCTATGTTGTGGTGCCACTGTAAAAAAAAAAAAAGCAGTGTGACAAATCAGTTGTTTCACCTATAGTCAATCCACACATTGGGAAATGCTGTAGTAATAGTTTTGTATGTAATTTTCACTCTGCTAGTGTTTCTTTCAAAAGTTATAGAAAGTTAAAACTACCCTGTTATACAGAGCATGACTGACTTGAATTATAGCTACAATCAGATAAAGTTTGTGTTTAGGTTTACCATCCTATAACACGATGGTAAAACTGTATTTTTCAATAAGTATATTGAACACTGAATGCAACACTGTATTTTTCAATAAGATTTAAGTCTGTTGATTAACCATCTAGGTAATCTCCAAGGAAATGCTTAGATGCTTGATAGTTTACCACATTTTTTGTGAGCTTGCATATGATCTTTTCATATTTTTTTATGATTTATGGATAAAGTCCTATGTGAATTTTTGTCAAGCTGCATGAGGTAATTTCTGAGAAATATTTCAGATTTCCCCCTTGGAATTGGTCAAAAAATTTTAAATGCACAAAGCAGTTGCCCTGTTGCCCACTCAATGTTTTACTTGTTTGACCATTTCATTGCTGTCTCAAGCATTTGTGCAAAGTGAACTGTGTTCATGGAATACCTAACAACTACATTTGCTTCACACACAATGAATTTAATGAAAAGATAAGTTATATGACTGATATTTTTCCCTCTTTGAAACTGCTTCTTTCTGCCATATTTCTGCAGCTTCTATTAAGAAAATTACCCATGTAATATTTTTGGTCTTTGCTTTTATTTCAAGAGTCCAAAGCCTGTCTCTTTCTTTGGAGAAAAGTCTATATAATATATTTTAGTTACTCAGTATGTTAATGGATTAAGCCTGTTTTTAAAAGGTAGAGCATAGTTTATAGAAAGAAAATCTTTCCAGTCCTTAGTATGTTATTGTAAAGGTCATGATATGTAATGCTTTTCTGGTGTATCAGCTACTGTAGAACTCAGACTAGCTAATCCCTGTTTAACACCCTCATAGTTAAGGAGAGCAACTTGAAAAAGTGAACCCAAAAGACTGAAAATCAAGGAAGCAGATAAAAGAATGCGACTTACAATTTTCTAAGTTTGTGGTCTTTTGCTCATTTTCGTGATATCGGAATCAGAATTCATGGGCTCTCAGCATGGTAAAGAGTTGTGATTAAAACCCCTGATTAAACGTTGGTGTGCTGGTCATTCTGTGTGTCCCAGCATGCCCACAGAAATGGGTACAGCGGCCTAAGTATGGTATTTGGTAGAGCATACCATGCTATTGCATTAACACTGACTAGACTATACCATACTATACACTCCTGGAGCAAATGACTTTTGTTACCACAGTAGCCATTCAAGCCACTAATGCCTTCAGATTTCAGTTTTTATATTAATGGATAACTTACCCAAATAAAACAGTATTTCCACTTGGGTATGACTTCAATATCCCATTACCTTACACTGTAAGAACAAACAGTAAGAAAGAGCGAATTGGTCTGTCAGTTACAGATAGGTTTCGGGAATCAGCTCTGCTACAATCTGTCACACCTGAGAATAGATCTTGCTCCATTAAAATCACTAAAAAAGTTGTCAATTTGTCAAACAGTGATGGAGCAAGGCTGAGAACACACTTCATAGCTCTGCCTCAGAACAGGGACCATGCCACGCTTTGTGTTGTACAGTGACAAGCATCTTGGTGTCCAATCATAAATAAACTCTTTTCACTGGAGAAATTTGTCTGGTAAAACAGGTTAGTGAATTCAGTGGTGACGTTAACAGAGCAAAGCCTATGAATTTTGTTCATTCCACATTAGCAGAAGCTTTTTTTCAGAGGACCATCATATTACATGAATGTGATATCCTTGCATTGAGGATTTTAAGAATTTGCAGCTTTAAACTATGTTTCATAGTTTAAACTATTGTTCATCTGAATGCTGGTCATCCAGCTAATGCCACAAGACCTCTAAAAAAGAGCTTCATTGAATGGAGGTGTAACGTGCCTCTGAAATGAGGTTCCCAACCTCTGTGACTGCCCACACAACTGAAATGGGGTTGTTTCCACAATATTCTGAAGTGCTAATGGCCAGGAGAAAACATTACTGGGGGTTGCACCCTAGGAAAAATACAAGGGAGAGGTATACTTGATAGCCATATTTTACTATTTTAAATATACTGTTGCTTAAGGACTAATTCTAATCCTTTTATATGATTTTCTTTAATCATCATGCTCCTCAAGATTTTTTTTTCTGTTTAAACTGTGGAAGAGAACAAATTTTTCTACTTAACAAAACTCCATCCTGCTGCTACAATGGTGGCTTCTGATATTCCTTTTTAGATTTCAAGTCCATTGGGACCTACACTTCGTATCTTGGGATACTTCTTTTCTTTACTTTCTAGCAGTACAAAATTTGGGCTGGTTTCTTCTCACTGTTACCTATGTCAACACAATACATCTGTGATTTCAGTTATATGTAGTTTTATATGACCTTTCAGTTCATAAAGATTCTGATAAGAAAAATTTTTACCATCTAGTTCAACCTTAAATGTAAGACATTGTATTTAATCCAAATATTAATATTAATTCCAATAAACTGTGTTTGGCTAAATTATGTTTTCCTGAAGGACATCAGCTTTTCTTTAAAGAAAGGAGAATCCACGACTTTAGTCATCTATGGCTTTTAAATGACATATTTCTTTTTTCTATTTTTCTTCATCAACCTGCAGAAGTGATGTCTTGTTAAATGTTTAGTTCTACTGGTTTAAAATGTTACTACCTGATGATTCTTAGTTAGGATACACTAGATTGTAATTTAGCATCTGATATGATACAACCAGGCTTTGTTTCTCCATTCCAAAATTAGATAAGTATTTATTTAATACATCTGGGTTTTCTACAAGATTATTAATAGCTTCTCTCATAATGGGATGCCACTTGTCCAAAGAAACTAAAGTTGCAGATTAGCATTTCTTTCCTAATACACTGCAATTTTCCTTCACCCTGGCTACCAGAGTTTTCTTTCTCTTTCCCAAACAGGTCTAGATTTTCATGTCAAATTTTCCATGGTTTATATTGATTGTTTTTCAGTATCTGTTCACCATTTGTTATATCTTTCTTTAAAAAATATATATGTTTTCCCTTCAGCAGCTGCAACAGGCTGTTACAGACTTATTTTGTTATATATTATTATTTATATAGCATATAATTTAATATATATTATTTATTATATAAACCCCCTACATTTAGGGGTTTTCTTACTTAATCTCTGTTGTTTTTTTTCTTTTAAACTTTATTTGACTTCATAATAGCCCAGATTCCTAAGCAACAGGTGTAAAATAAGCATTACTTTCCTCTATAAAATCAGTATCATTTCCCAATAATGTCAGCATCTAAAAGAAAATTATCAAGCTAATTGTGGTAATAGACATTTTGAGGGGATATTCTGAGCTGAAAAATCATGCTCCCTTTTGAATAAATTTTTTCTAGGAGATTTATTAGGAACATCTAGGTTTATAGCAGCAGTAGAATAGAAAAAATAAGAGTTTATATAGCAACAGATAAATTGTTCTTCAAGCAATATAATACTAGTATTTCCTGGAATCTGTCCTAAAAGCTCTCTGGCCAGATTCTAATACCATTATCCATATAGAATTAAATAACATTGGCTCAAATAATCAGATAGATGAAAAAGCTTGGACTTTGGGGAAAGTATTGCTAGTTAAAGACAACCAATATAAAATTGCATAAAGGAAGATGAAAAAAGTAAAAGAAATAAGAGAAGAGCCGGTCGTACCATCTAGGAGAAGGAGGTGGTGTAGGAAACTGTCTGCTCTGAAAATCAATGGGGTTAATATACCGAAATCATCTAGGTCTCAAGCACAGAACTGAATTACTGTAGTCTAATAAAAAATCATGCATCACCCAATCCCCTGGTTACTGCTAATATGTATACTGTTTGCCCTAAAGGTGCAGGGTTTTTCAACTTTGTTTAGTTCACAGTAAAAGATAGGTAAACTGAGTTATATTACCTAGCATTTTCTGCAATCTAAAAGTGTGCCATGGGCAGTTATTGAGTCATCTGACTAATCCTAAATTGTTATTCTGCTGTATCTTGATCACATGTCTAATCCCAGCAGGATTTATTTTAAAAAAATCAAGCCTGAAGGGAAAAAATGTTGGAAATCAACTGATTCAGGTAAAATAATCCTGTTTATGGGTAAAGAGGTTCAGCTGGCCACCAGATAAATTTTTTACCTCTGAATTATCTCTTTCTTTTTTTTTTTTTTTTTAAAGGGGTTAGAAATTGAGATTGTTCAAAACACATAATGTGCTTTTGAAATTGGAAAAGGGGGTTTATTCTGGAAAACATCTTAAGGATAAATAGGATAACTTGGTAAATATCACTTTATGGTCTTCAGTCTTTTTTATATCATTTAGGATTGCAACCTGCATTATGCACTAAGCAGAACGTCCATTTTTTTAATGTCATCTTTTTCTCCCTTTGTTCAGTACCACTTTAAATTGGTATTTTCATACCATTCACTGAGTGGATGTGTCTGTGTGTGAATGTGAGCATGACAGAAATCTAGAAAGGGATGGCTTGGTAAAGGATGTGACATGTCCTACAGAGTTTTAATTCAAGACAGGTCACCAAACAGTTCCAAAACCCTACGGACTTGCTCAGAGCTCCCAGCTCATTTATGCCCAGCTATGAAATAAGTTGTCTTTTCATAGGAACTGAGTATTGCTAGGGCATGGATTTTCACACTGGAAGCTTGTGAAAAAGAAAATGGCCACAAATAGCTGAGTAAAAGACGTTAGAACACTCAAATAAGGAAAGGAAGAAGTTAGCACTTTTCAGTTAGATCACAGTATTGGCTTCAGGAATTTAGAATGAAAATATCACAAAAGCATGTAGCCATGGCAATTGCAAACTTGGAAGACATTAGGGTAATATTGTTCCCAGGCTTCTGATGTTTACTGCTGTGGATACTCTGTAGGAGCTTAATTGGAGCAAAATATATAAAGAAATTAGGAACTGCAACTGCATATAGATAACATTTTTTTTAATGCAGATGCTTTCATAGCTGAAAAAATTGGGTTTGTTTTTATACAAATCCATTTTCTTTAATATTTTGGTGTAACTTTGTATGAGTTTTAGAGATATCACATTTCTTATAAGAATTCATTTTTTTTAGAAGGGATGTGTGCCCATATCTTATCAGTAGTAGAAATAATAGGCTGAGAGAATCCATGCAGCTTGAACTAGTTAGCCATGGCTAAGTCAAGGTCAAGTTTGATGTTGATTGTACCAAATGGTTTTATGAGATTTGTCAATCACAGTTTATTTTCTCTGCATGCATCTAAGGGACTTAGTGCCTAACAGGGCTTCTGGTTTGCCTTGTGTGGGGTTGTTAGGGAAAGGTGATCAGTCTGCAGGCTAGGGAAAAGGAGGAGCAGGAGTGGAAAAGCGGAAAGGAATGGCATCAACAGACACGTGTGGTCAGGTGGTGAGCAGAGCCTTAAACCAGTGTTCAGACACGCCAGTGGAGCAGGGCTGGAGGATGTAGGGTGAAAGCCGTTGGCGTGTAAAAGAGAAGGTGATGGGACGGGGAGGGAAGAGCTTAGCCTAGGGAGACTCAGCAGAGCAGTCTTTCCAAGGGTGACCAGCCACTGATTTGCTGTTGAATTTTTCTTAATATGAAGTAATTCTGCCCGACCTGGGTGTGGAAATTAGAGCTGAAATAACTGGAAAAAAAGCTCTGTTTAAATCTTGGGAGGTGAGGTGGGGGATGCGCAGGTGATACGATTGCTTGTTCCAAGCCTGTTGAAATTGGAGGTCTTGGGTACTCCCTACTGAGTGCTGCCAGGTGAAGTTCCCCTTTGCATTTGGCAGCAGCAAAATTACTCGTTGCTTTGCAGACGGACACACTTTGCTTCTGTTAAGCTCACAAGCTCATCTGCACAGCAGTAAGTGGAGAAGCAGCAAAAGTCTACAACACACGTCAGGGGTGGCTTAAAATGCATGGGTGTTTGTTAACAAAACAGGTGTATCTATGCTGAATCACAATAAAAATATATGGAAAAAGGCACCTTGTAATTTCTACATGATTTAAGGGCCTTTCTTAAAGTCAGTAGATAGTCTAGACTTTATCTTGAGCTTTAATTTGCTTGAACTCTGACTTTTTGCTGTCTAATTTTAACTGAAATTCAATTTTCTGACTTGAAATTAGAAACCAGTTTTTTTCTAACAAAGACAAGAATAGAAAGGCTTCACCTTTTCCTTCCTCTCTACATCAAGCATAAAGATGATATTTTAGATATGCATATGCTGTGTTTCAGCACAGAATGTAGTGAGTCAACAAGTTTGATAATTTCTGCTGTTACTCCTGTTTTAGTTTTAGGTAGCTATTTAATGACATTGCTCATGTCAGAGATGTTATTTATGTCCCCTATTCTGCCTTCCTGAGCATGTGGCATGATATATGTAGCTTGCATGATCATTTAAAATTATGTTTTTCCAGCTTACATGGAAAAAAATTGCAGTGAGGTAACTTCAGAATTTTTTCTTCTCTAGTAGTAATGCTTATTATTAATGATTTGTTCATTGTATTAGGAGAGCTGCTGAAATAGAAAAAAAATTGCAGTTCTTGCCCCAGTCTGAGACAAACATATCAAACACAGTTTTAAGTAGAAGCTTGCACAGGCTGAATTTTGTTCTTAGAGCACACTTAAAGAGTTGTCCAAAGATATTGAAGTCACTCCATGTATGCTTTAACAATCAACTCAGAGATTAAATGTCCCTCTTGCCTGGTTTACAGCCATAATCTGTAAAATTGTTGCCCTTCATGCTGTAGGAAACAGTTAAAACTCACCTCCTCTCAGGGCTTTTGGAAAGCAAATTCAGCACTGAAGAAAACCATTAGTTTTGATGTTGTGGAGTTCTCAGGATTCTCCAAAGCTTTACAGTATTGAAGCTTGTGTTGAAGTTCAAATTGTTTTTTGATAAATCAGTATCATTGATAGGTAGAAGCTAGTACACAGAATAATGTATTTGTTTTATGTTTAACTACTCTTTGTTGCATCAATTTGATTAATCTTCTAGTTGTTTGAAGTTTTAATGATAAGAAAACATTTATTTTAAAAAAGAAAAAAATTTTTAATCTTCTACTTTTTAAACAGCAGTCCCCAAAAGACTGTGGAACATGTTATTCCTAAAAATAATAAAATCTCTCAGGAGAAAATGGTCATTTCTAAATTTTCTAAGTTAAAAATTTTGTTGTGCTTTGAGAAGTTTCTTGCCTCAGGAGTTCTGTTTGTTTTGTGGTTTTTTTCCTTTACAGCTTTCTCAGTAAGTACTTGAACACAGCAGTTAAGCTGTAAATAAGGTTGCCCAGATGAAGAAACTGTTTACACCCAAGTATAGCTCAGAAAGCTGTCAAGAAATAAAAGATGGATCACACTCACCTACCTCCCTCTGGATTTTTATCTAATGAGTTGGATGCAGAAAGAAGCACTTACCATTTCCTATTCAATTTTATATATATAAATGTTATCTGCAGCTGTTGTCCTAAATTGCTTTGATAAGAAGGCAGGAAGGGGTGCTGTGCAGAAAAACCTCTAATCTCTTCAATCTTGAACAGTAAATTCCATATGCACATTGATAAGCCTTTGGTGTACTGGATGGTTTAAGGGAATTTTAAGCAAGCATTTATCTCCTTTTCTGTTAAAGCTTTAGTTGTTTCACAAATGCTAATGTGCAATAAGTAACAAAATCCTTTTTCTAACTTTGATAACTACACACTGGAGGTTTCTGAGACAAATGAGAATGAGAAGTTTCAAAACACTAGTGATGTAAATATCCTTATCTTTCTTTCCTACCTATATCAAGCAAATCTGCAGGAAATAGTTATGTACGTGGCTGGTGCTACCATACCGATCTGTAAATGTGAATAGTAACCAATGAACTCTACTAAGCACCTGTGGAGCTGAACTGACCCCCTTGCTCATTATGAATACTATGAAATCATGCTAATTTCACATCTTAATTGTATTACTGAAAATTTCAGAACATTTTTGTAGCTTTAATAATGCAGGGCCAGCTGAGACTATCTGGTGATCTGATATAAAATTTTTATATCTCCAATTCTACTTATACATTCTGTTCAGCCTGAGGATTTTGTTGAATGAAAACAGTAGTTCTTAAAGCACAAATCAGTTATAAGCTGCAAGATCTCAGTCCATGGAGCCAGATAGCCTTGGATATGTGTCTAAACCACTTTGTGTTAAGGCTTTGCGCTAAATCTTGAAAAATTTGAAGGAACAACACTGTGCCAAAACAATGAGAACTCCCCAAAGATTTCAGTAATTTAGGGGAATTTATGGGTTGAGTCTAATGAGTAAAAAGGAGGGAATGGCAGAGATCAAACTGTCAGAAACACCATAGATCCACTATTAGCAGTGGATAGGTTAACTAGTAGATGTCAGATGATCATAGCAGACTGCCTAGCTTTGAACTGCAGAAGACAGCATAAAACATTTGTGCCAGTGAAACCTGGGAAGGAATTCTTTCCCAGATCCAGACCTGACATTAGAACCAGGCATTTGATCTAAACACATCCTAAAGAAATCCTTTCTGATACCTGAAAGGAATGGTCCAACATGATCCTCTCTCTGTGCTGAGTCTCTCTCCGCCTTTTCTTTCTGCCCTCAGTAGTGTGTGTGTGTGTGGGGGGGGGGGGTTGGTTATTGCTTCCTGGCTTCTTGCGTATAATGGCTAACAGGCTTGAAGACAAGATCTTTGCCCAGTCTTAGTGTAGCCTGCCTAAAGAACATGTAGGGAAAAATGTAAGGAAAAATGCAGATTAACCTTTTTCCCCTAAAGCTATGAAATGAAGGGAAAACTGGAGTAACTCAATGCTGCAAAGGTTGATCATGACAGTCAAACCTGCCTTTCTTTTCCCTAGCACATCTACATATATATATTCACGTAGTGTACGTAAGTTACCTGAGTCCACATATGTGTTTTGTGCTCGAACATAACTTAGATATCTTTAATATGACATTGTGTTATACAGTATAAGACTGTTCAATGTGAATCCAAATGATGCGAGTTCATCACATCATTTGCTAAGCCACGTTTGATTTCCAAAATGAATTTACCTAAAGTCAATATCTGCCCAGTGTAGCTTGTTTTGCCTAAGTAGCCTATCAGTGGATGAAAACAAGTGAAAGTCAGTTCTCCTGCTAGTATTCTGGAGCTGAGTAAACCAAGAAAGTTGAATTTACAACATCATGTAAAGTGAAGTCCAGGTAGTTTTTTCGCAATTCTTCTCTTAGTCTTTTCATTTGTCTTGAGGTGTAGGTGCTGGAGTTGCATGGCTGTAGTTTTTTCACCAAAGGGATGAACTGTTTTCTGTTCACAGGTGATACTCTTGGTTTTGCCACAGCTTTCTACTAAGCCCATACTGACACTCTTAGCTATTAGAAATCTCTTTTGGTGTCACTGTTTTCCAAGCCAGAATCTCCCCTTCTGCAGATATATTTTTCCTTCTTGGGTCCTAGATGTGTTTTGCATGTCATGTGGAGATATTTGACCCATTTTATATTTGGATTTAGATTGGCCACAGTCATCTGTCTTCTTTGTTAAAAACTACCATATCACTCTGAAGTTAATCAGGCAAGATGAAACCTCTAGAAACAGTTTTGTTTATACACAAACCTATAGTAACAACATTTTGAAACTGAGCAGAAAGCCAGGTTTGGCTTTTGTTTTACGTGTCTCATATTCTGGTTAGTGCAAACCTTCCAATTAAAAAGATACAGGATGAAAGAACTTGAGCACATCTAAGTATTCTGCAGCAATCAGCAAGTTTAATAGCTGTATCAAAAAGACATAATTTTGTCAGCAAAAGAGTATGTGTTGCTTTCACACCCTCCATAACCTTATGGCATTAGTTATACTTTAACATGTAACATTATTACTACACATTTAACATATATGCCAGAATGATCTGCTTTTCTTGAGATTAGCAAATCTGTTGTTTTCCGGAGCATCACTTTTAGTGGTTCCCCACTCCTCAAATTATTGCAATTATTGTGGCAAGTTCAATTTCCTTTGCATTTCTCTGATTTTCTTAGATTTTATTAAAAGTTAATACTGGTAATTCAAAAAGTGGCTCTCGGCAAGTTCCACTTAGAATATTAGGTGGAACTTTGTCTTCAAAAATCACCTTGAAATATCTAATGCCTCTTTTGTTATATGATAAGCTTCTGTACCATCTACAGTACCATTTAGAGTGATAAATCTTCCTACTTCGTTCCAAAACCAGAGGTTTAGTTTTCTTCTTTTTAGAAGATGAGGCAAGTGGACTATAATATTCTATACACCTCTTCAGTTTTGTTAGTCATTTAAACTTAATTATGTTTTGTTCTCACTTTCAAACTTGTAATTTTGATAGTTACTGATCTTTCCTGCATTTCAGTTACATTTTCTGGGTTATTTTGTATCTTACAATTTTGTGACTTTTTTGTTTGTTTGTTTTGAATTTTTTTTTAACTAGGAAGGCTTATTGTTTTTCCTTAATGTCCTGAATGTTAACTCATGCTTAAAATTAATATATGTTGATAAAGCACTTGGGGTCTTCAAAAAAGTTTCTTTTACACTCCCAAGTGCATATCTTAGATTATGTCACATTTTCACAGTGTCAGTGTATGATAAGATAATGTTTTCCAGTTCCAAACAGTAACTGATTTTTAGTCAAAGATAACTTTTCCCTCCTCTTTAAAATAGATTGCAACACCAATTTATTCCAATTAGCCACGGAACACCTAATCCCATGTTAGGTAGTTATTATTTTTTAGAAACTATTAGGAACTTTTATTGCTGAGCTTATAGAACAACCAGTATATGTCTGAAACTGAAGGCACCTATGCTGCCGTGTTTAGCATCCTACATAATATAAATAGATGATATTTTTCAGTAACTGCCTCTCTTTTTGTGTGCATAAGTTGTCCTTGCAAAAAAGCACACATTTATCATTTGTGCCTGTTTCACTGCCAAAGCAGAACAGCCATGAAAGTGAAAGACAGGATGAAATATAGCCAAAAAATCATTTCTACTATCCACATTGCAGAACCTGAAAATATTACATGAAATACCAAAATGTTTTAGCACTGGAGCTATTAACATTTATTTGTTATAAATTTGTAAAAATATGCAACAGAATTATCCTTTCTTTAAGGGTAAAGAATAGGTATATGAAAAATATGCATATGGCAATTAAATTGATTAAATGTGCATTTGTCTTACATGAATGAATATCTAATTAATATTTTATAGAAGCTGATTTATCATGGAAGGGCTTCTCTGATTATGTTAAAAAAACTTTAAAAAAATCTCTAGGGACGTGAAACTTTGAAACCTGGTTGGGGTTTTTTTTCAGTTAAGAGGGAAAAAATATAAGTGTATATAATGAACATGACTGATTTATAGCAGCTGTTAATTTCCTCAGATCCTTCTGTGGTTCAGACCATCATCTAACATAATATACAAAATAGGTATCTCAATGCAAAGCTCAGTAGAATTAAACGAGATGGTAAAATTGACACTTTCGTAAAACATCACACCAATCTTTGGCAGTGCTTTAGGCAAACATTCTTACACCTTGTGCCCCGGAAATATAGAGATCTTTAGTTCCAGTTCTTCAGAGCTTCTGTCATCACAACGTGCAAGCAGCACATCACAGCAAACATGGAATAAAGCATCTCTACAAGTACACTAAGGGAAAGGAAGTTTGATAATGCTGTTCTTAAGATGGAAATGCTGTCATATGGATACTGAGTGACTGCAACAGACCTCCTGCTGAAACCTGGATAAATGTCAGTAATTCGTCTGAGTGTCAGCTACTCCATTTTATTTAAAATGAAGTGTAAGCAACTGGATAAAGTTAGTAGGTGGATGGATTTAATTTTCAAACTCCTTTGCAAGAACAATAGTGTGAACTCTGTTGTACGACTTCAACAGTAATTTCTGCATGAAATGTGCAGCTGTTCTATTTGAGTACCTATGTTCATAAGGTATGAAAAAAAGTTGTTATAAAATACTGGATCTGCCTGGTCCACACACAGACAATGTTAGCCCTAAGCATTTGACTCCTGTAGGTACCACTCTCCAATGCTATCCGGGTAATAGTGAGAGTCAAACAATTACCATTTTTTATGTTCTTCTAGTACAAAAGATTCTAAAGTAAAAATCTGGATATGAAAAATTGCTTTAATATAGACTAGTGGCAATCCATGCCCTCTCAATGAGGCAGCATTTTTCCATTGAGCTTTTATAGTATATCAGATTGTTTTATATCAAGTTGATTTACTCAGTTAAGATGAACCCGGTCAGATACCTTTTCTCTTGCTCTGCTTTACAGTGCTCTCTTTTATTCTAAGTCAATGTGTTGGTTGTCCTCATTATACTAACAACATTGTTGAGAAGTGTCATTTCCAAAGCTGCCTTAATTCAGAAGTAACAGCACATAAAAAAAAACCCACTACAATAAAAAAGAGAGACAATATGGGAAAAGGTGAAAATCAATGTCCTTGATAAATGGAAAAATTCAGGAAAGGGGAAAAATACCTAATAACTAGAACCTAATAAAATCTGGCTCATTTCAAGAGCTGCATAAATGTTTATTTATTCCATTTTCAGTGTACATGTTCCATATAAGCACAAGGGCTTGATTTTTTTGTTTGTTTGTTTTCAAATAAATAATGGGAAAAAAATACTAAATACCCATTTTTGCATTTTTCTGTCTAGGTTGTACAAAATCTTGCAAATAGGACAAAACTCACCTGCTACTCTTTTTATGGCTTTAGTGGTAGCAATGTTTTGTGTGTCATATTCTGGAAAACCTGTCTTTTGATTTTACTTTCTGAGGGTAGTCTGTTTGTTCATACATGCTGATCTTTGCAGACATTTCTCATACACTGAATGAAAAATGCAGGGTAAAAGGTATAGCAGAAATTAGGCATTCATTCTCATGTGTGTATACCAGGAGGAAAAGTTCTCAGGCCCCAGAAACCACCTACAAAACCAAGAGTAGATGAATCTACAGCTCCTGCTAGTAGTCCTACTACTACCCTCGTTTTAGTTCTAACTTGATTTGCATTAAAACCAAGTTACAGTACTAGTACTTTCAGTGTCCATTATGTTTTAATTATGAAGGGACAAAAGTTGAGGTACACTTAATTTTTAGGACTTCATAGCTTGCTTTTTTTTTTTCAGGAACATGCTGAAATTGGGGCAGGTTTGCACAGCACACAAGAAACTAGCTGTGAGAAAAGGAAACATCTGCATGCAAAGAGAAAAAAAATCCCTTTAATAGGCTGAATCTATGAAATACTTATAGCTTATGTTTACTTCCAGTTGCAAGGCAGACATCATCTTCTTATACCTTCACCCTGCTAGTGGGCAAGAGGCTGAATTTCACTTGTAGCTTCTTTCCGTCGGCATTTCTACCTCCTCTTCCCCAGGGGCTGTAAGAAATATCTGTCTGGGCAGCGAACACTTCCCAAACCTGTGCGTGCTCCGTGCTGTATGTGGTGCGGAGCCAGCCCCCAGCAGCTGTTGCTGCCTCCTCCCTACAGAAGGGGTGTGTAGAAGAGGCAGCTGAAGGTCTTCTTGGGCATCGTCTAGCAGACAGAAAGGAAACAGTGCTGTCGTTGCTGCCATAGACAGAGGCAGAGGGCACAGGGAATCAAGTTCCCTCCTCGTAACGCCTAATAGTAGGCTACCTAGATTGCAAATAACACAGCTGACAAGTCTTTTACACACTGGACTAGCATCTAGAAAGCTGCCTCTTGTAACTTGGATATTAAAGAAAGTCCGCTGGCTTTCAGGCTGCCAAGACCATCACCCTGCAGTTGTTGTTTTTAATGAGAAAAAACTCAGTCACACTCTGACTGTCTTCCTAACACTTGAGATCACTTCCTTCTCTTTTATGAGATGGTCTTCAACATGAGGCACTACAATTTGCAAGGCAGCAGCCTAATTATCTTACTGTAAAACACCATCCTTGATGGTTGGCTGCACTCTTTTCTGACATTGTAAAAGTTATACAAGTAGTTATCACTAATGTTAGAAACTGGGTGCATAGCTCGGGGACAGATTATAGTCTTTGTCTTGTAGGACATGAACATAATCGAGACTCTGTTGTCAAGACCTGAGCTTTTCTTTGAGTGTTAATGTGTTTTGGCAAGACATGTCAAAAGTATATCTCGTATTGAAAGGCACTCATCCTGGAATGCTAGATAGGAACATACAAAATGCACAAGCCACCAGGCAATTCATATCACTTTTGTGATCTCCACCATAGCCCAACAGCCTTTTTTTTCAAGTGAGCTCAGCACTTTTCTGTTGATAAACAAATGGTTATCCTTGAGAATGACATTTGTTCTCTGTGCTGGATAGTTACCACTAAAAGAAAGTTTCAATTACACCTTTTAAATAAAGTAATTAATGAGTTTTTTTATCTTGAAAGAAATATTAGTAAGTTTTATGCAGAGCAATCATACCCTCATTTTTCATTAAGAAAAATACCACCATTTGGTACTGTTTAAAAAGCAATGTGGGTGTTGTGGTTTTTTTTTTAATCTGAGCTCCCTTTGAAATCAGTGAGTTTTAAATGTTTTAAACATTCTTTTTACTCCTTACAAAGAACAACTTCATGCATCAATTGGTTTAACTCTATGTATGTGGATCTCTTACCATTATATTTTATTTGTTTCTCTATTAGATTCTTCATCTGTTTCTTGCCACACCTAAGAAAAACAATCAGTGTTATGGTGGATTCCTGGTGCTATTCCCAGGAATCAAGAAATCTCTCTCATTCTGTTCATTCTTTGTCAAGCAGATATTATTTTAAATTTCCGAACAACATACGTCAGCAAGTCTGGCCAAGTTATATTTGAAGCAAGATCTATTTGTATCCACTACGTGACTACCTGGTTTATCATTGATTTAATTGCTGCACTTCCTTTTGATCTTCTTTATGCTTTTAACGTCACTGTGGTAAGTACAAACCTGTCTTTTTTAACTGTTCTTTATTCAAGAGGGGTTTGTTGGCTTTTTGTTTTGTTTGTTTGGGTTTTTTTTCCTCCAGATCTGAAGACTAAAAGTGAATGAACTAAATTACCTTGTGTCTTTTTCAGCTTTGTAATATATTTTCACATTGGATGCTGAAGGAAGGAATGCAATCTAATTGTACATGTTGATTAAAAGTATTACAAGATTGAGTGTCATGAGATACATATGTGCTACTTTTTTGATTCAGCTATCCTTTGTAAACAGTTGCGCCAATGTTGGCTTCATTTATACTTACTGTACTCAAATACAATTCCTTATTGCTTTTGTTCTCTTATGCTGCATAAATTCAATTCTTAATTTTTCAAGACTCATAAATTGTTGCTGTGTTAAAGTAAATCATTGTTAATGGTCAGTATGGTCAGCATTCTTTACTCAGCCAGGAATCTTCTTTGTCTTTACCTCTGGGCATTCTAGTGCAAAAATTACAGCATGATCACATATTTTTGTGTGTTCGAACATCTATTACTTACAATTGTAATTAATTTGGCTTTGGTTTCAACTCATCTTTTCTAGAAATATAATGACAAAATGCTTAAGCTGCTTTGAAATATGTGGGTCTAATGTCGGGTGATGCCACAACCATGGGTGATGGGTGACATTTGTATTGGTCTACTTATGCTAAGAAAAAGGTTTTTCTTCTGATAGCCCTATTAGATTTAATAGAGTAAGAATCTACTAAGCAAAAATACAGCAAACAAACAAACCCCGCAAAGCACTAAACACCCCCTCCCCCTCTAAATCAGAAAGTTTAATTTTGGAAAAAAATATTGGCAGAGGTTTCTCAATTTTGTGGAATTCTCACATAAGAGACTTAGGTTTTTAAGCTGTCCACTTTCTAATTCTCGGAATTTTGATCTTTTGTAAACAGATGCATTCAATCTCATTTTCATTAAATGTGAGTTACAGACAAGTACATAGATGATAGGATAGACATATATCAGAAAAACACATAGAAAAACACTAGCCAAGAAGCCTCCCATGTAAGGTATCATGTTTGATTTTATCATTTAGTTCCATTTCCTTTGATGATCTTCCTTTTCACTTCATTTGTTACATTAAGAACCACCAATCTGATGCTAGTGCAGTAGCTTTTAAAACCAGATGGTTAATAGTTCCACATTCTTCAATCACTGGGTTTTTTTTATAACTGGTGGGTAATCTATTTAAATACACTACTATCTCAGTTTATCCCTTACATTAAAACCAAACAGCCAGCATGACTCTGTTGGTTTAATTTCCATTAAGAATTTTTCATTGAATGAACCAGGTCTGGTCTTTTCCTTCAAGGAGAAAATTAAAAACCCAAAGTTGATCTTTTTTTCTTTTTTCTTTTTTCTTTTTTTCATTGGGAAGACTGATATGTTTTCCATACTGAATTCTGGAAGAGAAAGTATTATCCAACGATTATTTTTACAATTAAAATGTCACAATATTATAAATGCTACTGAAATGTGATTAATACACATCTCCTTTCTGTTGTACTTTTGAATTTTTTTCCTTATTAAGATCACTAATAAGGTGACTAAGAATATCCAGGGACACTGAAATGTACCTGTGTTAGTAGTGGATCCTGAATGAGATAATCAATGACAGATTAAGTCCTAACACTAACCCCCAAGTAATAAACAATATATGGACATGTTGATCTCAACATTGACTGACAGGCATAGCTCCCTGAAGAATTAAATAACTTGTTAAAAGTTTTTGCAATGTCTGATCTGCTTCCTTCATTTGTTTTGGCCCAGCTTCGGTAGCTAACTGCTATATGGTAAAGACCACTACATAGCAGAGAGTCAACAGCCAACCCTCTCTTCCCTCTGGTAACTGAGAACAAAACCAGAATTTGGGTGTTTGCCCCCTGCATTCACCCCAGCAAAGTCAGTCATTTTATTCTCTGTATGTTTCCTCGATGGGAACACAGTGCCTTACTGTATTATATTCCCTATCATGGCAAGACTTGGCAACTGTTAACACAATCCTCAAGATAACAGGGACTATCAACTGTTTCAAGAGCGGGGGGGAGGTGTTAATCACATTCCACTGTTTTCAGACTTTATGATTTAATAAGCCGTTTCCTCATGTCTGTTCTCAGATTTTCACTCCATCGACTCTCAGATGTTGCCTCAACAGAACGGTGAGAAGGGGCATCAGGGAGCAACTCACTTCTTTGCTGTTCAGGCCCCGGCACAAAGGCCAAACCTTTAGGGATGCTCTAAATTCTGCAAGCTATAGGTATAGTGCCATACATACCTATGTATGTATGGCACGTAAATGTCATCCTCCAGTTGGAGATTTGTGGAGTTAGAGTGTGTGAAAAAGCTGTGGAGTCTCTCACCTTCCTTGGAGATATTTCAAAAGAAAAAAAGTGAATCTCTATGAGTTGGGTTTACTGCCTTTAGACCTTGCAGGGATTCTGCCCTGCCACTGAATGAGGGACTCTGGAGGTCTGAGACCTCAGGCACATTCCTGCCTAACCTGCCAGCTGCTTCCATCCTTGTATTCACCTAACATAAAAGATCCCTTAATCTGTTGAAATGTGGTGTGAAATCCTGCCAAAGTAAAAAAACAGGCCATTAAGCATTAGTTATAATGACTGAATTTCCTTCTCTCTCACTAACTATTGATGGTTATACAGGAAGAGTATCATTTTTTGAGGAAAACCAACTAACCAAGCAGGCAAAAAGGATTAAAGATCCCTGCCACTAGTCATTTCTTAAAATGTATCATGTTTCCTTATTAATTTCTTTTTGCCTTAGGAGATTATTTTTCCAAGCAGAGAATTTCGTCACTAGTTTGTAGCAACTTTATTTCTCGTTACTTCTCAGCACTATGCTAAGATTGAGTTTGTGGTAGTTTTACATAAAATTCTGTCTCTGTCATTTTGACAGAAAAAGGTTAACCCAGCTAGTCTAAAATGATTAACCAAATGGAAAATTTAGATGGTTTTATATCTGTGGGCAAAGCAAAATCTACACAGGCACAAGTATGAGTGCTGACTCCTCATTTTGTCTTTCTAAATTTGTGGCATAGAGAAGAAAGCTGCCTGATGGCATTTCAGGTCTTCCAAAGACAGATTGGACACAATACAAGAAGAGTGTTTTGCATGACCAATGAGAAAATTCAGTGCAACTACATATGATTAATTACATCTATGTTCAAATTTATGCAGAAATTATTTTTAAATGAGGAGGTCTTTAGGCCTTAAAATGAAACATTAAAAAGAATAATATGATATCTGTTTTGCTGTTTTTATATCTATCAGTGTTCTGTATCTTACTAAAAATGGTCAGAATTTAGTCACAAGTGATAACTGTCAGCGCACACATTACTGTAACTGCCCTTTTGAAATTTCTTATTTGTAAGAATCTCATAAAAAATAATTTCACCTAAGTTATCATTATTTGTTTGTGATGTGGTAGAACATAGGCACCCATGTAAAGATAAAGGCTCTGATGTGAAGGCCATAGCACACAAAATCATTATATATATGTTTATATATTACTACAACACCTTGAAGAGTCACTCATGAATAGGGACACCTTTATGTTAAGAGTGCAATAGAACCATGTTTGATCAAAAAAGATGATGAGAGAGAAGAAAAGGAGACTTTAGGAAATTAATTACCACAGAAAAGGAGGCAGTTTGTATAGTGGCATGGCATTCAATTACAATAATTATATTTTAATAGTTATACAATTGTATTAATACAAACATGGCAATTCCTACAGCCTTCTGCCCCAGACTTGCAGATATTCTTGTGCTTAAGGCCACAGACATAACTAATTTCACTGACTTATTGTAGATGACATAAGTTGGATAAAAGAAATGCAAGAGAAGACCTTGTAATTGTTTGTGTGCTTTAATGTCAAATCTTATTCCTGACAGCAGTGAACTTCAAAGTATTTTAAATGTGTCATGTTTTTGTTGATTTTCTTTCTTCCCCTGCTATGTACATGAGAAAAAAATGTAAAGGTTCTTGAGAAGAAAAAAAAAAGAAATAATGGGCAGCACATACTGCATGAGGAAGCTCGTGGGAGAATTACTTATGCACTATGAAAACTGTAGTAGCAAAAAAGTAACGTTTGTAGATTTTTTTATTTTATTTTTTTTACAGTTTTCTCACCTACTCAATTCCTGAGACTGGAACAAAACCAATGAATTGTTAAGTCGTCATGAATAAATCTAAAATACCCCATGTTACACCATTTATCAGTCAACATGGACCTAGCTGTTAGTGAATGCACGCCTGTACAATTAAGATTTCAGGTTATTAGTTTTGGTAACAGAAACAGAGAGGTTTAGCTTCAGGTTATTCTGGATTAGCAAAACCAAAACGATGTTGATCGAGCTGTGCTTTTTAGACTTTCTTTTCAGAGAGCTCATTACTGTGCTCTGGGAAGGCTGTGGGAAGACATATCAAGTTTGGTGTTATTTTGCTAGCTGATACATGTATCCTGTACCAGCCAGGTACCTAGTAGGCATTAATCCTAATGCCTCATTAATAAAGGGGGGAAAAAAAGTTTACCATTAATGAAAATTTTGCCTATTTAATCTTCCAAAAATTATATTAAAAATATTTAGGATCCTAATCTCCATATTGCTTGCTAACTCTACCCAACAGCTGAAACATGAGCCAAATCGATTCCTTGCAAAACTGGGAGCTGTGCACACTCTGGTGTGGATGTTGGTTGGAGGATGCTCTGGAGGGGCTGGAGTCATCCAGAGACTGCTCGCTTTGTGCATTGCTGCATGTCCTCTGAGGCCAGAGCCCACATACTTCACAAACTGATGTACGCTTAGGGTGCTGAGCAGATAAGGTGCTGCTTTTGCCACATACACTTGAAAAGCAATAATATTTTAGGCAAGTCATTTAAGAAGCACTATGAGAAATTTTAGCACAAGTTTTTTGGACTCTGACTTAGTACAGAGCAGTAAAATCTGCCCAGGCCCCTGAACACAGGTTTAAATCTGAAGAACAAATCTGAGTCTCCGCTCACTTCTCTGCTTCCTGGTTCTGCAAAATACCTGCTATATGTTATTGCCTCTTCAAGACTTAATTATTAAGCTGATTTCATCTCATACATAGTTGAGTTAGGCCTACTGTTTGGCTGTAAGCAGAAACTGAAAATCATTGTGTGCTTGAAGATGTTTATTTTGTGGTTTCATATTGGAATCAAATGCACATTGGTCAGTTTAACAATTATGTTTCTTTTCTGGAGCAGGGAAGGATCCATTTTTGCACAAACAAATTTTTAAGTTAAATCTGAAAGAACACTTTGCATGAAAAAAAAAAGAAAAAACAAAAGAACTCCCAGTATTTCAAGTTTGTTTGGTTTAAGTCAGGAATAGTAAATATGTATGTACACAGCAAAAGTAAACACTTTAGTTTTAACCATCTTCTTTGCTATTCTCTGCTGTCTTAAGTTTTAGGCTAAGCATAATATGCAGCTATGTAACTGAATGAAGAGTGGGCAAAAATTCTTACAGCTTTAGAAGACAGTTTCCTTTCATTGAAACAAGAGAACTGTGTGATAGAAGTCAACTGCTGACAGGTGGTTTTCTCTCCCTGTTATCCTAGGTTTCCCTTGTCCACCTTCTAAAGACAGTGCGGTTGCTACGGCTTTTGCGTCTCCTTCAGAAGTTGGATCGTTACTCCCAGCACAGTACAATTGTTCTCACGCTTCTCATGTCCATGTTTGCCTTGCTTGCTCACTGGATGGCCTGCATTTGGTATGTCATAGGGAAAAGGGAGATGGAACAGAATAACCCACTTACCTGGGACATAGGTAAGTTCTTTTTTCCACCATACACATGTACATGTACATATACATATACACATGGGTGTATATATGCATATATATGTATGTAAATACATAGAAAGACATGTATAAGTCACTCAATGTTTCCTTTTTTGTTTAATCTTATACAATTATTTAGTGCTGTTTATAGAGAAAAGGAAGATATTGATGCTCTGAATTTCAGGTCAGTTCGAAAAAGATGGTTAAAATAAAGAGCAAATGGGAAAAGTAGAAAACAACAAGATTTTTAAGAGTGATTCCATATTTGAGGAATTCAGGATCTGGATAGTAAAAGGCTAGATTGTGTAGAGATTGTGTAGAAGAGTGGGTGAGATAGTTCATCCTGTTTTTGCAAATTAGGCAAATTCTTCAACATAGGCATTGTCTCAAGTGTGCTGATTATTCCCTACTACACATTTGAACAGATAGGCCCTGAAATAGTTTCAGGTTAAAACCCCACTCTGGAAATATTGTCTAGCTGGTTTACAGGCTTTGCTCTTTTGCACAGCAGATGAGGTGTTTTTCAGTGGAGAAGTGATTTTGGAATGCTCAATTATGATCCAATGTTTAGTTTCCACCGCAGCCTTCATTCTGATTTCATTGAGTGTTCTGGATTGATCTTCAGATTTTCAGGTTTTCCTTTTTAGTTTAAGGTTTATTATTATTTCTAAGGGTTGTACCCATGTGTGATGGTACAAAGGTGAAACAATAAACCTTGTATAGGAGCCTGGCATCACCAGGTACTTGTACACCATTGAAAGTGTGTTACCTGCTAGTGCAACAGCAGATACTCCATATCTTCCTATGTGGGTCATTCTGTCTTTACCTTAGAGCTGCAATTTTTTTTGCTTTCTCAGATGCCATATCAATATCAAGAATCCTTGTTTCTCCCTTTTCTTTCTGGTTCCTTGTGTTCTATCTTTTTAGTTCTACTTGTATTTACTTTTATCCTGTATCAATTGTTGAAGCAGGAGAGGAAACAAGGCCAGTCATAAAATTAATGGAAAGGGGGAAGCCCTGCAAGTTTTTATTATGCTGTTAGATACTGAAGACATGATTAAAAAGCATACGAATAATTTAGAATACAGAAGTTATCTGTGAGAAGAAAAGAATGCACACGTGATTCTTTCATAAACAAGAGTATCTAATGGTGAGACAGAGTTACCCAACAGAAAAAAATATTTGGTGAGGGGAATAACGCAAATACCTGTGACCAAAGACTCAGTGACATTCATTCAAACTCCAGTATGCCCTATTCTTATCTCCTTTGATTTCTTTCTTCTCTCTTAACCTCATTATCATCTATCTAAATATCATCTACTAACGATAAGTCTAAAGGAAAAATTACAAGTATGTTAAAGGTGCTTGACCTCAGATGAGGTGAGGATGCTGGGTCAGGAAAAGGAAAAGAAGAAAGAAAGTCCAATGAATACATCTCTCCAGTTTATCCGTAGGTTACTGAAAGCTTTGTGGAACCTTTTTATTCTTCTAGTTGGTTGTTTATTTCTCCTTCCCTTTGTAAACCAGGTCTGTGACCTGCTGCTGAACTCCTCATAGAGTGCAAACCTCTCAAAGAAAAGAGTGCCGCTGTAGGAGAGTATATACAAAGAAAGCCCACTGTGCCCAAATTGGTCAAATACTGCTAAGAGAAAAACAAATCCAGGTAATAATAATAATAAAAAGAAGACTCTCTCTGGCGGGAAGTAGCTATGAAGACACATTGTCAGCTTATGTAGGGCACAAATGATAGCTGATTTCAAAGCACTCATTGCAGTCCCAATAACGAGGATGGGCTGCATCCTTGCTCCCCAGGTGGGGCTGCTGGCCGCGCTCCCCGTGCCGCCTTTCCCTGAGCCAAGGCCACATTCAGGAAATCCTCCTCATATGCTCTGGGGCTCTTGACATTTATTGCTATGAAAACATTAGCTTTCACCCCTCAGTTTTGTCCTCTCTTGGGCAACAGCAGTAACAGGCAAATGTCCCAACAACCTCATTAAAACAAATCCTAGTTTGTCTGGAAGAGAGCCATTTCACAGAAGTCCCATTTGCATCTCAGTGAAGAGTGTTGTATCTGTGTTATCATGTGCTGATCATCTTCTAACAAGCTTCCTAGGCAGGAACTGCTCCTTAACAGCCTCTCACCACTGGCTCATCTCAATGTGAGACTTGGTGACCCTTCCTGGACAGCTGCAGGCAACACACCTCCCCGTTGGATGGGCCACAGCGCTTCTTAGTGTTGTGTACTCTTAGGCTTTAGCCTTCTACCTGGCAAAAGGGCTTTGTTGTTGATTTTACAGCCTGATTTTATTTTCGTTTTTTTCTAAAAGTGTGGTTTTGCATTTTTGTCTGGAAAGCTGTTCTACCACCTTCACGGATAATCTCTAAAATATTTAGGTGCTATAAATGTATAATAAAAATTATACTGCAATGACTCCTGCAAAGCTCCTACAGATATTAGTTCTGTCAGAATGGTTATTTCTAAAGTTCTTTCTAGCACTAAGTTAAATATTTTATGGCTTTGGGGATTTGTTTGGGGGGGTTTGTTTGGCTTTTTTTAAGGGAAACAGTTTTAAAATGTTAAAGTATTAGAAATCGGGTTTAAAAAAAGAGAGCTCGGAAAACTCCAGATACCTGGCATGAAGCCATTACTTTGCAAAGACTGCTTCACAGCACTGATAAAATTTCTGTTTAAGCTTTTGTGTCACGTATATGAGCAGAAAAATAAGATTATGTAATTTCTTCAATCAGTGCAAATTCTATTGCTCTCCACATGCAAACTACTTGCTGGTGAAACACAATGAAGTTAAGTCTTGGCCCTCTGTGTGCTATAATTTTTGCTACTCTGGTGACACACAGTTGATTATATGTAGCTAGCCTTTCTTTTCACCTTAAGAAAACTTCCAATGGCCAGTTCGCTACACCTCACAGCATCCGTGTAGGCAATATATTGAGAGGAGAATGGTAGGTGTGATTTAGAGTATGAGTGATTAAGCAAAGTAAAATGAATTCTGGACATCATAATAAATCACAAACAAATAACGCACATAGAAGACATCTTTCCTGGGCTATAATAAAGGTGGTGTTACTGTAAGACCCTGAGGATATTCTGTTCCCCTGTATGAAGGCCTCAACTGGAAATATTTGTGCAGTTTTGCAGAGCATGTAAAAGAGATTTCTTACTGCAGGCAAAGCAGTACAATATGATCCTTAGTCTTGTATTTACAGGTTGTAGTTTTTCAACTTTTAATTTTATTACATTAATACTGAAACTGGAGACTCAAGTTTCCATCAGTAGACCTTATACAAAGTTCATTCTAGGCATTAGGAGGCTTTCTAATTGGCAGCATTAAAAAATACAATGTAAAAAATAGAATCCCTATACTTTTTTATTAAAAGGAGTGTGTTTCCACCTTGGAAGGTATTCTTTTTATTGTTCACTGGAGTGTCTCAGGTGGTGTCTGCCTGAAAAACTGGTACTCTGGGTATGGATGCTGCAATGCATACAACAGCTGAAATACAGTGATGGGTTTGTTCTAAGGAAAACCATGCCTGGAATAAAATGAAGATTTTTTTGCTTTTTATGTTTGCTTCTATTCTGGTGGGGAGAGGCAGAGGGAGAAAAAAGCTTTTAGCAACCTCCTTACTCCATTTAGTGCTTCCCCAGAAAGCCTGAGGCACAGATTTCAAGACCGACGTTTTGCGAACACTTAAAGCAAACATTTTAAAGCTGCGGTACTGCTAACATAATACTTTGGACCTTGCTGTGCCATCAGATATGCACCATAGCCCAGATCTCACAACATTGACTTTAGAGGGAGTAGCATTTGTTTCTGTGTATCTATTTCTCTGGCTAATTTAAACAAATGAGGTGCTTAATTTGCATTTGGACTGGGGCAATGGGAGGGATAAAGTTCTCCCTATGAAAATACCCAGAACTGAAAAGTGTATTTGCTTTGCTCTTACTGGGCCTAATTGTAAGCCTTTATTTCATTATTTTGTCCTTATTCAGGCAACATTCTCATTACAAATAATTTCAAAACATTACTACATTTACAAATTTAGCCCCGTGGTTGCACAATGAGAAAGATGTAGTATCTGGGAATATTATTCATGAACTGTCAGGACATGGTGTCATTGGGACGTATACCAGTGTAGTATAATGTGAAAATTTGGATCGCTTGCTTAGCTCTATTATTGCTATTTTAACTGATTACATGAGGTATTTGGAAAATACGCAGTATGGGCACTGTTTTCAGGTGCTAGAAACCTTGGCCTCAGGAAGGTCTCCCATCTCAGGAAACAGTTGTTCCATGTGCAGCAGCTTGACTCCAACATCTGATAAACACATGACTCCTGGACTGGTCATTCCTACCCACATGAGACAGTGGCACACTCCTTGTCCTACTTTTCCCTTCTAGCTCTTTCAGATCCCTCGCTGTTATGTTCCACCTTGTTCCTGTCTTTTGTTCTCATTGGTGAAACAGATGTCTCCCTGAGACATGGCATGATTTTCAGCAACCTGTAAAAATAAGATTAACTTTCCTTAAACTGAGTAGAGGCTAGACTGTGTCGAGGTTCCTGGCTGATCCTACTACTCTAATTCCATTGACTTCGATACATTGGCTCTCACTTCTATAGGTTTAACTGGTATCAGATTTAGGCATAAGTTCTTTATTTGCTGTCTGCTGTTTTGAATTAGTACATATCGAACTATTCCCCTTCAAGTTCTTATCAAATACGGGAAATGACTTTTTGATCTGTCTCTATGGAAAACATAATATTGAAAATGTTTCCTCTTGCTAAAGGCATTAATTCTGTGAGAATCATATGAGCTGTTGAAGCTCAGCTGTCTTGAGTACAGTGAGGGGATTAGGAGAAGGCCAAGAGTCAGGATGCTGGTTCTGTTAGATAGTCAAAGCTGTCTGGTATAATTTGTGTAATTGTCTTTAAAAAACATTCCTTCCTGTCCACCAGAAATTCAGCTGAAACTTTCTATTAGTCCAGCCACAGTACCATTTACAACATTCTGACTATGGAGGAGTTGTTATCAAAGCAAAATTAAAAAGAAATAAAATAAAAATATCCTGTGGTTATATAGAAAATAAAGTATATGGGAGAAATAAAGTATTTGGGAGAAGCTTTAAAATCAGGTCTGCAAAGGTTATTCTTCAGTTATTTAAATCTTTATTTCAATAAATACCTCTACTTTCATCTCAAGATCTTACTCATTTTCTATTTGTTCTGTAATTTACAGCACTTCTGAAAACGAGAACTCCATCATGACTGAACCACTGTACTTTCACATACTCTGCAATAGAAAACTTCCCCCACATACGCTTTGTTTATCACACATTTGCCATCAGAGCTTTTAAAGGGACTCGGATGCCTGGCTCCCAGTGAAGGATTTATACCTTGAATTAGCTCTCAGGGCAATAGATGGCAGATTTAGGTGCAGAATGAGGTGCATAGCACCTGAGTGGAACAGTAGGAAATGCTGAAATCAGGGGTTTACCTTCAGGCCCTTTCACTCACGGTTTATATCCCTCAAGTTGGGCTGCAGGGAAGTTATAAGCCCTTTTCACAAGTAGTGAAGGACATGTATGTTTCATGTAATGGAATTTAACATAGAAATCCCTCAAATAGTGTTGATCCAAACTGGTAAATGTAGC
Source organism: Elanus axillaris (assembly GCA_026212715.1). Classification (NCBI taxonomy): domain Eukaryota; kingdom Metazoa; phylum Chordata; class Aves; order Accipitriformes; family Accipitridae; genus Elanus; species Elanus axillaris. Next base: position 4,820,970 of record JANZLQ010000078.1, on the reverse strand, counting down.
AGTCTTGAGCTTTCTGAAAGTTTACCTGTGTTTGCACAGTGTTGCACCTGTGCTAGTAAGATTTGCATCTTTCTGCAGTATTTATGCACTCCTCTGAGTCTGCACAAGCAGCTTGGGGTTGTCTCCATCTAGAGCACAGCTGTGAAGTAGGTTGTTCTGGTGAAAAAAAAAAAAAAAACAAACAAGAGGCCACTGATTTCTTTTGGCCACAGAAGGAGGGAGAGGCATTATTACCAAATTTCACTTTTCTTTAGCATAGGGTTCAGGCGCTGGAACTTGTGTCTAAGGTCTGGAAGATACAGGTACAAGGCAAATCTCTTTAAGAGATGTTGTCCTGGTTTCAGCTGGGATAGAGTTAAGTGTCTTCTTAGTAGCTGGTACAGTGCTGTGTTTTGAGTTCAGTATGA
>JANZLQ010000078.1:4784054-4814021 GCA_026212715.1 Elanus axillaris | reverse complement strand
CTCATACTGAACTCAGAACACAGCACTGTACCAGCTACTAGGAAGACACTTAACTCTATCCCAGCTGAAACCAGGACGCTAGCATGGATGTTATTAGTATAGAAGACAAGGAGAAACGGATGTCTTGCGGACTGCGACAATCTACACTGACCCGAACTGAACTCCATACTGTCATATCATCCCCTGTGTGATTGATTATACAGGGTAGTCAGATGAAAACTAGCAAGGTTTTGTTGCAGTCCTGCAATTACCCTTTCAGTTGTAATTAGACCTACTAAGGGCAACAGCTTCTGTGCTGAAGCATCTGCCTGTTTTACCAAGTTGGGAGGCTGCATTTGAACAGGCAGAAGCTGCTGAAAATTGTCTTGATTGTTGGAGTGGGGCAGACAGCAGGAGAGGGGAAGGGATCAACTGTCAGGGACCACCTATTGCATTACTCAGCTTTGAGAAGCAGAGAGGACTTTTACAGAGCAGGCTAAAAGTAAACAGCCCCACTCTCGCAGATCGCTGGTGGTTAAACAGGCAGTATGAAAATGCATGTACCATATTTCACTGCTTTTATAAAAAATATAGTGCTCTTGATATCTTGCTGTTGCAAATGAATAATACTTTCTTTTACAGACATTTTAAGGTATTGATTACCACTGTCATTCATTGCCCCCAGAAGAACCTATCTGATTCTGAATCAGGACTGTTAATATACTCACTGTCAGGACTGAGAAATTGCCATGTAAATAAAGTACTGAAAGACTTTAGCCTGAGTTTCTCTCATGGTGAGACCTGAGCAGGTGAGAATTTCAGGGCAGAGGTGAGATTAATTTACCAACTATGCCACACTGCATACATACAGACCCAAAGTTTTGTTAGCAGCCTTAAAACTGACATTCTTCAAGGTTATGTTTTGTGGGATTTTTTTCATGTTTTGATATTAAAGGTTTAATTTCAACATAATCTCTATTGCTTATGGAGGATGGTATTAATTTCTTAAAAAAGGCAGGAATGTATCACCTGTAGTAGCTCAAATACTTTTTGGCATGATTTGGACTCCAAACACATAAAACTGCAAAGCAGGTTTCTAACACTTTTGCTGACAGCATTATAAAAAGTCATTACCATTAATTTTATTGCAACAGCACCTGGGTTCCTAGTTATGGGTCAAGACCCTCATGTCTCCATTGCTGAATTAACACAGGATAAGAAGGCTGCTGTTGCCCAAAAGGGTATTACACTCTACCTATAAGATAAGAAAGCTCTAAGATGGGTACAGACTGATATAGCACAGGGAAGCAAAGAGGGCATAGATAGATGTTCTCTTTGCATGGAATGGACAAGCACTAATGTTTCTAATTCCAAGGTTAGCTGCAAGGCATTTGATAGCCTGGAAAAGGACAGTAACAGCCAGTTTGCCAAAGGAGCAGTAACACTAAATGCTGAGACACTTTGTGAAGTGACAGTGTGACCATCTCCTTAAAGGAAATTATTTTCAAATGATTTATATACTTCTAATAATATGCTTGCAATTTTATTTCTTAAATTAACTATATGTTTAGATGTCTATGTTTCACCTGTAATCTAAAAATTAAATTATCTCTATATGACATTACAAAAAAGCAGTTAATTTACTTATGTTACTAATTTCTTTTAGTTTAAGAACTCTAAAAAAAAAAAATCTTGTTTTTTTTTCCAAGGGGGACAAACCAGGATAGTTAAAAAAAATAATTAGAAGGCATTTGTCTTCACTACAAATATATTGATGGCATTAGAGACATTGATAAACTATTCCTTGTGAAAAGAAAAAGATTAATTAAAATAATAACCTATATATAGTGCTTTGCGTGTATTGACAACCAGAGTCATGGAAAGTTGATATTGAATATATTCCCATCTCATCCTTTCAATAAAGTGAGGAAGAGAAAAAAAACCCTGCTGACTTGCAAAAGCAAGAAGGTTTTAAATCTCCCACATATCCAAGTATAGACACCTGTCAAATTACTGTTGAGAAGAGCTGTACATGCTTACCACAGAGAAGTTTCCAGTACATTTCTTTTCTAAATTTACCTACTCCTTGGTAAATGAGACTGAAGGAATTTATGACCAAGTTCTGCAGGAATGCAGGTGCACTTACCATGTACACTGGAGCTTCTATGCAACAGTTAATTATAAATGTTTAGAGAATTGTCATAAAATATCAGATCTTGATATCAGTTCCTTGCAGATCTGCCGATTTAGCTCTTGAAATTCTTATACATAGCTCTTATATGTAATATAGTCAGGTCTCTACCTTGGTATAAATGTATCTCTACTATAAGGGGAATCTTTATTGTGTTACACTATGAGATTGCTGTGAAGGTATATTGGAGTCTTCCTCATCAGTACAAACAAAAGAGCTGTGCAGCTGTCTGATTTCTTTAGACATCTACAGAACACCAGCTGCATGTCCCAGAGACGTACTCTGCAGCCTTATGTGGCAGCAAGGTAGTAATGCAGTGTCGGAGTGAGAGGGACAAGCCGCCCAGTCAGCCTGCAGGGCTGGCCCACCAGGTAGGACAAGCTCAGCCATCCAGTTCCCATTCCTCAAGGCCAAATGTTCCTGGAGGAAAAGTTCTCCAGTAATAACCTCTATGGTCATGCAGAGCATTAGATAGCTTTTCAGAGACTGTCTTGGACCTTTGCCCAAAGGGACATGTCTCCCCCCCATACCACTCCCTTCTTTTCTCTCTCACCAGAATATACTGTAGTGGTAGACATGAAATAACTTCTCTGGAAAGAGAATATTCTGCCCTGTGGTGAAGGAGAAATGTAAGTAGCTAATTCATATGAATTAGCTACCACCTTAAGAAATACTTTGGGGCTCTGACTGGAACTATGTCTGGTCTGGTCCTCAGGGATTTGTCTCACCTGATAGAATCATAGAATCATTTAGGTTGGAAATGACCTTTAAGATCATCAAGTCCAACCATCAACCCAACACCACCATGCCCACTAAAGGATGTCCTGAAGTGCCACGCCTATGCGTTTTTTGAATACCTCCAGGGAAGGTGACACCAGCACTTCCCTGGGCAGCCTGTTGATAGAAGAAAAAGGAAAAGAGCAAAACCTTACTTTGCAGACAAAAGAATGTAGGAATTCACCTAGAAATGTTAAAGTTTAATGCATGAACATAGTTAGGTTCTGTCTGGAAACTGGGGCTTGAAATGTGCGAAGTTGTTGGTAATGTACATTGTGTTTTGTGGAGTGTTTATGTAGCATTTTGCATTTAGGTGGAAGACCTGCAGAACCCTACCCTGTTCTTACTTGTGACTAACCAAATATTTTTTAAAAGATACCTTTCCAACATCATTTTCTAATAAAATGCTAGCATTGCAAGTATTTCATATCAGGCCTATTGCTCTATCACTTACAAGCCATGAACTTGCCCAGGAGGGATCAACCAGAAAGACTTTAGAAATTGCATTACAATCCATGCACATATAGTGCCTTCACTGAGGTGGATTACAAGCTTCCCATAGGATAAAAAGTATCTCTCCTTGCACTTATGGCCTTCCAAAATGAAAATGTAAATTATTTAATAGACCACACCTTGCTGAAGACAAGAAATTAAATGCTTCCCACAAAGGAATTTTGTCAGCGTCTCCAAGGCAGCATCAATTTTACCATGAGAATACAGATGTTTTACTTTCTTATTCTAAGCAGTGATACTTGCAATTTAGAGTTGAGTTTTGTCAGATAATTAAAGCTCGATTGTCAGGTTTTCAGCACTTCTATGGGCTCAGCTGTGGGTTTGTTGTTATCAGCAACATTACAATTATATCTTAGATTTTCTTCTTTTTTTAATCCCTTGATTAAGTACCTCTTCTTCCTGAAACTACATCGTTCATTTAATATTTATTTCACCATGAAAACTTCATTTTCAGTGAGCACAATGGGTCAATATCTTGTTATGACTTTGTCGAGTTACATAAGTTAAAGCTCTACAAAATGTAATTATTTTTTTGAAAGCTTCTAAGTATATATTCAATTAGAAATACAACAGCCAATTTATTTACAAAGCGTATTAGTCAGCCTTACAAAAGAATTACATAGGATGTCACCTTTCAAATTAAATTCTTTTTTGGTAGCCCTGGCAAAGGTCTTGTATCTAAAAATGCTTTTACCAAAGGAAGTATGCATTTAGTTTGGAAAAATCCATGGGTTTTAAAAACCTTTAAAGCATCTGTCTCACTGTATGTGTCTAGATAGTTAAAAACTTTCCCGAAGGATCTAGGGAAAGATACAGTTTCCTCTAGATCAGTGTCCAAGAAGAACACCAGTCAATGTATCTGCAAAGAGTACTCCATCATTTAAGGCAGGAATTCAAAATGAACCAGATACATATGAAGGTAACCATTTCTATGTGCCTTTGACTACAGAGGTTGGTGTATCTTGAGTGTTCAAGCCTCATGGAGCAGTGGGGCATACAGGGACCATCAATTTTTATCTTTGTTTTTATTTTCTGATTGCATTATGTACAAGTTCAAACTTTCTCTGGATGATGTTACAGATGCTCGAAAGTCAGTGGTAGAATTCCCAAAGTCTGGCAGAGGTTTACAATTTTTTTTATTTGATCCATAATAAATAAATTAACTAGATGCAAACATATGCCCAGATCTCAGCATTATTAGGACCATGTTTGTGCCTTGGATTTTGGCTCATGCCCATCTCTTACTTCATTTGTTAATTTAGGAAGAGATGTAATAAAAATTCTATCCAGTTTCTCTGCAGTGGAAGTCAAATGGCATTTTTATTGACTCTATCCATTCCTAGTGTCCACTTAACTTCTAGCATGACAACAATCCTAAAATTTGCTGCTCATGAATCCTCATGTATAATTTTGGAGAAAAAATGTCTCATCAAGGTTTGTTTCTGAGAAGGGCTTGGTTTTGAAATTCTCAAGTAATTTTCTTTTAATTTTAAAATATTACATTTCTTGTCATTACCATTGTTTGCAAGCTCCCCAAAATATGCTGTTAATGATTTCACATGGAGATTTAAATGATACATATAGCACTTACATGGATGAAGGCTTTCTTTTAGTTTATGCATTAGGCTTTAAAGCCATGAACATCTCTGATCTGAAGCATGAAATCTTCTTACAAAATTTGTCCTCTCTCCTCTAAAGATTTTATCTACTTAATAGAAAAAGGCATAGAGTACTTGATAGAAAAGGGGGCATTTTTTTCCTCTTTGATTATATGTTAAAGGGTTGGGTTTTTTTGTGGGGTTTTTGTCTATAATATGGGCATTTATCAAGCAATAGTGTATAAACTTTTATATATATACCCGTAGAAAATCTTCTGTAGTTTCCATCATAGTAACACCCATGTGCCTCACTTCTGTTGGCACTTAAAAGTCCACTGAGCCCAGGGGTTGAGCATATTCTGCTTGTACAAGGTTAACATAGTTAACTCTTCATTACCTGGATAATCTAATGCAATGAATGCACCAGAATGGTACCAAGGATTATGACCCAGACAAAGAAAAACGGGAGTAAATATTAAAACAGACATAAATTAGATTTTAAAATGTACAGTTAGTGTGTCACAAAGGAAAGACAAAGGTGATGCTATAAACTGTGAAGGGTAGATACCTCTGCCATGCATTGATCTGAAGCACTTGCTGCATGCATGGCACTTCCCAGGCAGCACGGCTGGTGCCTGGGCTCAGGTCCCAGTGTCACAGGGGCAGCCTTGAGTGGCTTTGTGTGCCCCTACCACAAGGACCCCAGCCACAGAAATTTGAGATAAAACTATGTTTCATATAGTCCAAGTTAAATCTATTTCTTTTCCAGGTCATGTCAAGAATTTCACTCCACAAAATTTGATTCTGTGGATTTGATTGCAGTAGATGTGCCTCTAAATCTGTCACGCTATCATTCTCATTCACACCTGTGTTATGTGTCTTTCTAGTTTAAGAAAAAAAAATATAATTAAATCCATCATAATAAAGGATATACTCCATGAAGAGCCACATTTTACAATGCAAAAATAAGAAAACACATTTTTAGAATATTTTGGGAATGACTTTAATATTTTTAAGTAGATTTTCAATGCTTGTGAAAAATGTTAATGTCTTTCCTTTACCATATTTGTTTTCCTTCTCATTTTAGGTGTCTACTGTTTACAGGAAAGTGTGCTAGCAAAAAAAAAGACCAAGGGGAGTAGATTAATGCTAACAGTTCTTCATTGTCATGCAGCCATTATGCTTATGTCTGTTGTACTAATATTGAAGTCTTTCTAGTCTAATTTTCATGCAATGCCACTTAACTTTTACTTATTTTGAATGCCAGTTAATTCTCTTTTTCAAATACAGCCTCTAGGCCAGAGCCATTCTTTTGTAGCCTGTACTTGTTGACACAGCATACAGATGCACCTCAGGTTTCCTCTTACACATATAACATTTATTTCTTATCTTCATTTTGAAGAGCATAAACTCATGTTCTGTATTTTACTATTGTGCAATAATGTCATTTGGGCACACATGATGGACCTGCATTTTCACACTCCTAGAACCTGCAGCTGTATGACACCTTCAGGATTGTGGGGTTTTTTGTACTATTTTTACTACATTTTTTTTCTAATCTCTGTGAAAGAAAAGCCTGGTTCACATTTTATTTGTGAGCTGATGCAGTAAGGTCTGCCACATTTACAGGTCTTTGGAAGCAGTGGTTGAAAGTATGATTGTTCCTGTCATCTCTGGGGGTCTTTAATCCTTAAACCATCTGCTCTGCTACCTGGGAGCCTCTCCAAACATGACAGGCAAAGTTCCATCATAGATCAAACCTGTAAACAAATGATCAGTTTTTCTGACAATGAAAGCATAACAGCAATGTTCCACAGGTTTAAGTGGTAGGAATGGTGCTGTTTGGTGAATTAATAATCTGGGGAAAAAATGCAAATGTTTTAGCAGGAAAAAAACTGCAGATGTCAAAAACATTTTGCCTAGACAGGGATAAAAAAGGCTTTGACAATCTTGAGAAGAACTTGAATACCTTAAATGAGTAATCACCATTAGAATAGAGGCAATGATTATTCAATAATGCGGAGTCATGCACACTGGAAGAAGTAAAATTATTTAGTCTTCTTATATACCTCTAAATTTTGAATGCATTGTATCAGTCAGAAACAACTAGGGAGTAACTACAAAATTCTTTGGATGCAATTTTAGAAGCAAAGCTAATGTTTTAACACCTAATGAATGTTAATTAGGGTTTGATAAGGTAGAATACATTTATCATACTGTTACAGAAAATGATGGTAACATCTTATCTCAAATACAATGTAAGCTCTTGTCTCCCTTCCTCAAATGCTCTTTAACTGTGACACATTCTGAAGAAGCAACGTGGACAGTTGATGGAAGTGATTTGGATATGTAAAATCTATCTCACAGAGACTGTAATCTTGAATGGGTTTACCTAAAAAGAAGGGAATTTGTCTATTTGTTCTATCTTAGCAACTGTTTTGCCCTAAGGTTTATTTATTGGAGGTTAATACTTAAAGGAAACAGAGTAGAGAGATATAAGCCAAAATCTTGGCTTCATTGAGATTAGTGGGATCTTTGCAACAGTTTTCCCCCATTTAAAATGGAAAAATGAGATATCATTTGCAGATCAGAAAGTGCAGCTATGTAATGAAAGTGTGGTGGGAGTTCCCATGAAAACCTACAGCTCCTCACTGCCTGACTCTAGATCTGAAATGAGGAGCTATCAGCAGTGACCAGGGACTGCTGCAGTGGGAACCAATATAGCTCTCAGGCACATGGCGATTTTTCTTTAAAAATGCATTCCAGTGAAGAAGGATCTAATTTCTCTTGTATAGTTTTTAACTTTTCTTTAATGACCCTAAACTGTTCACTGCAACATACATTAGTTGGCATAAAACAGAGAATTCTGTGTTAAAAGTTACAACCTATTTATGTCAGAAGGCTGTTATGTGCTCCAGTTCAGCACATAAATTTCATTTGTTATTATTTTTCAGTATTTGGTGACTTGTTTATACTTTTTGTCTTTTGTTCACCAGTATTTCTAGGTATTGTTTAGTTTTAGATGGTTTTGTATTGCCTGCTATTTCATAAGGTACAGTTGTAGGTTTTGGAGAAGTACAAAGAAGATATGGCATCTAATAAAGCCATTGCCAGCTTTTGTGCTTTCATTTAGAGATCCAGAGTTTTTCAGTTGAGTCGCAAAAACATAACTCAGCCTTTAACATAACCTAGCCCTTAAAGATAACCGACACTTGACAGTGTCCTTTAGTTTACCCCAGCATTACTCACTATATATTCTCTTTCCCTACTATCAGCTGTTTCCCTACATCGATCACTCTCTTTCCACACTAGCGTGAAAAAGCCAAGTATGTCCTGGTCCTAAAAGAGGTTCAAATACTGTTCAAACACAAAAAGGTGATGATGCGGGAGTAAATAGTCTTTTCTACCTTTGCTTTTCCCCTAGGAATACTTAAAAGTCCCTGAATTTAACATAGAACCACAGCTGAGAGAAGGTGGCCCTTTGTCCCACCCTTTCTCTACTAACGTCACCACTGCTCTTTTGGGGAACCGTTCCTGCTTTCAGACATTCAGGGATGCTCTAAGAGATACTCCTCATCCATACATCTTTGCACTTCCTGGTGCTGTGTTGCAGAATAAACCAGAGAGTTTTGGTCTACTTTTTAACTGGAAAAAATATTTGTCTATTTTATAGAATAAATGCTGTAGGTAATTAATGCATTAGAAAATGCAACTATTTTCTAAGTTGTTGGAGTACCGGACAGGATTTTTGTATGTCAAGTGTCTGGCATATAAGGAAAATCTAAGTAGCATTATAGAATGAGTCTGCAAATTATAGAGAGTGATGCACCTGCTCAATGCAGTGCAAGCACCAAACTAAGGGAAGACTGAGTTTCTGGATGTCCGGTAAATGCGATAATTTGTTTTACATCCGGTTATAAAGTATGTCATCTAAGGATGCTTAAATGCTTGTTTGTGTTTCTGCTGGTACTTGAGCACTTCCCAGATACACATAAATGAAACTCAATACAGATTCTTCTAGCAATTTTCAAAGTAGCCTAATGAAGCTAGGTATCCAATTCCTACTGGCTTTTCCAATGGCACTTGATTATTTAAGTGCACTTTTTCCCTTTGAAAAATCTTCTTCTTAATTATGCTAATTGATGCTTTAAAATGTTTTCAAAGTCACAGAGCTATATCTAGATAATGCTAATTTAGAACCAGACAAGAGTCATAATGCTGAATTCTAGGAAGCTCCCTCTGACTACAAGGTATATTTATTTTTCTCTTCTTCCCTGAGGGCAGAAATTAATTACTCAAGTTTGCCAGAAAATCTGCTGAGAGCTGTTACCTACAGGAACCAAAAAAGTAAAAGTCAGTAGTCAATCATGCTACCTTACAACTATTTCCATTGGCTAATGAAAGTGTTTACAGCACAGTATCTTGTCTCTACACCCAAATGGAAAATAAATGTAGTTCTATCAACAAAAAATCTGAGAAGTATAGTTGATCTGCAAGATCTTGCATCGTTTGGCATACTTTGGCTGAAATGTCATCCTATATAATTTCTCCAAAAGGTCCTGATTAGGATCATCTCTAACAGCCAAAATAGAAATGAGAAGCTGTAAACATGTCCTTAGCTACAAATCAGAGGAATATATTTCTTGGGTTTTCACTTTTAGATATACGTTTTCTGTTCCAAGTCTCATGGTCAATCTCTAAAGAAAGTTACCTAATAGCTTTTCTTTATACAGTGGTCATTTTTTTTAGCAGTTGTTAACAATTGCTAATAATTGTTAACCACTACTGTTGTAGTTCAATGATAAGACATTCATCTTATTAAGATCATTTGCCTGACCCTCAGTTATACCACTGAGGGCACCGAGTGCCGAACTCATCTCAAATATTGGTCTCCTGGCCAGAACTGCTTGTTAGCACCTGTAAAATGCTAATTTTGTATTTGGTACCTTGGTAGTAGAATTATATTAGAAATATTATTGGGACTTCTACTGTTTGATACAATGTAGGCATTTATTTTTGTACCTTACCTCTAGTAGCAGTAATTAATTCCTTTAGGAGCAATGATGTTTCAGTAGGGTTGGGTGTTTTGCTTGATAACCTTGAACATAAAGTGTGCTGTTTACATATATCTGACAATTAAAGAATGGAGTCATCCACCTTTTCTTGAAAGCATTGAAAATGTATTAGTGTAAATGTGAGGCCCATAATGTTTCATATAAAGTTACAAGAGGTAAACTCAATTTTTTTTGTTTGATAGCTGAAACTGAGGTGGAGAAACTTGCAGCCAGATGCAAATAACCACCAGACACAATGAATGTGAAATTCATTCAGATAACAAAAGGCAGAAAAATGGGAATACAGAGGCCAAGAATCAGTGGCTTTTAGAACACTCCCAGGAAAGAGATTTTCTCCTAGGAGGCATTATGTCAGTATTCACACATCAGTTACAGCTATTTAAAATAACTTATTTAATTTATTTCACGTTTGCAGTTCTTTATATGACTAAAATACTTTCAAAACCTGATGTTGAACTTTGTGATTATATTTCTTTACATTAGGTTTAGATAGACTTTTCTTTAACTCTATCTACTCTCTGTCAGGGATTTTCTTAGGGTTTTATTCTTTATCCTTTAATGTGTGGGATTACATTCCCTAACATGAGCATAGGAACGAACTTCACTGTTCAAAGGGTCATATTATTGTTGAGGAAATGTAGTGTAATCTCAGAAAAACAGTAGTGCGCACAGAGAGGACTGGTATAGGTTCAGTTAGGCTTTTTTTCTTTTTTGGTTTTGCTTTTCTTTCATTTTAAATAAGTGGGAGCCACAAATATAAAATAGCCTTATGAGATTAAGACTTTCCATTAAGGCAAAATCAAGCCAATTTTCATATGCTTTCTTGTCTGTTGGCAAGGTAAACCAGCCCACTCAGTACTGCCATCTTATGACAATGCAGAGTGCTTTCATTTATGCTTTTGATTAAATTCACTGGCCTGCATAGATTGGGTCAGCAGGGTCATGGCTAGACCTTACACTGCCATTACCCAGCCCTTCTGGCTTAGCTTTCTCTGTAGGAGAGCATGCAAGAGAGCACGGAGCTGAGGATGGTCACAGCCACGGCTCAACAACTCCGCTGTATGTGGTAAATTCTTACAGACTTTTTCCCCCGACTTACTTGGAAGTGCTGGGACAGATACTTTAAATCTGTACCCCTACTTTTGCAGATATTCTGTACATGGTGATTTCCTCCAGTTCATACTTGGATTCATCCAAAATGAAGGAATGGATACTGACTGAAGCAGAGAGAGAATAACCTTCAGGAGGTGATTCAGTCTGTCAGGTCTCAGCTTACAACACAGGGACCCCCAACCAATTTTTCTAAAATAAAACTCTGCCTGCCAGGAATATATACTTTTGGCAGTTCTCCTTGAATATTCAGGAAAGATTCCCAATCTCCCAAGCAAACTGCTTAGCAAGCAAAACTGGGCACACAAATTGATTTTTATCCTTTTTTTCCTATCTTGTTTTTTTTTTTTAGAAGAATTGTGTTTATGCAATTCATTCAGGTTGTTTGTTTTTCTTTTTTCAAAAGGACTGCATACCTTTTCCTGGTTTGTTGCTTTGTTGGGTTTTTTTTATTGGTTTGTTGTTGTTTTTAAATAGCTATGAGGCAGCAGCTAATTTTACTTTCTCTAGCACACATGGATTCATTTAGCAAAATGAAAGGAAAAATTAAATGAACAATTTAGAAAATACTTATTGAAGCATCTTTTGAAAATTAATTCTGGTTTGTAAGTTATGCTTAGTTGTTTGAATCTTTTCTACTGTAAAAAGAAACAAATAAAAAGCTCTAAATATGTAATTATTATTATAACAATTTAGTCTTAGAATCTCAAAAAGCTTTCCAAGCATTAATTAATGGAAAGAATCAAATAAATTTTGCATTCTTGCTGCAGTGTTATTAGGTGATGATTTTTTTCTTTTCAGAGCCTTAATGGATCTTGTGAATTATCTAATTAGACCTATAATATGCAGCTTAAACCCACTTTATTTCCATACAGCAATACAGTTCTTATCATAAATAATCATGCATAAAAATAAATACTCCAGAGACACAGTACTTAATGTGCTGTATAAATTCCTACAGTTTAATGTTCTTTTTATTCCTGGAATTGCGTGAAGAATGCAGTGCCTTCTAAACTTTTTTTTTTTTTTTAAGAATTAATTTGTTTTACAGAATGTGTAGTTTTCATTGTGTCAATATTCCTTAATAGTTGGGTTTTTTTATGCTTTGTTTTTCAGGTTGGCTTCATGAGCTAGGAAAACGTATTGAGTCTCCTTACTATGAGAATAATACACTAGGAGGCCCATCAATCAGAAGTGCCTATATAGCTGCCCTGTATTTCACCCTCAGCAGCCTCACCAGTGTTGGGTTTGGAAATGTTTCAGCCAATACCGATGCTGAAAAGATCTTCTCCATTTGCACAATGTTGATTGGGGGTAGGTACAAATGCTAAGCATCATGTAAAACATTTGGGGGGGAGTACGAGTAAAATAAGAGCTGAAATTTTGTTAAGGTTCTTTAAAAACAAAAACCAAAAAAAACACAACAGAAAGTTTAATTCAAAATTGCAAAAGAAATAAATAACTTTCTTGGGTTTGCACTAGATAAAACCTCTTAGGCAGACATATTTCCAATCTTCCAATTGCTTATGGCAACAAAAGACAGTTGTTGCACAGTAAAATGCAAACTGACAGTATCGTCAGTGAGTGCAGCCCAGTCATGTGCCAGGGGATTTTGGTTACGTGCCAGGCACTTTTCCAGTCAGCTGGGTAAGAGGTGCACGTTCAGCTCCAGCTCAGTCCCCACAGCAGCCCTGGGAATGACGGTGAGGGGAGGTGGGCAGCCCACCAGTGAATGTGGCTGTGAGCTGGTGCATACCCTCACCTGAAGGACCAGCCCAGAGAGAGGGCAACGGAGACAGGACAGAGCCAGGAGGACTGCTCGGTGAGCCGAAGGTGACTCTTTCAGGAACAAAAAGCAGTTGAATTATCACTAAGTAAATTTTACCACTTCACTGCTTCCAATTAGAATCAAAATGCAATGTTTTTGTCATATTTGGAGGTCTTTTAGTAGCATTTTTATTTCTGTTACTTACCTAGTTGTAATGTTGGGGAAAGCCAAGTGCTCATTTAGTGTCACCTTCTTTCTGCTGAGGCACTTGGCCACAACCAGTGAGCTGGTGGCACCTGTAGAGCTTGGTAAGCCAAGGCCACTAGAGAAAGTACCTGCAGCTCTCTCTTACCTTCATCTTCCTCCCCCAAAAATTCAGCTGTGCTATTTCATAGTGTGTACATCATAGAACTCAAAGATGTCACAGTGGGCGTGAAGGGTAAAAGCAAATCACCGCTGGAGTACTGCCCCTCTCATATTATTGTTTTCTGCTTGCCTAATTGTTCTGGAAATACTAGTAGGTATTTCTCCAGGGCTAGTCAGTAAGGCACTGGTTGTCAGCTTTGCAGAATAAATTTTCCTTGGCAAAAATAAATTGGCAACTTGACAATTGAAAGCCAGGGAACATGACGAATGACCCGTAAACTATATACTTGCAGCATCAAGTGGTATAAAAAGTGCTCAATGAATTATTGTCATTTTTCCCAGTCCTGAAAATGAGTGGCAATAATATAATGAATCATCCAAGAATGATATCTTTTTGATTTTGTTGATGTCAAAAACCACAAGCAGCTCATTAATTGCTTTTGCTGTTAGCATAAAATTATAGTTTTAAAATACAATGTAGTCTCTATGCTTTGGGGCTTTCACTACATAAAATGTGTTGTAATGAAGGAAGGAGTTTTCATTTCTATCAAGAAATCAAGACATATCCTGTATAGGGCAATAATGAATATTTAATTCACTTTGATATGGCAGAGCTTTCACAAACAATAGAGTAGAATATAAAAGTATCCTATAGTTTTATTTATTCCAGTTGTAACAGTTTCTTTTACATTTCTTATATTATTGAGTGGTAGAACTAATATGCTTGTGCACCGAATAAATTGTCAAGAACTAGTCTACTGAACATAGTAAGAAGGAACTGAAAACCGAAAGGCAAATTTACTCATAGACAAGCAGGTAGAAGAATGACTTTACATCTGGGAGGGTCCAGTGAACCAGATATATCCAGGCAAGAAAGCAGATTGGTTTGCAGATATTTTCCTGAGGAACTGTATTTTAGATGCTATTTAAGAAAATCAGTAGAGCAAGGAAACTTGAAGAAGTTAGCATCATAGAGCACAGACTGGTAAGCATGCCTCACAGAACTCTATTAGGAATAAAGTACTAGTCTGTATACTTTAGGGTATAATATTGTTTCATTTCTTAAAACACATTTTGATGTACAGGTTTGGCTGATACTTAATTTTAAAATGCCCTAGTGGAAAGTGATGTTTTGAGAAAAATTGATGTAAGGTTTTTACAGTTTTTACAACAAGCCATTAGTTTATGAAATTTCAGGTCTAACAGATAGCATGATACAGTTTATCAGTAGTTTGTCTGTACCTCTTTAATGTGTGCCACTGCAAGAATTTATTGCAACCTTAAAGAAAGTTGAAGCCAGATTTTTACCTGCTTCTTGGTATTAATTTTTCTTTAGCATGAACTTGAAATTACAATTTAAGACAAGTAATATTGTGAAGATAAAACATCTTATTCTATACAGTATTTCTTCTTAAATTTGGAATGAAATATTACATATTAAAATTTAACAAGAATTCCTAGGATACTCAGCATCTGTAAATTATTAATCAGACCTGTCCTGCTGCAGATGACCACACCATGTGCTGTCTTGTATTCTCCATATTCTTTGAGTAAAGGATGTGCAGTTTTGTATTTATGAGACTAGAGACCCATTCTAGTCTCTCCAGTGCTTTCTGGGATCAGAGGTGTTCCTCTGTTCCCTAAGCAACAAAAATGTAATTTAGATTATCCATTAAAACCAAGGCCACTTTGCAAAATACAGTTCCTAAAAGTTTTTAACTTGTCCTACTTGGTTTTAGAGAATGGATTAATAAATTTCTTACAGGAAGTAGGGTGGGTCTGTGACTATTTGGTAAAGAAATCTTATGCCTATCACAGCCAGGAATAGCTTGTCATCACCTGTAGCAGTTGTCTTCCAATGTACATATACAAAGACAGATTCTCCCATAATAATAATCATCTTGACAATATTTGTGCCTATAATAACCCCAGGGAGATCTCTACACTGTCCAGCTCCTAACCTTGGACCCTATTGGGAGACACATGATTTTTACATAGGCATCCATACACCACCTAATGCTGTATCTCTCTCCCTGCTTTTTAAACTGATTATCACATCCTTAAAGAGGCTACACTATTTAGCTATGTCTGGCTGAATTGTTTCAGCCCTAGCTGCCATATTTCTATTATAATATCCTGTATCTAGCATTACACCAGTCCCTCACATTTTGTTGCCCAACCTTCTGACATTAACAACTTAGCAATTCACTGCACCATCAGGAACAGCACCTAGTTTATCCAGCTGATTATTCTTAGAAATAAATTTCCAATTATGCTTGCTTTTCTTTCTAATATTAATATCTGATCCTTTTCTTTCTACCCTGCTTTTCATTTATCTTCTTTTACTAATGGACTTGTACTGTCTTAATCATATCCTTAAATCACCCCTAAAAGATTGCATACCATATTGGGGATTGCAGTGCTTTATCTGTTTTTCTGCATTCCCTTCGTGATAAAGACATAGATATTGTTACTAGCTCTGTTTTGTTTTACTCAGCCTGTAAAAACTTTCAACACCCCAAACTAAAGAATATTTCTGCCTGTTTCTACCATGTAAAAGCCACCAAAATGCATCCTTTCCTCCTCTGGTTCCCCCTTGTCTTTCCTCTCACACTGGATTTCTGTAAATTGCCATACGAGGTCAACATCTTGTTTGTCATGTTTATAAACCAATTCCTTGCCACCCTGAGGAGTCCGTCTGCTTTCTTCCAAGCACTATAAAGATAGATGCCCCATAAGAGTAATAATCAAGCTCTTTAATAGTTTTTTCAATAAACAATTTGTAAATGTGTATATTATATACCTCAGATCAATACCACATGACAGACAATCTAGTAGTGATTTTTCCCACTGATAATCAGCAAGGACATTTCTGCACAGACAAACCCAGATGACCTGTACCTGTAAGTATTTCTTCTATTTTGCTGCTGGTCTGTATTCCCAAGCCAGTCTCTCATTGCAGACAAACTCCAGGATACCAGAACTTTCTAATAAACAATTTCACACCATATTTGACCTTCTCAAGCAACATAAGAAATCAGATTGTCAGTTTGAACATATCTTTTCTTTTTAACCTGAATTTCTGCTTTACAATGGATTTTTTCTGTCTTTTTTTTCTGTTTACATCTTATTCCTCAGAATACGATACATCTCTAAATATTGTTTGTAATCTCATTCCACTACACATGGTCCCCATTAGTAATTGCTTTTATTTATATGAGTTCTCTGAAATCTATTACATTCTATGTAGTTGCTAACTGATCAATTGAGTCTAGTTTCATACTGATTAATAGTTTCTCATTATTTCCTAAGCATGCCTGCCTACATGTGTTCTTCTGTTTTCCTTTTTTCTTAGACTATGAACTTAATTTGGCTTGGGCATTCTTTTGCTTGGTACCTTGACTAAATAGCATCAGATGTGATTCTACCCTGTTCCATGACTGTGACTGCTAGTGATGCAAAAAACCTGAAATGAATAATCATATGAATGCTACTATATATTACTCATGGAGTCTTATATTCAAAAGCTTCATTGTATCTCTCAATCAGGAAACTGGTTTTCTGTGAAGATCCTGTTTATTTTCTGTGTTACATTTTAATGATCAACAAGTCACTCCACATTGCACGTAATTCTTGTCCTCCCTAGCTCTGATGCACGCCTTGGTGTTTGGCAATGTCACTGCCATAATTCAGAGGATGTACTCCAGGTGGTCCCTTTATCACACAAGAACCAAGGATCTGAAGGACTTCATACGGGTCCATCACCTGCCGCAGCAGCTAAAGCAAAGGATGCTTGAATATTTCCAAACCACATGGTCTGTCAATAATGGAATTGATTCCAATGAGGTAACCAAACAAGGGAGGTTGTGTGTTTCATGGTTTTGACTATGGACTCCCTATGGAGTCATGGTGGGGGGGTGGGGGGGTAATTTTCCATTTGTGATACTGTGTTTTGTGTGAAGTTACATATAAAAAAGAACATGTCTAGATATAAAGCTGGGTTATCCCAGGAAGAGTGTATGCTATTGAAAAATCTGGTTTAGAACATCCTATCATATATTAAAAATTGAAAATCTTCCATAATTCTCAAATGCTGAAGAGGCATTCATCAGAAACCTTTCAGATGATGCCAGCGGAAACACCCCAGTGAGCAGTCTTGCTTTTTGGCAAACACAAATCTACTGGGTTTTAAGGTGTATTTTAAGGGAGGGACTACTGCCCTTTCCTCCATCTTTCATTTTCTTTTATTCTTTGTAATACTGTAAACAGTATTACATTCAGGTTTGGCCTGAATTTTTATGTTATTTATTTCCCTATATTTTAAAATATTGCAGAATGTAAGATGAGAGTAAAATCAAAAGACAGATTTCTGGTTGTGTCGCTCTTTGCTTCTTTTAAATGACTTATCCAGGTTATGTATTACTATACTCCAAAAGAAATAACAGCTTCTCTCTGCTGGAGTGTTATTTGAATGAACCATTCCCTTCAGAGTTCCTGTTATAAATGTCATTATAAAACTCAGCGACCTCTAAAGATAATGTGGAAATGGGCAGAAATATTTGGGTTTGAGAATATTCTTTCCCTGATAAATTCTTTTTGTGGTGTGCACAGCACAAAGAATGGGATTTTTAGCAGCATCCTAGCAACAGAAAAGCCTGGTAAGATTTACAAAGGTACAAAACCGACTTAGACATCAAAGCTTTCCTAGGTTTTGTTAAGGATCACCTTCTGCAGCTTCTGTACCTTCTGTACCTTTAGTTGCACTGAAAGTGAATGCTGTACTACAACAGCAGCCTCTGGAGAGACCATTAGTATTTCCTGATTTGCCTCCCACCCACAAACAGCTTTGTCTAAGCCCACTGGGTCAAGTGTTGGCTGATTACATTGCTCAGATCCCAGATCCCCTCAAACTACAGAGAAAACTGGGCTTGTGGGCTTGCAGCTTGCATGGTCCAGAGCTCTGCCCATAGGCAGGCAGTATACTTTGCATCAATGGGACTGACACCTGAGACCACTTAAACATTTTTTTAAAAGCTCCACCTGAATTTTTTTTTGGTGCCTTGACAAAAGGAAACATGATTTGAGCAGTTATATGTCATTCTCAGAAGACTCTGAGCAGAAAGATGCTTCTTTCAGTGTTGCCATCCTGCAGATCTTCTGTAAAACATATGTAGATATCACTAAGTGTTGGCCAGGCTACATTGGGAGTTTGCCTAAAATTAAGACCAAGGAAAAATAGGAGACTTTATGGGCTTCTAGCTTCCATTAAGTTCTTCCACTGAACATGCACCTTATCTCCATTCCTTTCCTACCTCTCCTTCAAAGTCCAATTGCATCATTAAAAAGCAGAATGAACAAAAAAACCCACAAGATAAACATGAGGGGTTTTTTGAGTTATTCCTCTTCCAGTGGTTTTACCATAGAAGAAGCAATATAGCTATTGATTAATTTTATACAAGCATTTTAAAGAAAATCTAATTTTGCTCTGTTTCACTGTATATAACACTGTATAGCAGGTATATACCTGAACAGCCTACTGTGTTCTAACAGCTGAGAGGGACTTGGACAAGGTTAAATTGTGCATTACGGGCAATTCCTACATACAGTGTTGTTGACTTTTTTTCTTTGTTTTGTATAAAGGCATATTTTTATTCATGTTTTCCCTGGAATTTCTCTGTGTTTAGCAGCGTAAGCATTTATTAAGACATAGCACAAGTCTTATCGAGGGGATAAGAAAAAAATCAAAGGGAACTCTTTGCAGCAGTATGACATGTACAGCACTACTAAATCAGATCACTTCTACAAAAGAGCAAACAAATTATTTTACACCTTTTCTCTTTTTCTTCCCTTTTTTGTCTTTTTTGGACAGCTTTTAAAAGACTTCCCAGATGAGCTGCGTTCAGACATCACCATGCACTTGAACAAGGAGATTTTGCAGCTCTCCCTTTTCGAGTGTGCCAGCCGTGGTTGCCTCAGGTCTCTGTCTCTGCATATCAAAACCTCCTTCTGTGCTCCTGGGGAATACCTCCTCCGGCAGGGAGATGCCCTGCAAGCGATCTACTTTGTCTGCTCAGGTTCCATGGAAGTCCTGAAGGACAGCACAGTGCTGGCAATACTTGGTATGCTTATAATCATACCTTCAAAGGGAAAGAATGGTCCGCCAATGTAGAGGGACCTTCGCTACTAACTGTGGCCCTCTTCACTGTGAGGGTGGTGAGGCACTGGAACAGGTTGCCCAGAGAGGTTGTGGATGCCCCATCCCTGGAAGTGTTCAGGCTGCCCCGTCCCTGGCAGTGTTCAAGGCCAGGTTGGATGGGACCTTGAGCAACCTGGGTTAGTGGAAGGTGTCCCTGCCCATGGCGGGGGCGAGGGGTGGGAGAGGTGGGTGGACTAGATCATCTTTAAAGTCCTTTCCAACCCAAACCATTCTATGACACTATGATCTATGATTCTGATTCAAGCTAACTGATGCTGCCAGCAGTCATCTGAGTATATTAGAACAGAGAAAGGCCAGAAGTTCTGTTCTAATAAATTTTGTTTAGTTGTTTTCTAGATGACTGCTTTGACTTACCTAGGGTTAAGCATCTCTGTCTGTAAATTTTAGTGATTGGCCTCAATCTAATGCCTACTGAAGAGATTGCCTTTATCTTCAGCTGAATGATTATTAGACTTATCTGAGTCAATGTTTATAAAGTATTTTGGTAAAATACAAAATTTTACTCTAAATGTAAAGAATTATTTTATTATTATTTTAATACCTCTTTAGATTGAAATGTATTCTTTTTTGTAATAACTTGTAATATTCTTATAAAGCAGAGTTAAAAAGAACATTTCCTTTTTTGCTTTCCTTCCTGTTTTGTGGGATTGCACTAGACTGTTGATAATGCAAGCTTCTGGTCTTTTGTAATTGAATTTCCTTTATTTTACTAACATGTATTTGATTGGTCTTTTTTTAGAATATGAATGTGATACACATCCTATTTGTTTCATAACTCTTTAATTCCATTAGATTGACAGTCCACATCATTTTCATTCATTTGTAATTAGGAAGTTTTTGAATGCCTCAGTGTTATTGGATCAGTTAGATCAAAGCTATAAAATATGGCTGAGAAAAAACATCAGCTTAAACATAGAAAAAGGTCAAGAGCTGCCCCCATTGGAACTATGCTTTCATTAATGATTCCATTTTCAGGCACTTCTGAAAATATTAATAAAAGTATCATTGTGTAATGGCGACAATGAAAACAATAAGAAAGAGATTAATGGATTTCTGAGAGAAGTTAATGAAATCATAACGCAAAATCATAAGCATAATACAATGAAATAATATTTTGTTACAGTGAATGGGAGCTTCATCTTTTAAACCTAATTAACACCAGCAAAAGTTGAATGCGTCAGAACTGTAGGTCCCTATAAGAAACTGTGTTACTGATCTGATGTAAATCCAAGAGAGCATTTTTTCCCTGACAATGCTGGGTTACAGTGCCCAGACCACTATTTTATAATTCTGTCATGATTTTAATTCTAGTGGATTAGGGTTTTTTTATTGAACCATTCTCACTAACAAGCAATACAGCAACAATACAATGAAATGCTCTGATTAAATACAGCTGCTTGGTTCCTCTTGAGACTATTACTTGATATCTAATAATGACAGGATATCTTTTATAGGAAAATATGCTTTAATATAGTAGTTAAGTACTGTTTGAGCATACATCTTAGATTTATTTAAAAATATTAACTGTAAGTGATTTAAAAGATATCCATAAAGAGAAGAAATTTATAACTGACTACACATCCCAGATCCATTAACAAACAGATGTGTCTGCATCAACATTGATAAATAAGTTTATTCTCCAATGAAAAAGAAAGAGCTACTAAGAATAACTTACATGATTCTGTTTATGTAATAAATGTTGATGTTCAAGGTACAATCAATTCACTGCTTCAGTAGTTCTACATGAAATTTTAGCTTACTCTCTACAGCCTTTGCTACATGATTTTCATTTGAAAAGAAACATACATTAGCATTACCAGATCAATTGTAGTGTTTTCAGGCTGACATCGTTTCATCAAACACCGTTAATTACAATCAAATACAACTCTAACATTTTTTCCAAATTACTTATGCATTATTGATACCAATATTGTTTATATGCCTAAAAAATTCTAATTAAGATGCTTAAAGATCAGTTTTGGTATATTTGAAATATTTTTTCTCTTGTCTGTATTTACACAGCCAGCAATAGATTACTAGACCTCTGCTCAATATAATCAAAGAAATCTAAAGACTTGTTGACACTTACAGTAAAAAGTAAAAGTATATTATAACAATTGCAATCTTTAAGAAACCCCAAATTAGCATAGATGTATGCACATTCCTAGCATAAAAGAAAATCCCTCCCTATGCTGGATTTATGATAAACTCTTTTAAGAAAGTTGTTCAAGCTCTATGTAAATAGAAAAAATTACAAGTAGCATTTGAAAGTGTAAAATTATCTTATTTAAGCAGCTTCAGGGATGGTTAGCCACTTAGTTTAACTTACCCTTCAAGTTCACTATTTCCTGTGTAATATCCAGTTGGAATCACATGCTGGGTGGTTTTTCAGATTTTACAGTCTTCACTTATTAATCACAGAATAACGTAAGATTGGAAGGGACCTCTGGAAGCCACCCAACCCAAACGTGCTTAAAGCAGGGCCACTTTAGCTCAGCTTCCTCAGGGCCATGACCAGGCAGATTTTGAACATTTCCAAGGATGGCGATTCCACAGCCTTTTGGGTCAGCCTGTCCCATTGTTTGATCAGCCTCGTGATGACTTTCATTTCCTGATTTCTAAGCACAATTTCTGTTGTTACAATTTGTGCCCAGTACATCTTGTCGCACTGTACACCCTGAAGAGGAGTTTAGCTCTGTTTGGCTATTGAAGACAGCAATAATATCCTTCCTTTGCCTTCTCTTCTTAAGGTGGAACAATACCTAGTTTTTTCAGCCTTTCCTTGTGCTTTATGTTTTCCAGTCCCTGATCATCTCGGTGGCCTCTTTTAGACTCACTCCAGTATGTCAATATTCGGTCTTATACTGGGAACCCAAAACTGGACACAGTACCCCAGGTGCAGTACGAGAAGTGATATATAGAGGGAAAGACTACACTTCCTGCGACTTGCTGGCTGCACTTTTGCTAATGCTGTGCAGGAGGTTCTTGGACTTCTTTGCTACAAGGGCACATTGTTGACTCATGTTCAACTTGTTGCCCACAAGGACCCCCACGTCCTTTCCCAGAGAGCTGCTTTCCAGCTGGGCAGTCCCCAGCCCATACTGCTGCAGGGAGGTTTTCCATCCAAGGTGCAGGATGTGGCATTTGTTTTCATTGAAATTCATGAGGTTCCTGTCAGTCGCTTTCTCATTCATTGAGGTCCCCCAGAATAACAGCTCTGCCCTTCAGCATATCAGCCACTCC
This sequence comes from Elanus axillaris, assembly GCA_026212715.1. NCBI lineage: Eukaryota > Metazoa > Chordata > Aves > Accipitriformes > Accipitridae > Elanus > Elanus axillaris. Next base: position 4,791,184 of record JANZLQ010000078.1, on the reverse strand, counting down.
CCCCAGTTTGGTATTGCCCATAAACCCGCCAAGAACGCACTCCACCACACTGTCCAGGTCTTTGTTAAAGACCATCTGCATTAACTTTTGGGGAAGACCTCTGGTTCAGCGACTGCTCTTTGGACTTTATATGTCAGATCCGATGTTTATGGAAGCTTTTTGTTCTAAAATTTTTTGTGCTCCAGTTGCGCTTTTTAATACATCCAGCATTCTAAGGCAGTCTTGCTCATAAATGAAAATATAATAGCTTAAGAATTCATTCTTTTTTCTTGACAGCAGTGCCACTGAGCTACACATCTATTAATAACCTGTACAACTAAGATACATCATGAAGTGTAGCTGTGCAGCCATAGTTATCATAGACTGTGAATGCTTTCCAATCCAAATTCTAACTAAAAGGGTCATTTGAAAGAACAATCTACACTTAATTGTGTCATTGTTAAAATGATATCTTAACACCTGTCTCCTAAAAAAACCACAGAACACAAAAAAAAAAAAAACAAGCTAGACACATAATGTTCTCTTTTCAAAAAACAAAATTGCACCTGCTATTAATTACTAGTGTAAATCTTAATTTTATATGTATTTACTTGATTGCTCCCTTAAATCAGGTAGTTACCTGTCTGGAAATTAGTCTTTGTACCTCCAGTTAATTGCATATAAGATTGCACCTGCAAAAAAAAAAAAAAAGACAGCTTTTAGTCAAATTTCCTTTAGAATGTTATTAATTAAACAATGCAGTGGTAACAATGGGATTTAAGATTTAGCAATTATGTTAAACAGATTTATGATTCAAAAAAGAAGTAAAGAATTTATGCTTTGAAGATTATTATTTTGTATTTTCTTTTAGGTAAAGGAGATTTAATCGGAGCAAACCTATCTATTAGGGATCAAGTAATTAAAACAAATGCAGATGTTAAAGCTCTAACATACTGTGACCTCCAATGCATTATCCTCAAAGGTCTCTTTGAAGTGCTTGACCTTTACCCAGAGTACGCTCACAAGTTTGTTGAAGACATACAGCATGATCTCACATACAATCTAAGAGAAGGCCATGAAAGTGATGTAAGTATCTTTAAAGGTCTCTTCAGTTGTTGTTACCTTTAAGATGTTTCTCATACCTTAGCCAGTTCTCATAATCTTGCACAGTAAAGAAATAATACCCAGTTTACGTTAAAAGGACTGCTCATTCCATTTGTTTGATAATTCAATCATTACCTACACAAATTGTTTATCAGTTGATCAGATCATAAACTGTGAACATGTTCTCTGCTTCTTGTTTTTCCATAGAAAACATAATCTATGAGAGAACATTCTTCTTTAATAGTTTGTTATTTTTTGCTTATGTTTAAAATTCAGTTATGTAAAGCATGTGTCCAAATAAAGGTATTTAACTATACTTTTTCTAGAAGCTCATGTGCTAGCCTAATGAACATTCATATGATAACTGATTATCACTTCCTAGCTAAGAACATCATCACACTCATCCAAAACGAGAAACAATTGTTTCTCATCACACTGCAACTGAAATGTGTTTTTCCATTTAAATGAGCAATTAATGTGAAAAAAACCAAGAAAATGCAGATAAAGCACTGCTGAAAGACTTCAGTGTAGACTTACCAAAGTACTTTCACTGATATTATGTAGCAAATACATATATTGAGATTTTACTAGTGAAAACCTCTTGTGACAGCTCTCTTTTTCTGACTTAACCATATGGGTGTACACACCCTGTGTGGCTGTTATCCTCCACATCGCATAGGCATGCGCTCGCTGTTATGAAGACTGGCCTGTTGCTTGGCTGTTTGTGAAGAAAAGTGTCAATGGATGCCCTGTGTGCCTGTCACTCCAGCACTATGTCTTCCCTGCTCATGCCCACTCACACGTGTTTCTGTGCAGAAAGTCTTGGTGAGTTCTGTCCTGCAGTAGTCACCCACAGAGAGAGGTGCTGGCCTGAAGGACCTCTAGGTTGACAGAACTGCTCTCTCTACAGCATTTATGAATACACACCATATTTTCATGGTACAATCCATTATCTTAAAAGTAAAGGGAAAAAGAAAAAAAAAAAAAAAGAACATGACACTGAGAAGCATCCTATGTCATAGATGAATATAGAGAACTGAAGGCAGGTTATCATAGTGTCACTTTCTCCTGCTTCCTTGGGTTAACTATGTCCTCCACTAGTATTTCTCTTGCAGCAGAACTAACCTGGGTCATGTGCATCTTCTTTCTTAGCCAACAATTTTACATATCAATAAGAATAAAAAGCAGGAGTAAGGTGGCCAAAAATTGTACCACCACAAAAAGAGGGCTCAACAAAGGAGGGAAGACATCTATGTCAGTAGCAAGTGTGCCTGGTCAACCACTCGCTCTGCTTTACCTAGAAAATATCATGTCTTCATGAATATAATTTGCAAGCAGAAGTAATCTGAGCATTATCTGATGATTTACTCTCACAGAATAGTAAGAAGAAGGTTTTCAGAAGTACAATTTGTGGGTATGAAAGTATTAGTTGGGTTTGTTTGTTTGTTTTTAATATAGCCTTATTTCTTGGGAGTGGTGCTATGGGAGAGTTCGGCAGCTGTGACGCTGTAACTTGATCTCTCTCTCCCTAAGACAGGGAGATTTTACTTTTCCAAGTGTCTGTCTGTGACTTCTGCAGCTTTATGGAAATTTTGGGTTTGGAGAGCTTTTCCATAGTTAAACAGTGGATTAATTATTTTTAATAAGTCAGTTTCTCACTCTCTTTTTCCTTGGGTATTTTAAATGACTGCAAATCTGCAACTGAATGTGAATTTAATGCTTCTGAAAATGGACCAGAAGCAGTATTTAGGGTCAGATGAACTGCAGGGTGAAATAGCATTCATTTCACCGCTGTAACTTGCCAAGCGCCTTTCAATTTAGGGTCAGCTAAACTACAGATTGAAATAGGATGAATTCCCAACTATTACTTGCTAAGTGCCTTTCAGTCCTGACTTAAAATACCATTGCATTTTCAGTCACAGTCCACCAAAACAGCCTTAGGTGGTAGGTTTCCTAGGACTTTAAGCCAGCATTAAAAAGGTGAGGCTGCAGACAGACACAGTCCTGGTGATCTATTATCCCCTTCTTTGTGCTGTTTGAACTGTTCATTGCATAGAAAATTGAATAAGAGATTTGAACTGAATTAAAAGTAAGTGGACCGGTAAGAGCCAGAAGTTGTCAGGGGTTTCCTGATCCTGGAGTGTCAAAGTTGGATACTTAGCACTAGATCATATAACTATGAACCTCCCTACACAGAAACCTCTAAGAAAACTTTTTTAATTTGTGTTTTTTGGTTCATTTCCAAGTCTAAGTGTGTATATAATGATGTGCTCCGTCTGCATTAAAATCCAAGGTGTAACAGTGGAAAAGTCTCCAGGACTTCCACAGCCATGGCACTTTTCAGTAAAACAAGAAGCAGCCGTAACCAGATTTCCCAGTAACAAGTCAAAACTGTAGCTGTCTGGTTATAGAAAGATTGAAAGTGGGTTTTAAGCAATCTTGGAAGAAAAGCTCAGGAGATTTTAAGTACAGGAGCTGGCAATCATGTAACTATTTCAGCCTCCACTAAGTAACATAGAGAAACAGACACAAAACCAGGGAGATCAAGTTTCAACGGTTCCTCATGATAGTTCTAAAACCAGCAATCATTATGTGATTTATTATTATAACCATTAATGTGTGTGCAATCACACTGGCAGTGCTATTATGCCATCTTTTTATATATTCCTGTCACAGCAAGATGTGAATCAGGAAAAAAAGTCTTTATGTTGATTATATATATTCTGTCCTTTGGTTTCTTTGCTACATTTTCTCAAGAAATTCATAACTGTCTTTCTAAATGTACTCGATTATTTGAGGACAGTTAGAAAAAGCTGATTTGTTTGGTAGCTGGAGTTGTGATATTAAAACAATTCATCCATTCAGGTGTCTCAACCAATTTTTCTAGGTCTGTGTCCTGGTTTCAGCTGCGATAGAGTTAATTTTCTTTCTGGTAGCTGGTATAGTGTTGTGCTTTGGATTTAGGATGAGAAGAATGTTGATAACACACTGATGTTTTCAGTTGTTGTTAAGGAGTGTTTAGACTAAAAGTCAAGGATTTTTCAGCTTCTGATGCCCAGCCAGCGAGAAGGCTGGAGGGGCACAAGAAGTTGGGAGGTGACACAGCCAGGGCAGCTGACCCAAACTGGCTAAAGGGGTATTCCATACCATGGGACGTCATGACCAGTATAGAAATTGGGGGGAGTTGGGTGAGTAGGGATCGCTGCTCGGGAATTAACTGGGCATCAGTTGACAAGTGGTGAGCAATTGCATTGTGCATCACTTGTTTTGTATATTCCAATCCTTCTATTTTTATTATTGTCATTGTATTGTTGTTGTTATTTTCATTATTAATGTCTTCCTTTCTGTTCTTTTAAACTGTTCTTATAGCATCCCACTGAGTTTTACCTTTTTTCTTCCAATTCTCTCCCCCATCCAACTGGGTGGGGGGAACTGAGTGAGCAGCTGCATGGTGCTTAGTTGCTGGCTGGGGTTAAACCACAACAGTCTGTGTCATAGCCATGAAGTAGTTTGCTCAGTGACACAGATTTTGACAGCCCGCCTCACTCACCTATATCATTTTGCACTATATATTACAGGTTGCATGTATAGCAGGCAGTGAGAGAGTCACATATCTGATTTGATAAAGCTAAGCACTCATAAGAAGGTTCTTATAAAATATAATACAATTGTCTGAAAGAAACTGGAAATGATTTTGCTATCCATCAGCCATGGAAAACAAGTGCTATTTTATATATTTAGAGAGCAGCAGCAGATGTTCATAACTCTGAATTATCCTATGAGAAACTCAGAATAAGTAAATATTTGCACAATATCTTTGTGGGCTTGGTAACAGTTTATTGTTTCTGATTATTTCATGTGTCCACACAGAAGTGTCTACAGTGTAGACATCATTATTCATCAAAAAAACCCCAAAGGCTGGTTACAGCCACAGTGATACAAAGAACAGGAGGCCTCCTTGACACCTATGTCATCCCTCAAGCTGTAATGAACTCCCAAAGGAAGATAAGACCCATGCAGGCACAATCCTTGACTCACTAGAGCTCCATCAATACGTGTCATTTTGAAAAAGAAAAGATGATATTCCTGAAGATTCAAAAATCTGTGTTTGTAGACAGGACTCATAATTAATAAGAATCTACTTTTCCTTTTGTAGCCTTAGAAGTAGTTCTGCCTCTTACAAGAGCTTCCCTTCCCCCTGGCCCCAAAGGAGAAGCTACTCTCTTTAAAATGAAAATGTTCAGTCTCTGAAGCAGGAGGAAGGACTGCTTCCTTCAGTGCATCCTCAGTGTAAATGAAACGTAATGACAAAGAGTGCGCAAGAAAAGTGGTAGATCCTTTCTCCAGTAGAGAACATTGAGTCTTACTGCAGATTAGCCAGGCTCCTTGCTAATAAAATAAATAAATAGACAAATACATTTTAAAAGCAACCAAGAAGCAATAAAAACAAATAATTTTTTTTCCTCAGAAAGGCATTGTCTGACAAAATGGGGCTTAATTCTTGTCATTTAGAGAGGCTGGTGTTTAGAATTTATTAAATTTTAATGATTGATTTGGGGGAGAGGGGAGGAGGTTAACATAATAAAACTTAGGTTGCTATTAGCAATACCAAACAAATTACAAGGGATGCTCCTCATTTTCTAGTAGCAAACCTGACAACTGGCCAAACAAATTTTTCTTAAAGGTGAAGTTCTAAGCTCTGGAGCATAAATCAGAGGGCCCAGCTTGAGAAGAAAAATGTCCACAAATTCTAATCTAAAATATGCTGAGTTTTCTGCTTCATTCCAGCTAAGCATTAAACAAGTATTATAAGAGCATATATGTAATTCCACCTTATTTTTTTTAATTGGTTTAGTTTTAGACTTTTATCTTTCTTTGTGCCAACTGGTGGTATTGCTCCTGTAGGTAGAAAAAAAGGATAGAAAAAAATATTTTTAATGCAGGCACAAAATTCAGCTGAAAGTCTGCCTAGCCACTGTGTCTTTTTCAGCTAGTAGATTATGTATTTGACATGCATGCATTCTTGCCTCTTTAGTCATGTGTTTTCAAGACATTGTGCTATAGGTCTGTTGAATTTATGAATGCTGCTTTCCAACATAGTAATAACTCAGAAGGAATTCTATCTGTTACATATTTGATTATCTATTATGAATCAGCAATAGAAATAGCATGACGATTCTAGGTTTTTTAATGAGTCTTTATTGTCTGCATAATAAATAGTATTTTACTTTAAAGAAACAAATTAAAGTTATCCTATCTGCAGTTCTATAGATATTAAGGAAAAAATAAGCTTTTTTTTTTTTTAGAAATAGTTGCTTTTAATTTTTGCAAGTATTGTAAGATAAGAAAGCCTAATAGAAACTTCAGTCACATAATTACTTATTGATGTGTTTAAGTTTCAGAGCAAAAAAAGTCCTATTTCTTGGGCATTACCTATGTGTTTATAATAAAATCTATGCACTGAAAAAATATTTTCTTATTACATTGCTACACTTAGTCATAATTCCTCCACTCCAACCTAGATCATAGCTCACCCCAGACACTCTGGGACAATTACAGGTTGCAAAATATTTTTCATAATAATTTCCATAGAAGGTTTCCTGAATAATTCCAACTACCTTTCTAATCAAGAAGAAGGTTTTGCCACATTACCCAGCAGCTGTATAGAAAGAAGTGGCTTAATTTAGAAAGTTTCATGGTTTAACCCCAGCAGCAGTTAAGCACCATGCAGCCACTCACTCCCCCCCCGCCCAGTGGGATGGGAGACAGAATTGGGGAAAAAAATAAAAATAAAACTCATGGGTTGAGATAAAGACACTTTAATAGGATAGAAAAGGAAGGGATAATCATAATAATAATAACAACAACAACAACAAGAATAGAATAGAATACATAAAACAAGTGATGTACAATACAATTGCTCACCACCCACTGGCCAATGCCCAGCCAACCCCTGAGCCGTGGTGCGCCCCCAGCCCCACTCCCCCCAGTTTCTATACTGGGCATGACGTCCCATGGTATGGAATACCCCTTTGGCCAGTTTGGGT
>JANZLQ010000078.1:4749345-4776499 GCA_026212715.1 Elanus axillaris | reverse complement strand
GGTGGGTGGGCGGCTGTGGGTGCTGGGCTGATGGGCAGTGGAGATGTCCTGCAGCCACGCAACGGCGCTGCCGCCAGGTCTCGGAGCTGAAAGCTCAGCCCAACTGAAGGACCCCAGTAGGGCTGTGGGAAATGCCACCAGGACATCTAGGAGACGTCCATATAATGATGTCTTTGTCTCTGTTCTCAAGATGTACCATCAGGATTGACACATGCACTCAGGAGGAAAAGAAAATTGAGGCGTGATCTTCACCTGCATTACAAACTACAAATGACAAGTCACTTCTAAAACCTTCAGCAGGCAAATTCATACTTATTAAGATTTTTTTTGTGAAGCTGCTAATGTTTGGGATTGGCTTGGAGTTTAATTAAGGCTGTTATTTAATATTCATACCACACCTGTGCCTAAAAGCCAACCAGACTGATGCCCCAAATTCTGGGCACTCCTGTAAATTAATCTTGTTAAACATACGTGCAAAGTTGGCCATTACTATTTCCTAATTCTGACTTTAACATTTTAGTACATTTCCAGTTTCCTCTTCCCCTGAATCTTGAAGGAGATAGATAGTATTTCTTCAGTTGGCATAGATTACAGCACAAGCTGGGAGATTTCAGCAGCTGAGAACTCTGCCAATATCGTCTAGCACTTTATCTAACTCAGGAAGAACACAGCAGTTGTTTTATTTACACAGCCTAATTATTGCAGTTGTTCTGTTTGGCAGTTATTAGAGTGTTATTGCTAAATTTATTGATACACCTGCTACTGGCTTGGCTGTTGCAGAACAGGATTTCTGCTTACACAAACTTAAATATTGTGCATTTGTATATTATACCACTAGTAACCCTCACTTTTACGAGCAACTACAAAACAATTTTATGGTTAATCTGAAAGACTTGTGAAGAAGAAGAAAAAAAGGAAAAAAAAAACCCCACAATTATTTTTTACAAACCTGTACCTAAAATTCATGAATTTAGCAGTTCTGAAGACTTTTATCACAAACTGGGAAATCCCAATGACTTCCAGAAAGGCTTAACTTCTTCTACCTGAGTTTGGAAAAGATAAACTGATGCTACGAATTTAAAATCTATGCATGTTAAGCACTTTTTATTTTGACTGGTGGCTTTAGGAAAGCTGAATATAACTTCTGAAAATTCTACCTGGCAAACTAAAATTTGCCTATAAATACAGCTTGTAAGCTGTCAGAGATTTGCCCATGGACATTCACATAAACAGCTGAATGTTCATAACAAATATTATTCAGCAGTTCCAGTGGATTTTATTAGAAGTAGTTACACATTAAATTTGCATGTTTTTTTTTCTTCTTCCTTTTCTTTTGTTTTGCTTTCTGTTTAACCAAAAAAGGGAAAACGTCATGGCCTTGGATAGCTCTTAGGCACGTATCTCCCTCAGGATTATATTGGTTCTACTTGCTTCAGTCCCATCACTGCCTTTGAAAATCCCCCAACGATACTACAGTTAGATCATCTACATTTAAGGACTAGGCTGGCACAGGAGCTAAAGCTACAAAGAGGTAGGGCCAAAGCAGAGCACTATACCTGCATGGGATTCCATCAAACCAGTACTGAAACCCACCAGGCATACATTAACCTATCTACATTTATTCACAGATCTGGAGCCTTAACCCAACTTTTTGTTAAAAAGTAAAATGTTATTTTTGCAGGAACTATCTTTTTAATAAAAATAAATCTTTTTTTTTTCTCACAGCATTTGTTTCCGAGGATTGTCCTTAGTTCAGTGCTATGTCACCATTTAATTTAATATGGTTGTTTTATAATGAGATTCTTTTTTTGCATCAACATAAATGTTTCAGTTTAGATGTTTGTATGCTTTTGGAAGCCAATACTGTGCAGATGCACATATCTGCTACTTTTTTGTTTTGTTTTGTTTTTTCAGGTAATATCAAAATTATCAAACAAGTCTACGCTATCTCAGGTATGTTAGTCACATTTTAAATATGCCAAGGTTGCCTTTGAGATATGCACACAGTTATGGCAAGAGCAAAGCTGGGAAAACTCCAACTGACTTCCAAGGTTTCAGAATGAGACTTTAAATAGCATCCTGCAGGTAGTTCTGCCACTGTCCATTTTATGAGTAACAGCTTATGATCTTTTCTTCCAGGTGCTGGATTTGGATATCCTACGATAGCACCTGCATTTTAAATACATGCTTACCCTAGCCAAAGTTTTGAATACGGGTAATGCTCATTCTCTGTAGTGTATAGGCTGCATCAGTGCCAGATCCTGTACAATTTGATCATCCTGACAGCCTTCAGATGGCTATTATGGTTGACAACCAGGCTGTTATATTTTATATAGACGGGTCTTTTGCCACTGTTTTAAATTCTTACCTTTCCATATATCTCAGGTGGAAAGAACCTAGTTTGCTAAATCTGTCAGTGTATACTAAGAGAAAAGTATTCATTTAATGGAAGTATGCTGTAGAATGCAGCAAAATTAAACCCATGCTTCAAAACATTTAGACAGATACTAATAGGGGCTTAGAACATTTGGATAAATTCCCAAAATCTGCATTTCCGCCCATCCAATCTTACTTGGCCTGAATGTGGGAAATTTGACTATACAAGCTCATCTGAGGTTTTATATCTAAAGTCAACAGTTCCTTAATCAAGCTTGATAAAGAGGAGTAGCCTGAAAAAAAAAAAAGTATCAACTTTTTCTGAAACCATGAAGTCGCATTTGACTGTACTCTTCACTGTGACTTGTGGAGTTTGTTAATATGACCTGGAACTTGATTCTGCCTTAGTCCATCTACCTACTACCAATAAATACAGTAAGTTGCCCCGTGGGAATAAATGGAACCATTTTTGAGTTATGGCCTGATCCTGACGTGAGCTCCATGTTGGTGTCTCAGCCCTCATTACCAGTATATTTTGTTACCATGAAACAATAACAAACAATACATTGCTCTCTAACACTGTGCTTTAATTAGCACCTAAAGTACAGAACTCAGGTTTGTGGTGCCTCTAAATTGCCTTGGTTCCAACATCAAACATTCAAATTGCATTTTTTTTAAAAAGAGATGTAGCTCTGCTTTTCGATGGCTCAGTTCTGAAGTTGACACTGTCACACCACTGGTGCATTAACATGACTTCATATAAATTGAAAAATCTGTCTACTATCCCAGCAGTGGTTTCAGTTACAACAACTAAGAAGGATACAGAGGACATTCAGGCTTGAGCTGAACTGGTGTAAATGCTATTTATACATTATCAATGATTCCATGTGAAAATGAGGAATTATATGAATTACCAGCCTCAGTTCTTTCCCTTGGTCCACCAGGACTCGGAGAGTGTAAAATTCAAAAGGAATAATGCCTCAGCAAAGCAAGATTAATCTACTCAACTGTTCATATGGCATATGGCTTGTAAGAACCAGTCATGTAATCTTGCTTGGTAACAAAACGTATTGCAGTGAGTTCACTGGGTATGTCACTAGTGACCTTTTTTAATTTGTTTATATTTTCTCACGTATACACATATAGCCATAGTTGAGGAGGGAAGCTATGGAAGAGTTCCAAAAGAGCTATCTCTAAAGAGAAATGAAAGCTGTGCTACATCTGGGTTTGTTCCAGGATGAACACCAGAAGAAATTGTATTTCTGCAACATCAGGCTCTGAATTTTACGCTAGTATGTATTATCTGCTATTTTAGACAGAGCTCAAGGGAAACGGAAATATAAAGAAGACACTCCCTTCAATTGTGGAAGATGAAGATGAGGATGAGGAGGGAGAAGAAGAGAGCAGCACCCTTTCACCAATTCATACAAGAAGCACAAATTGCTCTCAGCAAAAGAAGGCTGGAAGCAATAAAAGCCACGTAGGGGGAAATTTGAAGCAGTTGGCCTCTGGAACGGTGCCCTTTCATTCACCCATCCATGCTTGCAGTTCAAACCCCTCAAGAACCAAACATGAAACGGAGCTCCGCTACTACTCCAGAAGGAAGGAGAAAAACCTTAAGTTACACCTTTCAGCACTGACCACCAGTGATCCACCTGACCTGAGCCCAAGGTAATAGTTATGAACGGTTATTTTCTTCTCAGTCATCTAACTCCTATTAAAAATATCATGATTGTAACACTATGAAATATTTTTTTCTTTAATAGTTGATAATTTTGTTCATCCCACAGAGAAGGATAAGTCCTCTTATTGTAGGAACTATTACACACTATGCAGAATGTTATGACTTTAGGACTTTATTGCAAAATGAAGTATTTCTACCACTAAAAAGGGAAAGTATTGAGCAATTACAAAAATGACTACTCGAATAGTCTAGCTTTCTGGTATCATTTTGTCCATCTATAATAACATGCATTCCCACAATAGCACTGTGAAATATTCTGACTCCATCAGAAAGACAGCAATTTAGAAAGCAAGCAGATGATAATACAACATAGCTGTGCAAATACAAAAATTGCTGGAGTAGAGGACTATGATGGAAAAACTATTGTCTAGTAATTTTAGGAAATATTTACTTCTTTTTTACATTAGAGAAAGGAAACCTGATAATGCAAGTTATGTAGAGAGTAAATATGGAGTTGAGAAACTCTTTTCCCGTGACATTTTACATAAACAAGAGTCATATAATCATTTATTGTGGTACGATTAGTGTATAATTTTAAATATTTCCACTTTTATGTTACTTGTAAGGTGATTCATGTCTCTAACTTCTAAATTACTGCAATGTAATAATTAGCTATTAACCAAGAGTTTTGGGATCAGTTCTTTACAGAAACCACAATCACTTTTTTCACATACAAGAACCTGTGGCAGTTAAATCTTCCAGTTCAGGTTTTGGTTTCTATAATTTGAAGTATTTTACATGTTCAAGAGGATCCTGTATTCACTAGAGGCGGAGTGGTAGTTTCAGCACCTTGCCATTGCAAACATGAAATAACAACAGCTTGACCAATATTTGTTTACCTCTCTCAAGGCACCTGTGCCTAAAGATGCAGTCATAAAAAGGACATGGAAAATTACATAGAAATATTTCCCCCTCATCGTATACTTGATCAGTACAGCTACATTTCAAATAGGAGCAGGATAGAAACCAATTTTAGTTTTGTCAATACAGGGGAAGATAATGTATGGAAAAACAGCTTCTACACTAGAAAAATTGAAATGCGTAGTAGATATTTTCTCATTTCTTTCATAGATCTCACATGAATTTGGCTCAGGTCAGCTATGAGTAAAGGTCATTATCATTTGCATAAAAAGCGGTAATTCAGGGAAAAGCTACCTTTCATATTTTCTGCTGCAATGTAATCTTATTGTAGTCTCATTATTGTTCTGAACACATGCAGCTAGACACTAGCACCCAAGGCTGCAAAAGAAAATGTGAAACAAGTATTGTTACATATATTATTATTTCCTATTTCCATTGATAATTTTATAACTGCACAATAATCCTGTTAATAGGCTGGGAAATTGGCCCAAGACGTATGTGCTTTTCAGACTTTGTTTTCCAGCCAAAACACTTTCCTATTATTTCCCAGAATTAATTTATAGTATTAGAACATTTAAAATGACAAGTTAAAACCACTTTAAAAAGAGCCTTAAATGTTTCTTAGTAAGGATTAAAGAGAAAATAAGACCTTAATTAAGATCCTCCATTTTGTTTGCTGTTGGACAGCAGTGTAAGGGGAAGGTAAGACTCTGGTCAAAATGCCCAGTCACTGCAGTTGTGAGGTGTATAACCACACTTTGTCAAGAGAATATACTTTGTCTGCTTAAAGAACTTGTTCTACTGTGGATACTCCCCAGAGTAAGCCAATCAGAACTCTTCACTGGTGCTTCAGGCTCTTTTTTGTACACCACAGTGAGGGCAATAAAGTACAGAGACTGGGTAGAATATTTAAATAGCTCTGGGCACAAGGAAAAGAAGCCAGCATCCTAACTTCTAGAATAAAGTCATAGACCTGCCAATCACTTTTTGGATACTGCCTATGAAGTAGAAGAGCATCAAGAGGAAGGAAGTGTAAGTGGTAATAAAGGCAGTCCTAGGAGGAGGCATTTACGGGTTTGAATCTCCTCAGACCCACATGGATGAGTGCACTCTAGCCCTGACTGACTGGATAGAACAGGTCACATGTTAATCTTTTCTGACTTTTTGGCTTCTAGAGCGGAAGTGTCTGTCTTCAGGAGAAAATTCAGGGCTGTACAATAGCTAATTCACAAAGGGGTGAAACTTCCCAATTACTTTTGTTCCCTCGTGTTTTCAACTCACTGGATTACGTCGCTCCACAGCAAGTTCCTTGTCTATGAATAAGCATCTTGCCCATTAGATATTTCCCACATAGCAGTCTGACTTTTGGCTCTCCAGAACTAGCTATTTTTGCTACTATGGTTTCTTTTTAGTCTGATCTTTAAACACTTTAAAGAATACAGCGTCTATAAATTCCAAGTCACGTCTGAGTAGGTTTTCCCTCGTGTGCTTTAAAGGCAGTTAAAATGTTATCACTTTATATAATTAGAAATCTCTACAAAGGGGATATTGGCATTTAAAATTTGCTTTTTGAAGCAGTGAGGCCAGATGACATTAAATAGGTTTTATAGCAAATTTCAAACAAAGCGGGTTTTCAGCTGCAGGTAACAGTATAGGCCAGAGGAGCTCAAGCACCACATTTGATTCTCATCTCCTCCCAGAGGCTGGTTAAGACTAGAGTGAAGTCTAGTAACATCCAGCTGACATCATGAACACTCAGACATGACACAGAGCCCTAAACCCACATGAAGAGCCAGGAAGAACAATATATGGTATGCATGCAGAGCTCTAAGTTACATGGGTCTTTCTACTCAAGAGGTTTGCTTGAGAATATCCTTATATAGATGGAAAGTCTACTTTCCATCATCACAAAGTTATCGTGATTGAGAGGCCAAGAACTGTCTGTATTCACCCTTCCAGATTAGTATTTAAGTCATCTGCCTACTGTAAGACAAATTCTGAATCTTGTGCCTGGATAAAACAAGAAATCAATGCTCCACATCTGTCAACTGGCAGCTTTTTGAGTCACTTTAATTGACTTTAAAATAGTTCCCTTTATAGCACAATTTATTATAAATGAGAACAAATATTCATAATTATATATTTTTAATAATGTGTATTGATTCCTCCATCGGATACCAGTTTTCTATTCTCTGTATGCAGCACTTGATTATTATTATAAAATGCTTTTTTTTTTTTCTCTCTTTGGATTTCTTGACACTGCAAATTGGAGGTCAGCTGCAATGCATGAGTAGAGATAACTGAAAAAAATGCCTTTTCTAGTAGTTAGATCCAATACCAAGAGTAATGTAACTGGGACATTGCAGGCTGGTCTACACTTCTTCCTATACCCAATTTGCAAACAAGATTGCTCTGCCTGAGCTAGTTAGTTTTAACCAAATTTAAGAATAGCTATTTGCATGGCAGCAACGCTTTTGACTGTTGTTTACAGAGATGCTTTCATAAATATATTATGTTCAGGCTTAGGCTCTGCCTAAGTAAGCCTAATACAAAAGCCTGACTGTTATGTGCAGGGAGATTTAAACTCAACAAGAGCTTAGGGAAGCATCTTTAGTTTGTGTAGAAGAAAGAATGGCAACAGATTACTTTAGATATGAAAAGCAAACTATATTCAATATAGGTTTTGTTAGGACCCAGTATATACTGCAGAAGTCATGAAAATTTTGAAACTTCAATTAATTATGTTTGGTTTCACATTCCTTCCTCTAACAGTAAGTTTAATCTTTAGTGACTCACAAGAAGTTATACCAATATAATATTTTTTACTTTTCTCTAAGCTTAATGTTGTGCGAAATTTACCATTGCTTAAAAATGTGCCCTTTAGGAGTAATTTTGGCAACGTAATTATGAATGTTATGTTTATGAAACTGTTTATGAAACTGCTCCATCACTCCAATTTTTCTCAACAGAATTGTTGATGGGGTTGAAGATGGAAACCATAATGAGGAAAGTCAAACCTTTGACTTCAGCTCTGATCAGCTCAGGCAGGAATCCAGGTTATCTCCTACAATTGGAGGTGAGTTTTGCCTGGAAAAAAAATCACTCTTTAAAGAAAACAGTTTTCACAGCTGCTTTTTGTTCCCCTTTGTTTCTTTGATTCTTAGAGTGGCATAAATGGATTTAACATATATCCATACTTTCAGTACTATTTCAGTACCAGAACTAATACTGTATAAAAATACAACAGGGTCCCAAAGGCCATTTCTTGTTTTCCTGCTAACAGACAGTCAGGACAAAACAGCTTGCAAAGAGTACTGTATTTTCATGCATCATATTTTACCAGCAGTATTGTAGGATCAGCCAGGAGCCTCATGCTCCCAAACCTTTGGGCATGGAAGGTGCTAAACACAAGAACAAAATGCAACATAAAAACATTCTAATCAAAGGAAAAAAAAATCATAAAGAACCATATGCAAACTTGGGTCTCAATTTTTATTCGATATTTACGGAAGTGGAGGAGTATGGAAGTACCTCGATTATTAGAAGTAAAAGAGTGAAAACCTTGAATAGCAAAAGGTTTCAGGAAGACTTAAATGACCTACACTCTGAAAGGTTGACAAAATAGTACCACAGAGGAATAGGACATGACAACATGGAAAAGAAAAAGAGAAAGAAAAAGACAGAGAGGGAGACCAGGGGACTAATGCTGAAGTGACACAACTAGTGCAGCTCAAACACTTTTCAACATGAAACTCTTTTATGAGTAAACAGTCCTTACATGGTTATGTACCTTTTGCATGGCGGCTATAAGGACACATTTTGTTCCTGTTAAAGCCAAACAGCAAAATAATAATAGAAGCTTAATTGTATCTATGATTTTTAAAAATATTGTGTGACATGTCACACAGTTGGCACCAGGGTTGGCATTTTCAGTCCTTTCATGTTCAGACTGAAGCAAGCAGTATGAACTTTTTTTTGTCACACTTTTCTTGCATGTTATACACTGAATATTAAACACAAGATTTTATTTTCATTCAATTCAAGTGCAAACTAGGTTTAAATTTAAAGCATTGGATAAGTGCAAGAATAGCATTGCTGTTTCCAGGTTATTATACTTCTCTCATTTACATGCATTTGAATTATTTTCAGAGGCCGAAATTGGTGCTGCTGTGCTTGTTATCAAAGCAGAAGAGACCAAACAGCAGATCAGCAGGCTTAATAACGAGGTAATGAGCTTTTGTGGAGCTTGGAGGATATTAGCAATGATTCAAGGAAGATTGAAAAACTCAGAAAACTTGGGAATATGATAAAAGTGTGCTAAAAAAGACTGCAAAAGTGGATGGGGTTCCTATATTTAGGGCAGTTTGGGGCTTTTATCTCTTTCCCGGATTATTTTTTTTACATGAAAGCGATATAAAAGTTTGTGTCACAGGCTAGAGCTAAAAACAAATATAGGTTAGCATAGTTAGTATATCTAATTTTCTTAGGATTTATCCTCTTCTGGATGTACTTCCATTTCTCTCTTTGCTATCATTCTTTCCCTAAGCCCCTTCTTCCAACCGTTCTTGTCTTGGTGAATGCTGTGCTTTTGGAGAATTTCCTCAAAAGAAGTGCAAATCCAGTCACATTTGAATTCATATCAGACCTTTCATGTCACTTTACCTGTGCCTATATAGAATGAAACAGAAGTTCATTCATTCCTGCTTAAGCAATATGACCTGGGCTGGTATTGTTCAGTGGTGCTTTCTATTCTTCCCTTCTAATAACTTCAAACCTGTAATCAACTATCAATCCGACACTAAAGAGATGTTCTCTGACTAAACTCTTTCATATATCCAGCTACTGCAATACTTTGGTGAACAAGATGAAAGCATCAGATTTTAACTTCACAGTTATATTGCAAGACTAAAATCTGTTCCTAGTATACTCTGACTTTCACTATGAAGAGCTTAGGGACAATTTCTTATGATTCCACATGAGGAAAGATTTAAATAAGTCCAACCACAAAGATTCACTTCTTTTTTCCTGATCTCTTTGTTTACCAGAAATGTCAAGTTTTATTTTATTTTTCCTTCTATATTGTGTACACTTAATCTAGTTATACTTTATTTCCATATATGAAGTATTGGGCTTGTAAACCTCTTTTATCCTGGGTCAGGTTAACTTGGTTATATATCATAATAGCTTAAATATCCTAAGCCAAGAATGCATGTATGGTTAGTTAGTCACTATGAATACATCACCTCATTTGTACGTCAAACTGTAGAGTTCAGACAAAAGTCATGCCCCATTGACTACATTTTTTTATGAGGCTTGGTCAAAGAACTCAAAATTATCTCCAAGATGTTCATTGACAATACTATTATGATAGAAAATTGTATTCCCTATGTAATACTTTTGAAACAGACAATTCATATTAATTCATCCCTTTTGACTTTGAAGAGGACAGGTATTTTTAAAATATGAAGATGTATTACATGGTTATCCGCAAGAGGCAACTGGAATATACATCATGGTGGCAGATGTGCTAAGGCAGGCATCTTGTGGATTAAACAAACCTTTCAACTGCAATGGTTCTGGGCTTGTCATTGCTTTTCTAGTGAAAAGCAATAAATAAATCTTGGAGTAGGGCATTATGTTAAACAAAAGAAGGGGAAAAAAAACCCAAACCATGATGAAGGTCATTTTCCCTCCATGCACAACCCTCATTTTTCCCTGCTAACACTATCTGAACAAAATGTTATGCAACTTGCTCGCTCACACTAACATAAAAAAGGAAATATGACCACATGCAGTAAAACACTAAAGTTTCCACACAGGGAAACAGAATCCAAAATCCAGAGACAAACTTTTTGCTGTACTGAACATGGTTGACTCTTTTATTTTAAAACTGAGGAGAGGGGAATCAGACCATTTTTTCAACATAGTATGCTACCTGTGAGTCTTCATTTGAAATTAGAGGTCCTTACCTCCCAAGACTGCCGCAATCTCTCCTTGGATAGAGTCAGATTTGAACAACTAATTCTTGATTAAACAAGTTAACCATTAGGTTGTCAGACAAAAAGAAGTCATCACCAGCATGTCCTTCTCTTCTTTCCACAGCAGTGTGGTGAAAGTAGGTTCATCTATAGTCTTTGTCTGTTGAGCAGGTATTAGGAGTCCTATAAGTAAGAGGAGGAGAATCTCTGGAGATTTAGAGTACCACCAACTTCTGGAGTCTTGCTAGCTTGGTGTATAGGACAGAATTTGTTTTCACACAGCGTAACTGACTGGGGCCTGCACCAACACAGAGTGCTAAGTACTAAAAGTGGAAGCCAAACAAGGCTTTGGTAGGTTTAGATGTCTTTTGGCAACACCTGAATTGATTTACATCTAGCCTGGTTAGTGATAAAATGACGTTAATAGTAATGCAACCAGATGATACAAATGACACAATAATGTTGAAAAAATTCTGAAAATTGTTGTACTTACTGTTTAGTCACAGCAAAGAAAGATACCTTTCTCTGATTACAGAACCTCATAGAACTTGCACAAGATTATAGAGCTACATGAGTCTACAGGAATGATTATGGAAAACCATACACTTTGGAAAACACACTAGACAGTCTAGGAATCTAAGGGAACATTTATATTCAACTTTGCAGTATCACTAAGATTAATTTACTCCATGCTGTATAGAGTATATTACACAGTGTACATCTACACCAGTGTAGACATGTTTAAGATGAAGATTGTTCTTAGTGCCTTGCAGTGCTTGGAAGGAGTATTCTCTACTTTCCAAGCCTGTATTTTGTTTTCTGTCTTTGGTAAGAAGTCCCTTATCAAAGGCAACAGTGTTCTGCATTCTGACCAAGCAAGAGTCTTAAACATAGAAACATTTATATACATGAAAATTCTCAATTCAATGTGACAATGCATGGGCATACAATATGGACAAATATTGGACTGGGACATTAAAAAAAAGACATGAGAAGGAATCCTGAATGGGTGTAGGCTTAGATTTCATGAGTAACATTCTGGGCTCAAATACCAGACACAGGTATCCTCCCAGTCCTCCCATGGATCAAAATTTACACTGAAAAAACTGCATGACTATAAGGCTGCTTAATTGCATATTATACATATATTCAAATATGCCCCATCTGGAGTTTCTGAACTGACAGTACTGACTTGTTACTTAGCCAAATAAGCCTATGAGTAGCCTTGCTGGAATACACTAGCTGTTCCTTGGAGGTTTTGGTGCTACATTAAGTATTGAACAACACTTGTAGACACAGTGCTTTCATCATTCCATCACTCAATAATGACCATTAATGGAAGATTATGACTGATGCTGCAGCAGACTGCTAGCAGTAGTTAAAATAGTGGCAGAGTTAAAAATGAATGTCTCTATTAAGACATGCACACTCCTCCTGAAAAAGAAAATTTGAGAAAACAGGTCACAAGTAGCCAACAGCAGCAAACACTGTCATTAATACATTTTCCAGTAGATATTAGAAGTCAATCAACAAATGCAGAAATAACTGCTTTCATGAAAGGCAATTGTATTACAACAGTTCACTAGTTAGATTAAAAACATTTCAGCTGTTCATTGGGGGAACAAAGGCATGCATCTTCCCATTCAGATATTCAGTGTGTGGTCTGTTGTTAGTAAAGCAAAGCAAAGCAAAGCAAAACAAAAAAAGAGTTACCCCAGAGATAAATCTACAAAACAAGCTATGCCCAGCTTAGATATCCAGTGGAGCTCTTAGCAGTATTTTTGGCATATGACAGTCACTACATAATCCAAAGGATTATTACCTAAAAAGGGGACTAACAGAAGACGGAGCCTTGATTTCACTTCTCAGATTTTGTTACCTATTAACTTTAGGACTAATAGATGCACAGACTTCCTCTAAGGAGGATAGGCTCCAAAGTCAGCACTGACACTTTATTAGGCAATGTGAGATGAACTTGAACACACCCCAGATTCCTATTGTATAGCTCCATGGTTTGTTTGGCTGCTCAGATGGCTGCCCAGCTTCTTTATTCCCTCACTTAACTTCACTTTTCATTTTGAGCCTGAATGAGGTCCAAGTAGCAGGATCTACTGCTACTGGCAGGCAAGAGAGTTAAGGTTCAGGTTCTTGCTCCTGCAAAAATCCAATGATTTAAGCAATAGTTTCAAGACTAAGTGACTGAATACCCAACAGCACGGCACATTTTCTGAGCTGGGGAAAGCCTGATTCAAAGACCTGCTCCAAATTAGGCAGAGTGAGAATTTAGAAATACATCTTCTGCTTTACAAGCGCACATCCTTCCTTTGCAGAGATCTGTACACCCAGCCTGGTCTTTCCAATGCATTTGTCTGCAAAGACTGATCAGATAGGTGCATCTAAACATTCAGCATTTTTTCAGAGGCACCATTTACCTGGTGCAATCATACATAACTATTAAGGACCCCAGAAGTAAAAATAGGAAACCACTAAGCAGATTTTCTGAGAAATAGAGATGGCCATAAATCTAGATTAAAGCACCTGCCTATCACTGTCCCATTGTCTGTACGCTAGCAGGCTTTTAGCTCTGTATCATTTGAATGTAACTGTATGAAAAGAGTGTGGAAATACTCCCACTTTGATTCAATGTGCAAAACTCAAATCTGAATTATTTAAAACACAGACAAGTTAAAAATAAGAAACTACCCAAATTTTAGTCATAATTTTTCTCCCATAATTTGCAGAGCACACATGTACATGTTCTCCATTTGAATACACAGGTACACGGTTTCATGCTCAGATATACAGGACATCCTGCAAAGTGCATACGCACAAACTCGGATTTCTTTGTCATGTCCCCTGGTTTTTCCATATGTAACCCAGCTTCAGTGCAGCCTCCTTCAGCTTCAGAATCTGGGGGCTGATTTCATACTTTACCGCATCAATAGACTCCACAATTACAGTTCTAAAGCAGTATAATGAACAGAGTACTCACATTTCTGCCATTCAACTGAAAAACAAACAAACATGAGGAAATATGAATAGGGTCAGGTTTTGTACTAGAAAATTGCCTTCTATTTAGCTGCATGTTGGAGCACTTAGTGGAAATTCAGCTATTTTTTATTTTAGATTTTTTAGATGCAAGTGCTTTAAATACTCTAAGCATTTGGCACTTATTCAGAACAAAGAAAATGCATTCACAGGGTTATTTCGCTTTCATCTAACAAAAGGAACAATCCTAAATAAATATGTTTATTTTCTAAATCACCTAAAGAAATGCTATAAATAGATTATTTTAAAACATATTTCACATCCAGCTGCCCAAAATCAATCTCATTCTCCTCTCAGGACAAGAAAAAAAGCATTCTTTTTTTTTTAAGGAAAACATACTCCTTAATACTGAAAATGTATGCACACAATGGAAACAGTCATTTTATAATCAGTGCCAACAAAGAAAACCTGGTGAAGTTAATCAGGCCTTCAGATTTACGTAGGGTATGTACTGTTGAAGTTCAATTTGCAGCTTAAGAACTCATATAAAGAACCTTTCTGATTTACAGCAATAAAACCCATGCTTTTTGTAACAAGTTCATAACTATATTATCACATGAGAGAAATTATTTTGCAGCAAGGCTATCCCAATAATTTTCTTTGGAAAACATCCTTCAATCAAGAAAAATGTGGCAAAAAGTGAACTAATGACATTTATTAATGATGAAAACTAATTACAACTAATCTATCCATTTTGGATTTTAGCTATGTAAATTTAGCATAAAAGTCAAGACATAAAACAATATTATTTGTGTTAAGAAGTAAAAGCTTTCTAAACAATAAACACCAAGTAAACACATTTCTTTGTCTACTGAGATTTGTAAAAATGTATTTTCCTTTTAAGATTGACATTCATATATCTAAAGAACTCCTACCTTGTTGTTTTGGCTCTGCCTCTGCTCTTGTATTTTGATGATTGCAGAGTAGTCTTTCCAACTGATTTTTTCTTCCTTTTAATGATAGCTTAATAGTTATTGGCAGATGAAGGTAACAAAAATGGCTGATGCTTTAAAGTTTAGGTTAGTCTCTTTTTTAAGCAGGACATACAGCACACACATGGTATACATCCTATACACTGTGGTGTCTCTCTCACACTTTTCCTTGGTGGAGAGGCACCTGGGACAAAGAAATGAATCAAGAGAGGAAGCCATGCAGTGTAAAAATCAGCTGGGCACCAAAAGCTGACTTCAGATTTGAATAAAAACTATTACTACCATGACAGATGATGACAATTATTCAGTTAACTCTCTAACAGGCATTTCAAAACCTTCTTGTACAGAAAAGATCTATCTTCCCAACACCTAAATGTAAATCTCTGTTGGTATGCCGTTCACTGCTTTTTCTCTTATGCCTAGAAGATACAAGAAAAAGCTGATTGCCATTCCCCTTCTAAAAACAATTTACACTGGAAACATACTGTTCCAGCAGATCTCAACGAACCATATTCCTTCCGTCTTTCTTTGCCCATCACATTTTCTAAAACTCTTCATTGGTAGTGTATTCTTTAGGATTGTCTTTGTTCACACCTTTTAAGTCACTGACAAAGTACAGTGCAAAGCTGCAACCGTCATTCCTAGTGAAGAGAACACCCTTCCTGTTCCCAATAAAAAAACAAATGCTGTTGATACATCCTGGGAGGATGATTAATGCCTGCAAATTGTGACTGAACAAAACTCCACAGACATTTTTCTATGATACTCTGCATAGGCAGAATATTATACTTATATTCATGCCTCCGACATTTTCTTTTCAGATATGATGTTTACCATTTATCTTTGTTGAATTTCATATTACTGATATTTAAAAGTGAACACGAATTCCATTTAGCCATTAAAAATAAACATTAAATAAAAACAGATCCAGATAGGCTGCTAAAAAGGATGACTTGAAACGTCTATGGATAATAGCATACCATTGATCATAAAGCATTCCAATCACATATGAATCCAACTCATGATGATTATATCTCAGTCATACTTTCTTAGTTGGTTTAGAAGAATGTCATGCAGACAGCAACACCTGAGAAGTCTTCTGACAATATGTATATTATATCTACAGTTTCTTCTTATCTATTAAACCAGCTTCACAGTTAAAGAAGAGAATTACATTGGTTTGCCATGGTTTATTCTTGAGAAATGTATGTTGCCTGTTCTCTTTTAACTATTCCTTTAGGTGCTTATAGAAATTGTTTGCTTAATGGTTTTGCCTGATATCAGGTATACAGCCTCAGGCTTTCTTTCAACAGTATACATCAACAGCTTCTCCCAGCCACCTGGGATTTCCATGATCCTCCATTTGCTCTCAGTCAGCAGCTGGTCAGTCAGAGTTTGACCCCATACTTTCTGAAGTCCTTAAAGCAGTAATTTCCAAACCTGGTTTTCTTATTGCCACTATCATGCTGACACCATCCTGATTCTATGCCAAACTGAAGGCAGCATCCACATCCAAAAATGAAGAGCCACAAATTATTATTAGAATTGCAGTTCGGGAATGCTTTTCCTAAACCAAATTCATGGGAGCCCTATTGACTTGAATACACTTAAATTATCTAGTCCTTTATACTTTTCTGTTCTGCCCTTACTTGTTTAATAGCAATAATCTTAGTCTCCTAATGTACCCAGACAGACTGGTTGCCCTGGAACCACCTGAGAGCTCAGCAGAGAAACCAGCAATTTTTCTTCTACTCCTACATGATAAAGCCAATTTCACAATCTTCCAGATTTCTGGATTTATTTTGCTGAAACTGAGCCATCATATCATTGCACAAATCTTATACATTTAATCTGAACTCAGATTAGCTGCACTGGATTTCCCTCCCACACACACAACTAGCTTTATTCCTAAAGTGCCATTAAATCACAAATGGCTGTCACCGTAATACCAATGGCCACAGAGATGCTGACAGAAGATCAGTGAAAAGTCTGTCTCAGCTCAGTTGTCATTTCATTCATTCAACAATGCACTTACTGGGAAAGAGAGTGTCAGCAGTTTGGTAATTTGAGCCTTGAAAGACACCTGTCTTTCTGAAACTATCCTTGACTTTATGAAGCACCAGAATAGAAGAAGCAATGAAACACCAAGCAAGGGAATAGAGAAGCTGCCGTATGCAGTGAAAGCCAGGCAGCTTCCCTGTGTTGCCAAAATCCAACTTTCATTTCTTAAGGAACAAATTTTCTTCTTCACTTCTTTGGATATTCAGAAAGAGTCACGGTAGGAAGACATCTGGGCGAAGTTTGAATTGCAAAAAGGAATAAACCACGGAGAGAAAAACAAACCCCGATGTATTAGGTTTCTAATCAGAAAAAAAAAGGCTTATTACAGATTTATCCAGGAACAGTGATGAGAGATAGGCATTCTAGTAAAAAATTTAATACTAAAAAAAATTTAAATGCTACAATATATGGTGGAAAAACAAAGAAACCTGTTTAGCCACTACCATTTAAACAAAGCAATAATCACCATCATCATCTTGCATTTCATAGAGCTTTTCATCATTTTTATGGGAAGGTTTAAATACTATCACCTCCATTTCTACTTAACTACTTGGAACAAAGTATTCTTTGTAATACTCTTTCTACTGAAACTGTCAAAATAATTTGAAAATGCAAATTAAAACTACTAAAACTCATATTGGTCAGGGTATCAGCAAGAGTTATTATTAAAGTCCATATGTTAAAATGACTAAAAAATATCTGTTTTTTTAACCTCTGCTTTGAAAGATATTCTTTCTTTATAACAGAGTCTGCTAAAAAAAGTACCAGCACACTGCTTTTGACCAGCCTGAGAAGCACCTCTTGCTAATTCAAGCTAAATCTGTATAAATCCCAGTTTCTATATCAGGAAACATTGCAGTATCTTCTTCAAGTCCTAGAAACTGTTAAGGCAGCATTTCAAGTATGTTTGAGATCTCACAGATCATTTCAAAGCTGTCTGCCTAGCACAGCGGGAACCATTTGTACAACTAGCTGTATTCCCTAGCAATAATCACTGAAGTCCTGAAAAGAGAATAGCCTTACCAGCATGCAAGGAATTAGTCCTTTCACTCAGGAGGAAACTGTCCTGCTTTCAAATTCTATTTCACAGACTTAAAATTTCTTTTGCTTTTAATCTCTGGTTTTTTGCACTTTCTGGAGCACTGTGAAATTGTTAACATTACTGATAAAATTGTTCCCTGTTATACCTGCTTATTTGCATCTGCTCAAGAATCTCTGCGGGGTGTAAAAGGGATAGCATAAAGAGTATTTTATTGATAGCAACAGTAACTATGTAAGTATATAAGGATAACAATATAGAGATAGATGGTAATTAATAGTAGTACAGATATTGGATGTTTAATCCGGTAAGAGCAACAGTTTGAAAAATCCAGAAAAGGTTTTAAATGATCCAGAAAATTACGTATTTCCATTGCCTGTGTGTAGAGCAGTACTGGTCCAAATAGATCTCATTAAATGGTGGTCAATTTCTGATAAGGTCTGGATCTTAAACTATCATACTACTGGAAACTATTAAAGCATACATCAAAGGTTGGTTTATCAGGTCAGTTGCTATGGCTGCGTGAGAGCAAGCTTATGAGAAGAGCACTTTAAGAGCTAGCTGATATACCAAAAATAGTTCCTGGGCACTAAAGCAAGTTGTAATTAACAGAAATTCAGGACTGCCACAAGTAATGATGCTGGGATTGATTTTTGCTGTATTGTCTTAATGAACTGAAAAGAGAAATATGTTAAAGATTAATTAAACTTTTAAAAAACCTTTAAGTAATCAGAAGTGGAAGAGAAAAACATAGAGCAAACCAAACAAGGTATTTTAAAGTTGCAGATACTTTCACACAGCATTCATAGTTTGGGTAAGGTGCATACTCATAAGGTAGTATCAATCTTCCTATCTGCACAACTGCAGAAAGCCAGGTAAAATGGATGCAAGTTGGGAAATTAGGCACAGAACATAAAGTTGCTTTATCTGCTAGATGTAGGGGCCAGTGATGATCCTAAAAAGAACTGATGACCACTGAATCTAGGTAGCCGTGGGTTTGATTGTCCTTCTTCCCAAAGAAGCTTTTGGAGTTTTTGCAATGCCATCTCCCAGTTCTCAGTGGAGCACACAAGTTCTTGCATGGTTGATTTGTCCAGAAATCTCAGTGTGTTTCCTTACAGTCTGACAGTAGCAAGAACCTTCTCTGGCTGCTCTGACCCCACAGGAAGCCTCTTCAGAAACCACTCTCCTAACATATTTTAATCCCTCACATTGACTGAAGTTCAAATGAGCTACCAGGCAAAAGCTTAATCTCAGCTGGCAGAAGGAGATCTCATGGTTATTTTCTATCTAGCATGACTTAATTAGGTAACAAGACAGAAAGAAAGAGAGGTGAAGAGAGAGACAGAGACGGATCCTATAACGTGTCGCTCAAGAGCCTCCTCCCTTTAAGCATTTTCCCTCCAGGAGTAGTGTGATCATTGCAATAGTATTAAACAATATGATGGGTTTGAACTTTTAGCTCAGAGAGAAATGAATAGATGTATAGGAGCTGTACTGCAGCTTCTTACTTTCCTTCTAACTTGGAATTTCTTTATAATTATCGTGCCTGTAGTAACGCAGTCAAACTCAGCCTGAAATATCTTTTTCTTTGGAACTATCCTGTCAGAAAAGTGAAAATTCTATTTCTATTTCTGATTACATGAAAATTAATCTGTGCAGGACACCTAATTGGTGGTGTCTTTACTGCAGGGCAAAGAAAGGCCTCCCGGATTAGCTTTTTTTCTTTCTGAGAGGTGGTTTATCCTTCTGAAGGTAAACGTGCAGTCATGTCTTTGTTTCAACAGAGTATTTTCACTAGCATCAGTATGAGAAACTCTATTTTTAACAGTAATGACAGTGGTTTGATCTAAAATGAATTGATTAGCTCCATGGAGACAAAGTTCATTTCTACCTCTTGATAGGTTCATTTCTCTTTATTAAAAATAATTGAACAATTTTAACTTTGTACAAACTTTTCTTTAAGAAAGAAAAAGGAAAAATAAACACATTTGAAATGGTGAGTGGATCACTTTTGTGTTCAAGTTAGGCTTTTAATTTCCCAAAATGTCCTTATAATGTCCTAACGGATGTCTCCGTTAATGTTCATATATCAATTTACTTTAAAACACAATTTCAGAACTCGTCAGTCTGATCCCCACCCAAAGCAGCAGTTTTGGGGAGATTAAAGACTTCGTGTAATTTGTGTAATTAATTGGATGCTATCAGCGGTTTCAGCATTACAAAAAAAAAGGTCAAATAGCAAATATGATTCTTCCTTTTGCACACACACCAGAGTAATCTATGCTACAGATTACTATCTCTCTCAGTGTTATATGCAATACCTTTCAAGCGTAAACATAACTACATGGAAGCAAACTGTTTCACAGGCTTTCATATTATTTAAATGTTTAGAGGTAGCTAGTGGGTTTTGGAGTTTCTGGTTTCTTCTTTTTTTTTGTTGTTTTTAGTAGTAGTCCACCAGATTTTCATATAACTACTACTTGCATCTGACAACTTTGTGTGTGGGTTTCTTTTATTTTACTATAAAGACAGCAGTATATTTCACATGTGTATTTCTGAGAGATTTCACAAGACCTCATTTTTATACCATTCATCAGTATAAAATTGGTTAATAAAAAAGGTTCACACATTAAAATATTTAATGATCAATCAAGAAGCTATTGATGTCATATTGCCATGGGAAATCATCTCAGTTCTGACTCTAAGGCCATTCTTTATATACAGAGTATCATTTAAAATCAGGTGAATTATGCCTACCATGTTTCCATCATGCGTTTTTATTGAGTTGCTTTAATTGTTTCAGTATGCCACAGGAAGTGTAACACGTAGCTCTGGTAAGGCAGATGGATGGACTATTTCCCACACATATATCAGTAGACTATATTCCTTTAAAGTAAAGACACTGTGCCACAGATCAAAGCTGATATTGTTTGAAGGAAAAAAGGCTTGTATGTGTGTATTTCAGGCATGACTGCATAAATAAATACTGCGATATTTTGCCCTGCCATAACAGGTGACAACTTTAACTCAAGAAGTCTCACAATTAAGTAAGGATATGAAGAACGTCATGCACCTTCTGGAGAACCTGCTCACATCCCAGAAGCTTCCAGGGTTCTGTGCTGTGCACAGCATATCTCGAAGTCCTACCCTGGAAAGTCTGCAGTCTCGAATGGCTTGCACTACCCATCAACCTTGCACGCACATGCAAGCCGGGAACTTTATTTGCACCAAAGCACAACTTTGCCGCAGCAACACGTTACGTGACATTTGGAATACAGATCTGTCCTCTGTAGGCAGCAGTCCCCAAAGAACTGAATCCAATCTGCAAAATTCTATGGACGGTGAATTTTATTATACACCGGGCCTTCACAATTCCCCCTCCCAGTATCAGGTAATTCAGAAAGACAATTTACAATTTTTAAGATGCACCTCTCCCCATTCAGACACTACCTTGACTCCTCTTCAGTCTATTTCAGCAACTCTTTCTTCTTCAGTATGCTCTTCATCAGAGACATCATTACACCTCGTGCTCCCCAGCAGATCTGAGGAAGGTAGCTTTAGCCAAGGAGCAATCAGCTCGCTAAGCCTTGAGAACCTGCCGGGATCATGGGACCTGGAAGGAACAGCTGGAGTAGTTTCTGCACAGACCCTAGATTTCCCAATAGACATTGTGACAAGCACAAGGGATGTTAAAGATAAAGACTACCAAGCCATAGATGTATAATGAGAAACAGTGAAGTGGTACTCGAAGCATGTTCCACAGCTGCCAGTTTTAAATTTAGAGAGTACTGCATGACTGCTTTATTTGACCTTTTCTCTGGCGATCATGGAGACTTACAAACATGAAAATTCAGATTTATAGAAAGCAAGAAAAGGTATTGCCGGTTCATACTATAGGAAAAAAAAATAAAATTCTAGATTCTAGAAGCATGTTGAAAAGCATTTTGTATACAGTTATAACTTACTGGTCTGTTTGGCAGACTTTTGTGATAGTCCAAAGACCCTGAGGGTCAGAGCAGCTGGAAGTCTAGGACAAAAGAATTGTCATGGGTGGCTTTTGTTCATCGAAGCAAAGGTTTTCCCTGAGTGTCTGACTGTTGTTCCCAAACAATATCTATGGCACTGTTTACTTCAGGTGATCGTGGGTCCTGCTGGTCTGTTTGTCAGTGCTGTGAAGGCAAAGGGACAATTATCGCTGCATGTCATCTAGACAATCAACCAAATAGAGCTGGTAGAGAGTGGTTAGTTGTTGCACGTTATTTGTCATGTAAATGAAACTTCTTAATTTATCTAAAAATACTATTTTTATATACTTGGTATGAAACATGTACTTAAAAATTATTTAAAATATTTATAAGGAGAATAAGAGTTTGTTTTCATTTTCGTAAAAGCTTGCAGTTTTAACAAGAAATGCACTACCATCATGTATTAGATCAAATACTATTTATTGTTAAGATATTATGTAGTTTACAAATGGATTCCCTTTTATGTGCATGCAATTTGCAATGAATGTATTCATGCTGGTGGAATACAAATAAATTAAGGTATTATTTTATTTAAAAAAAATAAAACAGCTGGAATGTTGTATCCTATACTAAGTCAGCTATTACTACTTAAAAAGTGAAATGTTATACTGATAACATTAAGTACTCTTGGTTTGTGTCTTAGTATTGCACTATTATTGATAAGATCAAGTCAACATTATACTAGGCATCCCCATCTTGGGATTTTATGTCTGGACAAGAAAATTAAGAGGGATGAAAACCATTGAGCCATTTGAGGAATATTAAAGGAGAAAAATACAATGATTTAGTCAGAATTGAAGAAATAAGTTTAAAGTTGTTATTTATTTGATGATTATTTACTTACATAAAATTTTCACAGAGTACAGATTTATGTTTAACTTCCTTAAGAGTTTCTCTTCTGAAAACTTCAAAGACTAAGCTCATTGTTAACATTTGGATGTGCGTGAGAGCACAAATCCCAGCTCTCTGCCTAACTTGCGTCCTTTCACATCCTTTTTCCCACTGGTACAAATTATGGTCAAAGTGTCATCTCTCATTTTGAGCTGCCTGAATTTTGTCAGTATGTCTACACTTCAACATGAGTGTTTATATATAGGGTTTCTTAACTCTGCTCGATTCCCGTTTTTACTTAGTTTAAGGTTAAATACAGAAGTGCTGATTAAATAAGACATAACCCAGAAAATTAAAAAAAAATTAATAACAAGTACTAACAAATACAGGTCTATGGTATTTCTGCAAACAGTCCCTGCTCCTCTTTAGCAATCTGCCATCGTCCAACCCGCCGCGGGACAGGGCAGGAGGATGGGGCTGGGGAGGGCAAGCACACACTAGCAGGGCTCCACTTGCTGGCAGTCAGGAGCTGTGTTATGTGGGGCATCGGGGAAGGTATATCTGAAGGTATAAAAGCAGAATACAGGAGAAAATAGTGGGGTATCCTACTTTGGGGTTTTTTTGCTTTTTGGAGTGGCTTTCCCCCCCTTTTTTTCCATTTGTCAATGGAGGGAACTGCAGCATTGTAAGAAGGTAATAGTGCTTGAGATTTTGGTTAGAGCCTGGTGGTTTATTGCCTGTATCTTGACACAGACCAAATCTGCTGTCCTACTGCAAGACTGAGTTCAGTAACCACTTAGTTCATTAGTGGCCTACCTAGGATTTTTCTTTATAGGGAAATGACCAGGAAATGAGGAAAGAAATGGTTGAGTCTGATGGCGTTATAAAAGGGCTATAAAAGACAATGTGTGAGGAAAAAGAAAGAGATGAAAAATAAATAAATAGGGATTACAGTTACTGTGCAGAAGAAGAGCTAATGGTGATGGGAAATGCAAGAAAGGAAGAAAATATAGCAAATTTAGGAAGTAAACTGAGGCAGGATTAGATGGGAAGAACAATCCTGAGACAAAAATGAATTCCACTTTTTATTTTTGTAAAGCTTAGTGCAAAAAGGAATACAGTAAATTGACTGAGCTGGGCTGCTGGATGCTAGGGTGTGGGATACTTGTATCAATGTTCATAATGAGCACCTTTTGATGGTAACACTTGAATATTACAATAGTGGTTGCTTTAAATCCAGAAATCCTCCACGACCACGCTGTGTGTAGAACTATTCTGCTCATGATAATCCTGTTTGGAAATTACTGTTGCATTCCAAATGTATGTGCCTTCCCATTTGTCCCTGTGAATTGTCATTTTTAAATTTAAAGACATGTATTTCTGTTGCATTCATGATAACTACTAGAATCAATTTTAAAAACACAGCTTAACAGAAATTCTGCAAATACTCATCTTTTTTTACAAGGCGTACCGAGCTTTTGTGCTAACTTTGCTTTGACCCAACGGTTGGTTATCTACCACAAATAATTTACTCTCTAATTAGTCCATCTGCTAACTGCACAAGAGATTTCAAAACACTTTATTTTATGAGGCATTTTTATAACACACTCTGTCAACAGTCTTACCTGATAGCTTGTAAAAAAAATCGTGTGCTTCACAAATGAAGTTTGGGGATGAAGCAAACTGTTCTCAACCTTTTTTGCACCTTCTTTCCTTAACTTAAAAGCACTTGGTTCCATACCCTTCTAGGTGGGACACATTGCAGACATTTCATGCTGCTGGGCCTACCACAGAAAGTGCACAGTCACATTCCCATTCTCTAGAAAAACAGTTCTAACAATTTTCCTCAGCATTAAAAGAACGAGGTTATAGCTGGGAATTTTAGGCAATAAGCGAGTGAGCAATAAGAAAAAGGAAAAGGCTGGTGCTTGGTCTCTGGGTTCCATCCCCCATCTCAGTAAGGGGACTGGCACAGCAGTCCTCAATTCCAGCAGCCTACATGGTATTGAGTCTTCTTTTTCACTCAGAAAATCAGATAACCTGTCACAAGAAACCTTAAATAGTTAAATCCTATTAAAAAATGCATAGCTACAAGTTAGATGATGCCACACACAAAATCAGTCTTATCCCTTCCAAGATGTGCATAAAAGTCATATCACCATTCCCAGACTAACTGCTGACCTCTGCACTTCATAAACTTCTCTTCCCAGAGTCCCTGTATTTCTCCTACCATGCACTGTCAGTGGCAACAATGACAAGAAACAGCAGTTTCCTGCTTCAAAAACACAAAGAAATGCCACAGATCTGATCCTTTTGCTTAGAGAAACTGGCTGATGAAAAGAGAATTTTATTTTGTATGTACCTTGATTCCAGAAGTCTCCCAGACTTTGGAAATCTCTCAAAGAAGCAAGTTAGTGAAGGTTAAGAGTTGAAAGACTCATTTCAGTCAGAACTCAGAACAACAGAAGTTGTGCAAGAGGAGAAGCAGTACCTTCTTCTTTCAGGTTGTTTTAATGTTTAAGATTTAGTATGCAATCTTACCTTTATATCTTGATGGTGTGCTTTAAGTCTTGGCATTTAGGTACAAGAGATTAGCACTTGAATTTATGCTCTCTCCAGAGCTGTTCAGGAACCTGTTAATTTTTTGCCATGGTAAATCTAAAGGTCTTATACATGGCCAAGAAATGGCCCAGTACAACAGAGGCAAGATAGAAAAAAAGAATAGTAAAGGTCTTTATCTTCGAAGACACTGAATTGTACAAAAGATGTATTACAATGGTAAATGGCTAGTATTTAACTAACGATAGGATAAAATATCAACAGAATTAATCTCACATGGAATAAATACTTCCACTAACTGGCTTATGAGGAGCACTGAAAAGAAATTTTTCCTCAGTTTTCCAATTTTCTTATCCTAGACGTTATGTTATCAACCACACATATTCAAAATACTCTGATAGGGTCCCTAAAAGTTACAACTTCAGAGTACTATTTAAATTCATTCTTTCTTCTCTTGCCTTTGACCTCTTACAGTTGATTTCCCCCAAAATGTAAGGGCCAGAGTAGTGCAAAAGAGTTACTTAAAGCTGTTGTAAATCACAACTGTAGGAACTACTGCACTAAGGACACTCAGGCATCACAAGCATCACAAAGAAAATGCTCAGAATCAGGCAAATCTAGAGTTTGCACTGGTGAGTCCTAGGGTCTTCCAAAACAGTAGTGGAAGTATTAAGTAAATGAAAAAGCAGCAGAAGATTTCTTAGGGAAACATGCAAATATAAAGAAGGGGGTTTTAAAATTAAAAACACACAAGCCTTTACATTTAACAGTCCACACATCCTAAGTATTTAGAACAATCAGTGTAAATTTCCAAATGTGTAAATTCATCTTATCTGCACTTTAATTTCACATTTTGTATGTAGTGGGTGATGTTATATGTATGTATTCACCCTGTCCTGGCCTATGTGATAACTATTCTGATTCCTTATTTTTACTATATTCTACCTCTGATCCCTTTGTGCAATTAAATGGATGACTTTTCCTTTGCTTGCCCTAATAAAACACAAGATAACTGTGTAGTCACTTAAAATCCACATACTGAGAGACTTCTTTATTCATAAGGCACCTTAAAGATTTTGCTTCTTGTTCTAAAAATCAGTTTCCTTGAAAAAGAAGAGAAGAAAAAGAAGAAAAAAAAAAACCACAAACCAAGCATGGTGTTAAGCACCCTATGTACAAACAATCAAATCCCCCACAGTTTTTGACTCTGTAGTCAGACACAGGACAAAATCAGCAGCACCATGAGACAAACTGGAACCACAAGTCTCAATAGGCAGTAACTTTAGAGACCAATTATGCCTTCTTAAAGGCCAATATTGTCAATCACTTACTTCCTGAGTTTCCTTCCATGATATCTTAACTTAACACATATATCTAGTGCTGCCAGATTTTTTTCCACCTTTACACAGCACTGATCCACTGAAGTACAGCTCACATTCTTACTAGGAAAATTTCAACATTATTTCATTAACTACCCAAATGGCTGTTAAACAGAGTTTTAAAGCCTGTAATGTAGTATGTGAAAAACGTATGGGTTTCTTGTATCAGACTTGCTTACAGGAAAGGAAAATTATAACCACACAAGTGAAAATATTTTTCTTCTCACTCACAGCAGTCTGAAATTGTTTTCCAAAATGGCAAAGTCCTCTTCTGTGCCTTTGCTTGCAATGAAATCCAATGGGGGGGGGGGGGGGGGA
>JANZLQ010000078.1:4725292-4749340 GCA_026212715.1 Elanus axillaris | reverse complement strand
CCCCCCCCCCCCCCCCCAAACCCAACACTGAATGCTACACTATCTCATAATAGTATTCTAAATTGTTACTGGGTCATGCTTGTCAAGCAGCTATTGCAGGCTGAAAAAAATATGATCACTCACTTATTTTTCACTATTAAAAAAATTGCCAGTTTGCACTGCAGATTGTGCCACAGGCTCTTTGATGAATGTATGTATGTATACGGTGTAATAACAGCTAATGGCACTTCTACCATATCAGGGATAAGGCAAATCTTTCTTATTCACCACCTGTCTAACAAAGCTTTTTAAAAAAAAAGGAAATTGCTGTTTAGTCTTTTGCAGAACATTATACTTTGTTGTTATTGGTTTTAATATCCTTAACAATCTCTTTTAGGACTAAATTATCTTAATAAACAGCAGCAATATGACATGTATAGAGAATCCAAGGTGAGAAGCTTCCCATTTCTGATGCAAACCAGTATGTAAACATAAATATTCTTTCATCTGTTGGTAAGAACAGAGCCTTTCAGCAACCGGCTGTTATGAAAAGCTGGTGTCTATACAGCTACTTACTGCCAAAAAAATAAAACAGGAGAACTGTAAAAACTCTCAGGGAGGTTTGATAATATCCTCACTAGAGCCATAGCACACAGTGTTTTCAAACATTGGTCACCCTTCTCTTCAATAAGAAAACTGTATTTGAAAATAAATGGCATCATTCGGAGCTTAGTTTAGCAATTATTCACATCGTGGTACAAACCAGTGTGCCTAAGAGAGTTCAGGCGTCTGTTGTATTCATCGCAGTATATGGGAATAACATGGAGTTCAGAGAGCTTTCACCCTAACAAAACAAGAAGAGGAGCATAAAAAACGTATCTAGGGCCCCGCTCCCCTGCGGCCAGGGAACAGAGCCCTAGGAAAGCAGAAAGTGTTTCCAAGCACTAACAGCAAAGGATTCCCAGCACTACGCTTTGTACAAAAATAGGTTACCTACAAACAAGACACATGGGAGGGTTGTCTGTGGTCTGAGCTATATAGCACAGCAATTTCTGTAACCGTGCTTGTTAAGTTTCTGAGAGCAGGTGCTTGAATTATGCCAGCCGGTTTGATAATTAATTAGCCTTTTTGTTTGTGCAAGGTGGAAAAAAATGTAGCCTCTGAGGGACTTGCGTAAAATTCGGGTTGCACCTGCAATCCCAGGTTAGCAAAAGCAGCAGAGCAGCTCTTTTCCTTAACTTGCTGTCAGACATTAAAATCACATCTGGACACTACTTGTGCATTTTAGTGCCTGCAAGGATAAACTTTGCCTCAGTCAAGTATTTTCAGAGGCAAGAGGGCAAGCAATGTGTCCTAGCAACACACAACACATCTGCTGAATCTACACGTAGAGCTGTCCAAGCCTCACCGCTGCTCCCATCAGCCTTCCAAGCAAAGGCAGTCAAGTCCTTGAGACATTTTACATCCTGCGCTTTCACTTCTTCTACACCCCTTCCCCCAATCATCATGCAAGCAGTAGTAGAAAGACCCCGGGTCCTATATGAAACCAGAAAGAAACTATAGCTTGGAAAACACTGTAATCAAAATTAAACACACGAGAAAAGGAAAGAGCATGTCCAATGTTGCCTCTCAGCATAACCTTCGTATGAGTTAATACACACTGAGGCACTCACCTGGGTAAGGAAGAAGCTGGCAGCTTTGGGAATGGGAACAGGTTCCCCCCAAATCAGCAGCAATGAGGTCCTTTACAGTTATTTACAGCCAACCTTCATGTTTACAATCTGAATAAACTCAATATTGTTAGCAGACTGATAACTCGCCGTTTATCTATTTTGCCAGATGATGCTGAATAGGTTAATATAGTCACAATTTCTTGCATAAAAGAAGGATGCTAATACTGGAGCCTGTCTCTAAAAACACTGTTCTTTTGCTAGGAATATGGAGTCTAGCTATTTAGTTATATCTCTGATTTGAAGAAAAGCAAAGCCTCCTCAGTATTGATACCCTTTAGCAACTTAGGTTCAACTAACTTCAGACTATCATATGTGTATCCTTTCAGACTTCTATTTTCTATTTGATTTAAATTCTCTATATGTGGTCAGTTGGTCCAAGGTTGCCTTCTGCAATGCCCTGGTTAAAAGTCTAAAATAGACCTAGTACAGGACCTTCCTTTTGTTCTTTCAGAGACCATTTGGTGATTAAATCTGCCAGCTGTCATCTCTCCGGCATGTTTTTTGCCTACCACTGTTAGTAGCATTTGTTCTCTAAACTATACTTGAGAAGTGAAAGTTTCCCACAATGAAACAGTTCCCAGTTCTCTCTCTTTCTCACTAATAAAAGCACTGAACTTTCCAGCCATATCCAAGTCTAGCCTAGAGAGTTTATGACAAGTTCCCAATATTTCTAAGGTCCCTTGCCAGCTCTAAGCTGAGTTCTGCAGAGTAGAACAACATTTAATTTTTCCTGCAGTCATAAATGTCAGTGGCAGAAACCAATCTTTTTTTCCTTAACTACAGTTTTATTGTAGTTCTAGGGCTTTCGTCCAGCTTGAACTTTCCTGAGTGAACTCTTAATATTGATGCCAATCCATTTTCACTTTCTATTTTCCTGCTATTGTTTGGTTTAAACCAGAATGTAGTGACTTAGAAATAATCTTTTTCCTCTTCACAGGGACAGCTTTTCTGATCCTGAGCATGTTTTGTTTTACCTTGTGTAAATTCTGTCAAGTGGGTAACGTCAGCACAAAATAAATGGCTTAAGTGCGAGATAAAAGAATTTCATTGTCCTGTTCGGAACTTCAGCCAAAATACTAAAGCTGCTGATCCACAGAGTATAAATATATTATTTTTAAATTGGTGCCAAGCAAATACTAGTTTTATTATTCACTGCATGTATATTAAGTGTCTGTTACAGACTTAATTTAT
Source organism: Elanus axillaris (assembly GCA_026212715.1). Lineage (NCBI taxonomy): Eukaryota > Metazoa > Chordata > Aves > Accipitriformes > Accipitridae > Elanus > Elanus axillaris. The sequence continues at coordinate 4,746,437 of JANZLQ010000078.1, read as the reverse complement.
GACACAGGTGCAAGGTAGCCTGGAACAATGCGCTTTGCAAATAATGACTATGAAAAGGCCGTGCATTCCTGCTTGTTATTGTTCTTATTAATAAACAAACAAGCCCTCAGAACAGTGGAAAGCAGACAAAGTAGCACACAATGATTCATTGCTGGCTGGGAAACATTTAACAGTAAAAACCTTTAAAACAACCAAAGCCAGACAAGGGAGGGGAAAGAATCACTACCACCCAGGAAGAGGATTGCAAGAGCCTCCTAACTATAAGGCTGAACAGCAGTCTGTAGGCATTATCCTGAAGCTGGGATGGATACAAGAGCTCTCTGTGATACAAGATGAACCTCAGGACTTAAGTTTTTAGGCTGAATTCATCTCCAGTTAGCATCAGCAAGAAAAATCAAACAGACAAAAATTCCAACACCCTTGTTTTCAGCTCATGACCCATGGGAAGGCAATGACAGAAACCCAGGACCTGCCTTAAGTTGCCTAGTGGTTTAGGGTACATCAGAATGCAACTCCTCAGGAAGGCTCCTCCCCACCCAGATCGCAGTTTTCTTGATCTTGGACCCTCATTTAGCTTTTCTGCACATGTTCTGCCATATAAATATCACCATCACGGTGTAAATGACCTAAATGCAAGACAGAATGCTTTTATGGGCATCCATAATAATTACTCTTCTATTTTTACTTGAATTATACTACCGCCTAGTAGTGGTTACCATAAGGAAAAATTACTTCTGGTGTTCAGCTTCCATTTCTTTTCAGGAAATCCTATATGTAATCTATTTTTAGCTTTTTCTTTCTTATTTGTGTTTAGTATTTTCAAATATCTGTAAGGCATATATTCCCCTTGAACAGGCACCAAGTTCATGTATTACATCTATATTAAAGTGCTTTTTAGAAATCTTCGTAGGAACCATTTTCTCCTGTGAAAAGCCCAACTTGCCTTAGCAAGAATGATGGCCACAAAACAGTGCAAGAATGAAAGAGACCTGCAGGCAACTTAGACCTCCTCAGGGGGAATCCATGCCTATTATAGACTACTGTCAAGCTTAATTTGCATTCTAGTTTGTTATCTTACATTCTCCTAAAAGCACTTTTGTGGGTTTCTACCTTTTCTACCAAACCCTGGGTTATTCTGTTCCATACCTTCAGTGCATTTTTCTCCTTCATGCCAGTTGTTGACCATAAGAAAAAAAGTTGTTTAGCTGTACATTCTCCAGCTCACCAAAGAGGGGGAACATCTCTATCCATCAGCAGGCTTTACAGCTTTGATATTAAAACTAACATAACTTCTGCTTCAAATAATGAGAAAATTGATATCTTTCTTCTGCTTTCTACTTGTAATTGTTTAAGGTGCAAAGCTGAACTAGCGTTGATATCGATGTGCCTCAAAAGCAGGCATGAGCAACTTTCAAAACAACCAGAACCAGTTTTCCGCTCAAACTGGTGGGCTAAAAGTTGTACACTAATAACTGTAAGATAGATACAGCAATTTATTTTATCCACCCGTAAAACGTGAAGTTCTAACAAACTCACACGCTACAGAAGTATGCTGAGTACAGCTCACTGGGAATTTTCAAGTGAAACAGATTTAATTGGAAAATTTGGAATCCTTGAACCTGAAATGCCATCTAAAAAAATCTAAGTTGCCATTGATGTTTAACAAAATATAGACAATTCCCCAGACAATTAACCTAATAGTCTTTGCACTTTCTAAGACTGCTTTTTCAGGGCAGACCCTGCTGTACAGAATACCACAGGTTTTCACCTTTGTGATACCAAACTGGGGGGGCACTGGAAATTTGGACCTTCTGTACTAAGGAACCCTAAACCTTAATTCCTACTCTCAAGGACTTTGAGAACCCAGCTTTAAAGTTTCAGAAACTATGTCATGTGCACATTAGTAAATACTTTCATGTCAAATAACTAAACAAGAAAAGGTTTTAAAAAGCTTTCAAAAAATCTGCTGTTTGCTTCAGATGAAGCTCAGACACCAACTCCCCACATTTCCCATACAACAGAAATTCCAGGTTTGGAGCACTCAAGCTCAGGTATCTTGATAATGTGTACTTTACTGATACTACCTCAATAAATGCCTGGGTCCTTCTTATGCTTTTCTATCCAAACATTTTAAAAAAATATTTGAGCTGTTATTTTTCCATTAGTAACCACTATAGAATGATTGAAAAAGAGTTACCATCCTTGCTTCATCTATTGTGGAGAGACCATTTTCTTTCTGCAAGTGCTTTCAATTAGCTGGGTGTTTGAAGGTCGAGGAAGGATGCTTTCACTCTGCAAGCAAAGCCAGCCTGTGCACCACAGATACCACTTTCCCATTATCTTCTGGTCCGAGCAGAAGCATGCATTTTTCATCTTTTACAGGAGTCATAACCAGCTTACTCTATAAACAGCAACTTTTTTAGGAAACCTGAAAACTTATATTAACCCATTGTCTCTGGAGGGACATTTTTTTATACCCCTTAGTTCAAGATAGAATACTTCATTCAGACAGCTGCCAATTAAGGCCTTATAACATGTAATTAATCTCTCTTTCCTCTACACATACAGTCAGCATACTGCCAGAACACACTTTTTCACGATTCTCAAAAACTGTTTTCAAATAAATTGCTAAAACTTTGGATGTTATTAACAATTTTATATTTTCTTTCCTTCGATAAGTCCTTGCCTTTCACTTCTAAAGGAATGTGCTATAGGGATGGGAACACAAATTTCCAACCTGCAGGTAGCTTTCTGCTTGTCTTTTTATACAATATTTTTGTCATCAGGTGCAGTTCCCCGAGAAGCCTGAACTGTCACAGCAGAGTATTTGATTAGCTAAGGAAAGAATCATATTCCACCCTGGGCAGACCCATAACAACAACAATAAAAAACTTCATCCCTCTCACCTTTGTCCCTGAACTCTGTAAGGAAGCATTAAGCATCAAATAGTGAGAGCAGTCACTTGAATAGCTAATAAATGTCATTATAACTGGAAACTAAAATTTCCTGAGGTACTCTCCACTTCAAGTAAAATCACTGAGTTAAAGGTTCCAGCTAGAGAGACAGGACTTCTAAGACTCCAGTGTTGTAGCAAACATATAGCTATGCTGTTAAGACAAGTTTCTTGCTTTTTCAATAGTTCCTTTCCATTCATTTTAAAATCAAGTGTTAAAAGCCTGAAAGCAAAACACTGCACATCTACCCAAATGGTAATTTTCAAACCTCCAGTTCAGCAAAAATTTCAAAAATAATTCATTCTTGCTCAAAATGAGATAGTGCCCACCCCCACCCCAGCATTTACATTATCAGTGAACTTAAACCACATTTATTTATTTTTGCCTTCTATGTACTTCTGCAGTGGATGATCACTAATATATATTTAAATGACAAATAATTAAAGATCAGACTTAAATCTGTTTCTGTAAAGCTGAGCCAACCTAAGAAAAAAAGAGGAGAAAATTCAAAGTGAAATCAAAACAGGCTGCCCGGCTGGAGCTGAAATCCTTTCCTACTTTCTTCTTAGTCTCCTACCTATTTTCTATCTACTCCATTTCACACCACACTCCATTTCACAAGTGAAGGAAACAACCAGCCCCCAAATTAAGTTTCCTTAAGGAAGCTCATTAACAACTGGATCAACTTCCATCAAATTAGCTCAACTCAGACTCAATGGCTCCTTTCCCCACACAGCAGGTTTTGTCACTGGGATCTGGATACACCTGTGTCCAGGACATAAAGGACTTTATACCCTGGGTGGTCTTTAGCTACCATTTTAATTTGCTTCCTAGCCAAAAGGTTTCTAGTCAATTGTGATGATCCTTCAAAAGAAGAGCCACAGGAGTAGGTAGCAAGCACCAGCAATAAGCCCCTGGGGAGGCAGCAAGGAAAATTAGGTGAGAAGCAATAAGCAAAAATTCATGAGGGAGCTTTGTATGTGTTAAAAAATAAGGGCAGCAGAGCTGGTAATTGCAGGGAATGGCAAGAAGCAGGCAGAAGCTCCGAAACAGGAACGGCCACAGCAAAATATTCTGCAAGGGAATTACAAAAGGTTTTGACAGTTAAAAATTCTCCGTGATTTTTGACAGCTAAGAGCAGTGCAGGACCTGACAGCAAGGCATAAATGAACTGTGTACCTGCATGGTCTGTGACAATCCATACCTCCAAAAGCTTTCTTTTTAATAGAGTACATAAATGCCAAAGTAGCAGCAGCAGCACAGGCAGGAAAAGCGACGTGCCGGTGATAGATACCCAGCAGACTGGTGATGACACCAGAAACAGGCATGAGATCTCCTGAGTCACAAGCCAGCTCCCCTCCAACAGCCTGTACCGACTCTCAAACTTTGCTAAACACTTAACACACCAGCTTGTTCTCACCCCACTTTGGTACCAGTGTACATCCTGAGTTATGTTGAGCAACCAGCTGGCCACTAACACACACAGCCCACTCCCCTGCTGGTTTGCTCAAGCCATTTAAATGCTCATGAATTACAGGATCCATCTCAAGAGTGCACCAGCCCCCAGCACTGAGTTCCAGGTGACACTCGAAGTGGAGGCTGTGACCTTGTTATCTTACTCAATTACAGTAAAAAATGAATGCAACATCTTTCTACTGCTCTCCAGGCAATTTGCACATTTCCTGAAGGCAATTTTGAATGCTAGTAACACCCAATCTCTGCCACAGAGCAAGTGGCAAAGCAAAATGGAAAAAAAAAAAATAAAAAAAAGGCAAAAGCAGGCAAACAGCATAAGTATGTGCCTAGAAAGACACTAATGTTATGAGTATCAATATATGAATAACAAGAAAAAAAGGTTGGAGATATACACAGTGATAAGAAAACTTGAAATAAAACATGAGTATTTAACAAGGTCCAATATATCTAGACATTGGGATTGTTTTTTTAATAACATGTAATTTGTAAGATGACAGCATTCTCTTGCATGGGGCATATGGTTTTGATGCAGTGGGATAGGAAAAGAGTATGCAGAAACTTGCATGAGTACTAGCTGTAGTACAAAAAGCAGTGACATCACAGTTGCGGTGTAACCTCGAACTTTTTTTTGTTTGTAAATGTAGAGTGAGTTAATTAAAGTTATAAAGCTATCACTGAAGACTTTTTCAGCCTGGCATAACCACCTTGGCACAGTGGTGTTGCACTGAGGTAGCACTTCATGATCTTTCTTTGGCACTGCAGAGGAAACCTTGCCCACAGCCCGTAGTCCAGAAGAGGAGCTACACTTCCCAACACAAGCGTTCAGCCTCTGCTCCTCTCCTGGCTGCTGTTAGCATTCTGCCCTCTCCACAGCCCCCAGTCTTCCAACCCTTAGAGGACATCATGCGCTGCGTTACCAGAGTCATGCATGGTCTAAACCATACTCATAATGTGATCTTTATTTATACAAACGAACACTCATTTTCACAAGAAACCCTTGCTTCTTCTGTAGTAGAGGGATGATGCTGAGGTTCAAGAAAGCTGTACATTTCTGTCACATATCTTGAGAGGCTTATAAACCTCAACAAAATAACAAATCTAATAACTATGTCTGCTCCATGATCGTTTCTTCTTTTAGTACTCTCCCTGTTACCACTCCCCTACTACAGTTTTATTATATTGTTATATTTCCATATTTCATTATACATTTTTCACATCCAAATGCTGTCCAATTTTTTTTTTAATAACAGACACTACCAAGAGGAATAATTCAGGTCCAAAACCACTTCTAGCTCACTCATGCATCTCTAGCAAGTGACTTGTAATAATGGTTTGTAATAACACTGTTCAGTAAAGCATTTCTGAGTGGTTTTTAAAAGGAATTTGTCTATTTTACCCCCCTTTTTCAACTCCCATTTTCATAGGAAAACCTGGATAAGATTGTTATATGACTGCCACTTCTCTTAAGCTCTCTGAAGAACAAAGCAATTACTGCGTGTGCTCCTGACAATTTTACTTACCTTTAATCTGCTCCTGAAGATCTACTTCCTGTTACCAAAAGAACCAGAACATAAAATCACTATGTGAACCATAAATGCACAGTAGATGGAACATCATGGCATAACGAGGAGCACCCAGGAAACATATCCAAGCTATTTAGTGTCTGAATGAAAAAAGCCCTGAAACAGAGTTGTGATGTCCTCTTCCCTTTTCACTGCCTTGTGTAATTATTCAGAGAAACTCAGATACTGAGAAATTAGAACCAGGTAAGAAACCTGGACCCACATACATAAAGAGATTTATCTGTGGTGACACCTGAGAACTAGAAATCAGGTAGTTGAATCCAGTACCTATATACAATATGCAATGAACAGGAAAATTTGGAAGCATTAGTCTTCTTGCAATAGGCTGAGGATGCAATGGAAACAACGCTTGCATAGAGATAACACCCTTAGTGGATATGGAACACGGTTTAAAACAATGTGATCTATATTTCATATTTGGAGCCTCTCCAGCTCTCTGAGGCTGAAGCTTGCCTCCTGCTGACTAACCAAAATGTAGTCACGCTTCCGGAGAAGCAGGAGGCGGCTTGGACGCAGGCCACTAAGCAATATGCGTAGTTTGGTACCCTTTGAAAGGCCTGAGTCTTTCATTTGTTCTGAAAGGTAAACATTCTGCCTTCATAATGAGCTGAACCCTGCTATAGTGGGGCTGACTGCAGCAGGCTTGCATGGAGAATGGTATGAAAGAAAGCAGCAATCCATTCTGGTGAGCCACCTCAAATAGCCAGACTCACAGGAAGGATATCTGGAGGTCTGAAAAGCTGCCCAAAAGGATTATTCCTTATTCTGAGACATCATTATGACCACACTCTTTTATAAGTGTGTCATGTGCCATGCTGCATTCAAAATAAAACTTAAGATACTAGGCAGGAAAGTGGATCAAAGCATCTGTTGCTTTTTGAAATCTTTCCCTAAATTGCTACTGCTCTCCCCCTCAGCTGGCCCATCTTAATATGGAGTAACGATATAAAAAAGTTTCTAAGATCATTTACTTAAAATTTCAGGGTCACTTTTCCTTCCATGTGAAATACAGTCTTTGTATCAGGTCTGTTCTCTTTTATAAACTTCGACATTTCTCTCCACTTTGCCTTTTTTCCCCTTCACATCTTTCTCCTACAAATCTATCCATCCACATGCACTTCTACTCTACATGCCAAATTATTCCTGTCATCACATTACAAAAATGACTGTTACGAGAAAGAAAAACGAAGATGACATCTGTATCCTCTTAGTGACCTTATCATCTCTACCATACTCTATAGTCTTACTGCAAGGGCAAGACTTAATGTACATCCCCTGCCCCAAGAAAATTAGCATGCAATGTCATGTGCTACCACACACATGCAGTTGTAGGTGATCCATGTCCTGAAAAAAATGACAAGCAGACAAAAAGAGGACAAGACAGGAAAGGTGAAACACACCGCCTAACCAAGTGGTACAGTCCCAGCCCACACCACCTCGCTTCTGTTTCCACTCGACTATTTCTTCTTGTGCAAAGTCAAGTCTTGGACCATTAAACTCTTTAATAATTTTGTGCAGCATCTAGGCATTATTATCTAATTGTGAAAGGACTGCATGTTGATGAGTTGTTTTTATAGCTGCATGCCATGCCAAGCATTCGAAAGAAGCACATGTTTCAGCTGAGGCAAAGACAACAGTCACTGAAAGTAGCACTGTGGCTTTTGCATGGTAACCTACTTTACTGGACATAATTGTGGTTTGCAAACACCTCTTTCTTCCTAACACACAACTACCTTTTTTTAATGACCTTTGTAGAACAAATATTTCTCTTTGAGCTGTGTTAGCGTAATCAGCTGAGTTACAGTACTTCAGCACTTTATACTTGATTAAAGCTTCTAATGATTGACTGTCAGAGTAGTTAGATAAGATTCTTCTGTGAACTTGCAGACTACACATGGCAGATATTCAGATCTGAATAATTCACAAGCCACAAAAGCAAAATTACTTGCATTAACACTTTACGTGTTGCATTTAGGTCTGACCTAACAAAGTTATCTTGAAAGGGATTAAATACTCTGAGTGGAATACTTTGTCTCTTGCTATGCTTGAAGGCATTTACAGTAAAGGGATTACTGGATGTGTTAAGAGATGTGTTTATTTACCTTCTGTATTTGGTATTTGAGTATTTCTAGTGATCTGTGGTAGAATATATGTTGTGAAAAGCATAGGTCATCTCCTTTCAAAGAAAGTAGACAGATGAAATGCAATGGGAAACCTGCAAGTAGGACAGATTCAAAAGCACACATTCTTGAAATCCACAGTAGTCTTATGGTGTTCAGGTGTTATTTTTAATTACAGCAGTATTGTCAAGTGGTGCCATATGGCAGTTGTATGTAATACATCGCCCCACTACGTTGTGACCTTCTGATAGAAGACAAAAAAATCTGCTAATTTTGGCACTCCCCATAGAGATGGCCTGTCATCGTCTTCTGTGATTAGCACCAGTGCTGTCAAAGAGGCTGCACCAGGGTTCTTCGCTCTCATGTCCCTTTGAGTAATTCTTCTTTTCCAACAGGTGAGCAATAAAGCTAAAAATCCACCCCCACCACCCCCCCCTTATTATACCACAGACTTAGTTATTTGCTTGCTGACTACTGCTTGCTAATCAATCCCAAGACTGTGTGGGGTGTTTTGCTTTGGTTAAAGAAGCTAAAGCCTTTAGTCAAAGTTCTTGGTGAGACAAAAGACTGATCTCCTGACACTCTTCAGTTGCTATTACAGACAGGTGAAAAGTCAGTCTCATCCCACAAAATTTCTGCTTTCTATGCACACTGCTAAGCCAGAAGCAAATGAGCGGGTTTTGTTCTGGCCTGGCCTCATGGCATTAGCCTCGTCATTCACACTAGCAGTAAACCCCACCTCTGGAGAATGCATTAAGCTCAGAATCCAGCCTAAGAAAGAGAAAACCAACCTGGAAAGTCTAGCTGGGACTGCTACCAACTGGTGGGCAGCTAATTACCAATCGTTACAGGTTACCTGTAGTTAATTCACAGGAGTCTCCCTAAACTCCCAGAAACAGAGTCAGCGTGAGAATCTAAGTGATATGAACAGCTTGTTCAATTCTGACAACTTTCACTTAACATTATAATAACCATGATAACAAGAAACCTTGTATTTTAGAATCTTTTTAAAACTTTATAAAAAAAGAGGTCTTAGTAGCCAAATGTTTAGGGCTATTTCTCCACTACCTTCACAGATAAAACCCAAACAAAAAAGAAAAAACACCCCACACATATAAGGGATATTTAAAGATCAAATATGGAGAAGAATTGAAAACAATTGCACAATCTCAATCCCACACAATGAGCTGTTGAATCAGTCTACTACCAAAAACTTCATATCATTGTTCCAATATATACATCATGATCCAAAACTTTTAATTTACAGACATATCTTTATACAAAGAATATAAATCACACCTTTAATTAATTTTTATTATATAATGTTAGAAATTACTTTGCTCCAAATTGAATTTGATAAATTGTCAGTAACCCATATCTTATCAGCATACGGTATACCACCCTACACCAGTGTGGCCAAAGGTATTTCATAACTGTAAACAGTAATAAAAATAGCTTATTTAAAAAACCAAACAAACAAACAACAACAATAAAAAAAAAAAACCACACTGAGAACAAACAGTCTTTAAGAAATTTAAGAGGAAATGTACTATCTCATTCAGTTGGCTTGAGGCAAACGAGCTAAAAGGTATAACTAAATTTACATGACTGCTCCTTCACTCACCCACAGAAAAATGTTAAATTGCAAATTTAGATTTTTTTTTAAATTGACAAAGACCTGGTGTTATAAGAAAGGACATTGCATGAGCCTAAAACAGTTCCAAACAGACAAAACCCCAATGAAATAACTGAGGACTCGAATGCCACCTTGCCACTTAGTTCTACCATGCCAAGAAACAAGACACACAAAACAGAACATAGATAGCACCCTTCCTGCACTATTTCTTTTTATTGTTCTAAGATCTATCAATACTCATTAACTAGGAAGATGCAGATCTTTGAAGGCTTGGATGGTGCCTTTGTCAGCTTTGCATATGTATTAAGCTTCCATGCACGGCCCCTCCTTTTGCTGCCTTGACACTTCTCTATACTGCTGATGTCAGCATCAGCTTCTTCTCTTCCTCCTTCCTTCCAGAACTTCTGTCAGGCTGATCAGCCACAGCCCTTCCCCGGCATCCATAACCCTTCATTGTTAAGCAGAACAGCTGTTTGGTTTTTAAGAGTCACAAGCTTAGCTTCTTTTCCATGAGCAATCTGCTTTCACATTTTAAATGTTTGAGCCATTTGATAAGCATGAGTGATAATCTGACAAACTTTTTCCCACTGAACAGAGCACACATGGCATGCCAAAACAGAGCAATGTTTCTTCAGCTTCATACCAATGTGCTCTACTCCTTAGATGATAAAAGCAGCTCTGACCAGTAATTATTGGGCCTTGAAGAAAACCCACAAGAATGTGAATGTGGTCCATGTACTATTCAAGGTGCTCTGAGACAGATTTCTGGTGAATAGACCTTGATCTCATTTAACACAAACCACAAGATAATGAACAGTTAGCGATCACCCATCAGATGATCTAAGAATAAAACCTTCAAGTGGTAAAAAAATTTCTATAGAGTTACTCTCCTACCAGCCATTCCTTTTTTTTAGTATATTTTTTTAATGAGGTGGAGGGTGAGTTCCTTATAAATACTACATTCTCTTTTTAAATCCTATCATAAGTACTTTCTACAGATTATACCATATATACATATCAGCAGTTTCCTTCTTGCACTGAGAATTGATGTATGACTGTGCAAGAGGAGCTGTGACAGCATGTGCTTGGCTCTACAGTTTTGATTTATTGCATTAAGTGGAAAGAAAACAAAGGTTACCTCAAAGTACTTTAGCACATATGTTCATAAAGTTATTTTTAGACTTGCATAGATTTCATCTAAGAAAACAGGTTGGCATATGCTGTGCTGTGCACCATAGACTGCAGACCTGAACGTACCTGAAGAGTCTATAAACTGTGTGATTTCATTTAAAAAGTGAATTAAATAGAAATGATACAACAGGGAAAGATTCATAATTACTGCTGTATTGCCAGACATCTGCCAACAACTGTTCAATATTCTGATGAGCACCAAGATGTCATTGATGTTGTTACTGTTAATTAAACTTAAATTGATGTGTGCCATGTTTAGGAAAGATGATTTTTACTTCTAGTATCAACTGTCTGTGCTTTTGAAATCACAATATTTCAATTTTATTTTATTTTTCTTTCATTATTGACTGGCAATATCTAGTAAACATACATTTTTGTTCTATTAAAGAATTTGGTTGTGAAAGGGAATCACAGATTAAGTAGCATTTCTATTAACAAATACATTCAAGGGGTGAAAAAGTGGGAATATCATTGCAAACAGGTTCAGTCCAACGCATTTGGTAAAAGGCTCCAACACTTTACTGTTTTCAGACAGTGAATTATTAAAAATTTGCATGAGTGACATCAAAATTTTCAAATCCTTGTTTTTGTTTCAAGTCAAAATTTATTTATTTGCTTAGGATAATCTCATGAGAGAAACTCTGTAGTTTCCCAGAACAAGGTTGGGAAAAAACATTTCTCTGGCTTTCTCAGATTGGAAGGCTTTGTATCATAATTCAGTAAAACTTTTATTCTTTAAAACAGAGGCAAGGCACGTAACAGCAAAACAGATTCAAACAGGTACAGTTAAAAGCATCCTGAAAAAAACCCCAAACACTTTAATTTACACATGATAACAGAGGCCTGCCTAGCACTTCTGTTCTCAATAAGTTCCTTTTATACAGGATTTGTTCTAGCACAGACTTTTACAGCATTTCGCCTCCAATTGTTCCAAAAAAGTAACTAAAACCAGACAGATTCTGTCTGCTCCTTGCTCAACGATTCAAGCTCAAAACCACTGAAGAATATTCTGAGAGTAATAAAGACTGAGAAGTCTTATGGAGGGCAAAGACTGTGTCACGATGTGTGTTTATGAGAGCTCAGACAATCTAAATTCTGGCCTTTTCTAATTTCAATTGATTGATTTTTTAAACTGAAATTGCAAATCATTATAATATGCTAAAGTGAAGATTTGTTCTAAAACACCATCATAAAAATTGCTTCTTTTACCTATGACTGCACTTTTCAGGAGAGTTTCCAGCTGTCATGTTAAACCCGCACTTTTGCTTGGAAACACTGGCTGTTACAGCTCTAGCTAAGGTAAAAGGCGAAACCAAGTTTAAAGCCCTAGTTCTGTAACAGTTCTAAACAGTGTTTTCAGAAGCCTAACTCCATTATAATTATGACTATACTATTGCTATCATTTGTGAGAAGGAATATTTTAAAGTATCTCTAATAATTATTAGAAGGTTAGAAGTGTCATAGACATAGTGGGATTCACTTGCTAGGAAAACAGCCACCTTCCCATTCTCTCTCCAAGGAAAACATTTGACTAGTGAAACTGGTTAGAAACCCATCACAAAGGCTCCTCTGGGGTATGTTTTATTGCAGTAAGTGTGCTTCCTTTCAGCCCGTTACTATCCTCCCTGGGTTTCAGGCCAAAAATAAACTTGAAAGGAATTCAAAGTCTGAATCTCATTTAAAACTTCGTTGGATCTCCAAAAGACTAGCAGATGTGTCGGTCTCTTAACTTCTCTCATCCTGCTACCTCTGGTGAAGAATTTTATCAGGTTAGTAATTGCAATGAACTATCAATCATTACATAAATATGAAAGCATTTTACAAGGCTTTAAAAATCTGTACATTCTGTGCCCCTCTGCCAAACAGTAACAGATGTTGAGCCAGCTTTCAAACAGATCAGTGACATGGATATCAATGTTTGTTTATATGTATCAGTTCCTGAACACAAATGATGTCAGACTGATCTGGTCACGATTTTTTGACAAAATATTTTGGGTCTGGGTTCTTTTTATTTGGGGGCAGATGGGGTAGAAATGTTAGAAAATATTAATTCACCAAAACCATTGCCAGAAAGTATCAATTTTAGTGCACTGGGAAATATTTTTGACAGTCAACACAAAACTTCCAGAGGAAAAAAGAAGTTTCTTCATTCTCAAAACAATTTCATACTCAGAAATACCATTTTTATGTCTTCATGCAATATGTTGACTCCACTTGTGATACGTTCTCTCTCAGCTCTGTCAAATTACTTCATTTTTTTCTCACAATCAAATACTATTCCAACAACATTCGAGTATTTGAAAGGAAGTTCAGCTCAACAAGGATAAAATGAACTTTAGAAACCCAAAGTTCAAACAAAGGTATTCCCTAAGCTAAAAAACTAAGCATAGTGATCATAAATGCATTAAGGAAAGACATTACAAACTACTAATATCAACTCCCTGAAGTAATTTAAAACTCTTGCTTAAAACTGTTTTAGGTTACACATGTAAGTCAAACATTTGAACTAAACTGATGGGGCTTAGACACGACAATAAAAATTAGCTGCAGCGTATCAGCTGCACCAAACCAGTTATCCCTGTGCCTGTTCTTCCCCACTCATATCCTATCCTTCAAAGCAAAGAAAAAAGGGGTCAGTAGCTTCAGATAACCTTGCATCTACCAAAAGATAGTTGTCCCATATTTACTTTTTTTTTTTGTTGAACCACCAATACATATTTTGTTCAGGTATCACAGCCCCTAGACTTCATTTGAGTTTTACTTACACTTAGACACTCTGTCAGATCATTTCATTTCCCTGTACATCAGCCACAAAAACTGGCCATCATATGTCAAAAGGGTTGTGAGTTGCACGCTGCAGGGGTGCTTCCATGCCCCATGAGCTGCTTCATCCTGATCAAATGGTTTTCTACTTCCTTTCTTCAGCCTTGCAAGTAAATACCATCCATCCCTTAATTTTCAGTCTGGTTGTCTCTCAAACCACAGTGCAGTGAAAATCCTGAAAATGACTTATTTTCAAATTATACGTAACATGGTACAAACATTTTTTTAATATCTGAAAGTTTTCAGCTACAATTTGACAACTTGTTTTTCCATGTGTTCTCTTGCTTACCCAAAGGCATGGTCAGTCTGCTCCCTTTTGAGAGAGTAACACTAGAACACCAATATATTATTATTGTGATAATTGGTTTTGAACCCAAGTTTTATGTTCCACGGAAAAACAAAGCATACTAGAGTTGGTCACTGTAAAAAAAAAAAAAAAGGCTATTTTTAACTTGTACTAGTTTAGGAAATGTTTCACAAGCTAACTACAAGAGGGCACACTACAGAGCAGACAGATTCACCCTATGCTGGGCTCTGTTAATTGCAAGTTGTTTATTTCTTGTTGTCTAAGACTGAGCTAGATGTTACAGGGTATCCTTGAAACAATCGGTCCCTTCAGGTCTACCATGGAGGTATAGAGGGTTGCTGAATGGCAAGATCCCTGCTCCAGAGATTCACTGCACAGATTTTCTTTCTAGCCTCCTGTCAGAAACTGTGGTGTAAGCATTCCACAGTTTTCATTCTTATGGATAAAGAATCTGTTTCACTATACAGTAATTTTAAATTATTCCTACTTGCACTGTTCTTAAAATAATTTCCTCCGCAGTAATTTTAATTACATGTTTATCTTCTATTCCTCTTTATGTTCATTATACAGCTTCTGAGATTTGCATTACAAATTAAAAGAACTTCTCTCCTACAGTAGCCAAACTTGTATTGCATGTTTATGCCACTCTCCAACTAAAATTTTTATTGTAGGTGTATGTATCTCAGGCAGCTTAGCTTTGGAATTTTATTTTGACTGGCTACAGAAACAGAGTTTTCAGAGGCTATCATAAACATGAGTCTCCCTATGCTATTAAGTCCTTTCATTTTCACATTTTTTCTTTCTGTACTACTATGCCAATGATAATTCTGTTCATCTGGATAAAAAGGAATCGTAAAATTGCAGCTAGGTTTGATGCAAATCTTTAAAAGTTGCTCACACCAAATTTTGTTCTTATGTTAGTCCTTTTCTTGGGTGTTGCAATGACCAGGCCTTCTTCCTCCTTCCTTAGTTAACCTAGACCTATACCTCCTCCTCCATGCTCCTTCAGACTGTGTAAGAAATGCTTTGCAAATGTGTGCATGATTTTGCACCCCTGTAGACATATTTAGAGGCAATTTTAAGAAACACAATAGTCAACAGTGATAAAAATTGATATCATGCAATGAAGAAACTTCGAACATCCCTCTCAGAGATTCCGAAGACACATTGCCAGGTACTATCATTTCCATTCTTTTAATGCCATTCTTTTTTAGTTCCTTTCCTAAAGAAAGACAGCCTAACTATAGTTATGTTCAGGTTTCAAGCCTGGGGTGGGGGAAGTAGCTCCTTCATTTGCACTGACAAATGACAGCAAAGCTGGGTAAGGCAAGTGTCACTCAGCAACATTTTTATCTTTCTCTCCAGACTGATAATTTTGAAGAACATATTCAATCAATTCTCTGGTTTCAGAAAGCATCCTATCATCAGATGGAAAGAATCCTTATGATTTTGTGGACAATACAGAAATCAGGAAACACCTAATTGCTAGTGTCCACTATTCACCCCACCTGAAACGGTCCAACCTTCAGCAATGAAGGATTATCTTTTACCAAAGAGGCTATGCTAAGGAAAGTGATTAACAGACCAGCACAGATGCCATGTCAGACTGTTCACTCTTGCCTGAAACGTCAAGTAGGAAACCTTGTGAGAAAGGTGTTTTCGTTTGATGTTAACACAGATAAGGAGAAGGAAGATGGGTGAAACAGACTGTTTAAAAATGCCAAGGTCTAGTAGAAGAGATAAGGTTTACCCCTCGTAAGCATTATAGCCCCTGACAGCCATCATCTCCTCCATTCACAAGAGCCCTAGATTGTACAGCCTTACACTGATGCCTCTTGGTTTATTTCATTAAAGTGTATTCAGTTAAAGTGGCCCAATCTCAGAGTTGCTGTGTAGAAAATCACTACTGAAAAGTAATGGATGATAAAGGGAATTATAGCTGGATGCGGCAAAGCAAAAATAAGTATTGCCATATCAGAAACTCTTAGAGTAACAGAGCTGTTCTGGAGAGCTCTGGAAATCAGAAATACAGTCATCCAAGCAGATGCTGTCACCCATACCAACACTATCATCCTCCCCAGGAAATCTATACTTAAACAGAAATCACTCTTTAATATATCCCAGGGATGAGACGTGATATAGCTACAGTTAGAGCCTGAACTGTGAACTTATTTTACCCCTGAAAGACCTGATTGCTTGTAGAATGACACTAAAGGATTACAGCAACCCTTGCCACTGCAGATTTTTCTGCTTTACGCACTTCTATTGACAGTCTTAGTAGAACAACCTCTGGCAAGAAAGACAGAGTCAAAGAAGAGAGATTCTGTTCAACCAGCATCTTTTGAAAGAATAAAGACTAAAATTAAAATCATATGGTAAATGCAGGCAAAAAAAATAAGTCATACAGAATACTTAAGTGTGAGCATGATTTATTTATATGATAGCAGGAAATTGTCCAACAGCAGCTTGTGAAGCCTGAAAAGGAGAAAGCAAAAAGGGTCTCAAAAGCAGCACTGGGGTACATGTAAAAAAGACAGAAATACAAGTCTCTCAAGTAAACAAGTCTTCATGGAAAAGATTACATCCTACATTCTTTACCACAGCAAACAAACTAATTTTTTTAGACAGGTATATATGATTGAACTTGATCAATCTTCCACTGCAATTGTACACAAGTTCCATACTTACCGGCAACTGAGAAAGACATACGTTAGTGAAACTTCTTAAAAACATGTCTTCTGTTAGAGTAATACACACTGCAAATAAAACAAATGTGAACTAATATAGCTTTATTTTGCATGGATATGTGTCATAAGTGTGAGCTCCAATGGAAAGCGTCTCCCGTCGGAGCCCTTCAAAAGTGTTCTCTGCAGCACGGCTGCTCTAGCGTCCAATAGCAGAGACATGAAAACACCTACAGAGGTGCTCTTTTTCAGTGCTGCTTGTTTTTCACAGAAAGGGTAGAAACTCAATTCTCCTGGATAACTTTACTTCTCTAAGGTGTGGCTGAAATTGGTTACATTTGCAAAAGCCATTAGGGAAGAAGTGAAAAGAAGTCCACAGAAACCAGGTGTATATGCATTGTAAATCCTGAGGAGTCAAATAAATGGCAGTGCAAATCAAATATGGCAGGTGCATGGGACAGGGATGAGGTGGAGAAAATTACATGAATGAGCATTAGCAGATTCCAAAAAACCACCAACCTAGTCATAATTAGAATGGCAAGAGGCAAAAATAGCAATGCAGGAGGGAGAAAGAAACTGCTGCTGCGTGCTAGGTCAGCACAGGTATCCCATCAGGCAGCAGCAACCATGTTGGGGTTTACCGATAAAATAAAAAGCATGAAGGCCCTCACATAAATTAGTAACATTGGGAACACAATCCACTTTGCAGCAGCAGGAAGACAGAAATTTGGGAATAAAAGGAGAGAAATTGGAAGATTGGCAGGGCAGGAAAGCCTTTAGCAGTTGTAGCCACTCACTCACAGGGAGACTATAACAAAGAAGGACTTAGAATAAACAGCAAGACTCACAAATTAAAAGTCTGGAGCAGACTGGGACAACAGCTTGTACCAGCAGGAGCAGGGATGCTGACTACAGTAAGTGGAATGAGACAGGCCAGAGAAAGCAAAGTTGGATGATATAACCACGGAGAGAAGAATAATTTCCTTTATAAAACCTTCTTCATCACCAAGAGCAAAGGAAAAATTTAACAAGTATTATAAATGCCAAATAAATCCCGAGAGGCAGGTACCACTGTAAAAAAAAAAAAAAAAGACAGACTGAGCATATATTTGGTCCACATAACACTGTGACACTTTTAAAGGTAACACAGCATACAGTTTAACAGAAGAGGCTCCCAAGCACTAAAAGCTGGTTTACACATACATACACACACTTCATCAAAAGCTCTAATTGGGGGAGGGTGTTAATAATTTCTCACACCAGAAAAAAATATTTTGCCTATCATAGACCAAAGTGGTTTAGCTATTACTTATTTACTTTCAGTATTACACTTTCTTTGCTACAGAAGAGTAAGACATTGGGGCAAGGGACAGATTTTTGATGCAGATACATCTGACACCTTGAAAAAATCCAGCTTCTGATTAGGACTTCGAGCCCTGACAGCATGTAAATGAAATAATAGCAGATTGCATTAACATGATTGAGTGCTGAAAGAACTAGCAAAGTCATCCTCCCAATGTATGTTCAGATAGCGTGAAAACACAAAAAGGCGTCTGTACATCTCCAGCGGTTGCTGCTGGCTCAAAAGAAAGAAAGATTTTAAGTCACATGGCACTGTTATCTTAAGATCACCTGTAGCTGGCACCTGAACGGCTGGGTGCAGGTAATCAGACCTTTGCGAGGTGAGGAGACAGGTTATGCTCCTCTGTAGGACTGGCAGCTCAGATCATCCCGATGGGCATGCATGGAGTTACACCACACAAGATCAGCACGAGCAAGGGCACAGATAGGAGTGCCCAAGCTCTCCTCCTTTGGGGGTGTGATAGGAACCCAAAGACAGACTGGCCTTGCTTTCCACCATCTCCACTCTCGGAAGCATTGAAAGCTGCTGAGAGATCTCACACGACCTGTATCGCCAAGCAGCTTTGATCTACATCAAGCTCAGGAACTTGTATGGCACTGCCTGGAGTTAATGTCCAAGCCCAAGCCTGGGCATTGAATCTCAGGTGAAAAACACTGAGGATGCCTTTCTTATTCCCACATTTAATTAATCCAATTAATTAATGAGCTCTCTCTCATAGCTAGTCTTCTCTATTCTTTTTTACCAGCATCTCTTTCTCTGCCGCAGCTGAGTTGCCTATACAAACTGAAAGGGAGGGTTTGTGTGTTGGCCAGACCTGAGAAATACAAGGAGAACAGATGTAGAGCTGGAAAGGGAGACACGGCAGAGAGAAGGGCTAGAGCTGGAAAAGGTGAGCTGGCTAGAGCAGATGGGTCTGTATTTCAGAGTGCAGGCAGCCTCTCCTTGGCATACAGGCACATACATACCTTTACACAGTAAGAAGGGAAATAATGAAAATTTTAATTATGTTCTTTCCTTGAGAGGGGAAACTGTCACCTGAGATGGTTTTTGAGTTTCCCCTTTGCCCTACTTATTCACAACTGAAGATGTCTGGTATCTAACATAAGGGCAGCTGTTCTGAATAGCTGCCTTTATTTTCCATATAATCTCCATGTTTAAAGTATGTAACTACCTTTATAATAAAATTTACGCTGAGGTTAAGACACCTCTACATTTTCTACTTAAAATCAAACATTTCCCAAAGAGAAAATTCACTATTTTAAACAAGTGTAAAAATACAAAATACCTTCTGAGCTTGGAAAAAAAGCTGAAATGCCTTTTTATGCTTGTGAATTAATATCACCCCAAAAAAAATTCAACTGAAGAAAAGAAAAACTTGCACTTTTTTTTTCCCTGTACCAAGAAACTGTCTTCCATAATGCAATCCCTTCTTCATTATGAAGCATTTTTTAATTACCTCTTTTTCCCCAAACAGTTAGCATACATCATGTACCTGCAGAGTTTGGCAGATTTTTTGCCCTCCCTATTGTAGGGATCCAAGAATGAACAGAGGTGGGAAATTTATAAAAGGATGGGGGGATTCACCTTTTCCTGAAGAAAGCTTTGTGTTAGAAGTAATTCTTCTTGATACTGCCACAAACACATAAAAGCAAGCCTAGAGCAAAACTAGTTTTCTCAGCTGCATTCATTTTGAAGCCATCAACTTTTATTTCATAACAAAAGCATCTGTAGCACGCTCACTAGAAGTTGGGAAGAATGCTGTAAACCTGAACAACTTCCTGCCTTATAACATATTCTGCTCCCACCACCACTCCACCCTCTTCTATAGCTTTTCCAGAAGAGTGACTTGCACTGTCAACAGTTCTGTTTACCTTGGGTGCACAGGAAGTCTTTCAATTCAAACTTGAAACATTTCTAATAGGGCTACTTGAATCTGCCATAATACAGGGATTACATGCCACTAGAAAATACCTGTTCTGGCAGATGTAATTGTTTCTCTGTGTGTTATTTCTTTCCCCTTCTGGGACTGCCTAATGGGTTTTATGTTGTATTAGTAGTTAAATGTATCTACAGAACAAACCATCTAGGAGAGCCTTTCTGCTGGTATTTTTGGGGGTTGCTTTATGCAGGAAAACTGATGCTGCTGAGAAGTAACAAACTTGTGTTGCTCTGCTAAGTTCAATACCCATTTACATGGTAACTGTGGTCTTCTTTTAAAAGAGATTACTTTTGTAATTACAGCAATGAGAAGACCCTAAGTGCATTTGTCCAGCTGGGACAACATATACAAGCATATCGACTTTCCACAGCTGCACTTTCCCCCAATCAATATATTAGAAACAAATGAAACTATATGCTTATTATCAGTTGATGATTTTCACCCACTCCTGAGTCCTGTTTCATTGTAAGTGGATGTAGCAGGATGGTCTAATTATCTGTCATATGTGCCTCACTGACTTTTTATGAAGCTGTTGTAAAGGTATGGATGATGTGATGACATATTTGATTGAAATGGAACATGAGTTTATGTAAAGGAGGTCAATGTCCTCAGTGTCCTCAATGGATCGGTACACATGTACTTCTGTTCATCTGACATTCTCATGACAGCTGTATTTTCAAAGATCATCACAGAACAATTAAAACAGAGAGTGCAGGATGAATTGATGATGAGGAATGGAGTACAGATTTTCAGCCCTAAATTAAATTTTAGATGACCACTTCATTCTAGAGCCTCCTCTACAATGCAACTTGTTAGCATCATGTGGGAACAGCAATCTAATTTTCTGTTATTATTTGGAAACTTATCCTATAATATACCCTAGCACACCACGTTCATTAAGGTCTAAATATGCCCTGGTAAATGGAAAGGTTGTAAAGCTCTACTTATCTATGGCATTTAAACGTTTTCTAATGGACAGGAGGCTGTGGATTTGCTCAGTTTTTTAATCTTATTTTAGTCTTATATTAATTCGCAGGCTTTAACATTTAAAAAAAAAAAAAAGAGAAGA
>JANZLQ010000078.1:4690801-4725192 GCA_026212715.1 Elanus axillaris | reverse complement strand
TCTGATATGAATTCGCAGGCTGTAACATTTTAAAAAAAAAAAAAGAGAAGAGTCACATGGAGAATTAGAATATACAATGTAAAAGTCCATTTAGAAAAGTATTTCAGTTTTCATTATCAAAGACAACTAAAAGTGTCAAAATATTTCTCCAAAGTTCAATTCTTTCCTTCTGAGCAGTTATTTGCACAAGCAGCTGGTTAAATAGCTGCACTTTCAATCTCACTTTCTAGGAGCTACAGAAGATGTGATGCATTCTTTGATTTTCTCTACAGAAGCTGATACTCTGCCAAAGAGCCCAAGGCAGCAAATTCACAAACAGAATTCTTCATCCAACTTTATATCACCTGAGAAATACCATAAAAAGTTGTAACACATTTACACACACAAATTACAATACCAAGCACTTTCTCCTCTATATTTCCATTACTTTCTTTCTAACAGACAACAATAAAAAAAAAAACAAACCAACAAAACGAACAAACAAAAAAACCACCACAACGCCATCCACTCACTAATCCTTGATTAAATAAAAAGGCTGTGGAGCATTTATGAAAAGAGAGTTAGTTATTTTTGTACTTTTCCGTATAGGAAAGAGTTCTTTTGTGAGAAAGTGATTTTTGGTCAGCTCCAAAGCAAATACTCAACATTTTTAATGTGTCATAAATTCCCAAAGGAACAAAGTTACAAGCTAACCACACAGTTAACTGGAAATGAAGTTGTTTTGTTTGTTTTAAATGAGACAGAAGATAAAAATATTCCAAGATTATGCCAAAGGAGATGTTTCCAATGTTTTTTCTTCATTAAAGCCACTCCACAGCAGGGAATGAGAGTTCAGCTTTGATTCATATTCACAAAGTACATATCTATGACAGGCGTTAACTTTACTGGCCTTTACCACTCTGATGATGCTGTTTGCCATAGCAGGTAACCTCTCCTCCACCTGCTGATGAGAGGTTACCACTAATATTAGAGTCAGCAAAGAACGACCTACTCTGGTACCTCAGCTCTTCAAGATGGTATAGGGGCTGCCAAATTAGATAGGCAGGGGGGAACAAACTAGAAAGCAGAGGATTCGCACCTCTGTGGATCAAAAAAACCCAAACAAACAAACAAAAAAACCACTAACCAAAAAAATCCCATAAACAACACCCTGGTAACCACAAACCAGGGAGCGTGCATGCACGCACGTGCGCACACACACACAGAGTAATACAGGCACAGGGGGATGCTGGACCTGACAGCCATGTAGTGCGTAACCCAGTCAGATTTCTTGGTCACACATGTGCAACCAGGCAAAGTTATGGCAGGGCAAAAGGCTGATTTTATTCTGAATTCAGCCTGAAAAAGAACAGCTCTCCTCCTACAGGATGAGTTGATCTTTTATGTGTTCATTCAATTGTAAGAAAACATTAATAAATGATGCTGCTGTTTAATCTATTACTATTATATTCAAACAATGTAAAAAAGTGAGGCTGCTGAATAATTTTTTACTTAAAGAAAAATGTGAGCTCAAGAACAGGAGATATTATAAATAAAGATTTTTCCAAAATATCTTCTACAGGTTGTATAGTTATTTAAGCATCCTCTAAGTTACTTTGACTATTAAAATACACTGTCATCTGAGATGACAGGTACTTAAATTAACCCCTGAAAGGCCTAACCCAGGGAGCCCAAGAGAAATGCTTGGATCTCTCTCTCTGCTAGGATATGTGAAAAAAAGCTGCTCTTGAAATTGTGCTAAACTGGATCCTGCAGTCAGGACTGGGGTATCATGGTCGTTGCCTGAGAAATAAACACATAGAGTCAAGGTAAGTCAGCATTTATAACTAGAGATTTTTCATAGTCATAGGCATGCTGTGTTTTCCAACATAGTTTGTGTGCTTGTTAAAATGACTTCATTATATTACAGCTCTAAATAAAAATGCTGTAAGCCCTGCTTTATTTATGCTGAAATACTCATTCACCTTCCAGCACAATGAACCATTTTCAACATCCTCACAGCTTTGGGGTGCTTATACCTGACCTCAGATGCCTCTAGTTTGTGTTTCTATTGCTTCTTCAAACTAGGCCAAATGAACACTAACAATAGATAGTCCATACATGAGCTATGCTGATATTTCATATGACTGCTTTTAAAATGAAAAAGCAAAAGTGAAAAAGTAAACTAATTTTACCACCCCACTAGTTATTTTCATATTTTTTTTGATCAATAGATCAGTTTAACCTGATGTAGCTTCAATCAAATTCTTAGTCAAGGAAATAGTCAACATAAGGAATTGGCCTCACACTATAAATTAATTCAATTGGGGTTTTTGTTTTGGTTGTTGTTTTGTTGGGGCTTTTTTACATGAACAGGTCAGTATATAGAGAAATACAAAATTAGGCGAAGATGAAAGAAAAGTGTCAACCATTAAAAAGCAAATTTGGAAGCGAGATTAAACAAAGAAAAGGGCATTTATTATCTGAACAGAAACCCAGATGGCACAGTGTCATCTATGAAAAGACATGCACTTTAAGCATGTTGATGAGTTGAAATAATATTTGAAAAAGACAACCATTCAAAATAGATCAAACAGATTGCTGCAGAGGTGTGGGAAGTATGTTCAGGCATAATAATATTTGCAATAAAACTGAAGATGAAAACAGAATTAAGCAAGAATTTGAGTTACAGAGGGGCAATGCAGATCCAGTGAAATGAATACACAACTATTATGAGACTTTTCGCACACTATTGGGAAACTGCAGCTTTTATAAACCTTCTTTAGCTCAGTTAGGCTGAAGATTATCTCAAAACAACCAAGTGATCCAGAGCAGCTTTGAACAAATAAAGAAATGCTATATGTTCTCCAAAAACGACCTAAGGGAAAGTCTCAATAGGCCCTGGTGTTCAGGCAGTTAGCTATATCATTTGGTTAGCTGCTCTTTTGGTGGCACAAATACTGCCACAGGTGGATAACAAAAGTTTCACAAGTCTAAAGCTGAAGCCCTGCCGTCAGGCTGTGCGCAGCTCTTCAGAGGCATCTCGTACGACAGCAATTCCAACAACTGAGGGAAGTTTTCAGTTTATTGCCTTTGGACCTTGGCATCCTCCTGCATCTGCAGACCTGACTTACAGTGATACGAGGAACTTGCTTTACATCCGGTTTTCTCTCCAGGATATCAAGTCACATCCCACTTGCTAAGATGGTAGTTCCAATCATAAAAGAAGCCCAGTCGACAGAAGGTCCTTCCCACATACAGAAATTTCTATTTGTTTAAAAGCAAGATGTTCCATGAAAACATTATTTTTGATGTATCTTTCAGAGACAGCTAAAGAAGGTTTCCCTGGCTTTTCTGACTGCTTCTCCAACTTTGCAACCCATCTGGTAAGGAACTACATGGGCAAGGCCTGATGCACTCCCATGTTTCCCAAAAGCCTCCATACTGAATAGCATAGGTCACTTTTTTTTTTGACAACTGAACCTCAGAACATTTCAGAGATACACAGAAAATAACAAAAAACCCCACAGAATAACAATGACAAAAATTTTTACACTCTCTTTCAGTTAGACATTTGAGATTCTCAAAATTTTTGACTTAACTTCCAACAAGGTTTAAGGGCTTGTGTTTGCGTTCAGAGTGGTGATAAAAGATGTTTCAAACAAAAAAAAATGTCATGTTCTTATTACTCTCTGTAAAGTGTGGTTTGACAATCAGTGGAGCCAGCCTAACAGCTTGCTGCCTTGAAGAACAGCATACCCTTGAGATATTTAAAGTGTGGCAAGTGATCATCATTACAATCCGCCTGACAAAGATGTAAGTGTTAAACAGAATGATAGAAGCAACAACAGTTGGGAACAATAGCTTCAGTAAAGACATTTGCTTATAACGTCTCCAAACAGCAGATCAGTTCTGATCAAGTAACGCGAAGAGTTTTCCATGTCATTGTCCTGTTATGGGAATTACAAACTTTAATAAAGGTTTGTCCCATTACTCATGTAATGAGTTGAACATAACTGATGTTCACACAAGAGCATGTTCCACCCTCACCCTCCCCTAAAAGCTGGTATCTGGTTCTTCTGTGGTCCTATACCTTCCTGACGGATATTTGTCAGGCTTATTCTTCAAAAATTCCCATGTTGATAATCCATTACTTTCCAGACAATTCATTCAGACTTTTTGATACTTAAAGTTAGAAGATTTTCCTGATGCTTAACACTCTTTGCTGTGGCCTAAGCTCATTAGTTCATGTCTTTTAACATGAAGATAAATTCTTCTCTCTCTTTATAGGCATTCTTAACAATTTTCAAGACTGACTTGGTCTCATTTTCAGCTAATTAAAACAATTTCATGTTTGTCTTTCCTTACTGGTTGTCTTTTCTATGTTGTGATAATTTTTTCCTGCCTTCCTATGACTTCTGGTCTTATTGGCCCAATTGGTTCTTTTCTTAACCAAAACTTGCCACCACATTCCAACAATGCTTTTACCAATGTTTAGAATTATTTCACATTTTTCAAACTCTAATTTCATTTACCTCTGCTATTCTTATAACAGTGTTACACTGTTAGCTCCTGTTCAGCTTTTGATTCATACTGCCTCCCAGATTTTTTTAGTGAACTGCTACCTGCACAATTGCTCCTGTGGTTATACAGGAGTGTAAAATTTAGGGACTATCCTCAATTTTATCATCCTACTAATTAATGAAAACATTGAATTTAATTTCAGCCAGGAAAGAACCCTGAAGCATCCTACTTTGTTTACTCATCCATTCTGTCGCTATACTACCAAAATTAATCTTTTTTTTTTTTCCTACTAGTTACATTTAACTCTACTAATCTAGTTTGCTCATGGGAATATTGTGCAAATCAATAACAAAGCTTTAATAAAAGTCATACAACATCTATTTCTTTTTCCTATCCAAAAGGCCTATTATGTTGTCACTGAAAGAAGTTAGATTGGTTTGACATGACTGTTCTCAACAAGTACCCATTGGCTGTTACAAATTAGAAGCTTCCCAAACATGTCATGCTGGTTAATAAGATGATTGTGAAAAAACATCATCAAGACAATACCTGTAGCTTTTACCCAAAGGTAATTAAAGACATTGTCTTAGCATTATAGAGATAGTACCCTACTACACATAGCATTTTAAATAGATTTTAAAATGGTCCCAAACTTCCACTTAAAAAAAAAAAAAATGTCTGTAAGAAGACAGAGATTTGTAGAACTAAGGTATTCCTTCTTCAAGTATTTTTACAGAGTTTTAAATGGTAACCATGAACAACAGTGATCTCACCAAAAAAAGTGCAGGGTTTAGGGCATGCATCTCTGCCTGAGGCAGGGGAAAAATATATTCTACTCAAACAGCAAAAAGCTATTTAAAATGTGAACACTACCACTCATCACAGTGGACACTAGCTGATACTTTCCGATAAGCATCACCTCTGGTCCTCCAAAGTCATTAAACTTATTAAAATTTTACAACAATGGGTTCCATTGATATCAGTGGTCTGATGGGATTACCATGTATGGGGATTATTTTGGATTTGTTACTTGGTTTTATAATGGGTTCGATTGTCCTTTGGATTACTTAGCATTGATTTTTATATCAACTATTTCAGAAAGTTTCACTGAGGCCATTGCTGATTTATATTAATCTGAAAGAGAGAGAGAAGACAATTATAGTTTTTTCTGAGATAATCAGTTCTTTGCCTGCTTTTCACAAAGATCAAGAGAAACATTAGAGGGTTTTAAGGTAAATAGAGTGTATGATTTCCTTAAGCACACATATATCAATCAATAAAGCAATTCAAGATATTTTGTCTTTAATGTGACTCAAATATTTAGATTTTCAAGAAAACCTACAGGGCCTGGATCTCCATTTCTAGAATTGGATAGACTTTTTTTCCCATCATACCAGAAAAAATCCAGCTAACAGGTCACTCTTGATTTAAGCACTTTCTTGAGTGCAAAACATTCCTGATGACCCCTATGGAAGGACATCCCGAGCATTGAAGAGGAGCCTACTATCGGAGACAGCGAGCAGAAGCTGGGCTGGATGCGCACAAGCACCCTTAGCTCCAGATGCAGCAGTGAAGGTAAATGCAAACACTTTTCCTTGTGAGAACACTAAGCTGACTGACAGTACGTGTGACAATTAAAACCGAGAACAGCCTTGATTGCAAGGCTCATGCTGTTGAGATAAGAAAATTGGCTCTTACTCCATCTTTCAGCTTACACACCAGTAGACGAATGGCTTTCAAGGCTATTTTATTCAGGTCCCTACTGTTCCCTCAGCAAGCTTTACCACTTCCAACAAACACACACAGCATTTTGCCTGCGCTCTGCAACAGCTTTTCCCTTTGTTGTTAAATCACCACATACTTTCTCAAATATTTTTTGCCAGGTCTGGAAATTAGTTTGCTTGAATAAAACATTCATCAGCATGGGTGGTGGGGGACAAGGGGAAATATTTAGGTCTTTGCAAATAAATATAAGGGAAGGTTACCCTCCCCTCCACCTCTCTTCTCTGTCAATAGAGGAAGATAAGCATCCCCAGAGAACAACTGGGAGCACCTCCCTCTCTGCAGGGATTATGTAGGTGTGTAAATTAAGAGCTAAGGCTCATTAGATGCATCAAATCTCACAGTACAAACAACCCTCTTTCCTCTTCAGAGACAAAAGAGTGTTTGGAGCTGTGTGAACAATAAGGAGATTTACAGCCATTTTAGGAGAAGACTCAGTCTGTTTCATCTATGCTGTGCTCCTGAATATGCTTGGCTCTGCCTTACTGGCACTTAAAAGCAAAATTGCATAAAAGCCATGTAATCTATTTAGACAGGCCTGTATTAAACTAGACTATGTATTCCTCTGCAATTTCATATTATAAATCCAGCTGATCAAGAATCAAGAGCAATTCACCTAAATTCACTAGATGCATTTAGGAAACACACTCACAGGATGTTCTAGGGTTGAGAGGGAGCAACCTGCTTTCAAACTGTAATACATAAAGTACATCCAGACCATCTTTTCAAGTTTCTGTCTATGAGCATGAGATACTTTCCCCCACCTCATCAAAATCGTTGCTGTCTCTAGCCCAAATTCTCTTCCAGGGAACGCATCATCACGTACAGAGACTTTCAGCAAAATTCCAAGAATTCCAGCAGACAAAGAGCAGCCCTGACCAGTGAGTGGATCACAGTGCCCACAAAGTGGGGACCAAATGTGAAGGATATACTTGGAAGGAGTATAAGTGAAGGAGAATCTACATTGGATGCTGGTATATTGCAGAATGCCATAGCTACAGGAACTGTGCCTTTTCAATGGTTTTGAAGGCAATTACCAGTGATATAAAATTTCAGTTTACACAGGTGACCAAAGTAGTTTTTCCACTTTCATCTTTCTCTTTCTGTCTTCCTTCTATGTCAAGGAAAGGATAAATCCTCCCTTTCTTCTATGACTATGCATTGAACAGATAAAGTTTTGTTACCAGATAACATCACAGTAGATTAAAAAAAAAAAAAAAAAAAGACACAAAACCAAAACAGTATTCTCAATCTGCTAATGGTGTATAGCAATTCATTTTGAACTACAGATGCAGTAAGACAAGCCTGGAGGCTGGCAATAAATTTACGTAAACACAGAAACTTAGATTACTGTTTTATTAAAGGAGGATGCTAAGAAAAATCCCTTCCTGAGACAGGCTAGTGAAAACAGGAATGAGTGAGAACAAGCAGAGAGAAAGAATGAGTGAAAAAGGGAGACAGGGAAGAGGATGGAGCCAAATGCTTTAGACTGCACTCTCACTGAAATCAGGTGTGAAGTCCCTGTTTGTACTTCCATTCACAAGTAACAGCCTTGGTTTTGATACGTTGTTTCCTTTTCTATAAAAAAATAGCCCAGTTAATGAAGTTTTCCTATCCTTTCCCATCTCCCCACTTCCCCGTAAGAGGTGTCATTCTCTTATTCAAGGTTTCTTTACCTTCACCAAAACAATCATTGTGATCTTAACCTACAGTTTTTACACTGCTTACATAGAAAAGCAACTACAATAAAAGTTTCTCAAAGTGTTCAGGTGTGTAAAACCCTTCCTTTTCTTCCACAGACAGCAACAAACCAACTACCAAGTGCAGAATTCAATTGACATATCCATATATCAAATGTAACTTTGTAATTTCCATTCATCCTAAGTGTTACTGTACTGGTTTAGTAGTTTTAATAGAAAAACATCTGTGAAAATGACCATGATGATGCCAGAGGATTACCCTTATTATGCTGGCACTGTTGCATGAGTTGAAGTATGACAAACAATGAAGTTGAAGCCGTTGTTGTCTTTCATGTTTGGAGACATGTATTCTCAGAAACCTTCCAATATTAAAATGTCACCTGCAAGACTCTGAACTTAACTGCACAATGCAAAGAGCCTTTTGCACTGCAGGAATTACATAAACCTGGGTTTTCTTCCGTATTTTCTAAAAAGATGCACCAGTTTTGTTTTGAAGTCTTGCCAGCCCATCAAGCCAAAATGCCATCACAGACCTCATATCAAAATATCACAGTACTCACAAACCCAAACATTGAAGTATCAACTATTAAATTTCAATCTTTGCTATAGAACAATTGCAAAATCTAAGTTTTTAGACTGAAGTACTTGAAAATTCACATGTGCATAGCCATAACATAATGGAACCAAGAAGCAACAAGACAATGCAAGCCAATGAATATATTTTTTCAAAATATTTTTTCAAACAGGTGAACAGACAACAGTAAGCTTAAAGGAATGCACTTGTAGTTAGCATAAAAGGCTGAAGGTAGTGATACACTGCTAATTAGCAATTCCAGGATAAACAGCAAAGATTGCTTGAGCAAATAAATAATACATTTAAGCTGTGGTTCAATTAATGTTTTCTTTTGAAAGCTAACTGAGGGGGCTGTCAACCTTGTACTGCTGCTCACTGTCCACTCCCTAAATAGCACAGAAGCAATCTTGTCATTGGAATCATATATTCCCTTTCCTTTCATTCACAGCATGAAAAAAACTACCTTTAAATGTTTTCTAAATTTGAGTCAGTTCATTTTACAGTATGGCCCCACCACCAGTTATTATTATATAACTTCAGTGCAAGGATGGGAAAGAATAACTGAGGTTAGAAACCTCTTAGGCCTCTTTACTGCCAAAAACTGCATTCACAGAACCTCATCTGTAAGCAGAAGAAAATTGAAAGAGCATTAAGACTAAAAACCCTTTAGAAGCATTAGTAATTTTTCAGTATTTCCCATACACACCTCGCTTGCAGACCGTATTGGAAACGTACACCCATCCCCAAGTACACAAATATACCAGATACCTTTCTTGTAAAAAAAAGCAACTCAAACTGTGAGGCTAGGGCTAAAGCAAGGGGTGCAAGGCCATGCAGCCTGGAAGATTCAGCACACTGAACATACCTGCAAGTGGAAAGGTCAATTTCTTCCCTCCCTATTTAGCAGGCACGTTGCAGACCTGTCCCTTTCCCCTACTTGGTATCTGCCTTCCCCTTGCATCACCAGCTCCTCTGTGGCAGCCAGGGTAGCTATTACTCTGCAGCATGCTTAAAGCAGCAACATTTTACCCCTGAGCTAGCCCCCGGAGGCCAATGTAAGTCACAAATACAACATGAGAAATATACATGAAGTACAACTTAATGAGCAATATCCACTTGAGCCTCACAGACATTAATTGCTCCATTCTTCTCAAAGCTTTAGGAACAGAACTTCCCACAGGATAGCAAGTTGGCACAAGGTGTTTTCTCCACAGTAATAGCTCTTGGTTGTTTCCATTTTGTACTTATTGTGGTACAGCTAATGGGTAGTAACTTGCTCCTAGGTCAAAGCTCCAAGATATTAAAATGACTATCAATAGCCATTTATGGTGCAACTGTGTCTTTATCTTCCTTTCTCACCTGATTTCATAAGCTAGAAACACACAAGTGTTCCAGGGGAATGCTCTCTGACAGGTAAGTGGGAGGTAGCGAGACTGCTCTCTGTTTCCAGCTGACAAGTTATTCTGGCAAAGGCAGCTGCTGGAACCGAAGCTGGAAAACCAAAGCAAAGGCAGTCAGGACAGTTCTCGTGATCATGTAATACTGAGTAACTTCTAGAAGCTCACACAGGATGAGAGGCCAATGCCCCTTACAGCATGTCAACAGCAAGTGATAGATTTCAGTATACATTCACATTGTCATCAAGCTCAACATAAGATGAAGGGAGTTTGAATAGATATATATCCTCCGCTCCAGTGGTGACACTCACACAAAGGGCAAGGTTTTGTGGGTTGGTTGGCTTGGTAGGGTGTTTTTCCATTCCTCATCTCATCCATAGACCATCCTGCTCAAAAGGGAAAAAAAGTCCTCATTCAGGTTGGGATCAGAATTTGAACTGGGGATACTGGACTGCTAAGGAACAAAATTTGAGAGAACTTGTCAGAAATGTTCTGATGCCACAAATGTTAATTATTGGAGTATTATTTAACCCATCCCACTGCTCACTTGGTATACTCTTTCCATTACGCCTCAGAGGAATGACACTGCTGGGGTGCCAAATTCTGGAAATTCTAAAAAGTGACAAGCGTCAAACCAAGCTGCTCACCTCCCATTTCTGCAAGTTTTTTCTCTGCATCTCACAGGACTCTCTATGGCAAAGCTGCCTGTATTGGATTATACCATCCTCTCAACAGAAGTTTTCTCCAGCTTATTGACAGGATCTCAAACAATGGCCAGAAAATCCCTTTAGAATCCAAAGCAATTTCCATTTAATTGCCATGAGCTCCAGCAAATAAAAGCTGCTTTAGTCTCTTTGCCTAACCTACCTAAATTTTATGCAGAATACCTCAAGATTAGACAACAGGAAGCAGGGCATTTACCAGAATTTGTAATTACTTCTCAATCAATAATCCAAACCAATATATAATAAGACCCAAACCAACAAATAATAAGAAGAACAGCAAAAGGAACCCCTTCTCCCTTCCACACACATTAGAATCTCATCAGGATGTGGAAAAATTACATTTCAAAGTTTGGGGAGGAAATAGACTCCCAATTTATCATGATGAATAAAGTAGTCCTGAAGAGACAATGAAGCTTCTATTCTTTCAGTCAGGAAAAAAAAAAAAAAAAAAACACATATAACACCTCTTTTGAATTACATACTTCCTCCGGAACCATTTGCATATTTTTCTATTGAATTTCAAAAGACTTAAAAGCAAAATTAATGTGCTTCACTGCGACTGCCAAGAACACAATTACAGCCCATCAAAAGCTGTGCAAAAGAAGGACAGAACTGATATGCACAGTAATGCAAGACTTTTTTTTTTTTTTAAGACTTTCTTGTAGAAATAGATCCAGCTAAGCACAAAGCTAAGGGTTATGTCTTTTTTCTTTCATGCTCCAGCCAGTTGTCCTGTATATTCTTACACTGTGTTTGCTAGCCTGACTTTTAAAGAGATCTTGCATTATATAAAGTGGCCCAAAAGGGACAGTGAAGAAAAGAACAGCAATCTCTTCTTTTGCCTATCCAGCCTGAAGCAAATTTTTCTTGACATTCATTTAAAAAAAATTTATAGTCTAAATATCTTGCCTTCTGTGGGTTTTTAGGATTTTTTGAGTAACATTGTATAAACTTGTTCAAGATGCCACAGAACTGTAATGGTTCAGGAGAGACTTAAGGAGATTTGACAGTATATTCTGAGTATAAATGTTTCTCATTCCTTTATTGAGGAAGGAACATGTTATAAGCTCAGTATAGACAGTCATTTTGTCCACTCTCAGTCTTCCTAGCATCATCGTGTGTGTGTGGTGTGTAGCACATATGTACCTAATACGTACACATGTATCTGTGTAAGTGTTTATTCTCATGTGTAACAGTTACTAATCCACCCCAGACATAAAGGATTTTTTTCCCCCACTTTTTAACAGAGACACCCAATCCAGTGCACTCTATAGCAAGGGAGCTGTCCACTCTAAGAACCTAGAAAAGTGGGAGAAAGAAAAAAACAAGCTTTCTTGTTCCTGTAGACAAAGGTTTAGGATGCAGTTATTACTTCTATTATTGAAAAGCCCATACAGACAACATTAATAGACAGATTCCTACTATCTCAATGCTTTCTTTTATGTCCGACTTGTAAATCACTGTCTGTTGTCGACTATATATAACATTAGTTTTGATTTGATGAATATTTTCCTAACTGCTTGAACCCTCTGTTGAATCCACAAAGTATCTCCTGTATGCCTCATTTGGGGAAAAGGTAATACTCTGTTTGAAAAAAATCTTTTATGCAAAACTGAAGCAGTTCATCATCAGCCAACCTTTCCTTTACTTGAAACATTGATCTTTTAAATATTGAATCAACTTTCCACTCTGACCAAGGGAAACTCATCAATAGAGCATATGAAAATTCTGTAATCCTTACAGCTCTCACTTCAACAGGATCCAGTTAGCTTTACTGGAATGTTGCTCTGACTGACCAGTATCCCACAATCACTTGACAGTTGACAACCTTCATATGGAGGAAGGTCTTCCTAACTTTCCTTTAGTTTTTTTCCATATGGGTAGATCACAGAAGGGATAATATTTGTCTTCCATTTACCATGCACCTGACCTCATTTACTATAGTTAATGCTAGTAAAGATAAAAAGCAAGTCAAAGAACTTGCTTAAAAATCACACCTCAGTTACTGGTCTGAATTTCTCCACTGTTTTTCTCTGTCCTTATGTTAGAAAGGAACTACATACATGTAGGTCATGTTCAAGTCTTTATCTTTATAAAGTGTAGCAAAGATTAAACTGAATTCTCTTCTGTCATTGAACAACACATTTAGACATTTTTCCCTTAAAATGCTAGTGCCATGTAATTTGCAATTTTTGCAGGAGCTCCATAAGCAAGTTTCACTGCTGGAAGAACTCTTGGGTTGAGCTCAACTCTTCAACCCAGTAGCATGACTGGGGCTCCCTGTCTAGAACCACTGTATTCCTCCATTCACTTGCAGTTCCAAAAAGATTTAGGGGTTTTGGTTGGTTATTTCTGCTAACCTAAATAAAAGTGGTGTTAGATTCGTTTTTCATTTACAGCATTTCTAAATGAGTCAATTAAAAAAGCTGAAGGAAATTTGGAAACAAAAATCCATTAAATGTAGTCTCACTTTCCATTACTTCCTAATAGTTAAAACTCTCAATTGGGCCCCCAAAGTCCATGTTTTATTTAGAATAAGCATTTGAAAATTAATTTCCTGCTCTCAGAAGAAACTCTTGTTCTGATTTGGCTTTAAGATATTGGATCTCTTTTAACATCATGTTTTAAATTTGTTCTGTTCTATGCAATTATTAAATACTTACAGACCTGTATTCAGCATGTCCCACATGGCCACAGGCATCCTACTTCCATGGCCATTCATAGATCCATAGAAATCTCGAACTTCAGACAAATGTCTATGATTTCAGTGCAGATATTCTGTAATATGCTTGCTGAAGTAAAAAAAAAAAAGATTTGTGATACTGTTTGATATTTCTAAATTACAAATGAGGAAGATGTTACATAAATCAGAGAAAGCTAAAAAATCACTTTAACCAAATTTTCCTTAACAAAATCCTAGGAAGAGACTGCAACCTGTAATTCAAATAGCTAATCAGTTTGAAGAGGACATTCAATATGTAGTTATTGAAAGAAAAAGGGAATATGCTTCCCTGTCGTAAAGGATTTGATGACCTACAAGACCCTTCTAGATTTTACTCTATCAGTTACAAAAGTTTTCAGCCATTACAGCAAGACAAGATATTCATCAGTACAGTAACAGGTAAATTCTTGTGGCATATCACAATAAAAAATAATAGAGGATAATGGAAACTGTTCAAAATGGAGAAAAAGTACATCTTTTGTCCTTAACAGGTGTTTAGCTATGTTAGACTGACAGTTAAGGACCACTGTTACACACTACAATGGCCATTGTTTTTATTTTCCAAGCTACTAAAAAAAAAAAAAACCTACACCATTATCCTGTTCTGACTGCTGCAGCATTAAATATCTGATTAAAGAAAAGCCTTTCTGAAGTGCTAGCAATGGCTTTGTTAAAATGCTGGATACCTTCACAATCCTTGAAATGAAAACTTCTATTCTCAGTTCCCTACCTTCCAAAGCATTTAAATAAATAAAGAAAACCTAGAGATTGAAGTGGTTTAGGGTTGGGGTTTTTTTTCCTTTGCATTTTGCTTTGAGAGTATGAGAATAATATGCACTGCTTATTAAGGAAAATAAGTGAAGAGAAAACCTTTTAAATCAAGGCTGAAATATTAATAATAAGGATACAATTTCTACCCCAGGAAGAGCTTCAAAACACAAATTCTGTCCAGCTATTTCATTAGTTTTATGCAAACCTTTTACCAATAAAACTGCAAAGCAGTAAAGGATGTTGCTTTCTTTCACAAAAGCCAGACACATTAGCTTCTTCCCCAAAACATACAGAACTGGTTTTTTAATGGCCAAATCCTCATATGGTATAGATCAGAACAGATTATTTAGAGTGTGTTGGAGTCTAACACACACTGAAGTACATGATTTACCCCCAAAAGCATCTGAGCCATTCAGCATAACAATTCACAAAATAAGAGGTTAAAAGTTTATGCTCTTTAGAAGCCATAAGATTATTTTTCTTAATATAAAATTCTGCCAGCAGGTTTTTATTTTAGGAAAGGAAAAAAAAAAAGAAATATAAATACATACACACAGGGAGATTTGGTAAGATTCCTGTGAATACATTCTTTTAATGGGACTATTTTCACCAGCCCTACGTTCAGTATCTTGTTTCCTAGTTACTGAAAACATATTCCTGTCTGTCATGCCATAAGTAAAAATGAAGCATTCAATAAAGTTTTCCAAGAGCAGTTTAACACTTTTCACAGGAAAATATAAGCTGAAAAAACAAAGTTGTGTGTTTCAGATGAATGAGCCCATGAAATAAAAATCAAGGTGTTTATCCAATTCATTCGGTCCCACTACCCATCCAGCACATACAGAGTTGAACAAAATACACAGAATATTGTGGTATCCCAAAACTGCCTACACTTAGGAAACTGTATCCCAGGGCTCTGGAAGAATAACTGACACTTAAATACTGAAGTACGTAGACATGTGGCTCTAAAACCAGTTATGGTTAAACCATTGCTTTAATGCCATTTTATCCATTTCTATCAAAGTAAGATCAGAAGCCATTTTCAAATTTGAGCCATATTCAAATCTACTCATCCAGGGCCCTAACATGAATGAATAACAAAGCAGCCTCATTCTGGGGACCAAAGGTCTGGTTTATTAGCAACAGACCCAGGAATGCTCTGCGATATTGGAGACAAACTTCCTACCTGGGCCAACCCCACCCAGCTTATTTTTCCCACTCACTGTAAAGTCACAAGCAGTGACATGGCAAGAAAGAGCTGGTACTGACTGGAGGCCACAAGCTACCATCAGCATCTCCGCATTTCTCTCTGAGGAAGCTTTACAATTCTTTCCTGGGAACCAGCTCCTACTGTAGGAACATCCCATCTCTGTCCAGGAGTAACTGGTCCCTAAATTAAATACATGTGTGGCCCATGATGGGGAAAATCATGATCTCACCACTACCCAGAATCCAGTACTTTTAGCTGATCACTTAAAAAAAAAAAAAAAGAAAAAAGGGGGGGGGTAACCCCTTCCCACACCTCATTTGTCTTTTGTCATTGTCCACATCAAACTAAGTTTAAAGCCCACGGTGATAATATAAGGTGAAGTTTCTGAGGTGCCAGGAAAGAGACTAGAGTGACTGATGCAGACTTTTCTTCTCTCAAGTAACCAAAATAACCCCCCAAACAAAGAAACCACTTTAAGACATTCTTACACCTTCATATCACTACATGTTATTTAATATGATCCAAACAGAAAAGTTACTAAAATTCACAATATTAGAAAAGATCCCATTTGATTTTGCTAGTCAAAGTGACCATGTTTCCTGTCTGGCTTTTGGTATGATAAGAAGTCATTGTAAAATTAAATTAAAACGTGAAATACATTAACCTGATCAGCAAATTCATACTGGTTTTACTGTATGCACCTTACCTTAACAGTTGTTTAGGAGCTTAATTTGACTCATCTACATTTATATATCCAAATTTCCTTGTGAACTGACCAACAGAATGAACTCACTGATAAGAATCAATGCTGGACACCCAAGATTTCATCATCCAACACCTAAAGTAGGTATCTTGAAACTAACAATGTACTGGAAGCGAAATAAAAGCTGTTTAAGAGCAAATGAGCAGACAGCTCCTCATGATTACCATATCCTACACTTCAGAAATCCCAAGGAGTTTATCTTTCATTACATGGGGCAGATAAATATTTTAGTGTAATCCATGTGTCTTATCCAGACAAAGATGGAGGTCTGAAGTTGACATGCAATTGTCTGTGCTTTTCTAATGCTGACATCAAAAGTTGACAAATAACCATTAGATTCCCTTTAGGGGGCAGGGGAGCTACCAGAAATTATGGATTTCACAAAATCCTCTCTTGAGGAAGAGAAAATAAAAATATGGCAATTAAATGACTCTTCCATTTTGTGATAAAACACTCTGTAACTGTATTCTGATTTTTTTCCACCTATGAAATGAACTGCTTAGATTTTATTTAAAAATTCCAGTCCTTCTAAGAGAAGGAGTGGACAGTACCAGGCCTGGAAGCCTGAACTAATGTTGATCTTCATCTCTACAGCATTTTCAAAGTCAGATTTGCTACAAAAACAATAGAGACAAACAATCCAGCACCCAGAGGAACTAGAAAAGGCAAGGAATTTTATGGAAGGAAAATACACTAAGTAAATAAAAAAGTATTTTCCAGTCATTAAAACCTCCAGTTTTTCACAGGAGGTTAGATTTAGTGTTCACGTCTATCATTTATATTGACTGTTCAAGTCACTTTCTCAAGAAAAGTCATTAGTTCAGCAAGTAAAGAAGGCAGCAACTTCAACATTAACTCTTTAACTTTAACCTCTTCATTTTTAATGCATCTTGCAGAGTTGTGTATTTCTTCCCCTCACTTCTGCTTCATTGGCCTGAAAAAGAGAATGGATAATATGGCATGCAACTGCCACAAGACACATAGCAGAACACATTTGCTCCCAGCTGGGCCCAAGGCTCTTATTACCTACCACTGCCCCCCTTACCCCCCCTCCTGCCAATCCAGCATTTACTCCAAATTCAAGTCAGAAAGGAGCAAGGTTACGAGATAGATGTATTGTTCATGCAGATGGTACAGAAGGAAACCTAACTTGAGCAAGGGATGATTTATTCCAGGAGTCTCCATTCACTAAAGGGATTCCCCAAGACCAGCATTTAAATGTTCTGCCACATGGATACCAAAATAAAACTCTTGTAATAGTGTTTAACTTTTAGGATAATTGAGGGTTGGAAAAGGTGTAAATGTAAGCTTCTCTCTTTGTGACCTCTAATCCCCTGCTTGACATCTGACCTGATATTGTGGGTGGAAGGGAAGGACAAGAGAAGAGAAAGAGAATGGAATTTGTCCTCTGAGAGTCTTCATTCCCAGAGGCACACTGCAACCTGAGGCACCTGGATCCCACCCTGCCCATGAAACAAATAGTTCCCTTCTTCCTCCTCTCACCCTGACTTTGCAGATCCCATGAACGGAGCATTTCTCTGCTCTGTTGCTCTCCTGGGGTGGCAGGGAGAGGTGTACTGG
Organism: Elanus axillaris; assembly: GCA_026212715.1. Taxonomy (NCBI): domain Eukaryota; kingdom Metazoa; phylum Chordata; class Aves; order Accipitriformes; family Accipitridae; genus Elanus; species Elanus axillaris. Next base: position 4,707,464 of record JANZLQ010000078.1, on the reverse strand, counting down.
CTGGGCAGAAAAAAGGAGGAAGAGGGAGAGAGGGAGAAGAGAGAGAGAAGAAAGTGAACACAGCTCATCTCCAGCCCTCTTCCCTCTGCTTCTCCCTATGGCTAGAGCAGAAGGTCTCTGTATTGTACAAACGCATTGCCCTGGGTATTCGTACCTCTACTGAACGTGAGACTGAACGGGGCAGGAGACTACATAAATATTACAGTAGTACTGATGCTTAGTAATTTTTACAGTGTGTCACTCCATCGACATTAAAATTCCTATATCACAATGGTACCCAAATATCATTTAGTATTGCTATAAGCTATACTATATTACGTCTTTGTGAAGGAGCCTGCATGGATATTTTCTCTGTACAGTTTTGCTCAATGGTCAAAAAGTCCTTGACAATTAAGTAGACTTATTTCCCCTTTTGTACCTATTTCTGTGCTGCTTTTGTGTCCTCTTTGATCACGTCAGACAAGCTTTGTTCCTGTTCACTTAGTAGTGATCATATTACCTGCGCTCTTTGACTATTTAATAGACCTGACCTAAAGCTTGCTCCTCCTACTTTTCTTTCCTTTGGCTCATCTTCCTCAGTTTCTCAGGCTCCATTTCTAGCAGATTTCTAGCTTACATTATACATTGTATATCTACAATGTTCTACATTTCTAGAGTATACATCAACTTATTATCCAACATTCAGGTACCTATCTCTGTGGTCCTCTCAAATTCTAGGTATTACTGGTTTATAGAATAGGAACCAAGGAGATCAACTTCTTTCTCCCATTTATAGAAAATCAGTTGAAGCAGCTTGTTCTGGGTTCCACTGCCAGCACCCCAAGGTACATTAACCTCTTACAGTCCTGAGTCCTTGGCTTAAAACAAGCGTGGTGATACACCACCATGCTACAGTCACTGAGCTGATGCACTGGCTACTTCTCCAGCATCTTTTGCTATCACAGATAGAAGGGACCAAGTAACATGTAACATAGGTTTTCCTGGAATATTGTTTCCTGTAATCATAATCTTATTTTCTTGTGATTAAAACCATTTACCAACTTTACACAAAGTTTACAAGTAACTTCTGGTTTTGCTGGCTCTGCTAAACACTTTCCCAGACTTACAACAAGCAAGAAGGTGGTTCTATAAAAATCCTCCTTCATTAGTTCACCCTCTAAATATTTATTTTCAGCCTAATAAATCAAGAAGGAGTCTTGTGGGAAAATTAACGTGAAGTGTTATTGTTGTGAACTTTATTTCCTAACTTCTGAGGCATTACTACATACTCTTTTTTCCTCCTAACAGGAATAATGCTGTTGCTACAAACACACAAAATACAATGTATTTCTATGTCATGAAATTCATCAATTAACCATTAATACTGACCTTGAGAAAATTAATAAGAGCCCTGAAAAAGCACAGCAAGCAGTTGCTTTGTCTCCCTTTCAAAGTGTCTCGAAGGACTTGCATACCAATAAACTTGAAATTGTGCTTTGCTCAGCTACTCTTAACTTTTCCTCTAGCTTTAGAGTCTGTTCTTTGTTCAACTGTTATCTTAATGCTATCTTTACTAATCTTTCATGGTTGCCTGAGAATGCTTGTGCAGGAACAAATTTCCTCCTTGGAAGTGTACACATCCTAGATGACCTTACCACTAAGAAGCAGCCTTTTGATTTCCTCTGTTGATGAATATTAATAACTTAATATTTAAGAATATCTTGGGTTATTACTACATTTAGACTAATTAAGAGACAGAGAAAACATCCTCTACTTTGCTACATTTATAGGGTCAAAACCGGTTTCCTTACACTGTCCTACCATACTGCTTCACCACCCAGAGTGTTGTTCTTTAGAACAAGAAAAAAAAAAACTTTTTTTTTTTTGAGTCTTTTTCTATTCTCAGTATGCCAACTTGTCTCAACTCAGCTTTAAGATGCAATCCTCTTGCTCATTCTAAGGTGCACCTGAACTACAGCAATTCCATAACCCCAATGAAGATGCCTAACATACCTCATGATAACATGGAACAGGAATACCACCAAAAAAAAAATAAATCTGTGGCAGCTAATAATAACAGACAATTTACTTATGAGATCCCTGTCAAGTCTAAACCTCCATCAGGAAACATAATTGCCAAATTTACAACCTCCAGTAATTTCCTCTTTTCACTCTAGCTTTGTTTGCCATCAAACACCCTATGTAATGGCAGACCATCAGTTAAACTAGGCCTCTAAACTATCAACAATTAACACATCTAGCAAAGCAGCCAGCAATCTCCTATTTTTTTTTTTTTTTTGCCTATGGTGATGAAAAATAAATTGTGTCCAGTATTTCAATAATTTGATGTTGTGGTTTAGCCCCAGCCAGCAACTAAGCACCATGCAGCTGCTCTATCACTCCCCTCCTCAATGGGACAGGGGAGAGAAAATATAATGAAAGGCTCATGGGTTGAGATAAGGACAGGGAGAAATCACTCAACCAATTACCATCACAGGCAAAACAGACTCGACTTGGGGAAAATTAATTTATTGCCAAACCAGAATACGGTAATAAGAAATAAAACCAAATCTTAAAACACCTTCCCCCCATCTCTCCCTTCTTCCTAGGCTCAAATTTACTCCCGATTTCTTCTACCTCCTTCCACACAGTGGTGCAGGGGTACAGGGAATGGGGGTTGGGGTCAGTTCATCACACATTATCTCTGTGTCCCGATTCAATGTTGGGGAAGGTTTCGATATGATCCCAAGAGCGAGATTAGGTCACAAATGAAATCAAATGTTGTATACCCAAAAGAGCTTTTATTATCAAAAGTAGAAAATAGTAGCGATAGGATAGAACGGAAGAACAGGCATAAATCAAGCAAGCAGTCAGGATGGAGTTGCTAAGATAGTCACCACCACAGATCCAGCAGCATCCTGTTGGTCCTCAGTCTTCAGTTCTTCAGTGATGGGTGTACACCACGGCTTGTCTCCATGGTTTTTTTACAGGGCTCAGTCCGATGACACATACACATACCTACTGTTCATGCACTGTTCACACACTGCAGGTTTCATCTATCACACAACCTTCATGTGATCAACACTGGAAACCAGTATCTTAAAGTATACAGTTTCCATGAGAACAGTAGACTCCATATTCTTCACTGGCTCTGGCCTGTCTCATCCCCTAGATGCCTCAGTGGCCTGATAATCATCCTTTTGGACAGGAGTGCCCTGCTTAAACAAGCCCTCTCTGGGATAAGTGGCTCATCACAGCAGACAGTCCTTGAGATGAATGGCTTGAGATGATAGTCCAGTCTCTCACAACAAACAACCTTTAAGACAAATAGATCGAGGTAACAATTCAGTCTCACACTCTGTAGCTCCTTCCTCCTCAGGGGAGGAATCCTCACTCTTCTGCTCCAGCATGTGGTCCCTCCCACAGGAGACAGTCCTCCACAAAATTCTCCAACTTGGGTCCTTCCCACGGGCTACAGTTCTTCATGAACTGCTCCAGCGTCAGTCCCTTCCACAGGCTGCAGTCCTTCAGGCACAGACTGCTCCAGCGTGGGTCCCCCACGGGGTCACAAGTGCTGCCAGAAAACCTGCTCCAGCCTGGGCTCCTCTCTCCACAGATCCGCAGGTCCTGCCAGGAGCTCCAGCATGGGCTTCCCACAGGGTCACAGCCTCCTTTGGGCACCCACCTGCTCTGGCCTGGGATCCTTCCTGGGCTGCAGGTGGAGATCTGCTCCCCCGTGGACCTCCCTGGGCTGCAGGGGGACAGCCTGCCTCACCATGGTCTTCCCCACCACAGGTTGCAGGGGAATCTCTGCTCTGGCGCTTGGAACATGTCCTCCCCCTCCTTCATCATTGACCTCAGTGTCTGCAGGGTTGTTTCTCTTACACATTCTCACTCGTCTCTTCAGCTGCAGTTTCTGTGCCCACAGCAATTATTTTTGTCTCCTTCTTCCCCCTTCCCCATCGCTGATGGGCTTGGCCTTGGCCACCAGCAGGTCCATCTTTGGAGCTGGCTGGCATTGGCTCTGTTGGACATGGGGGAAGCTTCCAGCAGTTTCCCACAGAGCCCCCCCCCCCCACTACCAAAACCTTGCCACACAAATCCAATACATTTGAGCATAGGCAGCTGTTTGGATCAAAAACTTTTCACCAAGTGTGTCAGCTCACACACTACAGATACTGAAACTCCATCTTTGAAGGCAAGGATGTGTAAAGTGGAAAAGGGACATCTGGATCCAGGTGTTATCAGATGCTTTCACAGGTAATTTTCATATTTCATTGGCATTACAGTTGTAAAATAGCTCCTCCACCATCCTCTAGATCACTGATGTATTACTGATGCAGCAACCCAATCACTGCAAAATTGATTGCAGCACAGAACAGCGATGTACTATGTCTTAAACTAATTTATCACAATACGCATAATAAAAGATATCATGTTGTTAAGAATAATTCATGCCACTATAGTAATTAAAGCAAACACAGCATAAAGACAAACATAAGCATTAACCTGGCTGAACAGAAAGAGAGAAAAATATAGATTATATTTTGTAACCAAACCAATATGCAAAGATGTAGGCCATGTAAGGAGAATTGTGGAAGAAAAATGCTGAATGTTTTCTTTTAAATAAAAAAGTAATGTTTTTTTTCACTGAAGCCAGACTGAACCATTTTCATAGTACAATGTTTCAGAAATAATCCAGTTCCTAGCAGATGACAGAGCTATCAGGTAAGGGATTGAACCCGTATGGTAGACTTGCAGAAACTTTCAGATCATACACTTCCCCAAGCCCTCAGTTTGATCTCTTCTATTTATTTTTTCAAGGACTGAAATATTTTGAGACATGGTCTTTTGCAGCAGGATTTCAGAGTGGGATACCTTCAAGTTATTTTAGGGATAGCATGTAGTGACTTTGCCTCTTTGTCTCTTTCCTTTGTTAGGGTCTTTGAAGGAAGAGGAGAGCAGCTCAGTGTTAGATTTAACTTCCTTTAAACCTTCCAAGATCTCCAAAAGCAAGATGACACCTAGCAAACAAGAGACACTACAAATCCTCTCAAACTTTCTTCTTAGTTTATATGCATGCTTCAGAGCACTGTCATCATTACAAGCTTCCAACTTAAAGTTCTCTTCAGTCACCACTATGAACGCTGCAAGACGTTCCTCCTCCAGAGCCATGGGGACTAGCAAAGGAAAGGGGAGGGCTTTGGGACAAAGTCGTTCTCCTTGGACACCCTGAAATGGTGGAATTGTAAAACAAGTGTGTAAAACTCACAAGATTTCATCTGTCATATGGTACCTTTAAAAAAGGATTCAGGAGTACTGACAGAGCAAGTTTGACCATGATATTGCTTCATACTTTCCCCTGTTTGCAGGTAGCCAAAGGGTTCTTATTTCCAATGACCTTAATATATCAAATTTCACAAGAAATAAATTCACTTTAAAAAAAAGCCACAAAAACTCTATAGAGTACAGAAGAAAAGCTATATATATAGCTGTCACTGTGCACATTATCAGCACAAGAATTTCTTCTTCCATTCAGTGCATTATGTGCCTGACATACTTTCTATAAATAGACTCCACTCTGATAGTATCTCTTTACAGTTATCTTGTCATCACCACTGAACCTGCATTTCCTGGAGTCTTGACTCAGTATTTACTTTTTTTTTTTTTTAAACAATAGGGGGTTTGGTTGTTGTTTCTTTTTTTTAATCTTATGTATCAAGTAGGTTTGCCTCACAGGAGTCAATTCACACATAACAAGAGGCATGAAGAGCTTTATAGCATAAAATTTTCAACCATGATTAAACCAGGAGATACAACAGAATATAAAAACAGTAAGTAAGACTAAACTTGCTTAGGTGCTTTGAAAGATGAAAGCCTCTAACCACTTAAAGAAATGTTGGCTTATGTTCATTGTACTGCCATGCAATTCTGAAACAGTATTACGAGCTCTACTACTATTCATTTTCAGGTAGTAGGGCATTCTTTTTTCTCCAGAGGCACATTTTTTGGAAGTAATATGTAACAAGTAAGTGTTAATACCTGAATCTGTGTGATTATACAGTAGGATTATGTTTCAGTGAATCCTAAACCTAAAATGTAATAGTTTTCTGAAACAGAAAATTAATACCATAAAAGGGATCCAATTCTGGTTGCAAAAACATTTCTATGACAGTTTAAAAAAAACAGAAACAAGTCAACTAGTTTAAAAAGACAACAGAATGAAATTCACAAAGCCTAAATAATTTATATCATCACCAACTTGATCAATTGCAATGTCATACCGACATCAGCGTGAAAAATCATGCATAATTTTTCTGCCACAGTTGAGGAATCCCTAATACTTAACACGGAACTGTTTAGATAGTAAATTAAGATGCTTAAGGATAGACAGCCATTTTAGAAAACAGTTTATCCATCAAAAACCACAGATTGCTGATTCAGAGTTATTTGCAAGAGTAATTATCAAAGTCCTGTTCAGGAATAATTTTGGTTGAACAGAAATGCAGTGCTGTAGAGATACCTTCTCATATCCTTTCATTCAGTATTTACAAAACTCACTGAATTAAACTGGGAAATTGATTCACATGTCTCTTCCCAAGCACATATTCTTGTGTTGAACTTTCTCCAGTTCATTCCATATCAAATATTTAGCAAACCCAGGAAAAAAGAAGAGTTTTAATCCCCATTTAAACGAGTAAACCAGCATTTTGATCTCTGTTCTCAGACAACAAAAAGATCTGAACAAAGCTGATCTGCTCCTGATCTTGAGTGTCCTTCAAGGACTCTCCTATAAGTGAAAGTACAACACTGCTGCTACCATCACAATATGAATCTATCCCTTGCATTTTATTTAAAACCTCACAGAACTAATTTTGTTTCATGAGAAAATTGAACCATTTGACTTTCAAGTTGTCCTATTTTCAGCTGGGATAGAGTTAATTTTCTTCTTAGTAGCTGGTACAGTGTGTTTTGGATTTAGTGTGAGAATAACATGCAGTTTTAGTTGTTGCTAAAGTAGCTCTTAAGGATTTTTCAGTTTCCCATGCCCTGCCAGCAAGCAGGTGTAAAAGAAGCTGGGAGGGAGCATGGCCAGGACAGCTGACCCAAACTAGCCAACGGGAGATTCCATACCATAGAACGTCATGCTCAGTATAGAAACTGGGGGGAGTTGGCTGGGAGGGACTATTCCCTGCTTAGCCATGGTCGGCAGGTGGTGAGCAATTAGATTGTGCAACACTTTTCTTGGCTTTTTTTTTTTTGTCTTTGTTATATTCCTTTTCATTACAATTATATTATACTTTAGTTATTAAATAGTTCTTATCTCAACCCACGAGTTTTATGGGGTTTTTTTCAACTCTCCTCCCCATCCCACTGGAAGAGGGGAGCAGTGAGTGAGCGGCTGTGTGATGCTTAGTTGCTGGCTGGGGTTAACCATGATACAAGTTTAGACAAGCAAGAGGATTTCCTGAACCTATTACATATACAAACAGCTGCTGAGTTTGGTGTAATCCTGAGGACAACCATGATTCAGAGACTTCATTCTATTAAGGGGTAGCTGAGTAATTTGGCTGAAAAGAATTTGAATTTTGCAGGAGTTTCTCCTTATGAGTTGTTACTTTTTAAAGGAAATAAGGCAGTTTCTGAGAATCAACGTCCTTCTACTCTTCTTCCAGATGCAACCCAGGCACATGTAAACCCACAACCTTCATCAGGCATTCTCCTCCTTCAACAGCTCACATTGAAGCTTCTTTGATCCAATGATCACAAAAGCCCTAGAATACGAAGATAAGTACAAACACTACCACAAAACCTGCATAAACTGCTAAAAAAACCTGCTTTCTTCCTCCACTCCATTCCCTTTGCCCTGAAAATTCACTGTGCACAGTTCAGAGTGAGCAGGAGCCAAAGATAACCCAAATATCTATGCCTGTGCTTTTAAGGATGGTATTCAAGTCAGAACACCCTAACAAATGGTGCCAGAAACTGCTGTCCTACTTATTCTGACAATCTCTAGCTTGGAAAAGCCATTTAATGAGACAAAACTGTCAAAAACGTGGCCACTTTATATAAAGATCAGAGGTGAACATGTAAATACTCTATCTCATCATTAGAGAAGGATTGTGATGGCTTTGATCATTTCCGACAGAGAGGGTCTGGATTTGTGTCAGGTATCCTGATTTAGGTGTAAAGAGACACAGACACAAAGACAAGAACCAGGACAGGGGCTCAGGGAGGTCATTATTTCTCCTTAGATGGTCCGCCCTACGGCTCAGATGCTCCCAAACAAGCAGGTTGTTGGACAGATGCTAATGAACTGGAGGTGGCAGAACTGTGTGATATAACAGGCAAGGAAGGATGAGCAGTACCAAAGGAGATAAGACAGTAGGAGGAGGAAAAAAATTCAAATGACAAGCAGAGAAGTTAGAGAGGACAAGTTCTGAACTTTGACCATGACCACAAATGGGGGGGAAATGCAAGCAGCAACAGAAAAAGAAACTACATGAAGGCCAGCTTTGCCTAAGCATAAGGGAAGGTAGAATCCAGAAACTAAAAACTGGGAAAGGAGGAATTAGAGGGGTGACTGCCTACCTTTGGGCAGGCAGGAAGTGCAGAGGGTAAGCAAAAGGAGAAAAATTTGGATGCATGAAAAGAATCACTGTGTTTTTCCCTGGCCTGGGACTGTGAAGAAAACCTATCAGGACTATCCAAACTTCCACCGGCAAAGTAGGACATCATGAGCAAATTAAAAACTCCTTCAGCTGGAAAACACAGGCTGGAAACCCCTGGCAAAGAGACTAGGTACCTGAAATTAAAAATTGTCTACAAAACATTTATGTAAGCACACTAGAATTGCCAGAATAAAAGTCTCCTTCAAAGAATTCCTAAAAGGGAAAAAAGTCTGTGCAGTATTTTTTTTGCAGCAGTGGAGCAAGTGAGAATTAAATAGAAAAATGCCTTGTCTCCAAAATCCTGTTTGTTAATTACTTGCAACCTGCTTGACCAGGAATAGGGAAAATGAAAATAAGAGGAGCAAGAGGTTCCTTCATTCCAGTTTAAAAAATTGTAATTTGAGGACAAACGGATATTTTGTTCTTAAGGAGATCTCAGTCATACTGATAGTTTTTAAACAATACAAAACTGTTCCTATCCTCTTAAAATTTAAAATTCATACAGAACAAAAAAAGAAGTCCAAATCTTAACATGAGAGATAAAACACAATCTAAGCCTGCCTGCAAGCAGAATAGAAAGAAGTTATAGCTCGAGTCATTTCAACTTTGATCTTTAATGTAAACCAATAGACTAAAGACAAAATTAGGAAGTTGTGAATGAGAAAAAACAAAAATCCTTAAGTACATGCTTCTTTTCAAAGATTTTAAAGTGTTCTTCAGCAAGTTAGGAAAATCATTTGAGTCTTCTCCATTAGAAACTCCAGTACTGAAAACGTGGATTAATTAATTAATTTTGTTTAATCTGTGATTGACAGGACTACAAATTCTTCACTGGCTCATGCAGCACCTAGCACAAAAATAAGTTAGCAATAATCATACAATAGATGTTTCTGCTGCAGTTCATCGGCAATGTCAATAAAGGACTTTGTTTGCTTGAGTATGGATTTTCAATTCCCCCTCCCTTAAAAAGGTACAAGTTTGCCTCTGCAGAAACCTAGGTTTCTAGAGTTACTAGAAGCTTGCACATTTGTTTATAAAGACTTAACTAGCCCCTGTTTCTTGTGCAGTGCAAGAGTCTCATCAGCTAAACTTCTGCTCAGGAAGGCTCTAGATAATGAGGTAGGGCAAGACAGTCATGAGACAGAGCAGCAGTGAGCTTGGCTGGAGAAGGGGAACAAAAGGTGCCTCCAGGGCCTCCTCTAATAAGGGGAGCAACAGGCAATGTTAAAAGGACTCGCCTAACAAGGGCTTTCACTGGTTAGGTAGACAGGAAGGAAGGGGTCCTTGCAGAACTTCAGGATGCATGATGCTCTGGAGTGGAAGGTTAACTCCTTATTGGGAATTGAGCTTCGGAAGATACCAGAAAGAGCGTCTGTGGGAAGCAGAGTCCCAGGTCTGTTACAGAGGGAGGAAAAAAGGAAAGAGAAGAGGCTGTCTAAAAACGTCCAAAGAAACTGCTAGACAAACCTCATAGCCAGTAAGCTCCAGATTAGAGTGTTTTGCTCAAACATGCACAATATTGATTCTTAACCATAAGAATATTTCATTCTTCTAAGCCAAGGAATTGAGCAGGATACAGAACATATCTGTCTGTGTCCAAAGCAACAGGCTGCAATGCATAAAGTCCCTTGTTCCATGAGGGCTTGCAAGTGGGTATTCTGCAGACTGTAACCAGTCTTATCTAGACTTTAACATGTGAAGCTCATGATGGTATAAGAGACATCATTATAATTTTTCAGAACAATAGATGAAGCACACAGGAAGAGATTTTCCTAACATCATAGAGTTGCTGTGTGGCAAGAAACCAAAATGTTCTGCATTGCAGCCAAGTACCTTGCTTTGAAACCATACTGCTTGACATGAATAGGCTCTCCTTTGTCGTTTAGACAGTCCCAGCCGTTCATTAAGTCATTTATACCCATCACAAGGCTCCCATGGCTTTCCAGATTAGAAGTTGTGAATGTAAATCGAAATTTTGCTGAGACTACTATTGCTATAAATGAACCATAATTTGTTTCAAAGGTTAAGCATGAAGGGGCTTTGCTATGGATTCACAGCCTTAGGAGACCACTTTCTCTACAGTGCACTTCTCAGTACAGAATGGCTATTACAGGGTTATGTCCCTTCACTTCTGCTGCAAGGCTTCCTCCTGCCTATCAAAGGCTCACAGAAAAGAACAAACTTATTTACACAGATATTTAGAAAAGAAGCCCCAAATGGAACCTACAGAATCCTTTAAAGCATCACAAGTACCACAGATGTACTTTTTTCTCCAATTTGCTGCTTAAACTCATGCCTTTAACCCTTGAGTATCCTCCCCCCAAACAGCCTCAAGAAAATATGTGAAAAGCATGCCAAATCCACTCTTGGCATAGCTCCACAGTCCATTCGAAGTGGATCAGGGATAATTCTAACCCTTGCCTTTAGTGCAACATAGTGCTTAACTGCATTCATCTTGGTAAACTTCAAATTAAATTATAGTGAATCTGTTAGAGTGTGTGTTTGGTTGGGGGTGTTGTTTCTTTTGTTCTTTTTTAATAAAAGTACTCTAAATATCCATTACCACCCACACCACTGCTCTATTCTCACTGAAAGAAAAAGAAAGAAATTGCTTGGATATTTTCTATAGGCAACTACCCACATTGCTGAACTGTCATTTAACCTAAAGCAATGCTGATACATTTTTACAGCTAACAATGCTGTTTCAAACCAGACATGCTATGGAAAGTAATAAGCACAGAGCGGTAGACCTGGTAAGCAGTTACATCTAATTAACTTATTGATGTCTAGTATCAATTAAATTATTGATGTTTATTCTGGGAGTTACAGAGTTGGTGAAACTTACCTCATGAGAGACAACACCACTCATTTGCTTTGTCATAGCGGTTTCCTATCTCTCTATTAGAAATATCAACAAATCCCTACAGTTTATTAGGAGCTGTAAAAGTAGTGGGTAAAATAAGGATTGGAAAGCTGAAGGTGACTCATCCACCTTTTTATTTTCCAATCTGAGAAAAAACTTGTGAAAAAAAAATTAACAGGAATCAAACAAATCAACAATAACTGGCTCTTTGTAAAGCACACAAGAGAGCAACACCTTTAATCCTAAGGAACTGTCACTCACAAAGAGGGGGGAGGGAAATCCTACCACGCATTTGCAGACATCGTCTGCCTTTGTTGCAGAAAAGCCTTTGATGACAAATAGGCTCCCCAGGATCCTGATCTTAGGACACACAGTCTTTTCAGGGCTTGACTCTTTACTAAAACAGCTGAGGCTTATGTTGCAGCACCAGAAAAGAGATTGAAATTCAGTGCGTACAGAGCAAGATTCAGATAACCAGTAAGAGGGGGCAGAAACAGTCCTGTACGTTTTGTGCCTCCCACTATATTCATTTTGACTCATTGTGTCTGCAAAGAAACATTAGTTTCACTGGCTGTCTTGGGCAAATTTCTTAACAGAAAAAAAAAAAAAAAAAAAAAGTCTTTCAAATTGCAACTAGGGCACTCTTCTCATTGTCCTCAGATGGGCTGGGACAGCCAAATCCTATTTAAAACAGTTCTCTGGATACACTAAAAAAACCCAAACCAGCCAACTAAACAAAAAAACCTCCACACCCTCAAAACCACACAGGAAAAAAACCAAAATGTGCACATTAACTCAGCCTATCAAACAAATGGCAGTGAGACTAACCCAGTCTGCCTGATGTTCACCACCTGAGGGGTGCAGAATGTCAGCAGAGAGACGGAGGTTTCTTTCCATCTTCCTCTGAACAACTTCAACCTGCCTAATTCAGGCAGTTCCTTTTGTTCATTGACCAAATACGGGAACACACAGGCAATGACCCAGTCCTCTTAGGATAGAAACCCACTAGAAGATGACAAGGAAATAAATGTCTGCCTCTAGCCAGCTGCTAAGCTATTATTCCCATACCTGCTGCTCACTTTTTGCATAAGAGCCTAGAGGGGTGACTACTCACCTAGGAAAGTCCCAGCTCTGGTCCTCAAGTGCCAGTGAGACTGACGGGATGGAGCCCCTGCCTCCCACAGGCATCCTCCCCACTTTTTTTACAAACCTGCAAGAGATAACTGCAGCTTCATGGTTAGCAACCCTCAGATTGGTACAAGAGATGAGAAGAATTCTTGCCCTATTGATAAGATTTTTTTTTTTCTTGTTGTTTTTAAACGCAGGCATGGTCCAATGTAAAAGCTTCCAGGAATGGGCAAGTATATCTCCAAAATCCCAGTCATGCTCCCTCACAGCCCAGAATCTTAGATGCTATGCACCCTATTATCAGGAGAAGGGCAGGCAGGGAGAGACAGCTTCATCCTGATGGCAGGATCCTCACTAGCAGACCTCCATCCTACCCAGCTAGAGCACAGAGCAGGATGAGGCCATTGGTGCTGTCTGTGCTCATACTGAACACTCTGGATGTCTGTCCACGATCTGTGTGGCCAGCCACATATACATATGTTTGTGCCGGCTGGGAATACATCTTCAGCATCGCTACTGGTTGGACCTGGGCATGACATATTTTCCTCTAACACTTCCCAGACCTTACAAGGTCAGCCTACAAGGACAAACAGCCAAGCACTCCACAAATCACACCTGGAGATGTGTGCCACACATTACTTCCATCCCTGTTCTTTCCTGTTATCCACTGCTCTGGCCTCCCCAACAAATAAGTCTCAGCACTTTTAGCCCAGACCTCAGCAACCTGCTTCCCCATCCTACAGGGCCTGCTGTGCTACTCTGCGTTTGCCACTGGATGTGTAGACTCTGACAACAAGGAGGGGGTACCTTCTTCATCTCCTCCCCCCCCCGCCAAGTGTTTGGGGTGGGATTTTGAGGAAGTTCAATTGAGAGGCTTGGAATTTTGTTAGGAAGTATGGTTTTATGTAATTTGGGTTTAATACTAATATTTTAATAGCTTACATGATACATACAGGAGCAAGGTTTACAGAAAGCTGAAAGATTCTAATCGCAATCTTCACAGAGCACAGAAAGTTACATTGGTCTTTACTCAGCACAAGGAGACCAAACTATGATTAGTTACATCACAGAAAAACAAGCTGTAATTTAACTGTTCAGTCATTACATCACACTTATAATTATGTCACTGTATTTTGGCATAAATTCCAGGCATGAAGAAACTTCACAGTACTTGAAGTACCAGAAGCAAGCTTTTAAAATACTTTTTCTTCCTTTTGGAAGGTATAATGACCTGTCAAATTCTACAAAACCAGAGCTGTAGTATTTACTGGTTAATAGCAAACTACAATTAAAAAGTAGGAGAAAAGAAATTTTAAATGGAAATTATGTTGTGCATGAATGCTTCTGGACTACTCTTTATTCATTGCTCAGGTCTTTTCTCTCCAGTGGCCTCATCTATTAGAACACCTCACTGGGCTTCATCTATTCCCATGGGGAAGGGAACTTAAGAGCCATGAGGCATCTCCAATCACTTACATAACTGTACCAATCAACTACTAAGAGAGAAAAAAATAATTTGAACAGGCATTGACTCTTCTAGAGACCAGAGGTACTGCATCAAGAGGGTCTTTCCTTGATTTATAATTTAGATACTACCACTTCTTAGGGAAAGTTGCACCCTTATCTTGGCTTGAAAGGAAAACAACCTTCCTGGACAGAACAGACTTCCAGGATTGTGATCCCTTAAAGGAACACCACACTCCTCAAAACAAACAAACAACAAACCCAAAAAACCCAAAACCCCACATCCTGCCCCAAAAAACCCAAACCACCCACAAATCCAAAACCCCCACACAAAACAAAACCAACAAAAAACCCAACCAACTAAAACCCACTCACTGTCCCCACATGTCCTGGGTATAACAACCTCAGCTGGAAAACCAGGAAACAACAGCTGACCTGTTCTTTTTAAAGCTACAAGACTGAACCACTGCTGGCAGACGCCATTTTTCAGAAGTAAGCTCGGAGTTACCCTTTTATTCCAGCCATTCCTTCTACGGCTCATTTTCCCAAGACATCTTTCAAGAAGACTTTTGTAGGACGCATGTAGAAAAATAACATCCTGGTAATATTCCCTCAGACCTTAGTTGTATTACTGCACGTCTCCACAGCTGAATTTACTAGGACAGTTTGTAGATCCAGCCAGTGCAGGAGGTCATGAAGACCACTCTTGGGTCCCTCCAAGCCCTTTAGCATATTACCATGAAGTCTACCCATTTTCTGGCAGACCTGGATCTCAGTAGAGCTTCAATGATCTGAGCCACAGCAAAGTATGAGAGAAGCAGCATTCCTTAGTAGGAGAATTTATTAGCTCTAGTAGCAATTTCTTAATGTCTATAATAGTTCACTAGAACAGGGAGTGGTAGCCTGAGACCTTTAACCCCACACCCCCCCCCCAACTTTAAAGTACAGAGAGCAAAGAGCAGATAAAAATCACCCTGGTTATAAATATCATAACAGTAATTATGTATTAGTCACAATCCTTTCAATACCTGACTCCAATTTTTTTCATATTTAAACACAGGAAGAATTACCTCAGGTGAGATATGAAGCCACATCCGAAATGGTAGAGAATAGTCACGTTCCCCATTGGAAGAAAAATATTTGGAAAACAAGTCTATTGTACTGCTAATTTTGCAGCTACACATCCATATCCCACTTCAATGAGTTATTAAAATTAGCCCGACCATTCTCAGCCACTGGAAAATCATGGTTTAAGCTAGGAACACACGTAATTGCAATGCAGAAGACACTTTTATGACCCTGCATTTAGTTTGAGCTCATGGAATTTCAACAATCCTTCTTTCCTTTAGAAGTTCCAGAGCCTTTACCGCCATGAGGACATTACCGAGTTAATCTTGGGCAAAAGCGATAGATTTAAAGGTTACCTGTCACATACACACACAAAAAAAGCAAGCAGCAAATCTGTTTTTTCCTCTCTTTTTACAGATACATGAAACACACACATAATGTCACCCAAAATCCTGAGCAAATGGATGTTTAAAGCCATTCTAATGGAAGAAAATAAAAATAAATGTCAGCCAACAGAAAATATCTATTTTGCCTTTTAGGTGCAGTTGATGTTTTGCTTCAGCTTCTGCACAAATTCTGAACAAGCCATCAAAAGGCAAGGATTATTTTCTTTAATGACCAGTTCTTTCCTGTTGGCAGCACTTCCCATCTGCAAGATTTCAGAGAGTTTCTTTTACGCAGGCGTGGAGTTACTGAAGGAGATAGACCTGCCCCCTTCCCTCACCCCTACTCATCGGTCCCGCTCAGTGCTGCGCAGGGATACTTCTGTGCCACAGTCAAACCACAGCCATATTCACCCACCTCATTTCACCTAAAAAGTCAAAAGCAGCTGTATACCTTTCACAGAACGACTAACGCACCCCACTGGAGGGTAACGGAGCATTACCTCTGTATCCTTAACAGCTAAATCCACCCTGGACATCAGAAGCGATAACTTAACCGATTGCCTTGGAGCTCTCGCATTTACCCTCACAACAGGCTTGGCCTCTGGTATTTGTTTAAGACCTGAGCTGCAAGAACTTCTGTATGTATTTAATCCTCCTTAATGTCATTTATGTATGAATCACCTCCTCAATATCTCCCATTCTTTATGCCCTTAAAAAGAAATAAAACAAAAACCATTGCAACAACAAAACAAAACAAACAAACAGAAAAAAACAAAATTAAACAAAAACTTCATACTGAATGTTGGTGGGTGTTTTTTAAAGAGTGTTTTTGGAAAGGCAGCTGATGTTCTGAGGATTTTTCTCAATTAAATGTCTAATACTTAGTTGCACGCAGGCAGGCTTATGGTCCTGTTAATCAGTTTCTATGAATATTCCTGATTCAGATTTGTACCACATTTCTGATATTCACGTGTAAGTAAATGTATTGGGTCTGGCTGAGATGGAATTAATTCTCCCCATAGCAGACCTCATAGTGCTGTGTTCTGCACTGGTAGCTAGAAAGGTGTTGATAACACACCAGTGTTTTGGCTACTGCTGAGCAG
>JANZLQ010000078.1:4677322-4690701 GCA_026212715.1 Elanus axillaris | reverse complement strand
CGACCTCTGCTTTCACTTATTAAACTGCCCTTATCTTGACCCACGAGCCTGTTGTTATATTTTCTCCCCCCTGCCCAACTGAGGAGGGGGAGTGATAGAGCGGCTTTGGTGGGCACCTGGCGTCCAGCCAGGGTCAACCCATCACAGTAAAACATCATTTAGGTTTGCAGTTCACTTTAGTTCAGGAAAAAGGAGAACAGAAGCCTGATGAAATTGAGCACTTTTTACAATAAACAGAAGGAGAAAATCTTACCAATCTTGTTACAGCAGCTTCAAAAGGCAGCGATTTGCCTTTAAGTCAGGAGCTTTTTTTGGTTTGGGCTTTGGTTTGTTGGGTTTTTTTGGGGGGAGAGTGACACAGGTCCACTTCCTAGGAAGCTGCACATCAAGGCAGCCCTGTCATCTGCTGCATCCTTCCTGCCGGTCCTCTCTCCTGCCTCGCAGAACAGCTGCTCGCAAGTAGCAGCTCCCCTTTGGTCCATTGGTTGGGACTGTCACCCACCACAAACCGTCACCTGCCATTTTGTCATGGCAGTAGCTGGCACTAGTGCCTGGCCCCGTACGTGCTGTGTTCTCTCTTATGGAGGGCGCAGGTCAGAAGGGTTGCGGGGGGAAGAGGCAGCAACTGATGCGGCAGCTGCCCTTGCTACCATCCGATGGCCACAGCCGCTTTGGAGCTGGCAGAGCCGGGTAAGGAAGCTCAGCCTTCCTCCTGACAGGGAAAGGCCTTGGGGTCCTTCTCGTTAGCCAGGTCTTCGCCAGGCAGTAGAACCCTCTGCAAGCGTTCAGGCGGTTTCGTGCTGCTCTGACCACTGGTACCAGCAATTTATTTCCACAAAATGTGGTTTATAACAATACTTCCGGAGATACTAATTATAACAGTAACCATAAATAGTTAAGCAAAGATACATCAAATCAGCTACAAGCAATACCAGCATTTTCCACATCAGCTGTACTGGGAAAAGATAACAGAAGCAGCTTGTATTTGTTTTCTGAAAACCAACTTTTTAATCTTTGCAGTTTGTCACCTGCACTTTAAATTACAATAAAGCAAGTATTTTCAAGGTAGGTTAAATCATGCCTTGTGACGTTCGCCTTTTTTGCAAGCTGTCTATGTTTTAAGCTGGCTCTTGTGGCTCAGTTGTATAACCTGGTTCCGTATCTCAGAAATATATAATTAAACTTCGCTGAGATCTGTGAAAGCTTAAAACATCAACGCTTAGTTGAAGATGCTTATGGACATTACATACTGAATGAATCTGGATATGTAACTTATTTATTATGCAAAAGTAACTCTTACTTCTCTGAAGTACAAGTTAGAACAATCTTGTTCACCCTTTCTCCTGCAGTTTTTGGAAAAGCTCAGCTGTATCTGATCTATTCAAGAGCTGCACAAAAGTTTATTTGTATTGTTTTCAGAAAATAATTCCTACCTCCCTCCAGAGGAAGATATTTATGTACAGACATTTCCTTCACCAAATTCATTTAAATAAATAAATAAAAAAAAAGTGTACCAGAACCCGAATTCCTCCATGTTCAGGGAAAAAGAGGCATGCTACAATTGTTTTTTCTCAATTCCAAGGCTCTTTCCAGACAGCACTTACCCCAAAGGCATTCTCAAAATTTTTTCTGAGGACCATTTTTACAGCTTGTTTGACTGTACACTTCGTTTTCTGCAGGTTCTCTGTGTCACTTGTCATCAAAACAAAACCCACACAGCTCTGTTTCTGGCCAAGATTTCAGCCCCCTATGTTCAACAATATATTTAGAAAAAAGTAACTGAAACCACTAAAACAAGGTTTAATGGCTTCTGAAAAGTCATGACACCTACCACATTTGGCAAGGTTTTTACACAGTCCACAAAGAACTGACAAAGCTGATCCTACATGTATCAGCTGCCATAGATTTTGAAGATATTTCTTTCAGGCAGTCCCATTTAGGATACTGCCAACCTTTTTTCACATGGCTTTTGATATATTATCATTACTTGGCACTCTGTAAGCAATAACTACTCAAAAAACAATTTTAAGATGAGACTGAGAATCTGGAACAAAATTAAAAAAAAACCCAACCAGCCAAACAACAGAGTGGAAGGACTGACAGGTAACTTAATAACTGAGACATTTTCCCTCAAACAATGAGTCAGTAGTCTCAATAAGAATACAGCACTTTTCTTTCTCCAGAAAGTTATTTTTCGCTCGTTCTCTGAAAGGAAAAATGTTATATATACTATGGCTTCAGTATTTCTGAAAGCTTTTTTACTTCTTAGCATAAATATAACTATATAAATTAGATTCCAGTTTGCCTGCAGACATGAATATTTGTTGTTGTTTGACAAAAGTCACAAGGAAATACTGGGTTTTGCTCAAAAACATCAGTTAATGGCCCTGAAGCCTTTTTTTTTTTTTTGCGGGAGCGGGGGGGGGGGGCTTGTTTTCAAGCCTTTCTAAACACAGTAAAAGTTGTTCAGAAAGGTGGTGTTGAATTTTGAGAGGCAGATGAAACACATGGTGCAGCTGAAGGTTTTGGAAGGCAAATAACACGCGCTTCCTTTCCCATTGCTTCTGCAGGAGGGTAGAGTGTGAGAGTTTCGCAAGAGGTGATAAACTCCGGAGACTGATGGTCCCTTCGAATCTGCAAGGAATAACAAACTCAGGCCACGAGGTCCTGCTCAACCCACACAAGGCCACTAGCTCGTACCAGCATCACAAAGCCGCAGAGATACTCACACGCCTGCCGGAACCAAGGACCCTCCAAGCAGCTGCTTGGCAAAGGGCACAAACACATCCCTCCACGGCTGAGCATCCAGCCGGGGTTGGGCCATCAGCTGCAGCTCCACCAAGCTGTACTATGCATGAACACACGAGTTACGTGAGCAAATAAGCGCATGCTTTGTTTGAACAGTTACCGACTAATTGCCACCTAATGAATAAAGGCATTTTTAATAACGCTGGTGATCTGTGTCTTGCACACACGCTAGGGAAAAGGCAATTCACAACGCAGACGATCATAAAACAGTGACGTCTTTATAAGGAGAAAATTTGATCAGATATTTGCCACTGACACTTTTATAAACACATTTGCAGATATATTTACCTGGAGACCTCTCTGTCAGCGTAGCACATGTAGTCTGCAAACATACTTTCTTAAGCAATGATTATTGCTAACACACCACATCCTAAATCCTCACAGCTTTCAAGTACTCTGCACTCTCCAATTTAGAAACGCACAGGACCAGATTTTGTCATTTTCTCCACCCACCCCCCCTTTAAGCCAGCGCTGACTTTATGCTTCCACAACACAATACCCATTAAAACCAAACAAACAAAAAAGGACCAAGTTCAAATTCAGAGAATTCCATTAGAAAATATCTGCATAACTGGATTCTTCCACACATGCAGTTACTTTCATATGCATTGACATCATTCTAATTTGGTTTGTATCTGCTGCCTCCATGTACATAGCTTCAAGGAAATTTACATTGCATCCAATCTCTGTGTCATCCATAAACCTAAGTGAAGACCATCTCTTTTAGCATTTCCAATCTAATTCAAAATAAAATACAAGAGGAAACCTGCTTTCCACAGCACCCTGCTGATTGGCATTAGCTTTGCTAACACTGCTGTCTGATTGCATCCTATATCAGTCTCAATCATCTTGCCTGGTGTTAGTGTCCAGGCAACCAGCCCAGTTACCTAGGTTATTTTGTCTATTTTGTTTAAGTGCTGAAGAGACCTTAGCTTTTCTTCCCATTTCCTGGACCTTCTCCAGACTTACAAGATTTCTAAAGAAAAATCACAAGCAATATTAATTTTTGTAGCATTTCTTAGTAGAATTTCTCTGTGAACATTCAGAAAAAATTTAATAATAGTGGTTGAAAAGTTTCCACAGCCCTGTGAAGATGTCTGTTTGATAGACATTAACATACAACTACCCTTCCCACTGAATAACAGAAATATGATTATTACAGATGCAACAAACTGGTAAACATGTTTGTGGTAGTTTATTGTGTTATTATCTGCAGCTGTTTATCCCACCCTTCACTCCTCACAGTTAGTGTCCTCATATCAGGAGTGAAAAAAAAAGAACAAGCACTCAGGCCCCAGCTGTCCCAGTTGACAGCATATTGTCTTAACCAGAGACCCACCATCGACATCAATTTACACTGAATTACAACAGCTGAGTCATAAGTACACAAGTTCCTCCTCTTGCACTGGCGATGGCATGACTGAAGGAACACACTTTACAATAGCTGCTTACTTTACCAGACATTTGTAAGAGGTCTCAGTAGATAAATTGGTGCTTTGAAACTACTAGCTGCCAAATATGGTCAGAGAATATTTTGACCCCTTTTGCTCCCTGGAAGTTGTCATCCGTTCAGAGTTGAATGTTTTGTTCTTTTAGGTGTGGCTTTTTTGGTTGGTTTGTTTGGTTTTGGGTTTTTTTACAGGAAGTATTGTCAGTGAAACACTTTTTTCTATTATGAAACTTAAAGTCTGTGTTTTTACTTTAATGAAATGTACTTCAAAATATTATGAAAAGTTCTGGGATTTTTGGGGGGTTTCTTATATCGGCTTAAGGAATTAACACGGAAAAGTAAAAGTGCAGAAGTCTTTTATAAGAATATAGACAACTCCATAACACTTAAGTTAATTGTACAAATCTAAGTTAGGGTGGAGAAGAATATACCGAGCTCTCTTTATATCTGCCTCCTTATTTTAAAAAAGCAACTACAAACAAAAGTACATCCATTTAATTTAGAAAGGGACTGTTCAGGTAACCAAAGCTTATCACATGAAAAAAAAAATATTGGCAGCATACTGAAGCAAACAAAGGCGACTGGAATCCAACTCCTTACTTGAAGGCTTATTGGTGATACACTCAAAGAGAAGAGGTACTTAGGAGGACAGCAGTTTTGTTTCCTATTCTCACTCAAATAATTTAATACAAATAAAGGATTGTGTAGTTCTACCAGAAATCTCATTTAGTACAAGGAACTCCATATTCAACCTTGCCTTGCACAGGTGAACTATATATTAAAAAAAACAAACAACATTCTTCTGACTCAGAAAAGAGTGGCACTAAGCAAGTGCTACTGCTTGCACACACTTTAGTTACAACTGCTTTTTTTTTTTTTGTACAAAATTTGTGTCAAGCTGCTGCAAGCCTTTGCAAAGATTACATTTTTACATTAAAAGTTATTTAAAGTTATTTTTCAGTGACAGATAACACTACATGAAAGAAAGAGAAAAAGGGATATAAACTGGAGATAGACCATCTCAGTCTCACTCTAGTATTTTGTGGCTTGTAGCACCTGTATTTTCTTGGGTGAGCGGGGACTTGGCAGTGTTAGGTTTACGGTTGGACTCAATGATCTTAAAGGTCTTCTCCAACAGAAATGGTCTTTTCCAACCTCAGTGATTCTATTATTCTATGCCTACTTCTCTCCTGAGGCTGCTGAGCAAACCACAAGAGTTCTCAGAAATATCTTCTGGATGATATACCTGCTGACCTCCACCCTTACAACGCACCCACAGTCCCCAGAGAGGACACAGGTACCAGCCCACATCGCTGACAAGAAGGCACAGCCACCAGAGCATGGCCACCACTTGCTTCCTTCAGTACACTGCAAGCTCCCTCTTCCAATAGCCCTCTAAAATTCCTAAAGCACTTTGAAGGACACACAGGTAAACAAAAAAAAAAAAAAAAAACTTTTGGAGCAGACAACCTCTCTAACGTTCGCTTAAAGCATTTAAATTTGTCTTGAGGAATCATTTTAATGTCTAAGGCAAAGGAGATAGCAGAAGAAATGCAAAATACTACTCTAAATCTTTTTAGCATTTCAGCAAATTATTTTTTCCACTCCTTTCCCCAAGCGCAAAGATTTAAACAGGTTTTGGCTAACATATTCTGGTACTTTAAATCATATTCCACAGTGCATGAATCATAAGGATAATTTAGTGGCTTAAGTGTTGATCAAAGTAATATTCCACTGATTTCTGAACTTGTCAGGGGAGACAAGCTAAGATTATTCAGTTTCCTCGTTTCCCCAATAGCAGTAGATTTTTGCACTGCAGTTGCTCTTTTCATTGTTAGGAGCTTCAAACACAAAACCAACTTGTAACTTGCACCTGATCAGTTCATTCTTTTACTGCACCATCTTTAAACAAATGGAAGAAGATGAAGAGGAACAATTTCAGTTCCTTGAAGTATTGTTGATCAACCACCTGACTATTCTGAAAACCCCACGCAGAGCTGATAATTTTATTCAAAGTACACCCTTTTCAGATAACAACATGATGCAGTATAGAACACTGATGTTTCTCAGTATTTTTTCAGTAGCATTTTAATTACTGCTGCAACAGTTCTGGTAAAATTTCCAAAACCATTTCTACCTTTGAAACATTAGGCAGATTTTCTTTCCCGAGTACAAATGTAGAAACACTGACCTTTATTTTTAGGACTGTTTCAATACATATCTCGCCAGTATTCCTCTTTTACTGCAGAAAGAAGAATAGCTTAGCAACTTGGACTCCAAGCTGTAGTTCAGAAGATCCCAGAATGAACTCCCCAGATTTTCGCCCACTATGAAATGTGACCTTACACAAATCACTGGGGGAACGAAGGTCTAGGAGGATTTAGGAGACAGATATCAGCACCTTTGACTCCAGGCTATGAGGACAGGATAAGTACTTCAAGGAATGTCAGAAGTTTAGTTAGTATTTTAATAGTGACCATTGAAATAGCCAAGACATACATAACAAGAAAAGCACACCTCACAACCCTGTTTAAGCAGTGCGTTAGACAACAACACTGCTTCCCATCTGTACAGCCTCCTCCATTTTAGAGGAGCAATGCCTTTTGCCACCTTTTTATTTAGTAAACTTTGGTTAGCTCTATCAGAGCAAATTTTCTAAGAGACATAAGTACACGTAAATGGTAGGGAAAAATAAAGTGGTCATAGTGTTCTTGTCACAGTGCTCTTTTCACGGTGTCATTCATGTAGGAAATATTTTTGAAACATAAGGGTCAGCCCCTAAGGATTGAATTTGGTACAAAGACACAGTCCAGAGGTTTAGGAGACATTGTGCATAATTAACATCTGTAGAAAGTGAAGGCAGGATACAGGGATTATTCCTTGATAGGCAAGGTACAGCAGCCCTGCCCTTAGGGCAGATTTCTTTGCATGAAGAACAGCTGCCTGTCTTTCCTGTGCACCTATGTGCAATGAAAGGGGAATAAGCCATTTCATCCTATTCTATTCTGCCTCATGGGACACAAAAGAAGAACTGTCAAATCACAAGTTTTATTGCAGCAGTATGATATCATTTTTCCTCTGAAGCTTCAAATAAAAACTAGCAACAGCCAAAAATCAAGAATAGAATTCAACAAAATAAAATTACAAGAAAGGATTTCTCATCTTTTTCTTCTGAGCAAGGAAAAAAGGGAAAAAAATCAGAATACAAAGTATATAGTTACAGTTGTACATTTTAGGAAGCTTGTTATAAGAACAGGTACAACACTTCAGACTAAGTATTTGGGAACCAGTTTCATTCTTTCCTGCCCCCTCCCCCCTTTTGGGGGAGGAGACACAAAAGAACTAAAAATAACTCCTTTATAGTTTTCTTATCAAGAAAAGCTAATAGTAATACTAATTTTTTTCCTTTAGACTGAAAGAGGGAAAAATATTCAGTACATGGAGATTTAAAACCTCAAACAGTTAGCGACATCAGCCAAAACAGTTATTCTTGGTGAAAAATGTCTGGTGTTAGAAGGACAAAATTAAAATAATTAAGGAACAGCTGAATTTCTGCAACCTCATCTAGAGAATGCTCTGCAATTACCTTTTATTCATGTGTTTACTGTTTCCTCATCATTACTAGCTAAAAAAGGTCTGAGCACCTTCTGTTCTATATACGTTTATTCATAACAGGTTCACCATTTTGATGATATGAATGTTTTCAACAGTTTATGAAAAGCCAGTGTGGCCATTCGGTTCAAGAGTTATAGTCCATTTTTCTGTAGCTGACTAACTAGTACTCAAATCTCCTAAACATATTGGGGCCAGACACTAAGCTCATAGGCACTAAATAATGAGTTCTCATGCATCCTCCACCCCTAAGAATAGCACTGAAAACCATAAACAGTCATCGTTCTGTACAGCTGAATTCCTCCTCATCCAGGATACTACTGAGGACAGCGGTGTCATCTGATTGTGCACCTGTCAAGCCATCATCAATGTTTGTACCATGCTTTTCATGCTTTCGTTTTAGCTAGATTTAAAGATTAGCCCTGCTCTCATCTTTCTGACAACTTTCTTAAATCATTTAGCTTAAGATGGTTTACAGCTTGTTTATAACCAGCATCACCACAAGCAAAACCGAATGCTTAAACTGGACAGCACATAAGAGAATCTGTAACCCAGCAGTTATCACACACCTAAGGTAGAGATCTCTAATAGATTACTACTACCAGCATTGCTTTTGCACATCAAAAAGGACAGGGCCAAAACCCTCTAATTTGTTATTCCGCTCTGCCTTCCACCCAGCTATACAAGTCCTTCCTAGAGAGGAAATCCGGTGCTGGGGGAAGTTGAAGTTACACCCCAACACCTGTACTGTACTTCATGGCAAGCTACTCCTAGCACCCAGAAAAGTAGCTTGCTTCACTTTTGTTACACCAGAAAGCAGCCACCTTTCAGGTACACACGCTAGAAATATCTATGTAGGCAATTAAAGCATACTGAAAATCCACATAGCCTTACTGATCCGTATATAGTAACCATTCTGGATAAAGAGGATCCCTCTCTCTACGGTGCTGAACATCATATAGTAATTCACATCCATGAAAACATAAAGCAGACAGAAGACCATATGAAATCCAGATGCTAGCCTTTTGTACTGCCACTGAGGGTATGAGGTTACAGAGAACGTGTTGCACCGAGAGGAGAATTTCAGAAACATTGACAGTAAACAAACAAAACTTCCAAGGAGAACAAACAGAAATAAGTTTTTATAAAGTCTGTTTTGATGTTTGTTAAAGCAGCTTCTTGGGTCCCAATGGGAAAGGACAAACAAAGAAATAGGCTTACTTGAACCCAAAATTCAAGGCCTTTACCTCACTTGTATATCCCAGTTTCAAGGATTATTTGCCCAATTTGAAAAACTTCAAGGCATATTTTATAAAAATAGCACCAATTAGTGATAGGAGTTAGGAAAAATAGTTCCATTCTCTATCTACATAGTAGATTCTAGTAACCCTTTCAAATATTTCTTTAAAGCCATAAGAATTAAAGAAGCTTTTATTTAAAGAAAAAAAATGTCAGAAATAAAATTTTCATTTATCTCTAGGACTGCAGCTTGAGCAAAAGCAAACAAACCATATAAATAACACAAGAATTAACACCACCAAGAATACCATCACATACCTCTTCTCATTCCACCTCAACATGAAACCATTGCAGCAACAGCTGGGAACCTCACCACAAAATGGCAAAATCAGCAAACCAAGGAAAAGCACAAGCCTAATTCTGCCACAATACACAGATCAGGAGTTCTCTACCTTTCCCCCACAGAAACAGAATAGCAGGCGGTATTAGCAACACCTGAATACAATCCCAACCTAATTGTGCAATGGAGAAACAAGGGGTGGTGGGCAGAGAAAAGCTTTTTTCCTTGTATTCATCTTCTCATCTGAGTCTTATTTTCAGTTAATGTGAGCAGCTGTGACTCTTCCCAGGTGAAAGACATTACCATATTCCCTTTCAGGCTGAGGGCAGGCTATTCAAACCCTGACAGAGTGTCCTAGTGCAATTAAAGTACACTTACCTAGCAGAAAGAACAAGAGACTGGAGGGGAATATGGGGGTTTAGAGAAGAGAAAGTAAGATTGGCCTAAACCAGCAGAAATATGCAATAGTTTGTATTAATCAGGCTGGTTGCTTCACAAAAAGACTAAGTCATGTTTTGAAAGTGACCGTTAACTGTAAAAGCACACTAAATAAGCGCTTTTACGTTCTGTTGAGAATTCTCATCCACCAAAGTTGGCCCAACACTGCCTGTTCATGGTCTTCGTTTCCCTGAGCAGGTATGAGGAAGAGTGATACAGCAAAAATATTTTGTGCTCCTTTCACTGTTAGCTACAGTAAAATATAATTTGTCTGTGAAAGGGAGGACTGAATCAGCTTCTCCGCTCCTGTGTTGATGCTTCCCTTCTTTCCCATTTCACTAACACATTTCACATACAATATAATCTCTCTTTGTATTCTATTACACAATTTTCACTACAGAAAACACTGTTGCATGGGAAAAAAGACGGTCCTCTACCAAATTGTCCTTTGAGTCCAGACAAATTTTTTGAGGTTATGTATTTATGAATGTAAAGATATGTTTACCTTGATATAATAAAAACCTAAAAATAAAAATCAGAGTCTTATTATACAAGATTATGCTGAAAATTACTGATTTTTCTATGCTGTTAATTTCTGTTCTAAATTTCCTATATTTATGAAATTTGAGTAACTAGAATATAAACCCAGTATATATTAGTATATTTAAAGTACTAAAACTTTTCCATTTATATTAAAGGTTTTTTTCACCTCTTGGACATGCATCAAGCCCGGACATAGAGACTGATAAACATATTTTTGTTAAGGCTTTAAAACAATGGAGTAAGTACAGTAAATATACCTGTGTTTACCATTAAGACTTAGCAATAACATCTGTCTTTAAGAATACAAAAAGGCATACTTACAGAGAATATATTTTCTGACAATTTCACCTTATCTAGCAATTAGTAAATGAGTAATCCAAGTACAAAACTATGTTGTATTTGAATTAAAGCATGTGTCTTTGAAGAACAGCGAGAAAATAAGAAGAGTATAGTAAAAACGGAGGTGGCTAGACACAGCATAAAACATTGCAGCTAGCCTGTAAGTTTATTTAACCATAGATTTCTAAAAGAAACTTAGAACTTGATTGGAAAGCTGCAAGTAAAGAAGCGTCATTGCGGTTACATGTAAAACAAAATGGGCATTAAAAAAAATTAAAAGAGATACTAGCTTCCTAAGGTTGTCTCAGGAACAGCATTTACACCTGTGGATTAATACTAACCTCAGTCCACTGCATCTGTTAATGCTGCTTGCTGTGTTTGGGTAGTTAAAACCTAAAGGAAATGCCATGCAGAGATCGCAACAGCAGAAGGTGCTTGAAAGTATTTTAATGGAAATGAAACAAGCAAAAATATCTAGCACCTTTCACTAGGTTTCTGGTGTTTCTTTATTTTTTTGTCTGGGGGAAATTAGCCACAAATCATTTTGAAAAATAAGCCTTTTCTCCCTCTTTTTCTTGGGCACAAATGTCTGGCTCATTCAGTTATTGTCTGTCAAATCACATACAAAGTATACATCAGAGTATTAGACAAAGCAGATACACTCTTCACAAAGCAAGATCAATGAGGGCCTCGCATGTCCCATAGTTTAACCAGCCTCAAGACAGAGAAGCATCAGTCGCTCCAGCAGCCACTACAAAAGCATGAGCACAATTATTTAATTACTTCATTATTTCGGTATCCAGTTTAAGCACCTAAATCCAACATATGTCATTCAACTTCATCGTTGTGTTTAGTCCAAAAGCCACAGTAAGTAGGAAGAAATGCCAGCTTCAGCACCATCTGCAATTAAGTTCCACTTGACTCACATCTAATAACATATACACTTAAAATTATATTTTCTTAGATTTCAGCCCAATACCAGTTGCACTGTTACACAAATACTTATTTCAGTCTATACACAGGGTTTGTTTCTCCTTGCATTAGTTATTCACTTTTGTATCTATGTGGAGTTTTTCCTGCTTTATACCTATAGAAGTGATGATATTAGAGTCAGAGGTCGATGCTCAATGGCAGAACTGTCATAGTGCATAGAATCAACTACTAAAAATGATCCTTAACAAACCAGCAGAGCATGGAAGCCCAGGCAATGAAAAAATCATTTCTGCACTATCCTGCTTCAATTTCAAAGGCTGAAGCAGCTGGAAGTAGCAGGTAACAGAATTAATGATAACTCATAGCAAAGAGTTTAAATCTTTTTTGCCAACCTGCAAACACACGCACGCACACACAAAACCCCCTGTCCCACGTAGAGAAGACAAAATGTTCTAAAACTGGAAATTTCAGATCAGTACCTTACTATTACTGTAACTTAAAACTGGTCTGTGTCTTCACTAAATCATATAAAACATCACTCTATTTTGTTCCTTTGTGCTAAAAGTATATACTAGTGGTAATGTCAACACTGGCAATGAGTTAAGTATTTCTCAGTTTTTTCCTTTGCAGAAGGACATATGCATATAGCTACTAATTTTTAAAGACATACCTTCCATGAGCATCTTGTACTTTAAAATTTGTCTAAAGCAGACAGTGCCAGAATTTGGCAAATTTTTCAGCGTTGCAAGTCTAATTTAACTTTATTTTTACAAATTCAACATTAATCATAGAGGTAGATAATAAGAGCTGGAAAATACTGCTTCTTGAAGAAGTGGTTGGCAGCATCTTTCACTCCTCTATTCCCCTGAATTTGGGCATTTCTGGTTATTGGCATCTGGGATTTGCTGCCCCATGTAGCTTACTAGCCTACTGGAAGTCTCTTAGAACTTTTGAAGTCTTGACTCATGCCAATTTGGGGATCTAACTGAAAGCATCGGTGTAAACATCTGTGCGAGGCAGCAACTTCTAGCTCTGACCAGCTCTACTGTATGCAATTCAAAAATCTACCTGTCCCCATAGTTTCTGAACCCTGTACTGCCTGTAGTGTTATGCTAAGACAGCGTAGTTCAGACCCCAACCTTTTTTGGAACGGACTTTGTCACTTGACTTTCACCCCCATTCATGCCTATCCAGAGAGAGAGAAAGGTCCAGTTCCCTCCTCAAGGACCTCTCAGCATAGATGACACATCAGGTCAGATGCAGCCCATGGAGTGGAAGTCTATTTAATAAAGTACTTCAGGTACCTTTAAAATGTTTCACTCCTGGAAAACAACAGGTGTATCTGCATTTTAAGGAAGGAAAGATCCAAGTATAGAGAAGGATCAAAGTGTGGGGAAGGAATCTATTTGGTACACAGATAGATTTTGTGTCAAGAATATGATGGAGAAAGGCATTGTCCTGGTTTCAGCCGGGATGGAGTTAATTGTTGTCCTAGTAGCTGGTACAGTGCTGTGATTTTGAGTTAGGTATGAGAAGAATGTTGATAACACTCTGATGTTTTCAGTTGTTGCTTCTTTATTCAGCTTCTGATGCCCAGCCAGCGAGAAGGCTGGAGGGGCACAAGAAGTGGGGAGGGGACACAGCCAGGGCAGCTGACCCAAACTGGCCAACGAGGTA
>JANZLQ010000078.1:4642111-4660322 GCA_026212715.1 Elanus axillaris | reverse complement strand
AGAATGTTGATAACACACTGATGTTTTCAGTTGCTGCTAAGTAATGTTTATATTAAGTCAAGGATTTTTCAGCTTCTGATGCCCAGCCAGCGAGAAGGCTGGAGGGGCACAAGGAGTTGGGAGAGAACATAGCCAGGGCAGCTGACCCA
The DNA here is from genome assembly GCA_026212715.1 of Elanus axillaris. NCBI lineage: Eukaryota > Metazoa > Chordata > Aves > Accipitriformes > Accipitridae > Elanus > Elanus axillaris. The sequence continues at coordinate 4,660,173 of JANZLQ010000078.1, read as the reverse complement.
AACTGGCCAACAAGGTATTCCATACCATGGGACGTCACATTGAGGAAATAACTGGGGAGAGTGGGGGTTGGGATCGCTGCTTGGGTACTTACTGGGTGTCGATCGGCAGGTGGTGAGCAATTAGTCTGTGCACCATTTGTACATTCCAAACCTTTTACTATTACTGTTGTCATTTTATTAGTGTTGTTAACATTATAATCACCTTCTTTTCTGTTCTATTAAACCGTTCTTATCTCAACCCGTGAGTTTTACTTCTTTTCCCGATTTTTTCCTCCATCCCGCTCGGGGGGGGGAAGGGGGTGAGTGGCTGCGTGGTGTTTAGATGCTGGCTGGCGTTAAACCATGACACTATCCTTCTAAAGAAGCACCCAGTCTACAACAATCTCCTTTCAATGGCCGTTGTAAAAACAAGGTCATCTCCACAATTTCCCAGTATTAAGTCATTTACCTTTTGTAATTATTTTTTCTTCAAACTCTTTAACAGCCATTTTGTTTTTCCAGTTCAGAAAGTTTGCAAACTCCAGATAATTAATCAGACCATCTTTATCCAAATCTCAATAGTCAAATAAGGAATCCAGGAGTTCATCATCTATATTCACATTAAGCTGAAAACAAGACTTTCATAGGTCATCCTCGTCTATCATTCCATCACCGTTCTATTATAAATAAAATAAACCAGTTGTTATAACAGCCATTATAAAAAGGCTCCACCAAAAGGAACACATACACATACATGGTTTTATATATATATATATCACCAGGCACATCATTTCAGAAGAGTAACATTGCTGAGTATAAAAAGAAACCCTGAGTAATTTAAAAACTAAAAATCTGCATATGAAAGTGTCAATAAATAAGTTTCAACTTACATAATACAGTGATTTTAGAGTGAGAATGTGATGGTATTGTGACAAGATAACAATCTAATCATAAATGTTGAGGCAAAGCCAAGATTTCTTTTGAAAGTAAGGCATCAATCATTCTGTACACATTGCAATTAATGTTATATATGAAATATCAATTATAATTTTTTTTCCAGAGAGAAAGAAAGGAAAGATCTGAAATTCTGATGCATGCTGACTCAGTCAAAAAGTACAGCTTGGAAGAAAATATGAACATAATCCCTTCAACCGTTTTTCATTTAAAAAGAAATGCCAAATTTTGAAGAGCAAAATATGGTAAGATTATTCCTCCTCACATATCCCTTGCTTGCTGTTAACTTGGATATTCCAAATACTGTTGTGAAAGGCTCCAAATAGTGTTGTGTTTAATTCCATCCATATCACAGTAGAGTAAACATTCAATAACTATGAAGTTACCTTGTCTTTGTAGTCTTCATCTATATTTGCTTTGCTATGCTTATGTTTCTTCATGTCTGTATCTCCATAGCACAGGAGCACTAATGTCACACATTCCTTTACATTTATACTTTTTCAAAGCACTAACCTTATCATAATGCCTGAATGCATGCAGTAACATGTCAAAATTCTCATAGTTAGCTTTCTTCAAACTTTGCTGAACTGCAGTCAAGACAGCTCTCTCTCTGTCTTTGCCATGGAGGAATTCACATGGAACTCGACAATGAAGAAGATCACCAAGTCATATAAAAATAAACACATCCTCAATTAATTGCACATATACAGAAAACAGACATTTGTTTTAAAATGGCTTACAGTCTTAAGAAAGAGGAGAATTTCAGTTTTGAGATGCTGATTTTCAGCACTCCTGAACATCTGATACGGCCAATACATTAAAAGATCAAATGGTCCCTACGATGATTTCTCTACTCGCATGCAGTTATCAATAATTTTGAAACATCTTAATATAGCTTTACAAATCTATACACTGCTTCCAAAAGCTTCTGACAGCAGTAAGTTACTCAATGTCCAGATAGTTGAGAACAAAGGAACATACATTATTAATCCATCACTTCCAGTCTGTCATATTTCAGGGTAGTTACAACAATCAATGGGAAAGTCAACGCAATATTTCAGATAATTATATACCATTGATTTCTAGTAAGACAATGTACTATTTTTGTGTTACTCTTCCCATTTTCTATGTATCTTAACTTTATTAATATTTTGAACACTTTGGCATGCTGAGCTACAGTCTTCCAAGTCCCCAAGACACCAATGTCACTATTTCTAGAGTGCAAGAAGTTCATCCAGAGTCCAATAACAAATAGGAGTAGCTTACCTAATCCCCTTCTAACAGCAATGTACATGCATTACTTTCTACTTGTTAATAATGAATTTTTTTGTTCAGTTTCTTCTGCTGTTCCTTATAGGACAAGCATACCTCCACATCTGAAATGTTTAACTTCATTACACTACATAGTAAAGCATACGTAAAAGCTTATGCAGAATTTGAACAAGCCTTCTCTGGTCTTGACTAATTAAATAAATTTGAGGTGCTTACCTTTTTTGCTGCCTAACTATTCACTGTATTTCCTAGTTATTAAACATCATGTTAAAAAACCATTAATCCCAACATTGACTGCTTGAGTTGACTAGCTTTCAAAATTTTCTGATAAAGAAAATTAATAATTTTTTTATTTTCATTGTTTTCTGTCTTCCTGCTACCTTCAAAAACTTACCATTCTTATTTATTGCTTGTTATTTTTACTCTTTTTGTAGAAGTGCTGGAAAAATCATTGAGAGGAAGGACACATAATTGATTGAAATAGCCACTTTAACTTTGTCACTTAGATGTCAATATGAGTTTTCTGCCATTTCCCATCTTGTTTACATTCAGATATAGAGGCTTTAAAAAAGAAGAAAAACCAAAACAATATGATCATCAAACCCCTAAAGTTTCTAGCATTCATTTTTTTCCCACTAGCAACTTCAATACTTCTCAAATATTCCCTCCAAAAATTTACTGGTACCATTAAATTTTTGTACCTTGGCTCTAAGATTTTAGGAAAATTATGTACTACCCAACCAACAATAATTACTTCAGCATAATTTTATCAACAAGGTAAGATTTTATTCTGCCCCTGTACTTACCACATCTATCTGGACAGAATAACATTCCAAATGTATGGCCTGGGGGAACTTTCATTGTTTCTGGTATACTGTCAATAAGCACATTTCTTTGTTAATTGTCAAATAGTTTATTAATAGCCAAAATAAACCCTGTGCTATTATTAAAAAAAGTAATCATCTGTTACATAATGAGGGATGATACACATAGTTCGCCTGAAATTTGTTTATCGGTACTTTGCTTCAAAGTTGCCTTTCCCTTTACACACCTGTTTAGAACATTTGCTGTTTGTAATATAATACAACTAAATGTAAACATTAACTTTTTGAACATCTATATTCATTAAAAGGAAAAACATTCTATGCTAAAGCATTTTTTTTTCTAAGACAATGACAGAAATGAGTGAGAAAAGTCCTTAGAACATACTAGTCAAATAATAAGAATGTTTAGGACAAACCAGATGTCCAACTAAAATGGTGTCTCCAAATAAACTGCTTTTGGCTAAAGTGGAAAAATTGAATCACACGTCTCCTTTTTTTCACATGCAGTTTTATGTCTACCAAAACCAGCAACCAAGCCAATAGACACCTGGAAAAACAGGCCCAGTTTTATTTGCAAGAAAATTAAGATGCTGTTGGTAACATTAAAGAACTGGGGGTTTATTTCTTACTTTGGAAAGATGTAATGTTCATTTTAACTCTATGTTTAATTATTAAACTGTTAAATGAATCAGAAATCTCCATCAAAATTGAAAACATGAGAGCTTTGTTCTAAAATACAAAGCAAACAAACAAAAAAACCCACACAAAGATGGAAGCACTATAATCTAAAAACTACTATGTGTATTTTTCTTTTATCATTTTTGTATTACACATAGGATGTGGATGGTGTAAAATTCACTAAATAAAATTAGGTTAGCTTGCACCTGTCCTGTAATATTAGTGCTGGGTTTGAGCTTGCACTGCAATCCATATTCCATGACCATATTGCCTCATGTTGCTCACACTCCAGGTCTACTTCACAGTAAGCCAGGGCACAGTGAAGGGGAGAGGAGAAACTGGCTCACATATGTGTTCACTCCTTACAGGTACTGCGGGCATAGTTCTCCACAGTCACTTAAGCCTGTGATCCTGAGCTTAAAAGTAAATCTTGCTACCAAAGTCAATAATGTTGTTCGTGAGTCTTCAGATACAACTTTGCAGAAATATAGAGCATCTGCAAAGACAGTCTTTGTATACATTCCGGAACCCTAGATTTTAGCATAGCTGGATCCTGACAACACTACCTTAGGACTACTGTAGCCCATCATAAGCACTGTTTTGTAAAAGTAAAAAGCTGTTCCAGATCACCTGAGGTTTATGAAGCAATGCAATGATTTGACTGAGATTGATACATGCTGCTAGATAATAACACAATTTAGTTCCATGTCCTTTTCCAAAGAAGTAGTAAAGTGAGAATACAGGTGATGTAATAAAGATGACCAAAAATAGTGTCACAGTAAGAAAAAATGGTCAAAACCCCAAATAATAGCTGAGACATTTCAGTTCTTTCAAACCTGCCTAACTGCAAAAGACTGGAGCGGGGCAGGGCGTGGGTGGCAGTCCGAGAGGGGGGGGATGTGGGGAAGTGTTAACAGTGTGCTTGTAATTTCCTTGGTGCAAATTTGATCAATTCCAATATAGATCATTTAAATAGTAAGACTTAACTTTACCACATTGACACAACACACCCTCATTAGCAACATGTGCACTTATCAGCCTAATTAAGGCAAGTAGAAAGTCCCTTTTTGTAACTGAATGCTGCAGTGGAAGCATTGAGTGCACAGTGATAATATTTACCTAAGATAGAAAAGATATTGGAGACTTTCCAAACGTGAGTGCATCTTGTTCTTGGAAGATATCTTTGCTTATTTATGGATGAAGAACTTTTCCAAGCTGAGGTTGAATTTTTTTCCTTGAAACCCTCTGTATCCTTTTGATACAATTTCTGCTGCTCTCTTCCTACAAATTATGAAAATAACTCACACATATTTGTTTAACAATATTCAACAATTTTTCAATAATATTAAAAATATTTTATGTGAGAAGGAAAGAGCAACTCCTCTGCAAGACAAACACAGATTTAGTAATTGAAAAATTGTGCTATTATAAATCAAAGGTGTCTTTACGCAATGCTAAAGACACGCCAAGTGCTGTTATACTATGGTAGGACTGTTTTGGATAAACTATTCTGAAAATTGCTCCCTGCATTTTCTATCCACTTCAATATAGCTAAGATGGGATTGCAAGATGTAAAATTATCTTAAAATATGAAGACTTACTCTTCTTGAGAACTCACACCATTAATTAACTTAGTTAACTCATTGCAACTTACAATTGCAGATCACAGAGCCAATTTAAGGATTTGGATACACTTCAGCCATCTTTAAAGTGAGGGGTTTCTATTCCATAAACAAAAGACTTGCTGAAGTTTGGCAAGTCATACTTCCTATTTATTGCTTCCCCTGTGGAAAAAGTAGGGATTTCGACCTGTATAAAATATCTCAGGAAGAAAAATGTACTCAGTATCTTCATTGTTAAGACAAAACAATGAAGAAACAAAAGCAAGTAACTTATTAACAATTCTGTTCACTTAAAGATAACTGATTTGCATTCCCCATGTTTATTAAGTAGTTAGGAATAATCTCTTTGTCAGACATGAAGATAAAAGGCAAAACAAAAATCAAAAAGTGCTTCAGTGGCAAAATAGCTGGATGTCCTTTTATGCCTGCCTAACGACTAGCCCAACAGAATTAACAAAAAAATACCAGATAACCTAAGTAGTGAGGGTCATGCAAACAAATCACTTTATAATGTCCGTACCTGAGCAGAGTTGTGTACCATTTAATTTACTATTTGTTAAAAAAAAAAAAAAAAAAGCTAAAATGAAAAAAATGGTTTTGAGGTGCTGTACTTTCAGATATAGTCTTGCTATGCTGACTTCAGTGGCAATTTTGATTAGAAGATACTACCCTACTTTTTCATGAATCTATTAATCCAGTCTTGCCTATAAAATGAGGTTTCACATATGAGAATATCTCTTAAGTACTCTATGTAAGTGAGCTGCAAGCATGTTTCTTGTCACAGAAGAAAAAAGTCATTCTGTTTCTTCAAGCTCTTTTCAATCATCTTTTGAAAAGAATGGCAATTAGAACTTTCAAAAAATATTCACTGCATGCTTTCTAGTAAGATTTTCCTTTGGTTGTATGGCAGCATAGAATTTTTATGTTATTGTTCAAAACGGGGGCACATAATTGACTTTTTTTTTTTTGCTATCTGTCTGGTTTTGTCTTGGCCTCTCCATGAGCTTGTGGACAGAAGTTACAAAGTAGACAGAAACACATAATGAATAATTCCATTAAAACACCTAAGAAAGGTGGAGAAATACAATTACAAGTTTGGCCAATTTGTACTAATAGTACTTGTAACAGAATTTCTCAGTGAGAGAACACAGTGATATAATTTCACGTCTACTTAATTGTGTCCATATAAAATTTACATTATTACAACTAAAATATCTGTATTGCAGTTTCTTACATGTTTGGCCTACACCTACAAAACTATTGGTTCTAGCACAATGGGCAGTTTTATTATAATACTAATCTTACAGACCAGCAATGTAATTCTCTCAGCCTAAGTTGAAATGATGGAACTGGGAAAAATAGAAGCAGCTGCAAAAGTAATACATGTACTGCATTTCAGAGTGCTATTTGTCACACTGTTCGTGTGCAGACCTATGAGATAAAGGGTAACCATCCCCAAGCAGAGCACTTCACACAAGTATAGCCCCCAAAGGCTGAAGCAGTGGAGGTACAGTCCACTGGAATGGCAGAGACAGAGGCTGTGGGACAGACTCACAGGCAGGATGCTGTAGGCTGAGGAACCTGCATTTCAGAGAGCCACTCAGAAGCTCGAAATTCCTTATAACCAAAGCTTGATGCTGAGCTTCCCCATCAGAAAGTCCAGCTGCCCTGAAATTCTGTTTGGATTCTGATAAAAAAAGAGGAACAAGAGGTGAAACTACTGGAATGGGCTGGGCTCACAGTCTGTGGCTTTAAGCCTGAGATTGTTCTCAGTAGCATAGACAATGCCAAATTCAGTAAGTAACCAGGGTATCTATGAGTTTCCAGTTTCCTGGAAATACTTTGCTTTTCAAATAGCACCCAAAAGAAATCAGGTTTCCAATCCCTTCATTAAGTTCTTATACTGCCTAATACACCCACCATCAAGTGAAACTTTCACAAGTGAAATGTTCTAGAAACATGGTCTCTCAGTTGCATAGTTTGCATATTTTTTTCACATCATTACTTTTTAGAAGAATTTGTATTATATTATTAATATAAAAAGTAATAGTTTATATCTCAAAAAATAGCATACCATATGTGTTGAAGACACGAAGAGTAACAATTACCTTTATTTATATTATAACCCTTTACACAGCTTCTTATCAGCCTTTGAACTTACCCACATAATAATCACTGTGTGACACATCGTACAGATCATGTCCTTCTCTAGCTTCTTTATCCACTTCCTCAAAAGTTTTTCGTGGATTTATAAGCTCTCCAGCTGATAAATCTGGAAAATAAGGAATAAATATCTTGTTGGGGGATGTAATGGCAATGGGTGTTTTGTTTGTTTTGTTCTTAATTTTAAACAATATCTTCTTAGAGAAGATGCTAATACTTTGGAAGAATGAGAGACCTGAACTCCTCTTTGCCTCAACTTCTTAATTTGTAAAACTGAAAACTATTAATTTACAAGCCCAGCTGATGAATTGCATCATAAAAGCTTATTTTACTAACGCAACTGTTATTTTTAGTGACTTTAACAATAATTATGTGATAAAATCACCAATGATCTCTTCAGTTGTTTGATTATAGATTACAAAAATAATTTCTGAAGAATACACACAAAATAGTCTGACATATCCAAACCATCACTTTTTAGCTAACAAATCCTGTTTCAACCCAGAGGTGAGAAAGAATACATATTTACACTGAACTATAAGGACGTTCTCAGATAGCAGGTCTTTTGCAAAGAGCTCAACAGGTTTTGCATCTGTAATCAGTAAAGAAAGCAGCAAAATTTGTGGGTAGGAGACTGTTCATTAACTTAAATGCTGAAATGAAATGAATAATTCAGCAGTCATTGCAGAAGTTAAGTCACTGATAAGATAAAAGTCACTGGGCTTCAAACGTTTTCCTATTTCAACCATGCTAATTAAATCCTGTGAATTGACCTCAGAATTCAGATAATCCACAACAGCGGTGAAATGCTGCAGTGTAAATAACTCAGCTATGTACCTTTATCCCTGACAATGAAGAAATCTGTTGCTCTTATTAAGGGCATTCTTAAGCAGTCCATTCTTAAACAAAAGTAAACAAGTCACATTCTTACACTGAGTGAAGAACGTGACTCTATGCCATGTGTCAAGTGAGCTGCAATATCAGGATCATCTGCTCTGCCATAGAATATTCTTTCAACACCAGGAGCTGGATTTGTTGTATTTCGAAACTTCCGCACAATAGTTGGGAGTAATGGGCTGCATATAAAGCAAAACAAAAACAATTTTACACCCAGTATTTGCAAAATATTAATGAAAAGAAAATGTACTGCAGCTATTTCAGCGTGATTCCACAGAGATAAGAACAAAATATGAGGATGTTTTAGGGCTGTAACACACGTATGCTCCTGCAGATGCTGATATTCCTAGTGTAAGGTCAACACAGCCCAGCCTAATTTTGCTAAACCAGCAACAGAAGTAACAATAAAGTTGCTGAGTTTCAACTGTCTGGTTCCATCTTTAAGATGGATAACAGCTTCTTCACATACAGTTCATGAAAAGGAGATGTTACATTTATCAACTTCAGAAACTTTTAACTTGATTCACAACAATTCCACCATCAATTAAGCGATTTCAGAAATTATTTTAACCACAGCTTTGGTTATTTTTAATTACCCCTTTAAAGGAAGAGTTGCTATTTAAGGGATCTATTTGTGTCTCAGTATCCTCTGACTCCTCAGGGGCATGGGAAATGGCCAGTGGGAAGCACAATTCTGAGGGGCATCCTTGATAAAGAAGGACCTCCATCAGAAGCAATAGTAATTCCTAATAATAATAACTATAATTGTATTACCAGAGAAAAATTGCCTGAAACAATTCTACTTAGTCCCATCCAAGCAGGCATGGTGAATTTTGTAAAACATGCATGGTGGAAAAGAACTGCCAGAAGTGTTTTACAATCCTACCAGCCAATCCTCTCTGATCTCAAGTAACAAAAACTAACATCAGAATAAAACGACCAGTGGTTTCTAAGAGAAGGGCTGTAGAATAAGCGAGAAAGATTTCACTGATTTTCTTTTTTTTTTTTTTTTTTTTTAGGGCTTGTCTCAATGCACAATCGCTAATGGGAAATCATTAAAAAAAGTTTCACAAGGAGCATCTGAAAAACCAACTCACCCTGGGTAAAACCTCAGTGAGGCAACTCGCAGCTGTATCGCCAATGGGATGCAACTTTCCAGCCTACACAATACAATCAGAAAGTAAGGCATAACCAAGCCCATTGTACTAATAAGCACAATTAGCCAAATTGGGATCTAACACCTTGCACGAGATTTTGCCTTATTGTCTCCGTTCTGATAAAAGAGGGGGGAAAAGGAACCACACGCATTTTGGGGGATGAAAGGGGGGACGGAAGAGGGATGCGCCTGCCTGCCTCACACGCTGCCCCTCCTTCAGCCTTTTCACCCAGCCCACGGTGAGACCCTGGCCCCAGAAACGCGCAGAAAGCGGGCGGGAGGCTCCGCGGCCACGGTGGGACTCCTTCGGCGAAGGTGCTCACGGCCGACACCTCAGGAAACTTGTCAGTGAAACGTCCCCTCATAGACTGGCCGCAGCCGCCCGGCCATGGCGGCACGGGACCGTGGCGGCCGTTTACCCCGCTCGCCTGGTAATGGCGGCGAGCGACGCTACCGCGCCCCCTGGAGGCAGCGACGGGAGCGCTCGTGCGGGGCGGGCAGCGCGGCCGCCCTCACACGCCGCCCGCCATCTCTCTCGAACTCAGCACCCGCCGTCCTCCCCCCTCACACGCCGCCCGCCATCTCCCTCGCACCCCGCCCGCCATCTCCCTCACACCCCCTGGAGAAAGCCAAGAAACAAAATGCGCTCAGGCTATTTTATATCCATGATGATCTAAGAAAATAATTAAGGTCCAACTGCAGAGGTAGTATGTTTCCTATACCGATTACTAAAGTTCTTGAAAATTCACCAGCTTTCAGACAGGTGGGTTGAAAGTCTTACATGGTCAAAAGTACAATCAAACTTTAATTATTCTAATAAAAAATACAGCCCCTTTCTCAATTATTGTCACATATATAAACGTATTAATAAAATATTTTGTACTAAGACTGCTCCTCCAGAGAAAATTGCAACTCCCATCTACACAACGGCACAGAGGTGGCTGAAAGAAGCCTGTCAGCACTACCCATGGATAAGGACATGTGAACGCTCTTACTGTTTGTCTTAAATGAGTCAACACATCATATATCTAAACCACTGTATTTGCCTTTTACAAACAGAGGTGGATTATTTCAGGAAAGCAGAGTGGGTAAGACTGAACAAGTTTCACCACTGTTTAAAAGCCCCTCAGCTCTTACAAAGACCATTACTCTCAGGTGACATTTAGTAAACTTTCCCCATCTTCCCAGCAAAACATCTAATTTAATCACACCCTGCTCCGTTCTCTATAGTCCTATGACGGCAAAACCAATTTTAGATAAACATACAGACCTTAACTGTAATTAATTAACAAACATTACCAGCTGTTGTGATTTTATTCTCAGCTCTAACATTTGTTTGATAAGGATTTAAAATGAAGGAAGCTAAATTAAAACTTAATTCTCAAGACCCTTTCCCACAAATGCAAGATGAGAGGCTGGGGCAGTGATTGCTCTCTGATGACCAGGCCACCGGGCAGTAGGGGTGCATGACTACCTGCTCCAGCTGTCCGACACATAGACAGTACATGTCAGTACTATGATCAGCTAGCTTCTAGCACGTGTGAAAGTAGCTTAATCTTCTTCAGGTATCATATATTATCGTCAGCTATTATCTAGCTGTAGCCGTGCTTGTGCCCTTTTTCAAATGTTTTTCTGCTGTAGACATGGCTGTACAGCACCACTACTATAGAGCATCCACGACCACTTGGGAATTAAAAAAGCTCTTGTAAATTCTTAACGTGTTCAGTTCGTTTCATATTTCAATCATATTTGTTGTTACTGAAAGTTTAGACTGTTCCTGCCAAATAAAGCAATAATTGTTGGTAGTTCAATAAAAAAAAAATAAAATGATCGGGTACATCTCTTGTGAACCATTCATCTGTCAAGTGCAATTTCTACCTAGTAAAGGCTAAACTCTGATTGGAACAAAACTGCAGGTGTTAGAAATCAAGAGATTAATTTGATCTGATTGAGAGGAGTAACTGGGTAAGGGTAAAGCTGTCAGAACAAGAAGGAACTATTGATACAGAGGAAGAGCAAAGTATAGTATCACAAAAATTATATGGTAATAGTAGGGCACAGGAAACTGGGACTTGAATTTTTATTCTTGTGTTTGTTGTATTTCTAGCTGGCTACCTGTGCTTAAGGTATTACCATTTATGTACATTCTCTTAATTCTTTTATTTTTACATTGTTTTTTTCCCCAGTAGGTGGCCACACTTGCTAATTTAAAGAATCCACTCAGTCGCGATGGAGGGGGTTGTGTCAAAGGTAGAAAAATAGGACCTGGCTATGTAAAAAGAATGCCTATTGCAGAAACAAGTAGAGCAGAAGTCCTCAGCCGCCTCTGTTTTGCACCTGTTTTCTTCAGCAGAAATGCAGGTCCTTATAAATCAATTTGAAACCTACTAACAATAGACATGCTCCTCTTAGCTATCTTTTACACATCTCTCGGGAGCAGATCCTACCCCCCCCAGACCAAAAACCTGCTCTTAGAAATGCTCTCATTTGCTGGCTACTTTGTGGAAGAGGGAGATGCCTCTGCCTGCTTTCCACAAGAAATGCATCCAGGTGCCAGAGAAAGCAGGAAAACATTCTTATCTGCAGGAGCTGCTTCTATTATAAATTACTGTGGATACTGCAGAAAACTAGCTAGTAATAAGGTAGAGAAAAATACATCTCTTTCACCTCCTATATAGAAAAAACTCTATTAAACTGTAAAATATGCATCCATATTTTCATCTCCTATCAGAAAAAAAATCATAAAAATGTGAATCTTTAAGTCACAGAAATAAAACTAAAATAGTACTGGATGAATTTGGAAAGATTTTTCCTTCATATACATTGCATTAAAAGTAGATAGGATTCAGCCTGGTAAAAGCCAGGCTAAGTGCATTCTCAGCATATTATGGCTGGATATACAATATGAGAAAGGGTAGTTGTCCTGGTTTCAGCTGGGATAATTTTCTTTCCAGTAGCTGGTATAGTGTTATCTCTTGGGTTCAGTATGAGAAGAACATTGAGAACACACTCATGTTTCAGTTGGTGCTAAGTAGTGTTTAGACTAAAAGTCAAGGATTTTTCAGCTTCTGATGCCCAGCCAGCGAGAAGGCTGGAGGGGCACAAGAAGTTGGGAGGAGACACAGCCAGGGCAGCTGACCCAAACTGGCCAAAGGGGTATTCCATACCATGGGACGTCATGCCCAGTATAGAAACTGGGGGGAGTGGGGGTTGGGATCACTGCTCAGGAACTGACTGGGCATTGGTCTGCAGGAGGTGAGCAATTGCATTGTGCATCACTTCTTTTGTATATTCCAATTCTTTTTAAATTATTATTATTATTATTATTGTTGTTGTTATTGTTGTTATTATTTTAATAGTTATTACTATCATTATTATTTCTTCCTTTCTGTTCTATTAAACCGTTCTTATCTCAACCCACGAGTTGGGTTTTTTTTTCCCTGATTCTCTCCCCCCATCCCACTGGGTGGAGGGGGAGTGAGTGAGCAGCTGCGTGGTGCTTAGTTACCAGCTGGGGTTAAACCACGACAGTAGTAAAAAGCTAGAGTTTTTTACCTCTGTTTTCTAGGTGTTCTCCTAAGTTCGTGGTGGAAATACAAAATACGAACTCAAAGTTCCATGTAGAAGTCTCCAACGAAAGAGCTGCCCCTTCTCCCTATAATTCTGCTCATTCTAGGAATCAGTGTCATATTCATTCTCAGATTGAAAGTTAGCTGGTGTGCAGGAAGAATATTTCTAGGGTAGGAAGGATCTGTAAGTTTTAAAGATAAGCTGATGAATTAACAAAAAGAAAACTGAACTCCATTTTAGAAAAAAAGGCCAAAACTTTCTTGAATTCAGCATGAATTTGTCATCTCCTATGTTAAAAAATCAGATGTCTAGAGAAATGTGTTTTGGGAAAAGTTGAACAGAATATTCCCTTCTACAGCAGTACTTTTTTACTTAACAGTATTTGTCATTTGAAAGTTACTACTATTTGCTGACATCCAATTCCCACAATATAGTGTCTTCTTCTGTCTTGTTCAGGTTAAAACTGAGGAATGGAAACTGACTAAAACCCTGCATTTTACTTTCTTTATGAAGCACAAAGACCCCATGTTCTGCAACACAGTTCTCATTCTGACTATGGTGCTGGCATAGATGGCAGTCAAAGCACTAGGTTTGTATATTCCTTAAGGTCTCTGAAGGCCAGAGAACCTGATGTAAAATGCTGCAAATTTTGTGAAACTGTTGAAGGATGTTAGCCATGCTGATACACTTTGCTGTTGTTACTGCCTAGCTACTTTCATGGGTTTTATTCAGCTCATTCATGGATGGAAAATGACTGCTTTCTATGTGCTGCACACATTCTATATGATATGACCCAAGCAATGGATGTACAAAGAAAATGTAAACAAGCAGAGATAGAAGAAAGACAAAATAAAGGATATTATAGCAGATGGACACATAAAAACAAATTTGGGAAGTTCAAACAGAATAAAGAGATTCTGCACATCCTCTAAAGTTAACTTTCATTTATTATTACATATCTAGAGTCAGATTTAAACACAAAAAGATTGAAGAGGCCATATTATTGAACTCTACAGAGAAATGCTGAAATACACAGAAATCCATCTGGTGAAATCATGATCCACTAACACAATATTTTTTTTGTTAATGTCATCCAACACAATTTCACTTTTGGTATTTGACATATGACCTGACCCAAGATGACATAAAATATGAAAACATGATCACTGACAGGGCTATCCAGGCAATTTCAGAGCTTTTCTTAAACAGCTGTTTGTCCAGACTACAACAGAAGAAATTCGTCTTCACTAACATTCAGAGAGACCTGTCAAGCCCAAAATACAGTAACTGGAACTCAGTCATTTGATTACTGCCGCACACTCTCCTGCTTCTATTTCACACATTCACAGTGTATCTTTGCTGTCTGCTGACCTGGTATGTCAGCGTCAACCAGCTATGAACAATTTGTGAGTTTCACAAAGCAAAAGAGACATACTACAGCTCTGTATTGTAGCCAGGGAGTTAGTTAGCCAGTAGGAACCTCATGGCTGTAACACACACTTTCTAGCCACACACCAGCATTGTAGCTCTGCTGTTGCAGTATCTGAGTCTCAGCATGCATCCATCACACAATCCAAAACATGGACTGCCTTTATCCTTGACAGACAAAAAGCATGTGAGATTTGCATTCTAGCAAAACTGCATTGCTAGCAGTTTCAGCAAAATGGCCTACTGCAACATATCTTAAGTCTGCTCAAAGGATTTTGAAGAGAAAAATCCTCTAATCTCTCATGTGAAACTAATACATTCTTTATCACTTTTGCCCCCTTTTTATTAGTGCAACTGTATCACATGAATATAATTCCTGCATCAAAAATCCCATTCAGCCTTGAATTTCAGATACATTTGCTAATCTGAAAGATTACTCTGATTTTAGAAAGTATTTATTTGTTTATATTAGAATTATATAATATCTGATGCCTACATATGGAATGTTAACAGTTCTTTTCTGAATATTGCTGCATTATGTTTTGTATTTTCTCTCATTCTTCTTGTGTAAACTGAGTGAGTGGTTTCATGTTACACGTAACCAAATTTCACTGCCAAACAGATTGTTCCTGGGTCTTTGTCTTCTCTAAACTCATACTGCTTTACTCTCATCTGCACCAGATCTAGTTAGTCTGCAGCCACAGATGAGCTGGCTCAGTCAGCTGAGCCACTGCAAACCCATATCTTCTGGTGAATAATTTTTGCATTACATCAGTGGTTGATGCACCTCACTTTGCAGCTGTAGGGTATCACAACCTTCTCAAGAGGTGTAAGCTTGCAGTTGGAAATAGAAATGGACTAGGATCATACTTCTATCAGTGGCTCTTTATTTGAGTAGATTGACTGAAACATGAAATGCCAGGTATGAAATGAGCATTTAATCTCTAAATTGAATTTATTTTCAAGTAATTTTAAAGCTTCACAGTGTAGCATTTTCTTTTTTTTTTTTAACCAAAACTGTTCATTTATGTACTGGGTCTCACTTGGATGGAGTTAGTTTTCTTCATAGCAGCCTGTATGGTGATGTCGTTTGGATTTGTGACTAAAACAGCATTGATAATGCAGCACTACTTCAGCTAGTGCTGAACAGTGCTTGCACAGGGTCAAGGCTTTTTCATTTTCCTCACTTTGTCATTGTCCCCACCCAGAGGGTATGCTGGAAGTGGGCAAGAAACTTGGGAGGGGAACACAGCTAGGACAGCTGAGCCAAAATGATAAAAGGGATATCCCATATCACATAGCATCATACTCAGCAATAAAAATTGGAGGTAGAGGAAGAAGGAGCTGGCTTCCAAGATGGCTGCTGCTTGGAGACTGGTTGGACATTGATCTGTTAGTGGGAGGTAGTTAGTGATTTCCTTCATATTGCCTTTTCCCCCTCCTCTTTCCTTCATCTGTTAAACTGTCTCTATCTTGACCCACAAGTTTTCTCGCTTTTGTTCCTCCTATTCTATTTTCTGTCCCGCGGCAGGGAGGCGAGTAAGTGAGGGAGCAAGTGAGCAGCTGCCAGGTTGGTTGGATGTTGGCTGGTGCTTGGATGTATGCTCATCATGTATATAGTAAAAACCACTTGTTTATCAGGATTCTGATGTTTTGCTCAGCAAATCCTGCAGCCCAGCTGAACATACTGAAAACACTCAGAGGGTTATGGCAAATAAGCAGTGCATTAGGGCACGATTACCTGATTTAAAGGGCAACTCTTACAAATATTCTCAAAAGGTATTTTTACTGTAGGCTTCAGCAAACTCACAGGTCAGAAAACTTGCATACTTTCAAACACGTTTCCCTGGAGCTAATCTGGCATTCTACATCACTGGTGAACTCAAAGTCTTTTTCACTTTTTTTCTAAGTTATATATTGGCCTTACAAAAAGCATTTCTGTACCTGATGATTAACTTTTATTTAGTAAAGCACAACAGTGAGACCAATCTGCTAACAAGGGAAAAGTACATGAAAAGAAGTGAAGAAGATGAAAAGAAAAAAGAACAGTCTAGTTTTATTCCATTCACTTCAGTAATTTTTAAAGTATTGATATGTCCATACTAGGGAAGGGGAAAAAAGACCAAAAAAAAAAGGAAAACACAAGAGGTCACAAATACAAGATTTGCTGATTTCCTTCTCATTCTACAAGGCTATTCTATTTTACAAGTAGTGAGATATTTCTAAGCAGCACTAAAGAGTGGAGACTACTAAAAAAAAAAAGAAAAAAGCTGTGACATGATTGAGTATACCTTTCTTTCTGTTCTTGGCATATTCCTGAAGTAGCAGCAACAGAAGAAACCTGCATTGGCAAGACAACTGACTGGATGACTAACATTAAAGTAATATATTTTATGAATGAATGCCATACGGAGCCTCAGCTCTGGTATACCACTGGCCATTGGCTTTCCCTAACTTAATTTTTGCTTCCGTTAAATACATGTGGTTGAACTAAAGCATGTTTTGAGAAGGCAGCAACATAGAATCTTGACTCAGTATTTCCAGTGGTGGAGTATCTAAACAATCTCCATTAACTCATACCAATGATTAAACACCATTGTTGATCAACTTATTTAATGTCTTACCAGTTCGGTTACTTCCTTCAAATGCCAACTATTAGACCTTGCTAATTCTGCTAGATTGAAGATAGACAAAACATCACTGTTTTGTTTCCTATACAGCCCTCTTACACTGTGACCAGGTGATCCTTACCCTACTCTTACAAGGTCAGCAGAGCTTCGCACCTTCCAGCATGAAGCAAGTTTTCCAGTCTTTTAACCATTCTTAAAGGCCATCCCTGAATTGTCCTCAAATTTTTCAGCATTATTCCTCAGTTATTGACATAAAAACTGACGCACAGGATCACAAAGGCTTCATAAAATATACCCATTATACCGAAAACACGTTTGTCTCTAGAGCAAGGCGTTGCTTAGTAGTTGCAATCTGATGTATTAAGTCAGATTGTTTGTATCACCTACTAAGCCTTCAAGACTTGTTCTGTGTTAGCAACCTGTTCTCTTGAGTTTTAGCACTCTCCTAATAATGAGCCCACATCTAAGGCTTTATCAGTGGTTGTTCAATTTTTAAAAAAGCTTGGGCAAATTCCCAATTGTAATTCAGATTTTCCTGCGTAGTTCCTTCTTGCAACTCATTTGACTAATAGCTTTGGAAACTGGTTCTTTTAAAGGATTGAACCAGGCCTTTTCGGCGCGGTACCCAGCTCCCATCCCTGGCACCTCCGTGGCCTTGACAGGCACGGAAGATGCTTGGTCGCTCCCAGAGACCCTTCCCCTCGGCGCTGAGGAGAAGAGGGAGGTACGGGACACTCTGCGTGTCAAACTGACGAAGCTCCCGCCCCAGGCCACCCCTGCAGCAACTGACTCGCTCCTCGGGACTTGCCCCCCTACAAAACACAGGCAGCGAACCGGGGGGAACGGGGACGGGACGGGACGGGACGGGACGGGACGGGACGGGACAACC
>JANZLQ010000078.1:4608438-4641242 GCA_026212715.1 Elanus axillaris | reverse complement strand
GGGCGCGGGGGGGGGGGGGTGGGGGGGGGGGGGGGGGGGGGTGGTGGGGCTGGGCCCGGGACTGCGGCGAGAAGGAGAGAGTAGAGATCCTTCCCTGCCTGCGGGCTCTGCTGCGGTGAGTTACCGCTGTTGGGGTCCAGCTGCAAGGGCAGGTTTGTTCCCTTCGAGTCGCTTGTGAGGCGTGGAAGGGGAGGTTGGGTGATGTGCCCCTCGCTTTCCCTTTCACTTGCAGCCGGAGGAGGGACAGTGAATAAGGTGGGAAATAAAATACTCTGACAACGCGTCGCCGTCTGGGAGATCACGACGGGCCTAGTATACTGGGTATGCTCTACGTAAGACTTAATTGAAACTAGGCGTAAAGCTAGACTGTGGTGGAGGAATAAACCTATGCCCTCTTATGTTTCAGAGGAAAGCCGAATTGTTTTAAAACGTATCAAAGTGTTCCAAACAATGGGGCCATGAAAGGCTACTCTCCCACCGTTTTTGGTTTTTTTTTTTTCTTCTATTTTATGCCTCTTTCAGAGCCCGGGGATGGAAAAGAGAGGCTGAACAGCTAATTAAGCAGCTGAAACTAATCAGCTTCTTCCATGTAAAGTTCATTCTGAGTAAAAACCGTGGCATCTTTGTTTTTTTCCAATGTGGTAGTGACTTTTCAGAGATGCAGGCAGGCTAGATTGCATTTGTGTCTATTGTTACTCTGTAATAAGAAATGTCAGGAAAAAGGTAGATGTTGGCTGAAGTGAGGTGGCTAGAGACAATGACAGTACAGTCATCATTACTTACATTTCCTGTATGATAAACCAGTTCATCTGAAAACAGTTGGTACTATATACATCATTCATGTGAGTGTATGAGATTGTTATTATGTTTAATTGGAAGGATATGACTTTTTTGCAGTGACTGTGTTGATTCACTTGTTTAACTTACTGTCTCATTATGTTTCAATATAAACTGGCTTACATGTGACAAGCGTTTTGATAGTTGTGTGTATCACAGTCTTGAAAGCTGCAGTAAGATGGCACGCTAATTCTGCCAAACCTGCAAGGAAGTAACAAAAAACCTGGTTAGTAGGAGTGACTAATAAATAAGGCTTTTTAGATGCAGCTTTTTAAAACATTCAAGATAGTCCAGTATAAACAAATTTCAAGTAGATAATGGTTGCAACCTCAGCGTTGTATAATCTGTCTCTGTTCGTGGAGTGTGAAAAAGTTTTTTAGAAATTACCACAGTAGTAAGCGTGTTCATGGTAAGAAACACTGTTATTTCCCCTGAAATGTAAAAGTGGTGGACTGTTCCAGTTTTAAATATATCGTGATTTTTTTGTTGTGGTCTTTGTATTTGATAATGCACTCTAATCACATTCACTGTAGGAACAGTGTTAGCTGTCTTAATCTCTTCAGTAGGCTGGCTTTTGTCACTAGTGTTATTTTGATACTTCTGTATTAGCTTTCTTGTAGTTTAAAATAGGCACTGATCCGATGCTTACATGACTGAACTCTGCCATTAAATTGTGAGTTTGTAGGCTAGGGCTGTTGGTATTTTGTACGCAGACTCAAACATACTAAAATTTGTGTGGTGTTCTATTAAAATACTTATGACTCTTTCATAAATAAAACTCATTAACAAAGACTATTTAGTAGCCTATAAATTTCTCTTCTAGAGTGATGAGAATACCCAACATGTGGTAAATTACTTGGCAGGATTAACTGGAGTACTCTCCTAATAATGTGCTCTAAACTTTGTTGTTCTGGCTTTTCAGTATAGAGCTGCTGTGCCTTTGGGGGTCTTCAGAGAACAGTGGAAGTTCCTACTTACCAGAAGGGCTTAGGTATCTGTAGTGCCCAAGACTGCAAAATGGGCCTTGCTTTTTAATACACGATGGAGTTCTTACATTAAACTCTGTAAAAGTAAGAAAATCTCCCTCATTCTTATCCATATGAAGCCATCCATCTAAAACTTCCATAGTATTTTCCTCAGAAGATTTTTATATAAGTAATTCCTTTACATAACTTCCATATGTATCAGTTGTAAGAGCTTGGTTTGAGTCAAAAGGTTGTGTACTTGCTTTTGGTAGATGAATAAAAATGTGTTACCAAGGTTTGTTTTCTTCACACGTTACAAACATATTGAATACAAAGTTTGCTTAGCATACAAAAATAGGGCGGGGGGGTCGTCCTTAGTGTGTCTTTTCCTGGAAACTTTCACCAAAGCTAAGGGTAAAAAATAGGTATGGCTGCTAATCACTTGAAGTAAGTGTTCAGAATTGTCTTGAAAGTGATTTGCTGAAAAAGGCTTGAATTTGCAATTTGTGTGTAGGGTACTGAATGTAGTATTCCTCTGCTGTGTGGTGGGGTTTTTTACTGCTCTTAAGGCTAGTATCTTACAGATGACTTAAGGAACTGGAGAATGAATGTGACCTGATGCTTGGAGAATGCATGGGGTCTGTAGCATTGAAATTGGCTTTTAAATCCTTGTGAGGTGCTATGTTCAGCACACAAATCTGAGAAGAACAGGCCAAAAACATTCTGTAATGGCTATGTCAAACTGTGGTACTGCTTCTCTTCAGATTAAGAAAACCTGTTCCTTGTTTTTTGTGTTTGTATCTTGCCATGTTGTGAACTTACTGAACAGTTTCAGTGTCATCTGAAACTTCAAAAGGTGGTGATTTCAATATACACTTATAGGAGGTGATAGTTACTTTTTTAATACATCAAAATGCTCTATCAGGTTTTCAGTCTTGCTTTACTTTTTTTTTTATCCTGAACTGTTAAAAGTGTGTGGTATGACTGTAGTAGGTTTTATTATTAAGTTATTAGATATATTGATGTGACTATTGAATGAAGGATGTTTGCAGTATGTTTCTGGGACTTGCTGCCCTTCCTCTCAGGTAGTGTGATCTCTATCATCTTGACAGCTTGTTACGTGTCTAGAATGATTGGGGGGGTGGTGTTGTAAGGGTGTAATCTACAGCTTCTGTAGTTTAGACATCTACATCTGAATTAGGTAGGTATTTTTCTTGACAACCTGTTTCAACTTTGGATTCTGAAGGAGTTTTTCAAGGGATAGTAATTACTGTTTTGTAGGCGATATAAATCCGAATAACTAAAAGCTGTAAATGGCTGGTTGAAACAAAGAAGACATTATGCGAGTTAAATCAGTCTTGCCTGTTTTTCTATCATAACTCCTTTTGCTCTCAATATGGGAAACAGCAAGTGACAAAGTAGTCATAGCAAGTAACCAGTGTCATAGGTTGATTTCGTCACTGTGTGTCATCTAGAAGTCACTTGCTCCAAATAGTATTAACTGCATGGTCATTGGATATGGTCCTTGAGTCTTTGTTGATGCTGCAGAGTGTAGAAAAACATGGGAGGAATTAAGATTAAAGGGGCTTAAATTATATCGTGGTTATCCAAACGCACTAGAATGCTGTAGCAAACAGGTGTATTTCATTTTAAAACAGAAATAACTTAATTGTCTTCATTACTTTTCCAAAGGAAAATATTAACAAATGGCTAACGGTATTTTGAGCTACCTATATTTTGGCTATGCCTTGCTGCTTTCTCTCTTGTAGTTAATTAGGGGGAGATTAACTGTTGTTACTGATCCATTTTCATCCAAATTGCTCCACAACTTCATGTGCTGCTGAAATACACTTCAGGGGGGGAAGAGTCTTGCTTGAGAACCAATACACTAGCTATGCATGAATTGTTTTATGCTGTAAGGTTGAAAGGTCTGGTATTTTAAAAATAACTGGATCTATTACTGTATTCTAAACTATTCAGCCAAAATTAATGAGTAAGAATTTTAAGTTACAATGATACTTAATAATAATGGTGGTGGGATATGCAGGGGCTTTTTTGCTTCAGAGAAACATTCTTTCACAGTGGTACAATTTCATATGTTTGTAAGAACATATATCTGAAGTCTGGTGTTTATCAGATCAATTAAAAAAATGCATTTATTTAAGAATATAATAATAGTCAAACAGGACACAAACTCAGGATGGACAGGGATGAATACAAGCTTGGAATATCCTACCTGGAAGAAGCTAAATTATTTTGAGAGGTATGGGAAAACCAGTAATGTAAGCAGATAGGAGTGCCTTTAAGGTGTTGAAAATATTTTTTCTAAGACTTATATTCAAGTTCTGTTTACACTGAGAAATAATAGACCAGTTTTTCAACTTATGTTAGTGAATAAATAATGCTAAGATTTCTTTCTCATTTGTTGCATAGAAATTAGTTTGTAAGGGAGTATCTTAGTGGAGGATGGGAGTTTGCTAGAGTGCTAGAAGCACTTTCCAGAAAAGAAGATTCTTCAGGACTTTTGTTGAGTTAACAAAAGGGAGAGTTAGGAAGGACAATGAAGGCTTAGCCTATGAGCTAGATGTGTAGCAAACCGAAATGCTCAAGTGCCTGATATGTGCTAAGTGGTTTGAAATGGGAAGATGGCTAAAGACTACTGCTTGGTTTAAAATGTTGTTGCTTTACCATAAGAAGAAAGAGCAAGTAATTTGAAAGTTGTAAATTTGCTTACCTTTTTGTAACATTTATTAAGGCCATTTATCTGCAGTAGGAGAACATACTCTTAACTTGCTTGCATTCTAGATGCTAGGAAATCTGTATCCCCACGAAGTGTGCACAATTCAAGTAATCAACTGGAGTAGGACAAATTTATAGGCTGGTTTTTTGTTTGGTTTGGGGTTTTTTGGTAGCAGGAATACAGAAGCAGATGTTTCTCTCGCTGAGAGCCAAGTGACCATTACTTAGATATATTTCCTATGGGCTCACTTGGAATTTTGTTTTAGGAACTGGGAGGAAAAAGAGTACAGAAAATTATTATGCCAGCCTTTCATACAGCAGTGCCTACCTGCAAAAAGGTTTAATCTCTCCTGTTAAGTGTAAAAGCATAAATCTTAGGCTCAGAAGTGATAACAGCAGAGTCTAAAGGCTTCCCTGTCCATATGAATAAATATTTAGCTTTTTTTTTTAAGGAGTTTGAAAGAAGAATAGGTAGACTGAGGAATAGCTGGTTCATACTTGTTAATGAAAGTCTCTGTTGTGAATATTGATCTGCTAGCACATGTGTTAGTATTGGAAGTAGCAATTTGTCATCATATGATAGTTCTCTGGTGTCTTGCCCAAAGGGATCTGGAATTCTTACTGGTCAAGACAATCCATTTTTCTACATATGGAAGGCTTGTTGTTTTGCTTCTTAAAGTACAGTTGTTAACTAGAGAAGGTATTAACAATTTGTATGTCAAGATCTTCTGTACTTTTATTTAAGGAAATTGCATTTGATATACATAATAGAAGTGAATTGATGAAGTATACATGCAAAGAACTTGATGCAGTGATTGAGTTTTCCCAATTTGCTCAATTTTTTAGCATCCTTTAGTGGTGCTGACTTTGGAATATTGCTTAGCAATAGCAAAATTATGGAAAAAATGTTATTTCTTGTAATTTGATATTTTACCAATAATGTGAAAGTCTGAATCTGTTGTGTTATACTTCAGTCTTGATATGTTAAGAAATGAGACTGAAGTCTTGCAAGAAGAAACTTAATTGGATTTTAATGTCCAAGTTTGAAGCTTTAATAGGAAGAGGAGGTATTGAAGAAGATACCTGATTCATTTGTCATAGATTTTGTCTGTAGTTGACATCTTAACAGTGCGGTAGCTGTACTCTGGACTTCAGTAAATATTAGGACAAGTTATATGTAATCCATGTTGCATTAGTGAATAAGATTTTTCTTACTTGTTTTGTGAATCTAATACCACCCACTGTCTTTTCACAAACAGGTTGTTACTGGCAGAAGCACCACTGAGATCTGAGTCCTGGAACTTGCTTTCAAGAGCTTGAAAAAAAGGACTTCTTTCTAATTGGGCATGGCTAATCGAGGAGCAACAAGACCCAATGGGCCAAATGCTGGAAATAAAATTTGCCAGTTCAAACTAGTACTTCTGGGAGAGTCTGCAGTTGGCAAATCAAGTTTGGTGCTTCGTTTTGTAAAAGGACAGTTTCATGAGTTTCAAGAAAGTACGATTGGAGGTGAGAAAGTTACCCTCTTAATTTGTTTCATGTTGAGTTTGTTGTCCTTGCCCTTGACAACCTTGAATGTAGTGGCACTTCTATAATGGCTCATTGGCAGCAAGATCAAATCTGAGCTCTATGTCTCTAACTGAGACCTATAACTTTCTAAGCTAGAAGCTGTAGTTGGCACAAGGCTGTAGCAAACATCCACATCAAGTGGAGAAAGCAAATGTGTGGCTGAACTGTATAGTTTTGAAAACTGGGCTTGATGTTACATTTTGTTTGTGAGTGGATATGTGGCTATTTTAATTGTGCTGTATGTTTAATGCATGAAATAACTGCTTAATAAGAATCAAGAACTTAGTTTCTATGAAAACAAAGTGCTGCATCATCCAAAAAGGTTGTGTTGTCGTTT
Organism: Elanus axillaris; assembly: GCA_026212715.1. Lineage (NCBI taxonomy): Eukaryota > Metazoa > Chordata > Aves > Accipitriformes > Accipitridae > Elanus > Elanus axillaris. The sequence goes on along the minus strand of JANZLQ010000078.1, from coordinate 4,634,795 downwards.
ATGCATCCTGGGTTTGCTTTTGATTTAGGAGAACTTGCTACATTTCTGGATATACATTTCTTTGTTAGTAATCACAGAATTTAATGTGGTGGTTTTACGTTTTGTGACTTCCAACAGAACAGGTGCTGGCTACTAGAATTTAAAAAAATAAAAATCTGTTTAACTGTGAACAGATTTTATCCCGCCCCCACCCCCCTGACAGATTTCTTCTGTTATATTGTATGTTGAAGTTACTTGTTCTTTGAGCAGTATTCGTCCTTGGATAAATTTAAGTTATCCTAAAACTACACACTGGCATACAGACTTAAAGAAATATATGGATTTTATGTATTGATAAATATTCTCCAATAGTCCGTGTTGCTGCTTGCATGAATCAGTCTGTTTCATTGTAGTATTTATGTGCAGCTCTTTTTGTGGTCTGTATGTGTCTTTATACCTGAACAGTTGTTGAAATGTAAACAATCTACAAAGCTTACAAAAATAAATACAAGCTGAATTTCATTGCATCATTTTTTTTACCCTATTTCTAGCTGTTACATGTATTTATTTTGTGTATCTATCAGCATAAATGGAGAACCACTTATTTTCTCCTTTAGCAGTCTTACTAATGCTTGCTTTTGGCTTTGTATGTTTTATAATGGCTTTAGCATAAGTGTTAGTGTGAAAGGTTTCTGTATTATCTCATATAGCTATGTGGTAATATGGAGAGCATTCTCAAAGATCTATAGTGAATTAACTTCCCAATATCAACATAGTTTTTAGTTTAAAAAAAAACACTCAAAATGAAGTGAAATTCATTGTTAAATTTCAGTGATCTCCAATTAATTTAACCTCCTTTTTGTTTTTTTCTTGTTCTAGTGTCTGGGTGGAACTAGGGATACCCCACACCCTGTTACACTTTAAAATCTATACAAAGGTTAAACAACAGCTTAAGTTCAAGTTCTGATATAGAGAGTTTAATGTAATCTGTATTAACTTGCATCTTTTCTCTATAAAACAGAAACAGGGAAATGCCATATAATACAACTGAGAGATAGTAAATGGAGCAATGCTGGGATTCAGAAAAAGTTTTCTATAGAGAACACTGTCTAACCCCGTGGCTTGTAGTTGTCTAAAGCATAATTTTCTTTGTATACAGAAGGGCCTTTTAACAAAGAGAGGCTTATGTGCATTGTGAATCTGAATAAAAACATCTGAAAGAGAGTGCAGTTAAAGGCAGACATGTTGGATGGTGGTGGTGTGTTTGATAACTAGATTTTGCCACTTCAGACTTGTGTAGGAATGCCTGTTATTTGCTTAAGACAAAAGTATGGCTGTTAAGGATGATAGGCTTTCAGATAATTAACACAGCTGATTAACTGTCAGTTACTATGGCCTTGCAAGATAGAAGAAAGTTACCTTGTTTGCAGAAGCAAAATGCGACAGGCATTTTGTGGTGGTTGAAATGTTCCTTTCAACAAAAACAAGAGGATGTCATAGAATAAGACACTTGTTTTAATTCTCTTCCTGAGTACATCCCTTCATTTATGGAGTATAGATACATTCTTCTGTTGAAGAGAATAATGTCTGTAAGAACTTCAAATTCTACTTGTTAAACATCTTGACTCTGCCTTGGAGAAATAGAATGTTGAGCAGATTCTGAGGAGGAAGCCCTTAGTTTGATGCAGGATGTATGTATGTATTTATTTATTTTGGTTCTGGGCTGCTTAAGGAGCTACCAAGAGGAGCCTGTTCTACCAGTGCTTGGATATTTAGCATTTAGAGAAATTTATGGTGCTTTAACATTGGTACATCAAAGCCTTTACCTTTTCCAACCTGCCTGCTCATCTGTGATGGATGCTAATACCCCTGAAGCAGGAACACTTGACCACTTAACTAGTCAGCTTCTGTATGGTAGTTATGATGTCCTTTATAAAGCAAGATTGACTTGCTTTTGGTTTACTGTAATAAGTTGAAAGTTGCAGCAGTTTTGGAGTGATTCATAGGCTATGATGTCTTGGAGTATGTGGGACAGGGTAACATCCCAGGTATGCAAGGGTTATGGTTCAGTGCCTCTTCAGAGATTTGATTTAAATTGGCCACAGTCTGTCAGTATGCTTAGTGATTGGAGACCCCAGTTCAGCCAACTAGAGGGCTTCCCTTAGTGTTTCATCAAGCAGAAGGTCTTAAAATATTTTTGTTGTTGTTTGTGGAAGGAGCAAGGACAAGCCAGTCCACAGTATTTCACTGTATATCTGTCATGGCTGGAAAAACAACTCCAAGCATTTATGATGGATTGCTCAAACTTTCATCTAAATTCTTGGAATTATTGCATTTTTTTGTTATGCTTGTACTATATCTGGGCAAACAAAGCAGGTAATCGAGACAGTGTGTCAGACCACTCTAATAGCTGTGTGCTTATTTTTAAACTTCAAAAGCTAAGGTAGAACAGATGGCCGAGTTAAAGGGTTAAGGGAACCCAGTACAAGGAAATCTTGCTTTTCTGTGGATTTTTCCCCCAAGAAATTTTTGAGATTCTAGCTTAGTTTTGTAGTATGGGTTTCTATATTGTGTGTGTACTCGCCTCCCTATTTCTAATATGTACCTTAATCTGAATGGAAAATCTTTGCTAGGAGTAACTGAAGACTTGGAATAAGTGACTTTTTTCTGTAATTAGAAGACCATGGTTTATGGTAATGCATTCAGCTGTAGTGGCAAGGGATGCAAGTTTCCCTGAAACTGCAGGCTGTCAAAATTATGCTGAAATCAATTCTTGAGATCACTTGCAAAGTCAAAAATATGGCTGCTTTAAGAACAAGAACTTTTGAGAAGTGATTCTTTCTTCCATACCCATTAGCTAATGTGGAGTTGTCAGGAGCTGAAAATCAAGGCTTTAAAATAGTATTCAAGTAATGTAAATGTGTAGAACTGTAAATATCTGAACTGTTGGGTTATAGCATGATGGGATGCTGTTACTGGTACTCTATAGTCTGTTGAAGCAGGAAGAAATCTATCTACAAGACTTTTAACAGAAGGCTTGTGATTACTCAGATTTGCTACTAAAAATGGGGGGGATTCTTTCCAATTACTGCTTTATGTCTTTAACTTGAGGAAAGACTGGTTGTTTAAATAACTGTTCTGTGTTGATTAGAGTTATGGTCTATCAACTAATGCTTGCTTCAAACCTGCTGTATTTTAATAATAGACTTGAATTGTTTATGGAAATATTTACATCTCTGTGAACATAATTTTATAAGAATATAGAGATACAAGCAAACTTACGTTTCAGCACCTCTGTCTTTTTTGTAGCTGCTTTTCTAACCCAGACTGTATGTCTTGATGATACAACGGTAAAATTTGAAATTTGGGATACTGCTGGGCAAGAGCGGTACCACAGTTTAGCACCCATGTACTACAGAGGAGCACAAGCAGCTATAGTGGTATACGACATCACAAATGAGGTAAGTACAATATTAGGGATGCACAAGGGTGACTTGGAAGTTAGCAGTCTTGCATCAATCTTTCCTTAATTTTTCTCACTGATTTGTGTGAATCAATTCATTGTTTCATAGAATCAGAGAATAGCGTGCCTTCAGAGGTTATCTAGTCCAATCCCCCTGCCGTGGGCAGTTACATCTTTCACTGGATCAGGTTGCTTATTTCATGTTGGACTATGTAATGTTACATTGTGTCTCTAAACTTTTCTTACCAAAAGACCATTTCTAGTTGGTTTTTTTATTGTATTAAAAAAAGAGAGAAAGAAAGCAAATTCTTTTCGGGAAGTGTTTCAAACCCACCTTTAAATCAGTTCACCAGGATCGAGCTGTTACTCTCACCACATTCCTGGTGGCAGTTTATTTCTGATATTGAAAGCCATTATTTTTAATATTGTATTCCTGCAAGTTACAGGTAAGGATTGGAAAGGCAGCGCAAGCCATTGAGACCAAAACCTAATGCTATGTGATTTCTTTTTATTTGAACTTAGTTCAGATAAACTTGACTTGGTTTTGGTAAATTGAGACTTAAAAACCAAAACCCTCAAAAAAACCAGAAACTCTCTACCATAATGAACAGTGCTCAGTAACTAGAAAGTGTTTCAAGACCCTTTCAATATAGCTGTTCATAAACTTGATTCTTCTAGAGGAGAAATTAAAACTCCTGTTTTCTCTCTCAACCACTTCTCTTTCCTTACCCTGTCAACATAAAGATCTTCCTATTTTTACTTACATTTTCAGCATTATCCCAACTAAGCACATTTAGGAACTAAGGTAGGAATGTTTCATTTTTAAAAGCTCAGTTGGCAAGTTGGAGTGTGCATTTGGACAAAGGTAGCAGCCTTGCATTGGTCTTTTGCTTGAAGTATAGATAAGAGAGATTGGGATAATAGGTGAGTACAAAAGGATGACAAAACTCAGTTGCATCATTTGCAATCATTAACAGGAATCCTTTGCCAGAGCGAAAAATTGGGTCAAAGAACTTCAGCGACAAGCAAGTCCTAACATTGTAATAGCTTTAGCAGGAAACAAAGCTGATCTAGCTAACAAAAGAGCTGTGGATTTCCAGGTATGTACATAAGTTCTGTTTACAGAAATAGCATTTTCTTGAAATAGAAAGTAAATAAATGTAGGAGGAGCTTATATGCATAGCCTAGCTAGTTGTTACAGAGGTCATGCTGTTAAATATAAATGACAGCTGAGACTAATTAAATTATACATGCTACTGAAAAAAACTTTCTATACAAGTGAGATATAGCAACAGACTTTTTTGAAGAATTAAGTTTGTCTTTGAGGAATAACTAATTTATTTGCGTATTTTTAAGGCTTATTGCAGTTCTGTTTGGTGTATCCTCTTGTCTTCTACCCCAGATTACCAGTAACTAGAGCTTCAATGTGTGAGCTAGTAGTAACTCTCAGTGCAAACCAATCTCTTTGACTTGTCAACAGGAGAATTTTGATTATCATATGATACAAAGCTGATTAGTGTGTTTAACTTGCTTAGGGCATGCTGTTGAAGCAGTGTGCAAATTTTAATTGTGCTTTTCATGGCATTTTTTTTAGTTCAGTCTGTGCTCTCACTGCCATATTTTGTTTTCTAGAAAGTTTAAGCAAGTCATCAGAAAAGAGCTGCCAAAGCATGTAAAACTTCAGATGGTTCTGGTCCATTCATGACTGACTGAATTTGAATTAACATCGTATTTATTAGTCACATTCTCTTAACAGTTTTAATTGGCATTTGGTGTCACTGTGGGAGATACTGCTGTGTATAGTAATTAATCCTTTTGTAACTGTAGGAGTCAGACTATGAAGGTTAGCAGTGTGTTTTAGGTATTCTTCTGCCATAATTCAACAATGTGGTTTTCTAATTTTGAACTTACGTGTCAATTGTAACATAAAGCTGTGTGATAGAAGACCTTTGTGCTTTGTAAAAAAATTGTGGTATTTAACAAATTTCATACATGTGTGCAATCAAAAACTTAATCAAATTTAATTACCAAAGTAGAACTACCATTACTATTTTTTGTACAATTACAATCTTAATATTCTGCAAATGTTCGGTTTTTTGTTAATGTGGATTTATGGGCTCCTCGCAGGCTTGACAATTCTTTCTCATGGCAAAGCACATTTTATATGTCTAGGTATTTGTTCAGGTGTTATTTCAGATATAATTTCATAGATACTAGCAGATGTCACTTAAATGAATATATTTATTTATTATTTATTATATAAATATATATATTTAGAATGCTGTAGATTTTTTTCATCACAGGTATTCTGTAGTTTGGCTTTTTGCAGATTTCCTATTGAATGCAATGGCAGTTACACAATCATAAGAAGCTGGGGATTGTCAGCTGAATTGGCTAACAGGAAGTGGCAAAAATAGGAAACTTCTTATAAACAGTGTATTCAGATCAAAAATCAGACTGAAAAGGGAGATAATGTGGGAAGATATTTAATACTGCTTATTTGTTTTATAATTGTGAATTTCTGTCAAGATAATGAAACTGTTCTGATCGATCTGCCTCAATGATTGAAAGATTCAAGACAATTCACAAACTGCCTTCTTTCCAGGGTAATAATAGACTTTCTGACATTTGATGGCACTTTCTAGAGCTTATTTGTTCTTGCTACCACAGCTAGTGTTCTGGATCAGGGTTGTCTTTTTAATAAATATTTGTATTTATTATTTAGTCTTGTCTGAGATTCTTCCATCTTTTAAGATAAGTAAGGATTTTTAAGATTGCAGTTCTAAATGTTTAACTGCATGATGGAATTGTAACTTCTTCATAGCTGATGAATAACATGTCACATGGCTGTCTCAACAAACTTTCTTTCTTTCAAAATGGTGTAGAAAGTGTTCCTTAGTAGCAGTAAAAGCACAATGTGTAATGATTATGTGAATTTTTATTTATTTTTTTAAATGAAGTAATGCATTCTCATTTTAACTTAACTTCAGGAAGCACAGGCTTATGCAGATGACAACAGCTTACTGTTCATGGAGACGTCTGCCAAAACATCTATGAACGTAAATGAAATATTCATGGCAATTGGTGAGTTTATGAACAAACTGAGAATTTAAGGGAATTGTTTTCATGAGATACTTACCATCACAATCTTTTGAACCTAAGATCTGTTGGTTTTCACCTAAATTATTTCTGGCACTGAAGTTTCCTTAGGCTCTTTCGCATCCTTTTTGATGTTTAGAAGTCAGATAAACTTACTTGAAGCATGGTTGCACAGGTCTTCTGTCAAGCACCAAAACACTTGGATTAACTTGGAATAGCTAAGCTAGGTTACTTCTGAAGTCTGTCAGCAAGCTCTGTGTACCTGTTTTGGTTCCATGATGAAAACTTGTACTGCTTCAAGTTCAAGCAAAAGTAAGCTTTAGTTGTAATATACAAAAAAAACACCTTTCCCTTGTTATAGGTAACTATAAAAAGCTTTACACAGCTTTTCTTAATTGTAAGATGTACTTAGCATTTTTTAATCAAATTAGTGTAAGAATGTAAGTGAAAGTGTATACATGTGTGCCTTTTGATGGTATGTTTTTTGCAGCAGATTCCACACTGCCTTGGATAGGTGCAGAACCTGGAATAATGTACCTCTTATGAGACAGTCTTAACTGAAGCTGGAAACATTTCAAAATGGGAGAATGATAATAGGCTTGCTTAAAAAAGTCAAGTATTCATTTTGGTCTAAGCAAAATATTTGTTAAATACACTTTTGTCTTAAAATTTTGCTTGAATTTCAAATGCAGCTATCTGAAATCCAAAAGTTCTGCCAAAGATGACAATGCATGCTTAAATTCAATGTCCAAGTAACGGACACTTCGTGAAAAGTAAATTTACTAATATATTTTTAGCCCTAACATAATCTTAGGGATTTCTGTAAAGGCACTAACATGTAATAGTAAGTATAAATTACTAAGAAATTTTGTGAGTACCATTGATAGACACAAAATTGTATGTCATTGTTAATAAAATCTTGAAAGTGAAGGAAAAAGAAAGCATTCAGTTTTAGGCTGGTCACCAACCTATTTAGTAATAGCCTTAATCACAGTAGTGGCTCTGCTACTGGGGAATAGTAATGTATACTGTCAAAAGCTTATTAAATCTGTTTCATATTCTGCACTACAGTGACCTCTCTATCCCACACCTTTTTTTTGGTGAAAAACAACATTGCTATCCAAATGAAATATTTCTAAAGAGCTCTTATCTTCTGCTTTCCAAATCAGTAAAGCAGAAAGTAATTTTTGGTGTGGTTCAAACTTTGAGCAGATGCAAGTTAAATTATCACTATAGCAACACTTTATACCAAGTACTTGCCTCACATTAACTATAAATACTTGGGGAGGGGGGAACAACACAACTGTATGAGTGCAAAGTATATTTTTCTTATAAATGTTCTAGACAGGCCTGCATTTATTTACAGACATGCTGAATTACACTGTTCTGGTGAAATATTAAAATTAATTTGTTTAAAGGTGCAGTTTGCATGTTGCTTAAAAAAAAAACCCCAAAAAATCGCCAAAATCTGATAAATTTTTTGGTAACTTGTTTTATCAGCAACAGTTTTTACCTCTCAATATTTTAATGAAGTATACAAAGTAAACTTGGTAAAACAATGCCCAATCAGTACCTAGGTGTTTTGTCTGCAGGGTTGGTTGTCTGTGTGAGTTACACATTGATGAGTGAAATTCAGCTTTGTCAGTGCATCAGAACAAGATCTGTGTAGCAGTGGACCCTGAAAGGAAATCTTGACGAGGCTATAAGTATTGCATGGAACTTGGAATGGCCTTTTGCACAACACAGATGCAGTTCTTAGAACTGTGTAAATATGATCTTCAAAAATGGGAGAAAAAGAAAAATAAGAACATGGACAGAACTGAGGGATGCAAACTACAGCTGCTTGTAAATTAGCTGCTTTAGAGTTCATTCAGAGCTCGTTCAGAGCTTCCAGTTAAAAAAAAATCATGTTAATTTACAGTTCTAGAATGTATCTAGAATCCAAAATAACAGTGCTCTGACAGCATTTTTTACTGTACTTCCTCCCTTTGTACTGTCTCAGCAGCTAAATACCACGTCAACTCCAGGGTTCTGTCACAGAATTGTAGAACAGCCCAAGTTGGAAAGGACCTTAATAGATGATCTGGTCTAACCTTTTGTGGGAAAGGGAGCCTAGATGAGATTACCTAGTGCCCTGAGATGATCTAGCCTCACAACACATCTTGTTGATGTGTACTGTGCTGGGTTTCTGGCTGTTATATTGCATTTCATTCCTTTTAGGAAAAAGCTGGCCAAACTAATTACTCTGGAGTTGAAGCATGCAGCCAAACTGTAGAACAAGAATGGTTGTTGGGTCCTGGTAACATGGGCAAGATGGCCCCATGGATGTCCTTTTACGTAGAACTTGGCGTTCTCCCCATCAGAAAATTGCTAGTATGAGCTACTGCTCAGAAGGGTAACATTTGTCACCCTTACCTTTCATGTCAAGACCAAGGAGGTACCCTGGAGCTACAAGGACAACAAATAAATTATCACTGTCAATTGACTCGTAAGAGGTGGAGAGAAGAGAGAGTTTGCAAAAAAAGAGGAGGCTTGATCTAGTGCTGAGGGCCACTTTATGTTGTACACAAAAACTTATTCTGGCTAGATAGCTGGGCAGTAGTTTGACCCATTTCTGTCTGTGTTTGTGCCTTTTCAGTCTTTCTGTATCTTTTAGCACTAACATCCTGATCTTAAAGCCTGTTCTGTGTAGGTGGATTCCCACAAGAGCCATCATTTACTGGCATAGCATACCAGCGCAGATAAATTTTACTGCTCAAGTTGCTAATGCATTTCACTCTTGAAAATCATAGATAAGGTGGTTAATCATTAAGAAGTTAAGTATCTTAAGTTATTTTATTACCAACGCACTGAATCAAATCAGATTTTGTAGTGATTATATTAGTATGCTTGTAGAATAATAAACTGTTGATTGTTTGTGTACTCAGGTGATTTAATCTTAGAACTATCTCAGTTTTAATTCTTATTTCTTGTTGATTTTATAGCAAAAAAATTGCCCAAGAATGAACCACAGAATGCAGGAGCCAACTCTGCCAGAGGAAGAGGAGTAGACCTTACCGAACCCACGCAACCACCCAAGAGTCAATGTTGTAGTAACTAAAACATCAATTGCTTTAAACTGTTCTGAATATTCTTCTGCTTCCTAACTGTTAATAACCATGGAATTGGAGTGCTTAACCTGGCCCAGTACAGCTTCCAAACAGCGAAGAGACTTATAATAGTCAAGTTCATGATACAGATTTTTCTTTTGACCTAAAATTTTAACATGCATGTATCCACCACTGGCTATAATGTTTCAGCAGTAGAGGAGAGATGGAATCGGAATAAACTTCCTTCAGTTGAAAGGTTTTAAAAATCACTTACCATTAGGGGTGTAGAAGAACTACTTTCCATGGACCTAATTGGCCAGTTCCTGTAGCCTCAATACTGATTCCTGTTATAAATAGAGTTGGGACTTTTCATAATTCTCAGTTGTGCTTTAAACCTTTTTAGAAACAGGGTCTAAAAATTACTTAAACTTATTCACAGTATTGATGCAACCAGTTGTTTCTGCAGGTATCTACTGTTTAGTTATACATTCCATAGTTAATAATTTAATTACAAATAATACTTGCATTAACAATTTTAAGACCCCTATGCTTGCAGGAAAGTGGAGTTTTAGTTGGTACACTGTATGTAAATTATATCAACCCAGTTAGTTATCTAAAGAAATTAGTGATAAATCAAGTTTAACTTCATTTCTAATCTGTTCAGAGGGTACAAACCAGTAAATTCAACTTTACGACTTAGGATTTTTTTTTTCCTCTACAAACTGTAAGAGCTCTTCAAGTAAAACCACAACAAACTTGGTGTCTGTGATTTCTTTCTTGTTTTTGATCATTGCTGGCCATTACAGTTTGTTTTTCCTCTAAGGAAAAAAATAGTGCACTAACAATTATGTACATCCAACTTGATTTTAAATTTGGATATTAATGTACTGTAAATAGGTACTCTGCATTGTAGTCTACATTTGTTTAATACTTTTCTGTAATATTTAAGAGTTGCTTAAAGGTATACAGAATGTACAGTTACTTAAAGCTAACTTTTTTCCTCTCTAATCAAAGGGGGTTCTAAGTTCTTCCTTTATGGCTAGAACAGTAATAAATGATGCTCCTGTATCTGTAACATAAGTACTGCTGTCTGTCAGTAATGAACTTTGCAACTTTGTTTTCCAAAGTACATTTTATTTTGATCTGTCCAGTATATTGCACTAATTCTTTTAGTTATTTTCATTATATGAAATCTACCAAGTGTGTCAGAAGAGATGAATTAGTCTATTTAAATGTTGAACTGATAGCAGAAACTTACTCGTGCAGATTTTAAATTTGCAGTAATCTGGGTTTAGCAAGGAAAATGACAGTTCACCAGTGTTTAGTTTTATATTGAGGTGCTCAGGTTTGAATAAAGTGGTTTAAAAAAAAAGAAAAGAAGCTTTTTGATCACTCTTTCTTATTGAGAGTTTCAGAAGGTTTTCTTGTATTTGCACAGTTCCAGACAAGATGTCTGATTTACTATATGGGTCAGCATTTAAGATGATTACAAGTAAATACATGACACAGCTAAATATAAGCTTGTACTATATTTACTGTGGCACTCCGGTTATCCTATGATAAATTTTTAAATGTTGAGGTAATTTGGTATCTTATCACATCCATTCAGAAGTACAGTCAAAATAGTAATATTATCTCTTGAACCTGCAGCTAATGCAGTCTTTACCAGTTGTTCACTAATATAGCTTGCTGCGTTGTCATAGAGTGTCTCAGAAGTGACTCTGCCTCTTCCCGCAGTTTGTGATTTGCAATTGGACAGGTATGTTTCTGTGTCCTCTTCAAACTGTGGTGCTGGTTTAGAACCTACTGGTGATAGAGTCTTTAGCAGTTCTTGACCAGTGTAACTTGCAGGTTTGTCACAAAATATCTTGGATTCCATTTTTTCTGCCAGTTGCGGACCTGAATCATAATTAGATAGGCATGCTTTTGTATCTTTTGGGGGCTGTTTCATGTCTTTAAACCCTATTGCCAGTACATTCTCTTGCAGCTGTTTATGGGTGTGACTTGGACCTGTTGCATGGAAGGTGTCAGTGTCTGTTCCTTCTTGATCTGCAGTCTTTGGCTGAAAGATGTTACATACATAAACTTTTCTTTCCTCAAACTGCTTCAGTTTTTCAGAGCCACCTTGTGTGCTAGAATCAAACTGTTCTATCTCTCTGTTCTGTGACTTTACTTCATTGTTACTGAAGAGAGACAGTTCTGGATCAGCTTGATTTTTGTGGTTATCAGTTTCCTTAAGAACATGATCTTCACTTTGCAAAGACTTCCTCCTAGAATATTTTGGCTTATTTTGTTGCAGGTTACCTTCTGAGTCAGTGAGAAGAATGTCTTTATTGGAATACAGTATCTCTATTCCATGTTGCAGATCTTTAATAGCCTTTGAGTAATTTAAGTTGTCTTCAGTGAGGGGCATCAAATACTGACACTTAGACGGAGAAGTTGTGTTTTGTTGAACACGTTCATATGTTCTCAAATAATGAGTGAATGTTGTTACAGTTAATGCAAGTACTTCATTATAATCCAAAACCTCCCAAAGCCCATTAGAAGCTAAAATAAGAAACTGACAATTGTCATCAATAGGGACAGATATGGTATGAGGTACAGGTATAACAGATCTTTTCAGTACTGGATCTCCATGATATCCAAGACCCCTTGTAGTTCTCAGGTCCCCCTCTACTAATCCATCTGGTTCATTAGTGCTGATGTTTCCACCATTCTGAAGTATGCGTTTTCTCTCGCTTACATTAGAAGTGCTGTGCTCTTTTGAGAGGCAATGACTTCTTCCATTCTTACATAAGACTGCATGTGCATTACCTAAAAATGAAATAAGGTAATACTTTGAATTATAGCATACGGATTTTTTTTTAAGATACTGCTGTTACATTAACAGTTAGCCTTTTGCTAAGGACTGGGAAAAAAAACTCAGGTCATAGTTCAGTTATCTGCTGCCACAGGCAACAATGTTGCCATCAATGAATCTGGTTCTATTTTACAGCAGTTTTCTGGGTTTTTTTTTCCCCTCCTCCCATTATTCAGAAGACTATTCCAGAACCTTATTCTTCTGACTGCAACTAAACTCTTATGAGGAGTCTTAAGTGACATTTCATTTTGCTTAAAGTGCAGTCTGATAGAAATGTTGCACCTTGACTGTTTTTTTTAAGCAAGAGTGCATATTTTTCTCAAAAATTCTCTTTTTTTCCTAAGTGTGTGCTTTCAGACTATTATGCCTGAATGAACTCATCAAGAAGTTTTAGGTTCAGACTATTTTTAGCAGTATAAAATTTCTAGTACCTGAAAATAATTTGGACATTGTGTAGAATTTACAGTTTACTAACATGATGCCTTAAATCTTGTCCTCAGTTAAGGGACCCAAGGGAGCAAGAGTTCTCGGTCATCGCAAGGAGTCAAGGACTAACTTCTTTTCTTTAGGTACTTTACCTTTTCCTCAACACCTTTGAACTCTGCAGGGTGAGAATGAAAAGTGTTAGAAATTACAACACTGTGGGTGTCTAATCTTATGAGACTTGAATGCAGAGTGTAAAGGAAAGCAGCTCTGAAACAAAGTGATGTATTGTTTGAGATCCTCTGTGGCTACAATGGGAGAAGACCATTTTTTGTGTTGGGGGCGTGACTGGTCTGCTCCCCACGTGTTGGCACAAGGGCAAAAGTGGTGTCTTACAGAAGGAACTTGAGTGGGATAGTAGCTTTCCAGATGCTAATCTGGCTGCAGTGTGTTCATATTGTAGTTTTAATACCAGCTGGCTAGACTAGGGCACAGATCTCTGGAAAGTGTTTATAAGTAGGCACTGCTTATACAGTAGTTGTATTTCTTGGAAAGTATTGGCGTTGTCTAGTGTAGGAGGCAGCTAAGTGTAGTCTGTGTGAAGGCAAGTTTCTCTAGAATGTGATTCAGAATATCGAACTGAAGGATGCACCTGTTCTATTGATTATAGAATGTAGATGCCTTAAGTTATGTTGTGTGAATGTTTCCTTGTGCTTGCTCCCTCCTTCATCTGATTTCTGTGGACAGCTAGAAGACTGTCTAAAATTTCCTTTGAACCCTCTGAGTAAGACCACCAGCTGTAAGCCTAACAAAGGGCATAATATAACCCACGTGGAACAATTTGCAAGAAAGAATAAATTCTAGTCACTTTTGGATGCAAGTTGCTTGTCTGCAAACCAGAGACGGGGCAAAAGAATCGTCAAAAACTAGCTGACTTATCAATGTGGGACTAAATGAAGAAGATGAAGCTGGCCCATGCCACCATCTCCTGCTCCGCATATCTGACCATCCTCTTCAGTTGCTTACGTGGTGCTGAAGGAACACGTCTATACTCCTGTAAGAACACATCCTTGGAGGGAAAATGAAGCTTGTTGTGCAAATCTTTTTCTTTGATGTGATACAATTGGTGGAAAATTAAGTGTATTAGATTAAATAAATGTGTATTTAGAAGTGGTTCAAAAATGTGGACTTTAATCATAAAAGGCTTGAAGTTCATCAGAGATACTTCAAGCCTTAACTCATTAGCAGAGCTTGAGTTTACAGTATCTTTAATTGCAGCGAGCAAAAAACCTCATCTAGGAGGGCAGGATGGAGGCAGGTAACTAGAACCAGAAAACTTAAGTTGGGTCAATTTTCTACCAAATTTTCTTACCTTCATCTTACCTCTCAAGCTCATTGTAATAAAAGTGGGTTTCTTGCCCAAGAAGGTGAAAACAAATGCATTTGTTAGTTCTGAAAACATTACAACCTTTATGTGAATTACTCCTCTATTCAGTTAAAGGTGTGACTGAGTCTCCTGCAAGAACATCTGAGCTAGTGCTAAACTACCAGTTTTGATACCAGTAACAGTACTATGTTCTGGTTGCAGCAGAAATGCTTGTTGGAGGTAGAGAAAGTATGGATATAGCAATAAGCATTGGGAAAATGGAGGAAAGGGAGGGGGAAGACCACAGTTAATTATTTCAGTGTCAGCGCATGTTCAGGTTTGTTTATAGTGTTCCTCAGACTGGCAGAGGATTGCATATTATTGTTAAACAAAATATTTTGCTTTTTTTTAAATCTGGGATTAGTTTTTCCAAGTGTGGAATATATTTTTTAGGGGTTGGGGTTTTTTTCCTCCTGAAAAAAATGAAGCCTTTCAAATAGTTTTCCCTTTACTGAACTTTGACCCCCTTTGATTAATTTCAGTCAAATTTCATATGAAGAACTATGAAGTCTTAAAAGTTTTGTGAATACACTCATTGAGGAGTACTGAGTGCCCCTGGTGATGGAAAGTTTCAGCGTTAGCATGCTCCTTACTCATGCTAGGGAAAGTGATAGAGAAGTGTTACAGTGCCAGTGGGCATGTGCCTCAAGCAGAGACTGGAAGACACCAGAGAACATAACACAAATCCATTTGAGACTGTTCACCCAATGGCACTTTTAATGTAATTCTGCTTGTGTACTCCTTCATGGGAAAGCAAGTATCTTGCTTGTAATCTTACAGCTGTCTTCTGTACACAGGAGAACGTAACTGGTAACAAAAATCATGAAGTGGGAAGATAGAATGATTGGAGTTGCTAAGATCTGCAAGAGCTTTGTCTAGTGTTTCCTGCAGCAGGGCTGGGTGGAGAAGCATTGTGAATGTATCAGTGTTTCTGATTGTAATTAATAACTGAGTTTCTACACTTTAGAAAGGCAAAGCAGGGCTCTACTTTATAAGGAAACAGGTCTGAATAGATCTTCTGTAACAACAGTAAATAACAATGACTTCCTAGTTCAGAAATTAGTAATTCAGATGATCCCCACCAGATCCTGTTTTCAGTTTGCTGGTAGCAAAATGTGGTGTCACTTAGAATGAAACAAATGTGTAAAAGGAATATCCTAAGCATGTCATTGACACAAGGGATTTATCATATGTAAAATCAGAAGAGCTGTGATTGTCTGCCCCAAGATGATGACACCTTAAATTTCATCTTGATTTAAAAAGAAAATTGTCCTTACTACTCTTACAGAAGTCACTTGTGCATTACGGAATGTTTCTTAACTGTGTCTTTTGCATTAGTAAATTGACTTCACTGCTTTAACTCAAATATATTGAAGGTACTTATTAGATAAGCTTAATACTTATTGCCTGATACCAGTATCAGTTGCACAGGAATTTATCATGTCTCCTTCACATTGTCAAGTTAAAGCAATTGCAGCTTTTTATCTCCAAATATTTACTGCCAACAAATCTCTAGATTAGCTTATTTTTTTTCTCTTATTAGGCAAAAAAATTCCTGATTTGGAACTTACATACCTGTATTGGCAACATGCAGTAACCCAGCAGCACCTTTGGCTGTCCTGGTTAATGGACTATGTGTATAGTTTTCAGAATGTTTTCTTCCTTCTTCCTCAGCGCCATCTGTCTCTTCACTGGGGATTCTTTCCACCAAACAGGTAACTATTGAACAGCCACTCCAGCGAACTTTGGAAACCTCATTCCTTCCCAGTTGTAAAAGTCTATCCATTCTCCAAAAGGACTTGGCATATGCTTTGTGAATCCATTCGTAAATATTGGTCTTACTGGTGTCTTCATTGCCTGGTTTATCAGAGAAAATCTTCTCTTTTTCCCTGTAATCTGCATTGATTACTGTGGCAAAAGAATCTAGAATTTGCTGTTCATCCTTACTCATTTTGTAGGAGGAATCTGTTTGAGCAAGCTGGTCAAGAAATAGAAGTGGAAGCTCTGCTGCAACTGTTTCTGCAGCTGTTACACCATGAGAGCCATCAACTAACCCTAGAAAACATGTATCTGACCTATTTCCGTAGTTGTCGAGCACAATAAATCTGTCTTCCATGTCTCCCTGCCATGTGGAATTTTTATCTTGGCAAATTGATAATGCTTTTATTAAAGAATTATTTACTTTCTTTAAAGTACTAGGATTGTTAATATTGGCAAGATCACAATATGATGTAGGAGTGTGGTTATCCATAAGAAATTCAAATGAATAATCAATCTTCTGCCTGTGTGTCTCAGAATATTTAGGAGTCTTGGTCAATTTTGAAATTAGTTGCTGTCTCTGAGCCAAAAGAGTTTTATTGTCAGTTTTTGTTTGTGGGCTATCAAAGCCCAGCAAAGTTAGGGCTTTGTGGGACTTTTTATGGTAAAGAAGGTGGTCTAGATATATTGTTTGTTGACATGCAGAGCAAAAAAGTGAAATGAGCTTGGAATTGCCATTCTCAGGTGCAATTGTGACCTTCTCCAGGTGATCTTCCTCATCTCTGGAAAGTTCAAAATGGGGTGAGTTTGATTTGTCCTGAGATTTTTCCTCCTGTGTCATTCTATAAAGGAGTTGAATATGTTAAGAGTTGTCATATTTCAACATTTTCATATTAGGTACCTAACACTACATGTACCTAAGCTTTTTCTCATTCTCTTATAAACTGAATTGCATAGTTGTGTACTAATGCATACATGGTCAGGAAACTGAGAAACCCATGTGAGACTAAAAATTGTAACTGTGTTAAAAATCAGCAATACAGCAAATTCAAGAAGTGAAATGTTTGGAAATACACAGTTCATGACACAATTTAGATTATTCTTGTACCTAGTGAGGTTTCAGTCAGTTGTTGCCTCCTTGTAATTCAATGCATAGCCCTGTGTCTTCACACTTAGAACTGTAAATATGTAGTTCCTCAGCAGCTGCTCTGTATCTATCCATTAGACATGGTAGTGGAGTGTGATTCCTACTTGGGGGGGGAAAGAAAAGGCATATCCAAGATTAAGATTTAAAAAAAAATAATCTACCAGTCTTGTGTGGGAAATATGAAACAGGGCCAGAAGCAGTGGTGTATCTCTTTAATCAAATCTGTCTGCCACTAGTTTTAGTTGTGAGGACTTCAGATACCAGCTGGAAAGAATTACTTAACACCATTGCATTTAGGCACACAGAAGGTAAATTACACTTACATGGACAATGTTCTATTGCTTTTCCTCGCTTACAAGAGCTAGATTTTGCAATGTTCATGTTCCTTTAATGTAGGATGGATTTTGAATGTGTCAGTTTCTAAATCAAGCTTAATGAAGAACAGAATTAGTATCAAATGGGCAAGCAGTGTTTGAGCTTTTAGGTCTGTGGGAAACACCCCTGCTCCTTGAGCCGCAAGAACCTGTGAGCAGCAGCAGATGCCCTCTATTCTCCAGCCATCAGGATGGAAGGAGAGATGTGCTTTGCAGCAGAGCTCATGGAAGAACAACGAGGCTGAAAACCTGGAATCGAGGCCAGGTGCTGCAGGACACCATAAGGACCAGCCCACACAAACCTCTCTGCCCTGTCTCCAGCCAAAGCTAATTATCTTCCTCCTGTCCCCATGCACCTCCTTTGTCCCACTTCAGCTCCTTGCTCCAGTCTCCCCTTCCTCGCCAGCTCGGTTTCTCTCTCCTCAGTCTCCTTCCTTGATGCTGTCGTACTATTCTTAGGTCTGGCACCTGGGGCTACAAACCCAGGAGTCGGAGCGTAGAGGGAGTCCAAGGGAGGCACTCCCTAATGAGAGGCCAGCCGGTGCAGAGGGGACTGCCCCAATTCAACACCTACACGTGCTGACACGAGTCTTTACTCGGCACCGGCAAACCAATGCTTCTTTTATTGTAACTTGCTCTGATTTGGGTAAATTTACAAGAATGACAAAAGGTGCACCACTGATGCCACCTCAGCCAAATTTCCAAGCCCTAGTTTAAAACTTGACAATCCTAGAGCTTCTCTATAAAATAGTTATTAGAATTCTGGTTTAATCCAAGCAGAACAACATCTCTTTCAAATCGCATTCTCGGAAAGAGCTAAACCATATTACCTGGAACTTTTTCAAAGTATTCTGCTTCAGGCTTGGAAAATTTCAGTATGAACTGTTAATATCTGGCAGAGCTTTAAGTTACTGAAAACATGAGGTGACCCTATTGGTAGCATCGCTAAGAATTCTGCCTATAATTTGAAATGGGTAGGAAAACACCTATATAACATACAGAGGAAATATCAATATTACTTAGACAGCAGATGAAGCTAAAATTCTTCAAATGGCTGCTGTGACCTATAAGATGACGTGCAGCTAAGCCTTACAGCTGCTTGGATAACATCCTCTCCCTGTAGATCAGCACATAACGTACGTGTACAGACACCATGAGAACACAAAATCCTGACACCATGCGAGAAGCTCAGCTTGCCAGCCTATACATCATCTGTCTAATAAGCATGAAAGTGTAGTGTTTGTTTATATTTAAGTCAATTAAGTTTGGCTTGTTTATTTAGCATTTTGTATTTATGTGTGTATGGATGAGAAATGTCAGACAAATGCATATATTACAGGGTTCCATTGTATTCTCTGTTCTGACATTTCTGGCTTTCAGTGACTGTTAGCTGCTGTTAATCCACCACCAGGGCAAACAACAGTGGCTTAGCAGCAGTAATATCCCACAGCATCATTGCGAGGGGAGCCTTTGGTAATTTCATCCTGTTTCAACCTCATCCATTTTCTGGGGCTCTCTCCTTAAACTTGATACAGCCACACCTTAAAGTAACTATTTTTGCAACTGTTGTCTCCTCCAGGATTTCAGCTGGGAAGTATACTTTCTCATTATTTCTGTTCATCACCTCGGGGTTATAAGCATTTCCATGATTCGTTTTTCAAGGCATGCACTTTTTTCCTGTGGTGATGGTTGTTTGACAAAATTCCTTCAACTGTTTGAGAATTACTGGAGCATTAAAAGTCAAAGCCCCAGCTTCCTCCAGCTTCAATTAATGTCAATACATCTTAAAGAATCACATGCCTCTGATCAGCTAAGATTAGATTTTTCTTTTTATAATTTTATAATTGGGCTTTTTAGTAGAGGGTGGTGCCACTTTAAAAACCCTCATGATGCTGTAGTATGCCTTCTCCTTGCATAGGCGAGCTTGCAGGTAGCTACAGCTCTCAATCTGCTGTAGGACCAGTTTATGGGAAAGTCCATCAAGAGGTGAGCATCAGCCTCCTCTAGAAATGCGGCACCACTTTAATAGGGCCAGATAAGGAGACGCGTGATTAAAATAGCAGGGAAAGATACGCTTCTGCAGATCCCGTTTCCTTTATTCTGCATAGTTTGAATTTGAGGCTGGGAGATCGCACAAGCCTTTTCACTTCTGTCCTCATGCTGATGCATTCAGGCATGAGAAAAATTAGGACTAATATATACAGAAAATCCAGTAAGCTGCTTTCTGTCAGCCTTATAAATATGAACCCATTTTACATTTAGTGTACATAAAAGCCCTTTGGATTAGAGACAGGAAATTGAAAACTTTCAACAAAATGCTACTTTGACCTCAGTAAACTTAATTTGTAGCAAACATACTTTGTAGATGTTTATATCTCTGTAAGTGGGTGTAAGTGCTAACAAATCACAATGTCAGAGCACCAGAACAGTCCCACTTTATTACAATGTGTAAATAACCAGGCTATTATAGGTAATAATTCATGTAGAAAAACAAGATATGCTACAACTCTTCAGTTGGAATCATTTTGCTTGTAATTAACATCAGGGCTGCCCTTTTCTTAATTTTTTTATAGTATGTATACACTGCATATGTTAATAGCTGAAAACCTTGTAAAAATGAAATGAAGAAAGGATACATTTCCTTTGTTGATCTAAGTAAAAAGATTAGTCTGTATTTCCTTCTCTCCTTCCTTGCATTTCCTTCATCAGGAACAGATACAGACTTGCAAGTTTTTTGCTGTCAAGTTAAAGGATAACAGTGAGATAGTGACAACACAATAGGTGAAGCTAAAGTGCTCTCAGCCTCAGAGACTAAAAGATAAAATTCAGCTTTCTAGCTCACTGCAGTTTCCCTGTGCCTATTTAGGGAGCCAGAGCCCAGCGCTGTTTAATGTTCTGAGCTAAAGATAGAAGCAGATTTAAAAAAAAAAAATAGAATATGTAGAAGAATGGGGAGTGAGCCACAGTTTGAGATCATATGTGTTTTCAAGGGCAAAAATCATATTCACTCTTTGTGTCACAGCAAAGAGCCTCTTGGTTGGTGCTTATTCCTGCTGCTAGGAGAGGGAGGCTGCTTCACCTCTCTGCCATATGCTGCCCTGTCTATAAGAGGGGCAGAACTGAGGCAGAGCACAGGGCTGCAGGCCAGGGACTTGTAGGGCAGAGGATACCATCATCCCAGTAAACCTATTTCTGGCGACCCTCTCTAGCTGTGGCACTTGGAGTTGCTTGCTGTTCGTATAGCAAGGTGAGATGATTTTCTGTTTCTGCAGTTTGGCATTACAGTCTCATTTTTTAATTAGTGAAGATGTTGCTAATTGAGCTTTGAGGACCCAGGACCTGATCTGAGTCCCAGCTGCAGTCATCTCCCTCTGACGGGTCGTTCCTGTCTCCACCCAGAGAGTATGTCTTCCGCACTTACCTTTGTCACAGTCGGCACTTAACTTACACAGTCTCTAGTCCTGAACTCCTTCCTCTGTGAGACTTGTTTTATTATTATTATTTGCCATGTACTTGTAGCCCTAGAAAAGAGTGACTATTAGTGATGCTGAAACCAGCGCTGGGAAGATGCCTGCCTGCCTGCGGGTGACAGGAGGAGGCAGAGAAGGGCTGTATGATGTAAAATGGAGGTCACGCTATTATCAGTTAATATGTATAAACAGGCCTCACTGCTGCAAATTCTTGCTGAATTGGCACCAGCTTCCTTGCCTGTCTCTTCCTTCTTCCCTGCTTTACTTCTTGCCCTGCCCTTCTTCTGCTCATGCCCCAGCCAGCACTTCCCTCCCGGTCCCCCCTTTCCTACATGCAGGTAATGCCACAGTATGGCTCCCGTTGCCTCCCTGCCTTCAGCCCTGCTCTTCTCCTCCTGACTGATTTCCCTTCCCTCTGCCTGTTTCCCCCTGGAAAATTTGCTGGTAAATGCCTCGTACCTGCAGTGCCCGCGCTGCGGCACAGCCTGAGCCAGGGCAGGGGCTGCCTTCCCAGGTCCTGGTCTTACATGGTCACCTTTGGCCAAAGCAGCAAAGATCTTGCATCTTACTTGAAAAACCTTAAGTCACCTTTATTAAATGCATACAAGACCTCTGGAAAAACTCTCCACCTGAAAAGACAAACTCAGTTGATAACCCAGCAGCCATGCCCTACACCTTCCGCCCCTGTTAGCAGGGTTCACCTTCTCAGTCTCCAAAACCATCTGCAGAGGGAATGCTGCGGAAGGAACGAGACATCTTCTCCCAAGTGACTCAACTCAGGTGTGTGTAGAACCCTGCTCACTGTATCCCCAGAAGCAGGGATGCAGCTTCAAGGAAGTCTTTGTTATGAAAGGTGTGGGAAGAGATAAAGATGAACCTGGTGAGTCACAGGAGCATGCCAGGAGCAGAGCCTGCCTTGGGGACTTGGGAACACTCCCACCCCTAGACCTGATAATAGGCAAGAAAGAAGGAAGTGATTAATAATTAAAATAATTATGGGATAAATTAAGATAATATCTTCTTAAGTATTGTCCAAAACTGGAATCCTGGGATTCCAGGCCAACTGGTTTCGTGGCATCCTATAAAGTGGAAAGGGTCCCCATCATTAGGTCTTCTTAGGTGAGAATTACAACTTGTGACACTGTCTGCTCAGGCAGAGGTGAGCAGCTCCTCAGCTGGGAGGAAGCATCAAACTGGGAAATGGGAGTAGCAAACCAATGGCAAAACCAGCTCTTTCTACACTCCAGATATCTTGCACCCACTCTCAGGAGCTGGCTCTGTCTTGGCAGGGCAGCGGCGGCAGTTCGTAACCCACCGCGTGCCTGTGGGCAGAGAGGCTGCAAAGCAGTGGCTGGGGATGGCAAGCCTGCTCTCAGCGTGGCAGGGGAGTCATCCAAGGTTTTGGGGATCCACAAGGAGAAAGCGGTGGCAGAAGCAGCAGATGGATGAAGATAACATCCCTGTGCCTCCTGTGCTCTCCTCCCGGTGACACCCTGCCTCCCTCGCCCCACAACCCCAGGTCTGGGGTTACGGCTGTACTCCTGGGGTTCCTCTGCTTTTTCCAGCCGTAGGTGCTGCCATTATGGTTGGTCTAAACGGAGGGGTTTAACCCGTTTAATATCTGTGGTTTAACCGAGGTTCTTGCAGTTGTGCCCATAGTTCTTAGGATTTCCAGGTGCTCTCCCACACAGATCTGGGGAAGACCCAGGAGTGGGCTTGCACGGACAGATGCGCTTAGGCCAGCATAGCTTTATCTTACAGAAATAAAAAGGTGCGGGTAGCAGAAAGGAGGCTGCTTCCTTCCCACCCGCTGCCAGCTGAGCCTGTGCCAGTCACCCAGGGGTCTGTAAGGCTGCCAGCACTGACCGACCTGCCCAAGGCAGGCGTGGGGTGGTTAGTTAGGAAAACTGTCAAAGCACAGACAAAGTACACTGAGTAGGGTCCAAGAGGATAGTGGCCATCTCTGCCACGAATTAAGTGGCAGGAAGAAGAGAAAAGGATGTTAGAGAAAGGAATAAACAAAACAACTTGCGCGGAGGCAGAAAAAAGAAAAGGTAAGGGGAAAATAGATAGTACGTCCCATGTTTGCATGAAGCAATCCAGAGCTCTCACCACCATGAAAGACCAGTGTAAGCCTATGCGGTGACTGCAGATGCTTAAGTAACTTTAACAAGCACCTTCTGAAATTGGCACACATGCTTCACATTGTGCTGGCAAAGGCAGTAAATGTCCCGTGCTCCGTAAGCCCAGCCTTTAGTTTTCTCACTCAGTTTGTGTTAAATCAAAACTCTGACTGCAGTCAAGAAGGGCTACCTCTGGGTAAGAAGTAAAAACTGCCGAGTGCTCCATCACTAACAAGAAGTTTGTGTTACTAAAACAGCCATGAGTGGGGCAATGACATTTTCTCCCTTTTTTTTTTCACATTTTTTTCCTTGAAAAACTGAATAATTGGGGTGTGAGGTTCCCTATAATAGACAAAGGCCTAGTGGGAATGTCTGCCATCTGCATTATTAAAGTCACATGTAAGTGCCATGGGAAGCCGACAAGATAATAGAGACAGCACAATGAACAAAACTTGGGTACTGTTAATACTTCCAGTGATTCATAAAATATTGATAGCAGTCCTGAATGTGGGGTGGCCAAGAGGGAGGCCACTTCACCCACAAGGAATGCGCTAATGAAAGGACACAATAGGATTTTGTAGTCGAAGAAATTCCCCAGAGGGGCAAGAGCTCCGCTTTTCACATTTGCATTCAATGGCAAGAATAAAAGCAGGTGGGAGAGCCGGAAGAAAGTTCCATCTTGAACAAAAGGAGGGAGCGAGGGCTGGGTTGGGCACACTGGCCGGGACTCAGCTGGGAGACGGGATGAGGGGTACCGGTGGGCTCCTGGGGCTCGGCTGCAGGCTGGAAGTCCCTTTCGGAGAGGAGAGGCGGCATTGAGCATTAGGCTATTAGTTGAGTCATTCTTTAATTTACATGACCGAGATAGGCCCCAAAAGCCCAAAACGACAGCTAGGTAATAACCAGGCGTCAGGCACACCCTAAACTGCAATTTAATTTCCTCTTTTGTGACTTGGCATCAAGAATGCAACCGCCTCCTTTGCTGGAACAACCCGCACGCTCTTGCATTTAAGCCCGTCGGGTGTTCACGGTGAATTTGGGCAAGAGCAACGAATGCGAGATGCACGTCTGCTGGGAGCGCGGGCTCTGAGCAGGCACCTCTTCGGGGCTATGGGCAGCCCGAGAGGTAGTCCCGAGAACCACAGGAGCTGGCACCGGGTCTCGCCCGGCTCCTGGCTCGCTTAATTTGGTGCAGATGAGTAGTCCTCCTGAAGTCACCCGGCTACTCACCTGAGCTTGTGAGCTGAGCAGCACAGGCGGGCAGCAGGTAGCTAGGCTCGCTGGGCTCCCACCAGCCCTTCCTTGCTGCAGGCAGGTTTCAGAGTCAGTTCGACTTGTGCAGACCCATTGACATGTCCCGAAGGACAGAAACTGAAAAATGTGGCGAGGGTTTTTCAGACAATGCTTTGAGTTTGAATCTAATTAATGTCTTCGTAGTGCATGTTTAATGTTGAAAAATAAGCACCAGAGTGGCTCTGTTGTGCTCACAGTTATGCATGCATTACAATTAGAAAACGAATATGGACTTGCTTGTAAATTCAGTCAACAGAAAAAGCCAGCTTGCGTATATGAAATTGAGAATGATGTGTATACACTCATATGTCAAGGCACAAATTTCTGTTTGGGTTTTTTTTCCTAATGTACTGTAACCTGTCTTGGCCAAATTACATTCACTGAAGCCCCCACAAGTCAACACAGACCAAGTTATAGTCCCATGTCTCCAGCCAGCAAATGATCTTTTCATTCCTTTTTCTTGCCAAAATTGTGAATGTAGTATTTTACCTGTCACTGTAGCGGCTTAAGACAAAGTCAAGCTTTTTTTTTTTTTTAATAAATAATATATTTGCACGAAGTTAGAATGAGAGAAATTATTTAAATCAGGCTTCAAGTAAAAAAAAAAAAAAGGCTTACCTATGTGCAGTTAGAGTGATTTCTTTCTAAGCTGCTCTTCTGCAGTAGCAGGCAGTAGTTCTGCACGAGTAGGGAAATTAGTGTTTATAAATGTTACTATAGTAACTGTATCCGTAGCCACAGGCTGGTAGACTTACTGTTCTGGCTATCTGGTGAGAAGCAAGGTAAAAAGGAAAAAAAAGAGACACAGTATTGTAAGACAGCTGTGCACTTGAGGATTCAGGAAGGAACTGCAGTAAAAGTGTTTTGCGCCTTTATACTAACCAGTGCCTTATTGCATGCAATACAGCAGTGTTTTTCCCATTAGAACCTCATAAACACACCATGAAATGTAAACAAATATTCGGGTTTTTAACCAAAGTCAGTATCTGCTTCCTAACAACTGTCATGCTTGGTTTTACTTTAATGGAAGTAGAAACTTGTCAGGCTTTTAAGGACCTTGAAGAATAAGGTGAAAGAATAAGGTCATTTGCCTGGGCTGTGATCCTGTGAACACTCACTCGCCTGTGCGGCTTCAGACATAAATGCGCGCTGAGTGGCCTTAATAAATATCAGCGGAGTTACTCACCTGTGTGAAAATAGTAAACGTATTTTCAGGATTGAAACTTATAATTCATTTACGTGCGGGTGTGCAAACTTAACGCTGGGTTAAATATCATTAGCTTACCGCTTAAAGGAGAAGCAGGTGATTTGGAAAAAAAAAAAACCAAATAAAAAAAGAAAAAACATATTGGGGGCTGTAAAGGGTACAGCAGCTCCCAGAAAAACTGGGAGTCGATTAAGAGGTCCATAGGAGCCAATATGCTGTTCCAGACGCGCTCTGACATTTGCTACCGAAGAAGAGCAGCGGGAAAGCTGAAAGTGAAACTAAGCAGTAACAGTTTCATTTTCAAGCCGAGAGTAGAAACCTAACCGGCATAAAAAAACGCAAGCAAAGAGGTGGCTGCTACCATACAGCACCCATTTGTTATCAAAAAACACGATTCAGACGCTTAAAAAAAATTTAAAAAAAAATCATTCTCTCTTAAATTTAAGAGAAACTGGATTTTTTTTTTTTTTTACCCTTTTAATTTCCTGCCAAGCTTGCGTTAGCGGCTCCCTCCACCTTAACAGTCCGTCTTAAAGCACCGGGGATGGCAGCAGCCATCTTACGGGTCTCTGTCACAGCTGCTGGGAAGCCCTAAGCCAGCCCCGGCCTCCGCCGCGGGGTCCCCGGGGCCGGGGTACCCCGGCCC
>JANZLQ010000078.1:4531676-4597342 GCA_026212715.1 Elanus axillaris | reverse complement strand
GTTTGGGTCAGCTGCCCTGGCTGTGTCCCCTCCCAGCTTCTTGTGCCCCTCCAGCCTTCTCGCTGGCTGGGCATGAGGAGCTGAAAAATCATTGACTTAGTCTAAACACTCCTTAACAACAACTGAAAACATCCGTGTGTTATCAATATTATTCTGGTACTAAATCCAAAACGTAACACTATACCAGCTACCAGAAGAAAAATTAACTCTATCCCAGATGAAACCAGAACACCCACGTAGCCTGAAAGAGTGGTGAATCATTGTATTATTTTTTTAAGAATTTGTGCTTATCCAAAATAAAAGCTGATGAGTTTTTCGGCATAAGTTAGCAAATATTAAATAAAAATTGAGCTAATATAAAATTCAGAACTAATTGAAAAGAAGCAGTTGCTATTTTTTGTTGATGTCCAAAACTTAGGACAGTGAACTAAGAGAAAGAAAATCTAAAACCTTCATAACAGATAATTTTTTTTTTTACTTTTGAAAATAATACAGAACTTTGTATGAAACTTTTTTTTTTTTAAATTGGGATTTATTTCTATTTCTGCTCTCTTTTCTTTCTATGTTGTCATTACATTTGATCTATTTCTGGGCTTTTCAGCAGATTTCTTTCCTTTCCTGATATCCCAAATCTCTAGGTTTGCTTGCAGAAGATTAACAGGTACATAGTATCACAGAAAGTTTGGTTGCTTTAGCCCAGGTAGTTTCAGTCTTTCATCACGCGGCTTCTCTGTGCTGCTTTTGGTTATGCAGTTAGGGTAGCTTGTATTACCTGTCCCTTTCATTCCTGGCCTTTGAAGAAAGAGGTTTTTTTGGTGGGCGGTTTAGGGCTTTTTTTTTTTTTTTTTTGCTTTTTTTTGATCTGATGAGATGTGTCTGTCAGTTCCCTGTTCTTCAGCAGAATTTGTGCATGGCTATGTATTTTGTAGAAAAACTCAGCTCTTCTAAAGGCTGAGACTGTGTTTGGTCTATTAAAAATCTTAAATCACTCATTAGCTAGGGAACCAAAAAAAAACAGTACTGTAAAACCAGTACCAGTGAAATGGCACCTGATGGGGCAAATTATTTTTATTTATTGCTGTTCTTAGAAAAGGTAGAGTTTCTTATTCTGATGGCTGCAGCTAATGACAATGATGTTTTATTTGAAATAACTGAAATGAGTTGCTGTCTGCTTCCTCATACTGCTGGCAAAAAAAGTCTTTCAGCACTGTTTTCCAAGATAATTTTCCTATTCATCTCCTCTAAATTAGTGTGTTCATGCTGAATGCCTTTAAAACCAGACTGACCACAAGGTGTGCAGGCTTCAGATCATCACCTGTGCTTCATTTTCTCTTCCTCAGAATGCTGCTGAAATAGCTGTGTAGAAATTCCTGTACTGGTTAAAGCCATACCTTATATAAAATGGAGGATATTAGGGGTTTTTTGCCTTTTTTATTTATTTATTATTTTCTTCCAAAGGTAATCCTAGACATTAGTCTTGCTTGAGATGTCTCTTTTTGGGGGTATGGTTCAATCTTCAAGCCAGTGCATTTTTGGGGCATAAATCTGTCTGGTGGTGCATATTAGCTTATCGAGCTTATTTCTGTCTACTTACTTACCTACAACTTGTGTTCTTGTATTTGTGGCTCAGCCTCACAGCTAGGCTCAAGTACTGGGCTTTTAATGAATATTTCTTTCATTTGGGTGATGCATTGGGTCACTACCCTAACAGTGTGAAGTGGTGACCGAATTGGGTGCTGGGAGAATTCATTCTCCACCAGCCTGAAGACCAGGTGTTATGTAGTCAGAGGGTCTTTTCTATTTGATATTGGGTTGGTTTCTCTTGAGTTACAGGGTGCATTTTCCTGTTGGTAAACATTTTCAGTTTTGGGTCACTTTTAAAACTAGTTAATTAATGTGTTAGTACGCTATATACACCCTCAGTCTCTCTTTTTGTCTCACTGTCTTCAGTTCCTGTTACACACCTTCATGTAGCATATTTGGGCATTTCTTGGTTTGCCTGTCCTACATGCATTACTAGTGGTTTTATGTACACACTGACTTTGAGGTAGACTGTGGACACGTTCCTCATTAACCTGTTCTCTCACTGCTCCTAATTCATACATGAAAGTACTTGCTTACTGAAGTTGCACAACTAAAATAATTAACTTGCTAATTTTCAGACCTTCATGTCGCTGCATTGGCCTTGCTCTTTCTGTTTGCTTTCTTCTGCGTGCTGTAGCAACCCATACTTGTGATTTTTTAAAAAAATTTAATTACTTTTTTGCAAACATAACAGCAGCTGAGGGAGGGCGTACCAGTTAGGCAATGCTGATGAATGGGACTGTAACTCTAGTCAAGAGTAACGCAATATATAGTGTCAGTGTACTAAAGCTTTGATATTAATAAAAGGCTTACAAATGGCCACAGGAATTTGGGAATGGACTGTGAACATCTGAAGAAAGATAGTTTGTTGGGCTGATGTACAAACATTGGTGACTCTACAGTAAATGGTAACTGGTAGTAAATACATGCTGGCAATACACTTATGTTACTTTTAGATTCACCAAATGGGTAATGATTCTCTAGTTTAATATAATATTTAAATATGGCCACTAAGTAATCAAGGTAACTTTCAGTATTGTTGTGGAAACTGCATATAAATGGCTGCTAATGCTGATGTTTTAGTCATTTGTTAGTTGAGTGCAAGGTTTCTTTAGTAATTTATCAATTTCTAACGCAGTGCTCATCTAGGAGTGGATTTATTACTTTTGCAAGATCAGAACAGACAGCTGGGAATATGAAACCTTCACACCTGGCTTAAGGACAGAAATGAAACGGTTTTATTCTGCCCAGAAAACTGAGTATTTGTCCTTAAAGAAAGCTCATGGTGGCCATCCACCTTTCAGTTCTGAGCATATGCTTAGAACTTAAGACACTATATTATAAATGTTCATTTAAGTGGAAACAGTTGCTGGCATCTTCTTAATGTTCCGAGCTATGGTGTCCTTTTTACTTGAAGCTGCACAAATTTATTGAATTTAAATGTTTTGGCAGGTGTCACACCAAACTTCCCAAAACAAACCAGCTTTGTTGGGTAGCCAATAAATATGATCATTTTCAAGTAAGGTGTTATTTCTCCCC
This sequence comes from Elanus axillaris, assembly GCA_026212715.1. NCBI lineage: Eukaryota > Metazoa > Chordata > Aves > Accipitriformes > Accipitridae > Elanus > Elanus axillaris. Next base: position 4,594,219 of record JANZLQ010000078.1, on the reverse strand, counting down.
ACGTCCTCCCTCACTAAGGAATCAGATTTATGCTGAAAATTTCTTACCAGTCCTAATCACATTGGCATATCTAAGATAACATAATACTTTAAGCCTAACCATTTAAATACTTTTCCTTTTATTTTAATGGGTATTTTCTGTCCTTTCAGTGGAAAGGATATGCTTACTATGTACCTTGGGCTGGAGTCAGCGGAGATCATTGCTTTTTGTAATGCAAATACCTTCTTCTGGGAATTGACTGTTTGTTTTAAATTGCCTTCTCTCTTCCCAGGACTAGTTGTTCAAACCAGCTTGAAATGAATGTCCTGCTTCATGCGTACAAACCTCAAGCTTTGAAAATTACAGATGTGGAACTGTATTTACCTTTGGAGATGATAAAAGGGAGTTTTTTGCTTGGAAATTAGGACATATTGAAAGATGGTTTTTTGTAAACTTCTGAACAAATGAGCATGTACAATCTGCCAAAGCTTTATTAATATCGCGTGCACAAAGCACAATTCGACCTTAGATGATATGGAAGTAAGAGACTTAGCCAATAATGTCCAGTTTAAAACAAAAAGCCTATTTACGGAGCTTTTCTTTTTACTCTTCACAGCATAAGGCAGTACTTCCATCAGCACCCGGATTACCTAATTTATGGGAATTATGGAATTATTTTCTTTAGTCAAGAAACCTTGTCTCAAAAGCATAAGTCTTTGATAAAAATGTACATAGTTATATATTGCAATGTATTAATACAGACAGGACTTGTGTGGTCTGTTTTAATGTTAGCAGACGCTGTGATTCCAACCAGCCATCATTTGTCTGCTGTGGGAATTAACACCCCTGGACTGCCTTCACAAATTGCTCCGTTGTGACACGTTTTTCAGTTACCTCCGATAAGATGTTCTGTTTAAATAGGTTATTACAGGATCAGTGCCTTTACCATTATGGCTTAGTTTGAGATATCCTGGGGAATACTAGTGCTATTGGTTCTCTCAGCAGGTTTTTTACAGGTTTGGGTTTTTATTTTGTTTAGCTGCTCATGTTTCTCACCTGGAGAATGTGTCTGAAGAAGAAATGAATAGGCTCCTGGGGATTGTGTTGGATGTGGAGTATCTGTTCACCTGTGTCCACAAAGAAGAAGATGCAGACACCAAGCAAGTTTATTTCTACCTATTCAAAGTAAGCTGAACTTGTGTAGTATCTTCTCAGGTTTTTCAGTCTCCCAACATAAGCCAATTCCACTGCCCCTCGTGCACGTATTGGCTTCATCTGGTGAGACTTTTTTTCTCTAGTGTGATGCTCTGGTGGCTAACTATGGACTAGACGTTCTGGTACTTGCAATGTACCGTCTCTTACTCCAAAAGTCATCCAGCTGATTGAGGAGTTGACCCTGAGTCCCATCTAAAAACTGTGCAACCTGCAAGCCTTACCCTCTTCACTTGCACATCAGGAAGAGTCAGTTGACATAAATGCTAATTTAGCTGCCTACATTTGCTCAGAGAAGCCTCTTACATGCATTTCAAAGAAGGTGAATTCACAGTGAAGTTTAGTAGCTATAAATTTAGGTGACTAAACAAGCAGATGTATAGCCAGGAGATTTTCAACACTGCAGTGTGTTGTGCACCTGTGACTTCCATTGACCCTATGTATGCAAATATGCTAATTTTAAAAAAAATTGTGTATTTTTAACAGCTTTTGAGGAAGTGCATTTTACAGATGGGAAAACCTGTCGTAGAAGGGTCTTTGGAAAGTCCCCCGTTTGAGACACCTAGCATTGAACAGGTAAACAGTCAAAACGTGGGTTTGGTTGGTGTGTTTGTTTTTTTTTTATTTGGTGCGGGTTTGGGGGTTTGGTTTGTTTGTTTTGGGTTTTGTTTTTGGTTTTTTTTATTATTATTTTGTAAATATAGGCACTGGTTTTGAAAACGTGGTATTTTAGGCAGTTTGCAGATGTTCCTCTGTATTACTTAGGACAAAGTAGGGGACTGTAAGAGACTTTTGCTGCTGCTTCTCCTTTAGTGTTGGTACAATACTTATATTATTTGACTTCTCTCATCATTCATCTTATGCTTTAATGAAATTGACTTTTATTATGGGTTTAGAGATTTAACTTAAAATACTACTTTTATGTGTGGCAGTTCTAATCTTTCTTTGTTTGAAGTGATGAAAAATGCTGTTGAAGTTTTGAAATCCAATATTAAAATGACACTTCTGTAAATCAGTGAAAATGTAACAGTCCAATTTAGTGAGATCATAGCCTTTTCTTTCAAAGGGTGCACAACAAAAACCAAAGCCGAAACCAAAGAATAATTGAGGCTTTTGTAACTCTCAGTGGATAAAGAACATATGACAAATTCAGATTTTGGTTAAGCAAGCTCCTGAGAATGCACTTTTGGCACACAAGTGGGCCCATTAGCTCCAGTGAGACTACATAGAGGCTTACATACCTCCCTGAAACAGGAGCTCAATGTTTTCCCATCAGTGGATGAATGGATGCTTTACTGTTAAACAGGATATTTTAAATATGAAGACTATTATGTGTGGTAATTATTTCCTTGGAATTCTCACTTCTTATAATTTAGGAAAATCAAAATACTTTCTTGCTGAATTTCTGGGAAGCCTTCACCTTAAGTTCTCCTTTAGTTTGAGTATAAACAAAGAGGAAGTGTATGTAACCTCCATACTAAAAAGGTTTTGTACAATATAATTTTTTGTCACATTCTTCATACTGTTCAATTTGCTGAAGAAAGTAAATTGTAGAGATGAAAGGGTGATTCTTCTTACAGTTTAATTTAAAAGAATTTTCCCCTAAAATAGACCGCTATTTTCAATTCTGTTTTTAGCAGTTCAGTAACTCAGTCACACAAAATTATTATTGTAAAGATAAAAAAAGTATTATAAAGGATTTAAAATAGATATGTATTGCAGCACTTTTAGTCACACACTTTAACTATCTTCAGCAGGTTTTTTTAAAGTGGACAGTATACAAGGTGCAATGAGGGGACGTACTTGTGAAATATTGGCATTTCTTGAAGAAATAATGTGATGACATTAGACACAAACTTAACTGGAAGTGCACAACCCCTAGTCTACTATTGTTGTGGTTTAACCCAGCCAGCAATTAAGTACCACGCAGCTCCTCACTTACTTTCCCCCCACCCAGTGGGATGGGGGGGACAATTAGGGGAAAAAAAGTAAAACTTGTGGGATGAGATAAGAACAGTTTAATAAAATGGAAAGGAAGAAACTAATAATGATAATAATAACAATAACAAAATGACAATAATAATAATAAAAGAATTGGAATATACAAGTGATGCACAATGCAATTGCTCACCACCCGCCAAACGATGTCCAGTTAGTCCCCGAGCAGCGATCCCCCAGCCCCACTCCCCCCAGTTTCTATACTGGGCATGATGTCCCATGGTATGGAATACCCCGTTGGCCGGTTTGGGTCAGCTGCCCTGGCTGTGTCACCTCCCAACTCCTTGTGCCCCTCCAGCCTTCTCGCTGGCTGGGCATCAGAAGCTGAAAAATCCTTGACTTAGTCTAAACACTACTGAGCAACAACTGAAAACATCAGTGTGTTATCAATATTCTTCTCATCCTGAATCCAAAGCACAACAGTATACCAGCTACTAGAAAGAAAATTAACTCTATCCCAGCTGAAACCAGGACAACTATTGAAAAGCAGCTAGAGAGGTGATACTTGATGTACAGAGGAAATAAGTCATGCGGCATGTTTGTTATCAAAATTGTACATATGTGAGCATATAGAATAAAGCCTACTGGATCTTTCTCTGTTCCCTGCCAAAGTTTTTCACTTTGAGAAGCAAGGAAAAATAAAGAATTTTCCACCTGTCTCTTTAAGTCAGCTGTTGGAGGTGGATAGAATAAAAACATCTTGGATGTACCTGCTGCTGTGTGCAGGGGAGCCAGCTTATGGCAGCCACACGAGTAACTGAGCAAGGAGTTAATGGTCTCTGGTTTTTGTTTTCTTTCCCATGTAATGCAAATTCAGGGTTAATAAACATAAAGTGAGGAATGTTTGAGGAGACTCCTACAAATATTATGGCTAAATAATTAAACGTAATTTTCTTCTGTTTTAAGGGTGTGAATAATTTTGTGCAGTACAAATTTAGCCACTTACCCTCAAAGGAAAGGCAAACAATAGTGGAACTGGCTAAAATGTTTCTGAACCGCATTAACTACTGGCACCTGGAGACACCTTCTCAGCGCAGACTAAGATCACCCAATGATGATATTGCAGGGTATAAAGTGAATTATACCAGGTAATGCTGCTTTTGCTTGCTACAAGTCTTGCTTACAAATATGGCAGGTACACACTTCAGGAATACACCAGCACCTGTATGTTGTAGGTGCACCTTGTGAATTTTTGCAGTCACGGAGTTTATATGAAAACCTGAGGATTTTAGTGTGACTATATCAGAGTTTCACATGTATCCCTGTGTTTTGAGAGGTGTGCTTTATCAGCCAAGAACAGGGAGTAGAGGTTGTGAACATCTGTCTCTTAATGTTTGTGCACGTCCTGCGTTTGCAAAGTTGCTCTCAGTCTTCTTAAGATATGAGCCTCATGTAAGATCCTTCTTTCATGTACTACAAATTTAGGCAATTTTTTATTCAACTTAGAAAGAAGATAACAGTAAGCATTGTAAAGTGTCACAGTTTGAAAATAAAGCATAGAAGATTTGAAAAATTAAAATAATTTTGTAAGTGCTTGAATGCTAAATGGTGGATAGATATTATTAGGTTCCTTAAAATAATAGTTTTTGTTACGAGCTTTTAGTAGGTTGTCAGAATTCAAAGGAATAACTTAGTCACTGGGGGAAGAGGAGCTAGGGTAAAAAGCCGTGTCCCTTTTAATTTTGCTTTTCTAACAGAAGTGCAACACCTTTGTCGGTTGGCACGGTTAGGGTTCCTGCTGGTGCCGGCAGCAGTTAATGTGCTGCCGGTGAGGGCAGGCAGCGGTTAGCCTGTCTCTCTCCGTCAGCACACTGTTCCCAGGAACTGCCAGGGACCCTTTTCCTGGCTGAGGATGGTCACCCCCTTCTGTCCGCTTTCCTGGTGACCTTTTCTTTGGCTCTGTGAAGGGAGAAACCAGCAAACCCTGGCGTGAGTTGAGGCTGCGGCTGGTGACGCAGCAGACTGTGCTGTGGCTGTGCCTGGCCAGGATGCTCTCAGGTGACATGTCACCTCAGATAACCACCCGGTGGTTACTGATAATCCACAGGGCTCCCAACACTATGTCTGGTGGCTCTTTGACCTCTGTTTGGTTGTGATACTGATGTCAGATAGCCAGGGTTGATTGGAGTCAGTTTTTATTAGGAATCAATAGCTAGCATTGGCTCTGGTTGGTGACTTGTGCTGTTAAACATTTTGTCACGTGTGGTTTCTCACACCTCCCTGCCCACAGTCCCCAAGGTTCCCTCCGACCCAAAGTGCTGCCTCTCTCCATCTGATCTAACCTGTCGTTGTGAGCTTCTCCCCGCCGCCGTGTTGGAGGCACTGCTCGAGGTGCGGAGGAAGCCGCTCTGCACCATGGGCACACCTCCTCAATTCTTGCCGTCATTGACTTTGTTTGAAAACCTGGTTATTTGAGTGAAATCGTATCAGTTCCACATGCATCCTTGTGTTTTGAGAGGCGTGCTTTATCAGTGAAGAACACGGAGCAGAGGCCTGTATCGAGCAACTGCATCTCACAACCTTTTTGCAACTCTTGTGTTTGCAAAGATTAAGACACAAGAGTTTGGGGAGGATTTTGAGTCAGGCTGTACTTTGGGTCTGGATGAGAAAACCTGTGCAGGATCTGGCATAGTCTGTTTGTGTCCAATTCTTAACATTTTGTTTTCATTGTTGAAGCTTTCATAATGGTTGTGGTCTGATTCTGCTAAAGCTGCAGATACCATTGACTGTTCACTTACATGCAGGTACTGAAATCTTGTTTATAAAATTAACAGATATCGTGACCTACGTAGTCAGTGAACTCCTGATTTACCTCTTCAGTACCATGATCCCTTTTCCAAGATGAGTAAACATGACATGCTATATTTTCATATGTACTTCTTAATGCAAAACTCATCATGGAGGGAGTTACTGGTAAATGAAAGAGTATCAAGACAGGGTGTAATGGAAAGAAGCCAGCTGGTGGGAGACCAGGGTGGGAGTCCAGTTGGATTGGGGTGGAGCTAGTTAAAGGTGTCACCCTTTGTGCATCTATGTGGGGAAATGTGGAAGTTTAAACGGGAAAATGGGTCAGGCTAAGGGTCTTTGGAGTCGCAGGCAGGAGATGTGGAAGGCTGAATGAATGAGCTGTGGAAAGAATCCCTGACATCAACATTAATTTTATGTGATCTATGATTATTGTCTGGAACAAGAGCACTTTGTGGAAGCTAGACTGCAGAGAAAAAGAATATATGGAGACTTAAAAGTACTTGGCTGTCATTTCTTAAAAAAACTGGGCAATATAAATGCTGTTTAACTCTGTCCAGAGTCGATGTGGAACTGATTTATATGTTCATATAGCTCTCAGCTGCATTATAAATGATGTGGGTAGTGGTTTTATTGCATTAATTCATATGTTAGATGGTGATAATTATCCGGCTTTTTTCCCCTTTACAGGTGGCTCTGTTATTGCAATGTCCCTCAGTTCTGTGACAGTCTACCTCGTCATGAAACCACCCAGGTTTTCGGTAGGACATTGCTTCGCTCCGTTTTTACTGTAATGAGACGGCAACTGCTGGAGCAGGCCAGGCAAGAAAAAGACAAGCTTCCTCAAGAGAAACGAACACTAATCCTCACCCATTTTCCAAAGTAAGGGGTCGCAATGTGCCTGCAATAACCAGTAGTGGCATAGAAATGGAAAAATTGCCTGCAGCTTAAAATAATTTCTCCTTTTATTCAGTAACAAGGAGATACTGCAGCTTTCTTTTCTGCCATAGCTTGAACTAGTGTATTTTATGTACACAACCGCTTGTTTTGCTTTGTCCTAGGGCTTTACTTTATAAAAAGGATTATTCAACTTGCTGGGAGATTGTGCTTATTGCCTATTAGCAGGTATTGTTGGTCACTTACTTTCTTTTCTGTAGTCCGTGGAAGTAACATAGGTCCAGATCTCCAAAAACATATACTCTCTTCTGCTTTTGCGGTGGAGCAGTAAAACAGGGAGCGTTGTACTGGAGTTTATATATATCTAAGAATATCAGTTTAATTCAACATTGTAATAGGGAGCAAAGTAGTCACTCCACCCCCAGAAGAGATGTGTTCATTTGACAAAGAAGAGAATAGTCAGTGTAAAGCTGCATCAGTGAATCCTAAGCTCATTAATTTCACATTGACTACCTGTTCCAGTACAGGAATATTGGTGATGATCTCTCACAATTAAACAACAATAATTACATATTGGGGTATGTGGGAGAATGACTTGTCTCAAAACATGCTCAACTTTGACGACAGTCTTTAAACTTTTTACCGGTGGTTAAGGGTGGTGGTGGTGACAAGATCATTCATTGTATGCTTCCTGTTAAAATAGTGTGTCACTTCAAAAATGTCCTTATTTTGGGAGGGTGGCTTGGCCCTCTAGTTCATATTTTAAAAGTCTGTCCCTCCTAACAACAAAGGAACTGAACCTACAGGAGGGCTGGTGGCACTGATGCTGGGCAAGCTACTGTCTGGGGCTAGAGTTGGGTTAGGGCTCAGGGGAATGAAAAACAACATGAGCTTTCCAAAGCTGGATAGAGCCAGGATTTGTTGCTCCTACTATTATGAATAGTGCCTTTCACCTCTTTGAAGAAAGTAAACTGTCTCTGGGGTAGACTGTTATGGATAGAGGAACGTTTGTGTATATCTGGGAATAGGATCATGATCTGGCCCTGAAATAGGTATAAAAAAGGGTTTAACACCACATTGACACAAGGAGCAAATTTGCAGAGGAAGAAGGCGTGCATACGCCCCTATGTTTCTACTGCCTTTTACAGCCCAGATAAGTAATTTGGAAAGTGTTATTATTCACTGCAGTTCTTTTTCATATTCTGCTGGGGAAGAAAAGAAAGACAAGCACTGTTTGCTGATGATCTGTGGGAAATATGAATAACATCTTAAATCTTTTATGGGCTGTACTTGTCTGAAGCATTTGTCTCTCTGCTGGTGTTATGCAAGTCAACCCTGCAGAGGAACTGTGGCTCAGAGCACGGTGCCAGTGCCTGGCTTCATCACGGGGCTGCCGGCTGCTCCGGCTGCTCCTTCCTGGGCAAAGGCAGCACCCACAGGTTATGTCTGTATGTACCTAGGAAATGGTCACCAAGGGGTCTGAACGCAGAGCCGCTGTGCTGTCTCTAAATGTAGCCTTGGCTGAAGTTTAATTTGTGCTTCTGCTCCATCACAGATGGTCAAGTAGCTGTTACAAACTTTTTAGCCATTATCAGCCACATAGATAGCAAGGAACATCGCATGCTGCTGGGCTTAGGTATAAATGTCCTATGTAAAAAATACAAGAGTAGGACTTGATCTTGAAAATCCTTATCCTGTTCAAGAAAGTCTTGCTCAACAGTCCTGTTGGTTTCAGCTAGGCAGTTTCTATACACATAGATGACTCTAGAGAGTAAAAATGTGCCATGTCAACTTCTGGTCTGGAAACCCCTTTTGAGCAACATACGATAAGCAGCTATCTTGCTTCTGAGAGGGAATTGATGTATTACCCTGTGAAGGCAAGCGTGCTGCAAGGTCTGATCTGTGGAATTTCTCTCACATATAATAATACTAAGGGAGGTTTAAAATCGTGCTGGTTCTGTAAGTCTACCAAAGTAAGATTAAAAAGACTGTTACGCAAGCACAAACATGCAATTAAATGTTACAATACACTTAAAGGAATGAAAATATCTTCCTAAGAGCATTTTTAATAACTAACACTGGGATTTTATAAATCTGTAGGAGGCAGAAAGCAAGTGCATTTGCGAAACACTGGTTGATCAAAATAGACATATTTTGTCATCTGTCATCATTGTATAACATTGAGTATTTTGGTGTCTGTCAACTCATAGCTTTCTTATTAGTGCACAGTTTTGTTCTGTAAAAGTAGTTAGTTTCTTTCTGCATTTGCAAATTAGATAAATATTGCTTAGAATCAAAGATCAATTTTCATAGCTGAAAGCACTCTCCTGAATTAAGTTACTTTGTCTGCTTTGGCTTGTAATTTTGTGTGTGGGGGTTTTTTGTTGTTTTTTTTTTCTTTTTCTTTTTTAAAAAAGAGTTGGCCAGCAGCATTTTCTTACTGAACCAGTAAATATTTTTAAATTAAGAAAAGTTGCAAATTCTTATTCTGAAAAAGAACGTGTTTTGAATGATCCTATTAAGTTAATATTTCACCTGGTTTTGTGCCTAGGTTTCTGTCGATGCTGGAAGAAGAAGTGTACAGCCAGAATTCTCCCATTTGGGATCAGGATTTCATGGTGTCTAGTTCCCGAACTGGCCAGCTGGGAATCCAGACAGGTAATTTGCATTTAGTGATAGGTTAGGGAGCACCTGAATATAAAGATAAACCTGTGCAAGTGATGAACTCTAAGGAATGAGTCTTCGGTATGCAGCTTTATAAATAGCAGCCTATACTGAAATCAGTCTGCCTCGAGTAAGCACAGGTGTCTGACGCTCTGGTGCTTCCTCATATAAAGATCCCATTTTGATGATGAAATTCAGCTAATTGAAGGTGCCAATGGAGCAGGCTGAGTGCTGAGGCAAATCGTCCAAGTATTCAAGTGGCACAAGTGCACTGAATGTGGGCAAGTGAGAAGGGTCAGGTCCTCGCGTGAGGACCCATGCCAGTCCTCCGACTCCCCAACAGTAGGGATGTAGGCACCTGGCTGTAGAGAAGTAGGGGCCTTCCACAACAGATGTCCCATTGCCTTTGCATACATGCCTGTGATTTTTCTTGAGGTTTTTTATAACTTTTCCTTGCTTTGTTTCTTACTCGTGTGCCTTATCGGCTATTACGCAGCTTTATTCACTTTTCCTCAGTTAGTGTACTGGGGTGTAAGTCATCCTTAAAACTGCAAGGAGACATTGATGATGGTTTTCTATTACTTTCCTCTTCTCCTCTTCCTTCCTGCTCAAAAGTATTTAAAATCCATTTATGCAGCTCAGGGGTTGACTATAGTTTTCAGGTATTTAACTCAATATTTTGTAAGAATTCAGTACTTTGAAACAGTTGTTGATTATCAGTTGACAAAACCATCTTGTTAGTACTTTATCTGATATTGAATTTCCTAGAGTACTAGGGAAATTCCACTGTGACAGATACAGGCTTTTTTTGGTGAGAAATTCCTGGCCTGCACCATGAACTGGTAATTATGTCTTAGGCACAAGTTAATTGCAAATCTAAAATTAAGTTGCTCCCAGAGTTCATTCTATCATGTACATTTCTGCAGTGGTGCATTTTAATATGCATCTCTTAAGCACTGGATTCTTGGCATGAATATGGCACAAAAGACCCATTGCTGGTGATGACACCAGGATAAAGGTATGCAAAGAGAAAGACTGCAGGTGTCCAGACTACTGAGCTGTCACCTCAACCGCCCACCCACCTGCCAAAAGTTCTGACACAAATGAAAACTGGATGATTTGGGATGAGTAGGATTGTAGGATTTTTTTTATTATTATTTTTTATTATTTTTTTTTTTAGTAGAAGATAGTCTGTGGCCTTGTGAAATAATAGTTTCATCCTCTTAACTGGTGTAACAACTCCCTTTATTGAGCTTGATTTGTCCAACCAGTCTTTGAACACTGTTAAAGTGGACAGCTGAAGCTGAATGATGAGATTTTGCTTTTCAATAGACCCCTACAAAAAGCCTTTTCATGAAGCTAAATGCCAGCAGGCTTGGCAGGTATGTGAAGGAAGTTTGCTTTCTTAGCCTCTGCTCAGCCCTGCAGAATAATAAAGCCTGATATTTGCAATGAAGTAAAGCTAACTCTGTCATCCAGCAGTAATAAAGTCCCTCGTTAGGTAGAAGTTTAGAAAAATATGTTGAGATGAAGCTCTAATGTCTCTGCTTGCGAACTGGTGGCATCACTCTGTTGCACAACGTTAGCTGTTACACGGCAGGTGGTGGGTGTGAAGTTGGGTCCCTTGTTTTGACAGTCCTTCACTCAGCACCCTAATGGGTTCCATGTCCTGATTTTTGTGTGTTTGTCTTTTATGCCATTGCAGTTATCAATCCTCCTCCTGTTGCAAGAACCGTTTCATACAGTGCAAGTCCTTCGTCTCTGGAGCAACCCAACAGTGGGAATATGAGTCCTGCTTGCAAAGTTTCTTCTGCCCTTGACCCAAACCTAGGTAGAAAAGAGGGAGACTTGCTTTGGGGGCTTCTGTTGATGTTATCAGTAGTTGCAGTATATGGTGACCATTGCCTTCACTTTGCAATAGCGACCTTGAGGTGTTTTTGCTAAAAGACATGCACACATATATTTTTTCTCCACTATGGTAATGTTTAACTAGCAGAAATGGCTACTGTATTTGAAAAAAAAAAAAAAAGATTTGTTTAAATTCAGTTAAAATGGAGAAAGATCTGCTGGTGTTAGAGGTTGTTGGAAAACACTTTACTTGGAGTACATGTATTATGAGCCATGAAAAAAGGTTTTGTTTAAATAAAGACAGAGTAGAAGGGGCCCTTGCATTTATTTGTTTTCATCTTTCAAGGTACTGAAATTGCATATATTTGAGCAATAAAGAAAAGCACAAACACACCAACCAGGTTAAATTTAAAACCTGAATGAGGTCAGGTTAAAAAAAAAAAAAGTGGGGGAAAAGCTGTTGAATGCATAAATTCTCCTAATAAATCCCTTTTCAAACACCTCAGGATTAATGAGCCTGTCAAGAGAGTTTGTAGGTCAGAGAGATGATCACGAGCTCATGTAAAGTCCTCTAGGAAGTAGAAAAAGCTAAATGAATTCTTAGCCTTTGTATTTGCTACAGAGGAACTTAAGGCGGCTCCTAAACTGCAGCTTTCTTTGAGGGACAAGTTGGGAAATGGTCTTAAAAGTGGGAATGAGTAGATATTTTTTCTTACAGATCAGCAAAATTAGTAGTAAGTAGTCACTAGAAAAATTATATTTTTTTTGAGAGTTTGAAACTAATTATTAAGTTGTGCAGCTGAGCTGTCATTGGAATTGCCCTTGGCACTACAGAATTCAGCACTACTGAAACACCACAGATGCAAACCTAGTTTTTAAAGGGGTTCAAAGAGAATTCAGGAAACTGTCAATTGTAAGACTCCTATTTCAGACAATTAGAAGAAACAATAATAAACTGATTAAGAATGGAATGAATAAATGTGTGAGTAATGCGATGTGTGGAAATTTACTGTGCCTTTTGTAGAACTCATGACTTGTACATATCTGTGGAGGAATTGGTGGACATTTGGGAAGGGTTTTATGTACCTGGATTTCCAGAAAGCTTTTGACAAATTGCTTCCAAAAATTCTGTTTTAAACCAAGAAGTTAATCCCTTGGAAAATAAGAAGGAAGGTCCATTCACATATGAGTAACTGTTTAAAAAGTAAGAAACAAAGAATAGGAATAAGTTTCCACAATGAAGGGAGGTTAACAGTAAAATTCTATTTTTAAGAAAACAATCGTACTGTTTGAAAGTCTGAAAAGGGGAATGAACAGTTTGATCCTTATATATTTAAAGCGCTATAGCTGTAGGAAAACAATCTGTGCCATATGTATAAAATAGTGGGTCCTAAACTACCTGGTTGTTTCAGAAAAAAGATCTTAAAGCTATTATGGAAGAAAACCCCAAACCAACTCAAGCAAAACCAAACTAACTTATCTCACTGCTAAGTGCTGATCACAAAGGCAAAATTCTGCATCTTGTCTCTGACCTTTAGCAGATCTTTAGGGAATAAAATACAGAAACAAGTTAACCATGGAGTGATATTCCTGTTTGTATGCTTTTCTAGTATTTAGCAGTTTGCTGCTTGGATAAATTCTGAGCTAGAAGCTGGCTCTATCAGTATTATTGTACCTCTACTAGTCCTTGGTAGACTTTTCTTTCACTAATTTAACTCATTGCTTTTGCTGTATTACATGTTGGTCCACAGTGAGTAGGGCAGTTAATAATTAACATGGTATACTGGAAACTTCATGTGGATTTTCTAAGTCAAATATGTATGATGTGTCAGACTGTACATGCTGCTTGGTTTACAAAAAGGGTGAAAGAAATCTATAATGTATACTTAATTCCGGTGAATCCTGAAATGGGATTTCTTGTTATCCAAAAGTATGCACTATAATTTGTGTATTGAGCACTGACCTTCCAAGACAGTAGCACAGAGGTTCATTGCAGAGGATGCTGAAGGAAAAAAAGAAGCAAATAGTTTCCCTGTGAATTTACAGAGGTATAGGAGAGGAGAGGTGGATTCGTCCTGCTTCATGCTAATATCTTAGCACAATGACAAAATTGCAGCAGTAATAAGTATTGTTTGGATTGCCTTTCTTTCTCTTTCTTCTTTTCTATAGGGATTAAAAAAAATCCCCAAACTTGGCATACAAACTAAAGAATATAACAGAAGTGCTAGACTTCACGGTGTTAGTCTGTGGCAGTTTGGTTATTCTAATTTGTCCTGGTTTTGTTTATAGGGGAAAAGAGAAAAAATAATGAACCCTATTCCCTGGAGGATTCAAAAAGACCGAGGGTTATAGGAGATATTCCTATTGAGTTAATTAATGAAGTAATGTCAACAATTACAGATCCTGCAGCAATGCTTGGGCCAGAGGTGAGAAATATATGTAGAACTGGTCTGTTTGCAAATGATCTGTTTTCAATAAATGTTGCACATGGATAGAGTATGATAAGCTAAGAGTCCACAAAACTTACCATGCTGTCGGTAAATAAAAATAGAGACTTTCAAAGAGTGTGATTAGGTGAGCAAAAAGTATCGATGAAATGCATCATTAATATGAAGAATAGTTCTACATTTATTTTTTTTTAATGCATTGTGTACTGCTTGCAAAGAGACTTGGAAACTAGCGATAGTAAAAATGTAGATCCCAGGTTATTTTGCAAGGTACTTTTGTTACAGAAGAGTTCCAGAGTATGCTTTTTATTGTTAATCATAGATGTAGCTCATAAGACAAGGTAAATGGCGTTCAAATATTGCAGCAGAATGAAAGATCCAAAGTTAAAACCTCTGTCTAGTGCAGAAGGGCTGATCTACACAGTTATTTGCTCTGTCTTCCACAGTTGCTCTTTTTTTCTGCTGGAAGAGAAAAACAAACAGAATTGCAGAATTGTGCCATGTACAGAATTGCACACTTTTTTTTTTTTTTTTTGGCTGGCTTTTCCTCCTTCTGTTCCCTTCGCCAGGCTATGTTTTGCCAGCAGCTCTTGTTTGCCAAGGTTTAGCTAGAGACTGCTGAAGATTTGGAACCACCTACATTTCTTACTCAAACTATATACTGTGACTGATGTCTCTGCATATTACAAATGCTGTGCCCGTCTGGCTGTTGGGACTGGCAGTGACTAGAAACCAGCAGCCAAACTTCGCTCTAAAAAGTAAACAGTACATGCATGCAGAGATGTTTTGGCATTGTAAAATGATCTTGAAAAAAAGTTAAAGAAATTGTCTGTATTGATTTCATTTCCATTCAGATATATGGATGCCATTGCTAGATGTGTAACAAAAATCAGTGGGAATTAAAATGTTCTTTTTAGGCTGTTATGATAGTGGCCTAGATAGTGGAAAGCACTACTAAAATGAAAAAATATGACTTTGCCTGCACTGACATTAAAATATGTGAGCAGTATGCATAGGTGAATCCACTACTTTTGTCCAAGCTGGCTAGACTAAGGAAAATAGGAAGACTTGGTGGATTAGGCTTCAGCTGGATGAGTGCTGTCCCCCGAGAGATGTTGGAACTCGTTGAGTCATAACCATCACTGTTGTTACCTAATCTTTACCAAAAGAAGTTTGAATAAGCCTTTATACGCTGTAGTGTAGTCTTATATCCAGCTTATTTGATTGTGTCACTTTTGCAAAAAAAAAAAAAAATCATTGCCTGCTCTGTTTTTGTAAAAAGATGGCTTGGAAAAAAGAGGGGGTTTGGTTTGTTTGTTACGTAAGGCTGTTCCTCAGAGGCTGCGAAATCTTCAAAATGTGACTTTGTTCCTTTTTTGTGCGGCACAGACCAACTTCCTCTCGGCGCACTCGGCCCGGGACGAGGCAGCGCGGCTGGAGGAGCGCAGGGGGGTGATCGAATTCCACGTGGTGGGCAACTCCCTGAACCAGAAGCCCAACAAGAAGATCATGATGTGGCTGGTTGGTTTGCAGAACGTGTTCTCCCACCAGCTTCCTCGAATGCCGAAGGAGTACATCACGCGCTTGGTCTTTGACCCGTGAGTGCTGCTGGAGAAGGGTTTGGCGGGTGAGCCCGGTGCTGGTTGCCAGCGGCGGTGTAGGAAGAGGCCAGCCCCGGTGGTCTGGAGGGCAGCTCTGCCCGTGCTACCCTTTTCCCATCTCTTCAAGCCTCCCCCCTTGGCGTAACTCCTGGAAAGTCTAAGTGGGTTGTGCCTAAATACCACCTCAGTGGCTGTATTAGTGACCAGTGGCTTCTTGTTGTGGGATGTGGGCCTGCGGGGAAGGCTCCTACCTATCTTGTATTTTCGAATGTTAGAACTGAAGGTCAGAAAGTAATTGTGGTGCTTATTAGTGGTTTCCAGGCCCATACCAACTTGCAGGCTGCTCCATCTTGTCTGTGGAGATCATGAACCAAATAGCAGCAAAGACTGAAGTTTTTCAATGAGAACTTGTGGGATTTAAGAAGAAAGCAGCATTTAAGTCAGCGTGAGAGAAATCACTCCCCACCCAAGCACATTGCTTTTCTCTTTATCAGTGCAAGTTTCCTTGTTTTATCAGTGCAAGTCTTGTTTTGGGTGCAAAGCAGCCATCACAGGCACTTGAAAAGAGACACATTGGTTGTGGCAACATGCACAGGCTGCATGTGGTCCTCCATCTCACCTAGTGTCCTGGCTGAATTGTGCCTCAGCTGCTCAAGCACAAAGGGAGGTTCTCCTCAGAAGTGTCTGCTTTTCCACCATTGTGTTTCCTGCAGAGCCTGCTTCCTCTCCACCAGTATGTTCTCCCAAAGTTTGTGCCTCTGAATAATCCATGCCCAAGAATAGCCTGGGGGTCCGCTGCACTAACCGCAGCACTTCACAGCTGACGATGCCTATGGGCTCGTTGCTGTACATCAGTGGAGAGGTCAAGGAGTTTTGACGGAGCTGACTGCAGCCAACTGCCCGGCCTGGTTTGTGGAAGAGCCCTCCTCCACCGCTGGTGATATCACCCTCTGTCTTTGTGCCCAGTATTGTAGCCGCAGCAGTTAGGAAAACAATTCTGGAACCATTTCCTCTGCTTTTAGGCTCACTAGCATTCCCCTCAGCAATACTCTCAGTGCCAGCAACCACAGCTGCTGCTGGGTCTGTGTGGTTCCTGAAGCAGAAACAGCCCACTGCTGGGGACTGTTGGACAGGACTTAGGTGTCCAGGCACAGGAGACTGATGTTGGAGCCTTCTCCTGCGTTCCTGAGAGGCGAACAGCGCTGTTCTCCTGTGGGCCAGCACCAGTCCAGACCCTTGCCTCTCCTATGCTGGTGTAAGCATCGCTTGGTTGGGAGAGAGAGGCAGCACCCGGATCTTGTTTGAATTTAGGAGCCTTAGCAGCACTGTCATCTCAAGCAGAGGCTACTGGTTAGGAAGCCAGGTTCCCTCATAACCAAACATCAAAGCAAAATTTTGACGTAGTGATGCTGAGCCATTGCCTTCTCCCATATTTCTCAAGGCTCTCCCTTATTGGGAAAGACTCTTCTAGTAGGCTGAGAGGAACTGCTGGTAGTTTAAGTGCTCTTCAGCATAGATATCTGTCTGGAGAGTGGTCTGTGCTTGAGAAAGAGGTATGGATATTGCTACAGCAAGAAAATGCTCTCCTTTATGTGCCTGTGGCAAACAGTTGATCCAAAGGAAGCGGAACATGTTGCCCGGACAGCTCAGAGAACCCCAGCATCTGCCATGAATCTCCGGGACACACAGTGGGCACTTTGGCTGAGTAGTGGGTACACAAAAACCTACATCAGTTAGGAGATACTGGAGTCCAGTTCTCTTCCCAAATTTCTTTCAGCTATTACCTTACTTATTATTGTCTTTAATGTTCTTATTTCTGAAATGGCCATCCTTACTGAATCTTGTTGCTTAAACAACTCATATATGAGGAAACAAATTTAAAGGCTCCAGCTACTACATTGCTGCTGTCATTCCACAAATAAAAACCACCAAAATAAATAAAAGAAGAATATGTAAAATGTATAAAATCTCTTTCAATAGTAGCACATAAAATACAACTACTCTTCAGACTACCTTTTTTTGGAAGGGGCTTGCTTTCAGCACCAAATCCCCCCAAAAGATATCTTCTGTAAATTTACTGTATTGTTTATACAATTTATGTGATACTATGTATTGAATAATCTAGGGGACAGGTGCAGCGTTCATCTTTCCAGACCTTGAGGATGACACTGAAATTCTTAATTTTTGGCACAAGACTTCATGTTGCACCTTTGTTATGTCTTTTCTGGCAGTCAATGTAAATGCAACAGAAATGGATATTTATTCTGGTCTTCATTCCACTAAATATGAAATATCATTTCTTGCTTCATCGGCTGCATCTGAAACTGATATCTTAGCTATAGAGAGTGCATGCAAGGAAACAGAAGTCCCTTAGAAAGGACTTGCTGTCCTGTAACTCCATTAATTTCTAATTTAGGGTAAAATCATGCCGAGAACTGTACAATGGCATACCTGTCAGCAGTAGAATCAATGAAAGCAATACAGCTTTTTATTTATTTGGCAATACCCATGTATCTAGGAGTACTTGGCAAGGCCAGGACCTTGCTGCATGAATGATGAATTTTATGGTAAATTCAAAGCATGATGTTAAAATAGCAACTCTTCTGCAGATACAAGCAGCTAACTTAACAGAGGCATATACAATTGCATTAGCGTCATGGAAAGAAGTGAATCAAGTTTCTGAAAAAGGGTAATTGCACATTATATACTATGTACATGAATTAAAGTGGCTGTTATTTCTGTCTACTCAGGAAACACAAGACCCTTGCATTAATAAAAGATGGTCGTGTTATCGGTGGTATCTGCTTCCGGATGTTCCCCTCCCAGGGATTTACGGAGATTGTTTTCTGTGCTGTGACTTCTAATGAGCAAGTCAAGGTAAAAATAATTCTCTACTAGTCTTCATTAAATGTATTTGAGTCCCCACTGCTGCATATGCTTCTAATTTTGTTAGTCACGCTGAATATGTTGCAGAGTTGCCAAAGAGAATTTGAAAGATACAGTGATTCAGAATATACTACACAAAAGCTAATGTTCAGATTTAGAATCATCAGCATAATAGTAGGATTAATAACAAAACCAACAATACTACTACTACTACTACTAAATCTTTTTCAACACAAAAATAGGGGTCAGTTGTCTCCCATTCTTGGACTATTCACTCCTCCGTCTCCAGTAATAGTAGTATAACAGCTCATGGTTGCCCGAAATAAGTATTTATTGTGTGTGACAGTAATCTGTGTTCAATCACATTGTGATGTTATGTGATTTGAATGAAAATGAGGTATATAAAAAACTTAGGTTTAGTTTTGCATTTCAAAATAAGCATATGTGCTATTCTATAAGGTCTTTTTTGAATTCATTTCACAAAATGTTCTCAGAGTGTTGAGAATTAGCTGCTATGTTGAGAGAGCGTAGAGCACTATGAATACAGGAGATTCCTCCTGCTTTCCCAGCGACTACAGGTAGATCTCATTATTCAGGATTTTGCCTTTAGATGGTGCTCTAGCTTTATGTTTTTCAGTTGAAACTGTTAAGAGCCGAGATGTGGATTAATTTAGAGTTTGTAGCAATTGAACATGCAGAAATCATGTGCCCTACTTTGAAGGGAAGAGCTCTTGAGTGTGGAAGGGTAATACAGTGGGATTGAAAGCCTGTGACAGTTTTTAGTACTTGGGTTATATTTGATTTTATTCAACTCTGGTGCTAGAGAGCATGTCGTACAGAGAGGCCTGTCATAAAAGTATCCAAGTGTTTTAGCAAATGCGAACAATAACAACATGCTTTAGGTATGTCTATCCTAAGTTTGGATAATCTGTTAAAGGAGTTTTCATTCTACAAAACAACCAACTGCACTACACAAGTTAAGCTGCCAAAGGTGTGTTGCAATTCTCTAGGAATAACCTTTCAGAATATAATAAAGCAAATAAATCTAGCCCCTCAGAGAGCTAGCCTAGGTTGCATATACACACCTAATGCACAATTTCTGCTGTTACCCTTTGGGCACCTCGCTGTATTTGAAGATCCATTGACTATTTCTGAAATTTGGTCTTCCTCCATTCCTGTATGAGTAAGGTGACCCCTACCAGCAGGTAACTGAGAAAAACTGAATGTTCACACGTGGGTGAACTGCCTACTCTTGGGAAAAATAAATTCCTATTTTAATTCAATTTGAGGCTAGAGTAAGAAATATGGGTACTGTTTTCCTTTATATGTGATATTTAAAAGTTGGATTGTTTTTGAGATAGTTTGAGCCCATGTCACAAAATTACTTTAAATTTTACTGCACGTGTCTTAGTTTCTTTTTAGGATTGTTAGACTTTGGCAAGTTTTTGTGAGAACAAATAAATCCTGTGAAGATTATAAAAATAATAGGTCAGCAGAAAATGTTTGAAGTAATTGTCATCATAATTGCTGGAATTTCTTTGAGACACAAAGTTGACATTTTTTGTCAGAGACTAGGTGCTTTAGAATTACTGGAATGAATTGCAATGCTTTGGGTATAAATAAAATGTTGTCCTCTCATACGCTGTTCCTTTCACCCTGCTGACGAGAAGGGAAGTGAGGAGCTTGGCTAGCTCATGTACTGCTAGCTTGCATTTAAGGAAAATATTTTTCATTATTTTCATTCAGAGTTTTTGTCCTCTCCAAAGAATTTGAGAACTTAGATTTGCAATTAGAAAGTCTCTTCATTATCTTGAGCACTTCTGAGTTCTGAGAAATGCTGTACCACTTAACATGTCAGTTGTCAAACCCCTTCTTTGTGTTTGATGCCATGCATGATGTGTGCCACTTCAACAAGTGAACATATGGCTCTAAGAGCTTCCTCAAATTCAGTAGTACTTACTTCTGTGCATATGAGGTCTTAATTTTGAATATGAGGTCTGAATACCAGATGCTCCAGACACTAGCTGGAAAGGAAGGACTAATGCATAAATTTTGTACCTAGATTTGTAGGATTTTAAAGAAAATGTGTCACTACTAAATTTTTTGTATTGAGCTTCAGCACTTACCTAACTTGCTTTTAACTGGCTATTTCCATGTTTGGGGCTATTAAATTGTGAATTAAATCAGAAGTATATATTTTCTAATTTATTTTTCTGGCTTATGTACATCAGTAAAAATTTCCCCAGTTTTCAACAACAGAGTACCCAAAACAATCCCATGTATAATTCTGTAAGTGTCCAGTTAGTCTCCATGATGTTGAAATTGAAATATGTGCAGGAACAACACATTATTATGGGCTTTCCTGTCTATTTTACATTTCTTCATCTCACAGCAGAAGGGGAAGACTAAGGCTTACTTGGAAATGTGAATAAATTGAACCTTTTGTTTACTTTGGGGCTGAATGAAAATGGAAATTATTCCTGTGTGCAGTCAGAAGGCATAGCTATTTATCTGACTGTGGATTCAAAAATTCTCTGCTGCTTATTATGGTAAAAACTGTTTCACTATTCCCTTTTATGCACTATGATAAGTTCAGATGATAAATCCTTCAAGGCAAGGCTGTTTCTGCTACAGGTGCACAGAACACAGTAAAACAGAGATCTCATCTCTAAATGGGTTCCTCTAGGAGGAGTCATTTCAGTATTCCTACTGCTTTGCAGTTTTGAAGTGATATAGCTAAGAAAGGATGCCCTATTATTACAATATATGTAGTTTTGTTATTGGTGAAATATGGGACTATTAATAGCTGGTGTCTAACTTAAAAGGAAAAAAAATGCGTGCACCTTGAATTACAGCTTCCAGGACAACGTACCTCTTTTGAGCTACCCCTAGAGAGAGTCTAGGTTTTTGTCTCTTTTGGATTACAAGTGAATCAGACACTAGAAGCTGTGATATTTTGTGTTCCCTGTTGGGTCACAAAGATACCCTTACAAGGCTGAAAACAGCTTGATCTTGAGTATGCCTCACCAAGTTAGTTATCAGAAACTCTTTCAAACAGCATCTAGAGGAAAGACTGTGTTTTGAAAAACAGTCTCTAGGAACCCTCGGTCCACAGTTTCTCATATGTGCAGTCCCCAAAGGCTTTGTAATGGCTTTTTCCTCATATGTTTCACACAGGGTTATGGGACTCACCTAATGAACCATCTGAAGGAGTACCACATCAAACACAACATTCTCAACTTTCTCACGTATGCAGATGAATATGCTATCGGCTACTTCAAAAAACAAGTAAGTCAACATAAGAAATTACTTGGTGCAAGAAGTTAACATCTAGCAGTGATGTACTAAACAACTAGATGTGACAAAGTAGTCAGAGAAAATGCACAGTGCAATTTTATGTGTATATTTTTTATTTACAAAATGTGCTCTGTGTTCATCTTCTGTAATGATATTGGCTTACAATGCATTTTACTTTGATGGAATCATCTGAATATATGTGTACAGTATAGCCTATAATTTGTCAAGTCTAAAAACCAGTCAAATATGGGTTGGCTGCTTCTGCATTCGTTCAGTTCCTTCACTGATTCTATAAGAAGTGTAAAGAAGAACCAGACATCCCTGCGGCAGACTAGAAATTACCTGACCAGCTCTTCCTGATTTGAAGCATGAGGTTCAAGTTCAGGAAAGATTGCAATGTCTGATCTGTCAAATAGATCTGATAGATTAAACAGCTGTCAACTGTCTGGTCAGATGACAGAGCGATGATGGAGTCAGACTGTTCCTGGAGATGTACAGCAATAGGACTAGAGGCAATGGACACAAGTTGGATCATGGGAAATTGCAACTAGATAGAACAAAATTATTTTTTTCTTCCTTCCGGTCCTAAGGGTGGTGAAATTCTGTGGCCAGCAGGAGCAGGGAGGTGATTGTTCCCCTGTACTGGGCACTGGTGAGGCCGCACCTCGAGTGCTGGGTTTGGTTTTGGGCCCCTCACTACAGGGAAGACACCGAGTTGCTGAAGCGTGTCCAGAGAAGGGCAACCAAGCTGGAGAGAGGCCTGGAGAGCAAGTTCTGTGAGGAGCAGCTGAGGGAACTGGGGCAGTTTAGTCTGGAGAAAAGGAGGCTGAGGGGGGACCTTATTGCTCTCTACAACTACCTGAAAGGGGGTTGTGGTGAGGTGGGGGCTGATCTCTTCTGTCTGGTGGCTGGTGATAGGACGAGAGGAAATGGCCTCAAGTTGCAGCAAGGGAGGTTTAGGTTGGATATTAGGAAGAATTTCTTTACTGAGGGTTGTGAGCCATTGGAATAGGCTGCCCAGGGAAGTGGTTGAGTCACCATCCCTGGAGGTATTCAAAAAGCACATAGACAAGGCGCTCTAAGACATGGTTTAGTGGGCATGGATGATGGTTGGACTCGATGATCTTGAAGGTCTTTTCAACCTAAGTGATTCTATGATTCTATGAAATACTGGGAAATGTTGCCCAGAGAGGTTGTGGAATCTCTGTTCTTGGCAGTCTTCAAGACTGGACATGGCCTTGAGCAACCAGATCTGATGAGACCTGCTCTGAGCAGGGATGGGGCTAGATGTTCCTTAAGTGCCTTCCAACCTCAGCTGTTCTATGATTCAGTATATAAAACTGATATAATTTGCTCTTCACACATTGAAAATTAATAAAAGCTGGGCTTGTGATACAGCTATCGGATTTGTGCAGACCAACACTTTTCACCTCTGAAATGTCCCTTCCCCAATTTGAAGATGCTTAGTCTCCATGTAAGTCTGAAGCCTTTGATAGTAAATTGTGAGGCAGAAGTCCTGGTTGGATTCCTGATTTTTACTGAGGTTTCATAGATACTGCTGTAACAGAAGAATAAAATGCAGCCAAACTGAGAGTCCTACACTGCTTTTTATTGTCTTGGTTAATTCTTTTGTGGGTTTGTTTTTCAATTAACTTTTGAACTGTATGAAGACTGTAGTAAAGCTTTGGAACTTTTAATAGCATTTGTTTATCTTATTTTTTCACTTCAAATACAAAGGTAAAAAACAAAAAAATCATCGTTTTTTATGGCTATAAAAATATGCTCATCTCATCTATTTCATCAGCAACTTTCCGTGACTAACTACTGGCATCCTTTAATATTAAAATAGCAAATTTTTGGAAAAATCCAGGAAACTCGTGCACAGTAAAAATCTTTTCCTCCATCTCTTTATCTCCCCATCTCCCTTCTTTTTCTATACTTATAAGCAATTAACTATTCTTGTATCAAGTGACTCCCATGAGGTGTTTGCATCACTATGAAATATTATCTGTAACTCTTTCTGTTCTATTATTGTCTGTATTTTAACATTATGATGAATTTGGTTCTCAATCATCATAGCATTTCAGTTGAAGCAAATGTTAAAGGAAAATGGCATCATGAAAACTTGAGTTTTTTTCTTCTTCAGGGTTTCTCCAAAGATATTAAAGTACCAAAAGCAAAATATGTTGGCTACATCAAGGATTATGAGGGTGCCACATTAATGGGATGTGAATTAAATCCAAGGATCCCCTACACAGAATTTTCTGTCATCATTAAAAAGCAAAAAGAGGTAAGGGTTGAAATGAAACACTGAACGTTATAATCTATTCAGATGTTTAGAAACAATTCAGTCAATGCCAGGTTAGCTCTCTTCATTGCTTTGGTGCTTAAAACATCAGGATATATACTTCTATTAGTTAGAATTCTCATTCAAGTTTCAGTGCCATAATTTTTCAGCTGAAGCACTAAATTCTACCTTACTAAATTTGTGATAACAGAAGTGTTGAAAAGTACTGATATTTTGAGAAGTATTTTGTAGCTAAATTTTGTCAGAGATGATAACTAAGCAGAATCTTGTTCGAGTGATTTGTTCTGCAGCTTTGCTAGTTTTTTTCTTTTTTTTTTAACCCCCAATGACAGTAGCGTTCATTAGAGTGACTTTTGAATGGAGTGTTTGTACTGCATGTCTTGTATTTTATTTGAAAGAAAGAGGATTATTTTTTCTGCCACTGTTTTAATATACAAATCAAGGGTGGGCTGTCTTAAATTCCAGTCTGTCCCTCTTTGGAGTTTATGTGGGATGTTCTTTATTTAGTCCATAATAATAATTCATACAATAAGGCAGTTTATTAGCAAATAATTAAGCTGTTTCCAATTGTGTTTAAATACCTTCCTTGTATTTTAAAGAAATAGAAGGATAATTTGTTCTTACAAGTTTGGTCAAATCTCATGACTTTTGATTTTGTCAAAAGGCTTCTTCATGGAACAATCATCTTCCTTCCAATAGAACTATTTGGCCCATGCTTGTAGAAAGAAAGACAATATCTGAGTGCTGTACATTTAGTTTACAAGGTTTCTTAACTTCATTCATTGGGAAGTTCTCCTATGTCCATACAACATAGATAATAATTTTTTCCCCTTCCATTTCTGCTTGGTTGGGTTACTCTTCAGATCCTAGTCTACTCCTGGACATGTCACCTTCCCCTCAGGGATGGGATGTGGTCAGGGTGGGCAGATACTGGACATGTCTCTTGTAGCCTGTTACATCTCAGGCCTGTTTAACTGCAGTAATACAGTTCTAGGCCCAAACCATTGACATGTCACTTCCAAAAACTTAAGTTAGTTTTTAAGATTTTGGCTCTGGGACTGCTTTATTAGCATATGTTATTTTGCATTCTTCACTCTCTCATTTGGTGGGATGTCCATATTGTTCCAGAGCACTTGGAGACACTCCACTTGGAGGTGAAGTGCCTTGGTCCTCCAGACATCTCATGTCTACCATTATTAGAAATAAAGCTGTTATTATACACTGATCCATGCTGTTGTATCTTCTCTGAGAATAAATACATGCACCTTTGGAAGTGTATTTTAGGATTGCCTGTTTGACACTCAAAAGACAGACCAGGCTTTTTATTCTCCCTGTTCCAAGGAAATTTAGAAATAGCCCTCACAGTCTTCAGCTTTATGAAGAATGTTAGCATGTCTACTCAAATCAAAAGCAATGAAGAGGATAGCTGAACATAAGTAGAATTTTGAATGTTGACAGAATGGATTACCTACTGATTTGGTTTGCTGCTGGTATTGGCCAGTACTGGACATCAGAGTTTTCTAGTCCTGTCCTTTTAGAATCGAAGCTTTTCATGGGATCTAAGCTTTTATTCAAAGAATTAGAGTATATGCCTATGGCTGCTAAGACCATGTCACCTGACACTGGGTACTGGTCACAGACCACCATTTGTGAGTTTGCACTGCCTGATTTGTAGCTCATTTACAGTCATTCTGAAAAATATGAAAAATCCCTTTGTGCAAAGCTTTGTGACCTGCTGACTTGTGAGTAATCCGTGTTACTGACTGAATAGCTTATTTTAATCAGGAAGAGCCACTAGTTCCCAAATTGCAAGACTGGTTTAAGGTGGATTTAACAGTTAGTTTGAAAGTATTTTGACGTTATGCTGGAATCTGGCCATGGTGCTCTTGTATACTGTATTTTTCTTAACATTTGTAATCTCTACTGAAAGTCTGATTTTTTTTATATTTATTTTCCTCTTCTTTGAGAGAAAATACTATGTGTGGGAGAGTGAAAGTCCTTAAACATGTCTCCATCTTTAACATTTCCAAAGAAAATAGTCTCCCAAACTGTGGTTGTCTGAATGGTTGTGCATTTGTTTACTCCCAGTTATGAAGTAAGCCATTTTGAAAGTGACATATTCAGGACACAAAAAGCTTAGGTAAGAGTTTAAGTGTGTATCAAGAGCACAAAAGCAAATTACTTAGAATTGAGGTAATGAGATTGCAAAGCAGAACAGAGTGTACCCCAGAACTGGAAAAGCCTTTCCTGGCTTTTACAAGCAGAGTAGAATTTTGGTTCTGAAGAGTAGCATCATTCTGACTTCCTTGAGAAAAAAATCTTCAGTAAGAGTATCTCTGACTGATATCTAAGCAACTCCTACGGTTATATGGAGACTTTGAAGTGAACAGGTATTTCTAAAATTTTGGAATATGAACATAAAAGTGCACTGAAATATGTGCATACAATACGTGCCTTGAAATTTCTGACCAGCTGTGCTGAAGCAGTTCAGAAGCAGCAGCTGTTAGAATTAGAGCCAGTTCCCAAACCTGCTTCCAGGAAATTTCCTTCCCTACCTCTGCCGCCAACTTCCCAGGAGCTGTGCAGCTTGTGATCAATACAGCAAGCAATGACTCCTTTTCTTCCAGATTTGTGCCTAAACGGGCAGCTGAGAGACTTGGTAGCCTCATCTGCAGAATCAGTGATTGGCCAGGTAGCTCACCCCTCTTGCCAGCTTCAGGGGATCTATAAGGACCATATGATTAGGAAGCGGGAGCGTTTCTGTTCATCACAGTTCTGCATTAATCCTCTGGGTTACTTTGAGCTAATATTTGTTTGGTTGGTTTTTTTTTTTCTCTCCTGCTTTATTACAGATCATTAAAAAGCTCATAGAAAGGAAGCAAGCTCAGATACGAAAAGTTTATCCTGGCCTTTCTTGCTTCAAAGATGGAGTACGGCAGATTCCTATAGAAAGCATTCCTGGCATTAGTACGTATCAACCTCTTCTAATGTAGAACAGACACAGAACAGCCCAAGAAAGGTCTAAGACTAGAAATACTAATGTAGTTATGCTTTTCTTTTTGATTAAAATGTAATTGTTTTGGTCTGCTGATTTGATTTCTGTGAAGATTGCTGTGTTTCCATTACAACTGCTGTCTTTGAGACTTCCCCAAGGCATCCCAGGCTGATCCTTTTTTATGTACGTGTGTAATTTTATTTATACATGATCCCTCTTTGATTTGTATCGCAGTGTAGTCAGCAATTTCCCTCTGGCACCAATGTTACGCACTGCACTCCTGTACAAGGATGAGTTCTGTGCTAAACACAGACTTACCGGGCAAAACAGAATTAGAATATTTAAGTATCATCTTTTGGGTGATTTTTTTCAACTGTGTTTTTCTGCAATTTATTCTGTGTCCCTAGGGAACCAAATTGGATGACACTGACATCATTATTCTTTACAGAGGTTGTGGTAAAATATGGATTGAATTATTGAAAAAATGTGTGTTTCATGTAGGAATATTTTAGAATCTTTTCAGCAGACTGGAGGAAGAGGCATGTCGGAAATTGAATGGGGCTGTAGGCTAGATGGTTGTGTTAGCAGGAGTAGCTTTTATTAAAACAAACCCATTTTACTGCAGCAGTGCTGAAATGGCTTATCTTTTTAGAGTTGCAATAACTCAGTTAATGTTTTGACCTACTGTAGTTCCCATGTAATCTCTCATGTTGTTGGTGTACAGGAGAGACTGGCTGGAAACCAAGTGGAAAAGATAGAGGGTAAGTGCTGCACAAAATAAAACAATGAAGCAGTTTGGAGATTCCTTTGAGAAAAGTCTCTGAACAATGTGATTTGCTATTTCCTTCTATCCATTGGAAAATAGATAAATAATCTGCAAGTGATGAGTTCTTAAGTGGGTTTGAGTTTTTTGGGGGGAGTGGGGGTGGGAGATGGGGGGGTTGTTTTTGTTTTAATTTTATTTCTTGCATAAAATGCTTGAAACTTTGGAGTTGCATTTAGGTAAGAGGCATATCATAAGAATGAAGATAAGGGATTCAAGCTAATCTTTTTGTATTCATATTTTCTTTCAAGTAAGGAGCCCAAGGATCCAGATCAACTTTACAGCACATTAAAAACCATCCTGCAGCAGGTGAAGGTGAGTGCTAGTTCTAGCTTACCTTCTGTAAAGATTTTAAAATGATTTCCAATATAGAGTTTCCATATTAGATACCTTACTTTTTTCTTTACCAAAGAGCCATCAAAGCGCTTGGCCCTTCATGGAACCTGTGAAGAGAACAGAAGCTCCTGGATATTATGAAGTTATAAGGTTTCCCATGGGTAATGCCATTAACGTTTCTTAAGTATAGAGTTTAAAAATCTTGATAGCTGGAGACATAGCAGATAAATTGTAATCTGGTTGTTTTATGTTAAAAGATATATATTACTTGCGGCTGAATAGCTTGCAGCTCTGAAGTGCCAAGAGTATGATGCTGTTATTTGAAATCTATTACTGCTTTGTGACCTTTGTGAAGCAGCTATAGTGTATTACTAGCAAAATCTTAGTATGCCCCAGAGAGCCCTAGCAAGCTCTTAAATGGTGCAGTCAGCTAGAAACTTTCGGACTGAGCTGGTTTGTGTGAGTTGTACAAATATGTTCTTATGTGTGGTAACTAGTCATTGCAGATCCTACTGGTATGTTAAAAAATCTCAAGGCAAACTTTCACGAACACCTGAGCATTTGAATTGCTTTGAAAAACAGTTTTAAGCTTTCCAAATGACACAGAGAAAACCTTTTCAGAAGTACCTGGGTTTTCCTATTAAGTCTTAACAGTTTGCTCCAATTTAAATTTAGGAAAATGCTTCATGCCACTGATTGTAAGATAACTGCCTTTATATTTTAGATCTGCCAAAGTTGTTCGAGGTGGTATATTTATTTATTTATTTTTAAATCATGCAGGTATTGTTTATGCAGGTTTACTTGCAGAGGGAAGTACACAACTGCTAATAACATTTTTCTGTGCTTTTGACTGCTGCATTGTATAATTTCAATGATGATTCAGTGCTGTTCTAAGCAGGTGCTTGTTTTGATTTGTATTGCAGCACATTTAAACCTGAATCCTGCTATTCCTTCGTTGTTTATGCAGTACTCACCTCCATCTTTCCGATTACAGTTTCTGTACCTTTTATGTTATTAAAGAACGAAATACAAGTTCATTTCAGGCTACTATCAATCAGTTTCTCAGAGAATGAAAGTGTTTATTCATGTTGCTTTGCATAGGCTCCTAGCCTGTGTATACCAATTTGGCTTAATAATTTTTTTGTATTCAACTTATCATTTCCAAATAGCAAATACATGTGTACTTTATAGAACAGCAGCCAGCGTCCTGTTTCCCTGACACAAATGTATTTTCTAGCAATGACGAAAAAGAATGTTGACACCCTCCCATGGCAGATTTTTCCCTGTATGGTTTTCTGAGCAGAGGCTAGATCTAGGCACCTGTTTAACCTGAAGAGTGGTTACAAAGAACTTACTGCCTGGGTTGGCAAGCCCAGAGTAGGAATGTTGTCTGTCCTTTCCTTGTTCAGATGTATTACACTGGAGGTAAGGGCAGCAGCTCTCATTTTAAGATTAAGCTGAGCTCTTTGGTATAGTGTTGCTTTGTTTTTTTCAGCTAAGGAACCCAGCACAACTAAACCATGTTTTGATTCATGATCAACTTTTGCTTTCTTTCTGCTCTCACTATCAGCATGATGATACTGCACAAAAATCACTCAGATGTAATTTCAATTAAAAAGATATAACCAGCATTGTCTTTCCTTATGCTATCACATACAAGATACATTTGTCGTTACATTTGCATAAAGACTAAATTGTACAATGTTTGAGAGGTATGGCTGTAGATTTTTTTTACTACCTCCTAATGTCAGTTCTCATGTATAAACACTTTCTTCCTGTTTTAAGTGCTCTTACCTCTGCTTATTTCAAGAAATACTGTTTGGTTTATTTCCTTTTCATCTGCAACACAAAAGCTGTATGGCTGAGTGACAGATGGAGCCAAACTTTCACTGTAGTTAGAGAACAGGGTTTTTCCTCTATTTTACGAAAGTCAAATCTCCCTTAAAAAAGCCCAACCAACCAAAAAAAAACAACCCCCAAAACAAAAATACCCACAACCATATTTTTACATCTTAAGGCTTAATTCCTTTGCTTTGGAGGTCTTTGGTCTCTGCTTTCCTTGCAATACTTGCTGGAAATAAGTTTTCTCCATTTCAGCTGTTTCTGTTACAGTTTCACAAAGGTGCTGCTGAAGCTTGGTTTAAGCATTGCTAAAAAAATAGTTGTTAGAGCATCTGAGGTGAGAAAAGCCAAGGCATCCAGCACACCTCCCACTACTTCTATCCCTGTACTCACTCCTAGAACACTTGTAATGTAGACAAAGTTTTCAGATACCTGATAAGAATTACTGGGAAAGTGACCGTGTGGAGAACACAGAAGATTTACATTATTTTATGGATGACTGATTTTAGTATAAAGGAAAACACTTCTTATAAAACATTTTTTAAGTAAAGGTTTTGTATGATGCATTGAAAGCAGGAGACATCTGTTCTCACATGACTTTTAAAGACGGGATGCATAACTATAAACTTTGAAGATATTAAAATATATGCAGTGTGGAACCAAATCTTTTTTCAAAGCTGCATGTACTGCATGTAGTATAGACAAATGTCTCCTCTGCTGTGTTCACAAAGAAGTGAGGATTTTAGGTTAATGTACATGTTTTTTGATGTTTGCAGTCTTTGCTTACATACTCCTAAGGCCTCCTCCAGCAGAGCTGACAACAGCTTTGCCTCAGAGAGCAGTGAGAGGAGAGTTAGGGACACCTAATACCCACTTAAAACTCAGAGAAGGATGACAAAGCACAACAATGATGCTTTAATCTTTTAAAGAAAAAGTAAACTCTACACAAAGTCATTCTTACAGTGAAATATTGCTTAGTTCCAGGGGCTGAATTGCTGTTGAAGCTCAAAAAGGGACTGCACCTTAGATGAAGGCAATTAGGAATTCCAAATCCTTTGCCAGTTGATGTTAAATGGCAAATGAGCCTAAAGAGATATTGCATACAAAATATATTTGAATCAAATACTGTTAATCTATTTTTCTTCTGTACAGATCTCAAAACAATGAGTGAGCGACTCAAGAATAGGTACTACGTCTCTAAGAAATTATTCATGGCAGACTTGCAGCGAGTCTTTACAAATTGCAGAGAGTACAACCCCCCTGAGAGCGAATACTACAAATGTGCCAATATACTGGAGAAATTCTTCTACACAAAAATTAAAGAAGCTGGATTAATTGACAAGTGACACTGTCTTTTTTACAACCAAATAGCGCGCCTACTTCATGGGCAGGGGAAGCCGTTATGTATCATCCGAGTTGTGGGACTTGAAGGTTTCAAGAAACTTCTGTTTTAATACTTAGCACTTTTAAAAACCCTTTTAGTTTTGCAAACATGTATTATACTGAAGTTACAAAATTTATTTTATTAAAATGCTTTATAATGTATTTAATTACGGAGAATTTCTTTTGTGTGCCCATTACCGTATGTTCATAATAAGTTTATCAGCTACAGCCTCAGAAACCCCACAGAACATGTGGGAAATTGCACATGTTTGGGAATATGAAGAAAATTCCCAGGCAACAGATGTTATAGCTTACCTAATGCAGTACCTATTTGATAAAGTTTTATTATTTTTTTTTCCAGTAAAAAAGAAAATAGTAAGGGAAAACAACAGTTGGGGGGGGGTTCAAAACACTTGTTTCTTTGTAGAATCTTTTTATAAGATATTATTTTTTAAAAGAAACACTCAGCTGGTTGAGAAGCCATGAGAGAACAGCCAGTTCTGAAAAACAGCTGCTTGTAATCTTTGATAGATGCAAGTTTTTCTATTAATTTTGGGTTTTGATAAATATTTTACCTGCAAATTGTAATGTCATAACCACTATTTCGAAAAAAAAAAAATCTGGCTAGATGTGTAATGTCATAGTGACTTGGCTTATGCAGGACATAAGTACCCAAAATAACTTCAGAGAATCTCATTTGCATAAACTAGACAATTTCAATTGGCTTAGTAGAGTTAAGGTTTTGATGCACTTCATGATCCACCCTATTTACTACTCTTCACTGAGAAATTCTTTAGATTATTTAGCAGAGATAAGACTATTGTACACAAAAGAAGTCAACGTATGACAGCTTCTAGCTTGTACACTTGGCTCTGTGGTAAACTGGATTTTCTACCAAGCTTTATTGTAAATGCTTATTAACTGTGATTATTTAGACCCAGGAACATATACTAACACAAATTTTAAAATGTTAATATCTTCAAATTGAGCACGTATATATATATAATATATATATTTTGCTGCTTACACTACATTTAAGAGGTACACCTAACTTCCTAATGGAGATCAGTACAGGCCAAAAAGTTGTCACTTGACATTTTCTAATTAGAGTTTGTAACTGTAAGTTATAATTGCTTTTGTGAAAAAAAAAAAATCTAACTTCCATTTTTGGTGTTTTATATTTACAGATGTTACACTGGTAAAATTCAGTAGTTATAAGACTGAAAAAACCCAATCCTGTGCTGTGTCAAAGAATATATTCCTGCAAAATGCCTGTGCAATGCTAAATCACAAGTTGATTCAGCAAGTAGATGTCAGGAGCTACCTGGAAGTAGTAAATGTGGTACACAAGGTATTCAAAATGTTAACACTAGACTTGCCATAGTGTTTTGTATGAGATTAGTCTGACCTATGTTTGGATCTATAACAAAGGTACAGTGAGTATTTTTTTTTTTTTAATAGGCAGTACTGGATGCTATAATCCTGTTTTGTAGATTGGACCTACAGATGCACCTGTTAAGCTTGGTATCCTGTGAAATTTTGTTATTTTCAGAGTAGATTTTCTTATCGTCTTTCAATCAGATTGTCTCTTCTATATTGAAACATTTGTTTTCTAATTTAAGAATTAATATTTTCATAGATACTGTGCAATAAAGTTACGGTAGGATATGTGGTTTTGCAAATGCTTTAACAGCTGATGAACTTTACATTTGTAAAATTAATATATTGTACTGGTACAGATTAGTTTTAAATTATATATGTACAAAACCCTACCTATTTTGGTCTCTTTTTTGATTCAGTTCTTGCACTACAAATACACACACTGTAGCAATTTTGCAACTGAGCATAGTGAACCTACAAGAGTGCAGTCAAGTGCATCTTCCAGGTACACTAGAAAATATGCAAAGAAGCCTCCTGAGTTCACTGGGAGCACAATATGCTAAGCCGAGCTGAGAATTCAGTATGGAAAGCTGTGACCATTCCAAGTACCATTCCCAGCTCCATACCAACTACTGAGCTACAGTGCTGTTACTCCTGTCTCCTCAACATCTTAAACAATTGACTTGGCTGTTCAAAAGTTTTGATTTTTCACCTTAAAGCATGCTTATGCTGTTTTCTCATTTGTGTCTACTGGAGTTCTTTATTCACAACACACAAGATATATGGGAGCAAACTACAGTCCATGTTGAGCTTGTACTTACTTACACCATGACGTTACTCAGATGATACACTTACTTTGCATACCATAAACCTTGCACTTGTCCAATACCTGACAGATAATTAGAGAGTATGAAGATATTTTCCTGCTCATCCACTGGGATTTAGTCCTGTGCCACATCACATAAAAGTGTACCGTTTGGAGAGTAGCAAATAGTTGTCAAAAGAGGCTGAGCTGTTTTCCTGGACATAAATTGAGATTAGGTGAGCTAGACTCACACTCCTTCCTGCAGTAATTCTTCAAGCACCCACCACACCTGCCTTGGGCTGCTCTACTATCACATTGTTCTTTTTCTGTCCCTGATAAACAACTGTTAGATTTGTTTGCTGAAAGAAGAGAACATCTGAAGTTAAAATCATTCTGCTTAAGTTCCTGTAGTAACAACAAGATTCAGAATGAAGATAGTAAGGCCTAGAGCTAGAATTGCAAGATACAAATGGAAGGTTAAGTTTCAGTTCCAACATCTAAAGGTGGTTGTGACCAAATATTTTCAAACACTCAATAGCTGCAGCTATTATTGCTGTTGAGAGACTTACATAAGAAGTTACCAGTAAAATAGTATATACATTCTTATTACAGAAAGGGAGAGATCTTACACCTATTAAAGTGAGACTGGTGAGACAGGCAATCTTGCAAGACAAATGAAGAAGCTGGACAGTTTATAACAGTGTTGTTCTAGCATACTGCCTGTTGTAGTACCAAATGGTACCAGTTCAGATGTGGCACATCTTCCGCTGGTAAAGACACTTGCCAAACCAGAGCCAAAATTAAAGTCCCATAACAGCAGTTGACTTTTCACTCCTCCAAAGCAGAGCACTCTTCACCAACCTTCACAGATAAGTTTGCTTTATAATCAACTTAACCAGATAGGAACAACTTGCATTCATAGCAGTACCAACCAACCCTAAATTGCTACTTTTGAGGGCTCCAGCTATATAAATTACAACTGGCAATCTTGCTTCTAAACAATGCTTATGCCAGTACAGCATGCCTACTGCTGACATTGCTATCATTGAAGCAAATACAGAAACTGGAAAAAGAACACCGACCAGCTCTGAGCTGTTTCTGAACATAAAGATGTTTATTATGAGCTTCAGTATGAAACTACAACTATTACATAAACAAGATCAGCTATTAAAAATATATACAGCTATTAAAAAAAACCACAAAACCCCATTTGATCTTGTGTGCCTAAAGTTTACCTTTGCTAACCACTGTGAGATCAAGCAGGGTATAAGTCATAAAATTACATTCACCATCTTTTTCATCAGATATTTCTGATATACTCACAGATGCACAACATAGAGATGCCTCCTCTCAAAAGCGTTTGAATGGAGTCACCATAGTTATAAAAGTAGTCTTGTATCTTTATCAATGACTCACTAGATTAAAACCAAAACTCCTCAATTTTATATCCTTAATATTAGACACAAATAATTGCATATTTGCATAAGGTATTGTGCAACAATAACTTCCTGGATGAAAGATTTCCTTTCTTCATGGAGTGAGCATAGTTTTGCTATCATGACTGGAAATCTCAACGACAGCCAACAAATTTTTCATTGTATTTTGACAGGGATTCTTTCTTAAGAGAACACTGTTTAGCATCTTTTTTCTGCTTGAAAATTGGAGAATGCAGAAAATTTGTGTCTGTAAATGGATCTCCTCTCCTGAGTTTCCTGATAAACAAACAAACAAAAAAAGGCAAAATTGAGTTTTTATCCACACATCACTTAAAACATTAACTTACAGCTAGTAAGTTCAATTTCACATGAATTATTTCATATTAACATCAGACCTCTCTTTGAATGTTTTGGTAAGAACTTATTTCTAATACTTAAATAATCCTCTCAATTCCTCCATTTGATAGAATATCATGAACTTTATATCAAACTGGAAAGTAAGACACCTACCCTGCAATACTTGGTTCTTTATAGCTCACAGTAAGAGTACAGCTTCGCTTGCGTTTTGGAGATCGTGGTCCTTCACCTTCTGGGACAATAGCTGCATTCCCAGTGCTGGGGACCAATCCAGTGGTATTGGTAACATCACAAAGATGACCACGAGATGGCTCAGTAGGCTGCCCTGGGAAGAAATTAGGCATACTTAAGACCATTCAGGGAAGCTAGCTTGAAAGAGAATGTCAATGAACATCCTAGACATGAAGTAACTGTCAGCTACAACTATTATCTTCATCTTTCCACTTAAGAATACATAAGAGGATCAACAAATATCCAGGATTTTAGTTTTGAAAAATAAATTAAGCAGTGCCAGGCAAAGTGTGATTTGTTATTCTACTTCTTTTTCAGTTTATACACTTGTTCTCTTTTTCCTCAGCTTTAATACATCATTAAGCATATCTAAAATACAGTATTAATTCACTCTTGACCAATTTCTTAAACAAAACATGTCTTTAATTCCAATTTCTGCTGAGGGATAAAAAAAATAGACAGAAGAATGAATCTAACAATTTTTATAACATTATTCTGTTTGTATTTGTTAAAAAACCTGAAATAAAAGCCTAAATCCCTTAAACAATGTTATCTCTCAAGGAAACAAAACCAATTGAACACTTTCTACACTTACTAGTAGACTCGTCCCTGGACATAGTGCTTTCAGTCTCTTTTTCATTATGGAGTTTCTGCTCACGCTGTGCCAAACATCTTTTAGACCTTGGCCTTGCATGGACTGGCAATGTATCTTTCTTCTCCACTGAACTCCTTTTTTTTGATTTACTCTTGTAAGGCTCATAGAGGCTATCATCTGAATCTTCTTCAGTATCACTCAACTCAATGGTATTAATTTTGGATAAGTCTTCTTTGTTATCCACACCAGTAGCTGTGTCATTCACCTTATTTTGTCGAAAAGGTGTAACATGGACACGCTCTTCAAAGTGAAAGTCATAAGCATCACTGGAGCCACCCAAGAAATCCAACTTTTCTTTGGAAGACACTTCACTCTGTCTTTTTTTTGGTCTTTGTCTGGAAGTATTTTTAGGCCATTCTGGTTTTCCCTTCTGATGCTTCTCTTTCCTTACTTGAGAGCCTTCTCTGCTTTTACACACATGTTGTTTATGACCAGAATTATTGTTTAAGTTGAACGGTGCAGTTTCAGAATCTATCTGCCTCAACACTAGCTCTGAATCTGCCTTGTTTTCATTCAACTGAGAAATACCTGAAATTATGTTTTCTACAGTACTCTTTTCTAGACTTTCTTCAAGTCTAATTTCATCCAGTTTAGAATGCTCTTTTGTTGAATCAGGTGCTTCTGAACAGTCCAAAACACCAGTGCAAAGGTCTTTGTGATTTTGCCTCTTTGAAAAGCGACGCCTGGTGGACACACTTTTTGGTAACACATCACCAAATCCATCCTTTCCACTTGAAGAAACATTTTCCAGATCTGACCCCATGTTGTCCAGATGAAAATTGGATGTTTGCCCTTGTAATTGAAGAGAAAAAGTCATATTAAAGCTAAATGGTAACAATCTGTTAAGGTTTTGTGCAAATTCTGAACCTGTCAAAAATTAAGACTGTTCTTAGAATTTTCTTAACAGATTTGTATAAACCAGTATTTGGCAGTCAAGATAAGCTGTTTAATAACTGCTTTCTGTCTGGAAGGTGTAAGTCTGCTACATTAGGATTTTCTTCTAAACTGTTCTGTATCTACAGGTCATTTATTTTTCTGAGTATTTTGCTTTGTTAACAATTGTTGATTTCATACATGAATGTGTGACTAAAGATGACTTTACTCTGCTGAACTGTTTGGTAGATAATGAAACTAGATTGCAGGTATATAGAAGACAAAGCATTTTCACATTCTTCCCCCATTTTGCTAAGCATCTTCATTCAAAAAGTTTACCTGTTGCAAACATTAATATCTAACCTTTATGATAGAAAATGGAAAATTACTTGACAGTTACTTCAAAAGCAATAATTACATTCTAAACTTAGACTCACACATTTCTTTCCTGTTTCAGAATACAGTAATGTCTGACACTTTGATTTAGTTACCTTTGGTTGGAAGTATTTTGATTAAGGAAATGGCATTCTCTGATTTCTCACAGATCCCTGACACAGAATAAGCCAGCTCATTTCTGTCACTATCAGCCTCCATCCCACTTGGAAGTACTTGATCATCTCCATCAGCACACTGCAGAGGTCCTCTAGAGAAAATACCAAAGGTAATATTTACTGAATAGCAATCTGTCTTATGACAATGAATTATTTCATTACATTGGATTTCTTCCCTTTTTCCAGTCAGAAAGTTAAGCTTACTGTAACAGAATTTTCAAATGCAAGTAGGTATTAATAAAAGATACTTACACTGAATGTATTTGTCCTATGACACTGGAACTGTTTTCAGGAACTGAAGAAAGCACTCCCTGATTCTGTCAACAAAATAAATCTTACTGTGACTAAAGAGCTGAAACAAGCTTGCACCATATACAAATTTTAGACAACAGCCCAGTTACCCACAGAAGGGCTGAAGAGACCCTTGACTTTTTCTTTCTGGATGGCTAACGCAAAGTGCCATGGGATATCCCATACTCAGCTCCTGCAAGTCAGCACATTCATCACCAGCCCAATCATACAGAAAGTAGACAGGGGAAGGAACTGTGAGGATGGTACAGGGAACAAGACACAGCCATAGAAAATCAGGTTGCCCCTACCACCTCGTAGGAGAGTCTCAGTCCCACTGACAACCTATTACACACCCCCACAGTGTGGGCCTCACTTCACACTGGGAACTGTAGGACAAGTCATACCTCCAAACTAAGACTCAAATCTCAAAGACTCTGCATCTATGCTGGAAGGAATAAGGGAAAGAATTAACAGAAATCCTACTAGTCAAGAGAAAAAGGTACTTACTACATCTATGGAACACAAATTCTTTGCTGGGCCAAGGAGATCAATTGAATCTAGTAAATTCTGAGAAGCTCTTGAAATTATCTCATTCAAGGCTGACAGTCGATTCTAATGGACAAAAGAAGGAAAATAACACCATTACTATCATACTCAAATATCACCTACTAATGTAATAACTTCTTACCAGTATTATGAGATGACTAAATGCTGAAGGTACCCGTGTCAGGTACCTTCAGCTGTGATTAAAAAAGAAAAAAAATATGTCACAGGAGCCAATTTTAATTAAAGAAGAAAGAGTAGCCAAAAAAAAATAAATCAGTTAATTACCAGATTAGGTGAAAATATGAAAAAGCTTGTTCTATATATTGAGTTGATTTTTATGAAACATTTAAGACCACAAAGATAGCAGTGGATTGGTGCAGATGCTGGTGTACAGCTTCACTAAATCATAAAGTTATTACTAAAAATACCTCAACAAGTCCTTGTGCTTGCTTGAACCTTTGCAAGTCAAACATCTGAACCTTCAGACTGTGATACTCTTTGCTTAAGTAAAGAATGGTAGCCTGGGCATCCCTCAGTTTGAGCTTTTCTTCTTGCAAAGCCTGAGCTAGGTCTCTGTTGTTTGCTTGGAGGCTCTTCATTTGCCTGGAGCTGTTGGCTGCAACAGAACAGTGAGGTTTTCAACTCGGTTTAAAAAAATAATAATAATTATGAAAGCTGTTAAGATATTTAAGCATCTTACTTGCTATTTTGCACTTTGCAGTGGATATATGGCTATTTTTACCCATCTTTGTCCATTTCTGATTTCTTTTCTCTTTCATTCGTGCTTTTATGCCATCCAGACTGTCTTTGAAGGGCTTTTTCAAGTATTCAGCCATTTTCTACCTTTAAAAATATAAAGGGTGAAGAACTCATTAAGCTGGTGTTGCACAACACTCCTCAATGCCAAAAGAAAAGGAACAGAGAAACCAGAGTAAAGCTCATGGCGTTTTTAAGTTGCATATACACACATAGAAGAGACCCATAAATACGAAAAGGCGCACAGCTGTGGCCATTTCCAAAACAATTTTTGCAGCACAGCTACTCTCTCTGTTGCCGATTATCTGAACTGCAAAACCCGCGGCGAAGACCAGGCCGAGGCCTCTATACACTCGCAACGGGGCGGTACTGGCCGAGGACAGGGGTGTGTGTGTGTGTGGGGGTCCCGAGGCGTCGGATGCGGCCCCCGACCAGGACACCCACCGACCCACCCACCCACCGGCCGGCCGTACCTCCACAGAAGTGCGTATACACCGCTGGGCACGTCCCACGTACGGTCGCTGCTGCCCAAGCCCCAGCGGCCGTTACTTCACCACCGCCGCCGCGCGCCCGCCACAGAGCCCCGGCTACGCCTGACAACGGCGGCAACCGCTGCCCGCGCAGCCCCGCCGGCGGGACTCACGATGCGGTTCTGATCGGTGACGAACTCGTCGATATTCTCGAGGTAGAGCTCGTCCTCCATGGCGGGGCGGGGTGGAGCGGATAGGGCCGGGCCGGCTAGGCCGCGGGCGGGAGGGTTCCCGCGCAGCTCAGGGCCGCGGCCGCCTGCCCGCCGCCATGGCAACCGGCCCAAGCGCGGGGCGGGGGGCGACGGCGGCCGCGCCGGGACAAAAAGGATGGCGCTGGGCGCGGCGGCGCCGCCGCGTGGTCCTTGAGCCCGCCCCGTTCTGGCTAGGCCACGCCCCTCCGCGCTGTCCGCCTCGCCGCCTCGCGCTGTCCCTTCACACACACGCGGGCCCGATGTCCCCTCGCACATCCCCACGCTGTCCCCTCACAGACCCACAGACCCGCTGTCCCCTCACACATCCCCACACTGTCCCCCCACAGACCCGCTGTCCCCTCACACATCCCCACGCTGTCCCCTCACAGACCCACAGACCCACTGTCCTCTCACATCGCCACACTGTCCCTTCACAGATCCGCCGTCCCCTCATATCCCCACGCTGTCCCCTCACATACCAACAGACCCACTGTCCCCTCACACATCGCCACGCTGTCACCCCACAGACCTGCTGTCACCTCACACATCCCCACACTGTCCCCTCACAAACCCACAGACCCACTGTCCCCTCACACATCGCCATGCTGTCCCCTCACAGACCCACGGACCCGCTGTCCCCTCACACATGGCCACGCTGTCCCCCCACAGACCCGCTGTCCCCTCATATCCCCACGGCCTTCCCCTCACAGACCCACTGTCCCCTCACACATCGCCATGCTGTCCCCCCACAGACCCACTGTCCCCTCATATCCCCACGCTGTCCCCTCACAGACCCACATTCCCACGCTGCCCCTCACACATTCCCCACGCTGTCCCCTCACAGACCCATGGCCTTCCCACCATCCGGCCACTCCTCACCTCCATCATCCCGGCTGCGGGCTGACCCACAGCACCTTGTCCCTGACATCCAGGTCAGGATGAGCCATGGTGCGGAGCACGGGAGGGTAAACCACCCACTTGTTGGGAATCACCAATTTTCCTTTTTTTCCAGTTTTCCTTTTTTTTTCAGTCCTGCCTGATCCTCACCGGAATGGCAAAGGCAAACCAAAGGCAAACCAGCCATTGGAGTCTTGCCACTCTCTCCCCCAAATAAATGTTAAAAGGCAGTGTGA
The DNA here is from genome assembly GCA_026212715.1 of Elanus axillaris. NCBI lineage: Eukaryota > Metazoa > Chordata > Aves > Accipitriformes > Accipitridae > Elanus > Elanus axillaris. Next base: position 4,553,223 of record JANZLQ010000078.1, on the reverse strand, counting down.
CCTGCTATTTTAAACCATTCTTATTCTGAGTTAAACTGTCCCCGTATTTCCACTGGTGACCACTTCCAGCACTTCTCACAGCACTTGCTAAATATTAATCTGTGCTTGCTTTTTTTTTTTTTTTTGGAGATAAGTAGCAAACGCCAGAACACAAGATTCCCAATCTTTAATCCCCAGTCCTATCCCATGTGCGCCCCATTTTTAATAAAACTTCACAGTAAGCCGAGGACTTCATTGTTACATCTATAATGTTTTCCTAAATACTCCTCTGTGATAGTTAATTTAAAATCTGATAAAATCCATAAGGTGGTTTTGAGGGTGGGTTTTTTTTTCCTTTTGGTGTGGATTATACTACATTTTATTTGACTTGTTTCTTATTTACCTGTCCTGGCTGGTTTATAGCATGGTCCCAGCGAGGGGCTGGCTGGGTCTGAGAGATTGCTGCTGCTGGCAGAGGATGTCTGGCATCTCCCACCCTCCCTGGACCTCACCAGCTCAAATCCCTCTGTCCCTGGCACATTTATCAGCTTGTTTAACCCAGTGAATTGCTTTTTTCCATCTAGTTAGGTTAGCAAAGTGTTGCCTACAAATTGAGCCTAAGCTTTAAATGGTCGGGAATAGTCTGTAGCATATGAAACCACCCTGAATCAGTTCCATACACCTCTCCCATGACTGGGAAAATAAAACTGTTACAGTAGGGACCTGTTTCCCTGCCGCTACATGCAGAGGGCTTTCTTCATTTTACTGACAGTTAGGTACAAGCAACAGAAAAGAAATAAGTTCCTAGTGTCTAACGCTGCCACAACATCCGTTTCTGTGGGAGGGAACTGCTGTGTGTTTCCTCTGCTCGCTGTGTTTTCAGGTGGGCTGCAGTGCTGAGCTGAAAAAAAGTGCTTTTAGGGTCAGAAGCAAGTTCCTCTGATGAAGAGATCACCGAAACATTACCTTTATTAGCATTAGGTCTTTTCCTGATTTATGTATTGTCTCTAGGCATACTGGCATCAGGAGAATCTCAAATGAAATTTGGGTGTGAGATGAATGCGTTCACGTATTGGTACTGAGAACTGTAACAGAGAAGAAGCAGAAACAGACTTTGCTGGTTTGCAAAGAAATATCACAAAATTAGCCTTAACATCTCAAAGGAGAAATCTTCCTCTGGGTACCCAAGGTCATGACACCAGCCTTAACCTTAGTGATGCTGCAAGGCAGACATTTAATTAGCAAGTGCTGAGCAAGAACCTTTCACTCCGTGAAGTCAGAGATTTTCTTTCCGATTTCAAAACGAGCAGGAGAAAGATCAAAATAATTACCCACATACTACTCTTCCTTACAAAAAGGCAATGATTTTTTTCAGGTTCTGGGGCTCGATAGTTATTCTTGTCACTAGTATAAGATATCTCCAGTTCTGCCCAGAGCTGGTGAAGAGTCATTTTGCAATTTCATCTCGTGAATCAATTCCTTGGACAAAAATGTTCCTATCCAACACTGCTTGAAACACAGCAGCTGATAGACAAAGAAATGAAAATTACAACCTGTGAACAAAGCATGGAGCTGTTTAATATTAATGTCTTTTTACATTTTTCTTACAGTTCAAAGAAAGGGCGATGTGACAGACAGAACCACTTAAACTCCTGAAATAGCACCGCAGAGAAGGAAGGATACAAAGAGACTTGGGGTAAATTATGAGATTTCCCTGAGGCTGTACATCAGGTCAGGATGGAGGAGGAGAAGAACTAAGGCGCGCTGATCCCGTTTGTGACTTTATGCTCTGAATGCATTGATTCCCATACAAATATCACAGTCATCAGCTGCCAAAAGCTCAAATGGGTCCATATGAACCTCATGAGGTTCAGCAAGGCCAAGTGCAAGGTCCTGCACCCAGGTGGGGGCAGCCCCCGGTATCCATACAGGCTGGGGGATGAGGGGATGGAGAGCAGCCCTGCGGAGAAGGACTTAGGGGTACTGGTGGATGAAAAGCTGGATGTGAGCCAGCCGTGTGCGCTTGCAGCCCAGAAAGCCAACCGTGTCCTGGGCTGCATCCCCAGCAAACTGACAGTAGTAGGGTGTATGAATCCTAATGCAGGATCTGAAAATACTTTGACAGTATTCCCTTAAAAGGTCTGATAATACTCTTTTGTATAAGATTTGTAGTACTCTCATATGAGGCCCTCAAAAAAGGATATTAAACACATATTCCTCTTCGAAGAAGAAAATTGTTATCCCCATTTCAAAGATGACAACACTGAGACAGAGAGAGGTTATGTGATCTGTCCAAGAATCTTTCAATACTCCCAGGTGTAAAGCCCAAGTGTCCCAACTCCCAAATTTTTTTCTCAAAGCACTATAAAGGATTCTTTCAAAGATCACTTGTTAGAAACTAAATGTCTTTTACTTACAGCTGCCCACAGCCAAAACCACCAGCACCAGCAGAAACTGAGCCTGAGGACTCATAATAACGGTTGTTTCACAAGCGCTTTCCAAAAAACCAAAAAAGAATGGGCAGAGTCTCTGGAAATTTATTATATATAGTTGCTGGCAAGCATCTGTCTAAGGAGGAGTTTTGAGTGAAAGGAGTTTTGTTGAAGTTTTAATTAATGCCGTACGAGGGGGGACTTCCTTGAGCAACCGAGCAATGCCGAAGACAGAACAGAAATGTAGAGATCCCAGTGTCACAGCACATTTAATTGAATCTGTCCAAAATTTATCTAGATCCTGACACCCATTTCCTTTTGGAGCTCATCAAATCTATTAGAGGCTTCTGAAGATCTGGTTTTGGGGCACAAATGCATCCGTCTGAGCAGAAGTGGAGATTTCAGTTAGGAAATGGAAGTCATGAGACAGATACATAAGGAAATACAGAGCCTGACCCTCCTTTCTTCCACCAAGAAGCAAACAAGCAGGTAGAATTAGTGGGATCTTTTCAGTAGGAAACCTGTCTGATGGGCAAGTCGTAGCTAAGGAAGGAGTCAAGGCGATGGCTCCTTCCATAACTATACAAAATGGAAAAGCATAGCTGACTTTGGCTCAGACACCATCAGAAAAACAGTGGGAACTAGAATCATAGAATCATTTAGGTTGGAAAAGACCTTTAAATCACCGAGTTCAACCATTAACCTAACACAGTTAACTTGCTTCTAGGCTTGTAAGGGTCAGAATCAGTACAGGTGAGCCCATAAACTAGAACAAAAATTGGTATCACAGGAGACAGCTACATTTGAGACAGATGCATATGTTTGCATGGCTTAATTGTCTTTTCTATGTTCTTTTCTATGCACGTTCACAATAAAAAAATCTTGAGGTGCTCAAAGAGTAAGGCAGCCACAATACTGACAAGGGAGAGGCATCTAAGAAAATACTAAGATAAGTTTCAGGTGGAAGAATATATGAGAAGGAATGCATCTCCCCTCTGGCAACCAGCAAAGAACAGCAGCATGACTGCTGACAGCCAGTTGCTGTCTGTCTTAGCCAAATCACTCCTGGCATCGCTGACAGTACTGACTACTGTCTCCACTAGCGACACGGAGAGTTTTAGACACCCAGCATATGTGGAGACACTTAAATATAAGTGTCTTAATCTGGAGCTGGTTCCCAGTCCACTCACATATTTTGTGGTGCGTCACAGTGCCACATGCCTTCATGATGAGAAGTGTTGCACTGCTAATGGTGTGAGCAGATAGATTTACTTTTATACTTTGTACAGTCTTTTGTGCCAAGATTTCTTGTACTTTTCTATTAAGAGTCCCTTCTCAAAAAATAAAAATGCAAGGTTTAAGCATTGTAGTAGAAGGCAGCACATGTAGCCATCTGGGAATGTATCAGCCAGAAGAATATAATCTCTGCTACCACCAAGTACATGTTATCACATCTAAACAAAGATGACTGACATGAACGTCTTCAAAAGCATCATGACAAATTTCCCATGTTGAGTCACATTAGTAGCTGGCATTTCTGACTTCAGGTTATTAACTAATACCCACATCTCATTCCGAGCATGTTCTCTGGGCTGTGTGCATGGGAAGATGGATGGAATATTTTCCCTATGGACTCCTGTTCTTGATGTCTTTTATTTCAAGATAATTAGTGTGCCTCAGCATAGTGTATTTGACATTTATTCAATAGTAGGATGGGCACAGAAGGAGCTGTGGCAGAACAGCTTGTTTTCTAGCAGCGATGCGGGTCTGTTTCCACAAGCAGACAGGCTATTAAAGAAGATAAACAAGCATAACAGCTAGGAAATAATGAAAATTCTCTGAAGAATGACTAGTGATAAAGCAGAGATGAGAATGAGCAGGAAAGCATCTCCCCAAATACAGGCCAGTGCACAGCTACAGCATCGCAGGGACAAGCAGGCAAGAAGACGTAGGGAGCAAACTCTCAGGCGTTGGCTCAGCCGTGTCACATACTGTGCCCAGGGTGAGAAAACGGGCCATTCCTTCCCCTCTTCCTATCTTATGCCCTAGTGGAAAAAAGTAATAAGAAAATTTAAGCTACCCCTTGCACTGCAAGATCTGAGCTCTGGGAATAGGCTGATGATGGGTTCTTTAGCGTCTCCGTACATCTTTACTGCTAGTGAGATTCAACTTCAAAAAAAGGCTGGTTAGTAGATTTGGGGGAAAATAACCCGTAACAGAGTTGATAACTGGCAGGAAGAAACAGCAGTTCTGAAAAAGGCCCACTACAGTCACGAGAGGGGTCATCTACTTAACAGAGCTTGCAAACAGGCAAACAGCGATGATAGCTGATGCGGGCTGTGAACGCGTCGACCTCATATTGCGGCATGGGCACCGCATTTCCAAAATCATCTCTTCTGATGCAATTCCCTGCCTGAGTCAGCAGGTGACAGTTGGACCCCATGCTTGCCTGGGAGCTGCACACCACCAGCCTGGGCGATGAAGCTCTGCTGCTACTGCTGGGAATAGCAAGAGAGCTAGATTACTCCTCTGTTTGTGCAAACCAGAGCTTCTGCTGCTCTTCCCTGCCTGCTTCCCACCACCCACCGTCTCCTCCTGACTGCCAGCACGAGCGGTTGTGCAGCCATGCTGCGAACTGGGTCAGGAAAACGAACTTAGGGTAAAACAAACTTTTTCCTGGACTGATTTTAGTCTGGATGAATCCCCCCCAAACCAGCCCGACACCCTAGCACCCAAACACTGCTGCTGGGGAGCAGGAGGATGGTGGCACTGCTGTGTCTGACAGTGTGCAGGCTTATGCCATTTTGAAGTGTTGATGGAGTGGTGGTGTGAATCATAGAATCATGGAATCCTTTAGGTTGGAAAAGACCTTTAAGACCATTGAGTACAATCGTTAACCTAACACTGCCAAGTCCACCACTAAACCATATCCCTAAGCACCACATCTACACGTCTTTTCGATACCTCCAGGGATGGTGACTCAACCACTTCCCCGGGCAGCCTGTTCCAATGCTCGACAACCCTTTCGGTGAGGAAATTTTTCCTAATACCCAACCTAAACCACCCCTGGTGCAACTTGAGGCTGTTTTCTCTTGTCCTATTGCTTGTTACTTGGGAAAAGAGACACACCCCCACCTCACTCCAGCCCCCTTTCAGGTGGTATAGAGAGCGATAAGGTCCCCCCTCACCCTCCTTTTCTCCAGGCTAAACAGCCCCAGTTCCTTCAGCTGCTCCTCGTAAGACTTGTACTCTAGACCCTCTGCCAGCTCCGTTGCCCGTCTCTGGACACGCTCCAGCACCTCCGTGTCTTTCCTGTAGTGAGGGGCCCAAAACTGAACCCAGCACTCGAGGTGCGGCCTCACCAGTGCCGAGTAGAGGGGGACGATCCCTTCCCTAGTCCTGCTGGACACACTATTTATTTCTGGTACGAGCCAGGATGCCGTTGGCCTTCTTGGCCACCTGGGCACACGGCTGGCTCACATTCAACCAGCTGTCGACCAACACCCCCGGGTTTTTTTCCACCAGGCAGCTTTGTTGGGGTTGTTGTGAGCCAAGTGCAGGACCTGGCACTGAGCCTTGTTGAATCTCACACAGTTGTTGCTTCACAGAAGCTTCAGCTCATGCAAATTGTGGCTGAGATGGGCCTGTTCCCCTTGATCTCCCCTGCATTCCATGCACTGACACTTCTGAAACCACCTGCTGGGATGCCCTAAAGAGCTGAACAAGCTGAAAAATAACCAATTATAGACAAATATCTGGGGTTTGGGCGAACAGGGTTGCGTGATCCCAGGAGGAACGGTGTCGCTGGCTGGAGAGAGCACACAGCGAAGCCACCTGACAGTAGCCACATTTAGCAGGAGGGCACCTTGTTCTGGGTGAAGTCAATCACTCCATGAAAACTCCAGGCAGATACAGATCCTCACTGGAAGGCAACAATTTTTTACCTGGCAAAGGTCGGGGAAGGAAAGTGCACACGTTTAATAAGTGTTAAAATAAACTCCCATGACGCACATGGCCCCGCGGCGTGCCGGAGTGTTTCTCTAGTGGTCACAACAATCGCATTACTCAGCTGGCATCGCGTTTGTTTTGCTGGTAACAAAATTATATACATCCTCTTCCTCCTGCGGTCCTGTGCGCTTTCTCTCACACTCTTGTCTCTTTTTCTTCGTTTCACTGTAGCTATTCTTGTACTGCGACACTTTGCTCCTGGCTTGACATTTGCATCTGGTTTATGGAAGGAGCGTGCAGGTCTTAATACATTACTCATCATTTTTTTAAGAAAAAGTCTCTTCATCTTTTGTTTTTTCCTCCTTTAAGTTTCCTGCTTTGAGTTTTCTGGATGATTTCCTGACCTGGGTTAACATGCCTGGTAACTGTAAAATTACAGATTTCACCTTCAGGGCACAGTGTGTGCGTGTCTTGGTATTGCAGGTTGGCTTGAGGGTAAGAATGAATTCATTGAAGTTCTTAGCTGAGGGTTTCTTTTTGGTTTATTAAAATGCTGTGGAGTCTGGTTCTCATCTCACTCATACTTGCTTTTTACTGAGGTAACTAGATGGGCATACGTTGAAACAAGCGAGCGAGGTTTGGACTGGACATAAGGAGAAGCTTTTCCTCCATGGAGATGGTCAAGCAGTGGGACAGGACCCTGGGGAGGTTGTGCGTCGCTGTTCTTGGAGGTTTTCAATCCCTGCCTGGCTAAAGTCCTGAGCAACCCAGCCTGATCTCAGAGCTGACCCTGCTTTGAGCAGGAGGTTGGACCTGAGACCTCCCGAGGTCCATTCCAACCTGAACTGTGATCCTACAAATGAACCTCTGTGATACCTGCTTTGCAGCACAGAAATGAGAGAAGCAGCAGGTCTCTAGTATGGAAGAAAAGAGAAGAAGGGATAAGAACTTCATTAATGCCTAAAGATTTATGCTTTTGAGTTTAAAAAGACCTTGAAGACGCTGAGCACTGCTAAACAGCATTTTTAAAATTTTAAAACTCTTTCCACTCAGAATCTAAAAAGCATTTAATAAGAAAAGGCAAACACAGTTGTTTCCACATCACACATGAGTACTCACATCTTCTGACCACTAATGAGTCTCCTGCCTAGTCTGGGTCCCTAGTTCCCACAGCTCACACCTCTCCTGGCTCACTCTCCAACAGATCACAGAGCACAGGGAAAAAGGATCATCTGAAGCACAGTCATCCTAAAGGCTCCTTCCCGCAGGAACTGACTCCCTGCTGCACAGCGTGTGCCTGCGGATGGCTGCACGAGAGGGGAGATGCCAGTGACCTGCCAGCTCTGCAGTAAATGGGATGGCGTTTGGGGCTTTTATGCACCCCAGAGCTGCACGGACTCCTTTACTGGAGGCAGAGCAAGCAGTGGTTTGCTGGGGGAGGGAGGGATGCCAGTGAAAAGATTGCCCAGACCACCCCAAAGTGCCAGCGAGGGAGGATGGGGAGCCGTGAGGGTGGGAGGGGGTGGCCATAATTCAGAGGAGCTGGCCCTGACCTGCAGAAGTCCTGGTGGGGTGAGGAAGAGATGGGAGAAACCAGCATCTCAAGCTAGTAAGACAGAGGCAGCCATCGCATTGCTGTCTGGAAGGATGCTGTGGTGGGTTTGTGGCCTCTGAGGCCTGCTTTAGCTCAGATTTGGGGAAAAAGGCAGTGCCTTCTGACCCATAACTGTCCCCCATAATGCCAGCCCCACTCTTCTTCTAGTGATGCCCAAATAGCAAGTACACAGACAGTATAAACTGCAAACCTGCACCTGAAAGTAGCTGAATTTAGCCACACTTCTGTATTTTAAAGGAATATTATGGTTCAAACACAACTAGAACAGCAACTGCTGCAAATCTATGTGTGCCAGTAAAAATGGAGTGGGTCTCTGAGATGTCTTCTGAAAGAAAGTTCCCTTATTGCAGCTGCAGCTCACAGCTCCTGGATGGACATTTATGGGTTCATCTGCTCCTTGTCACAGCAAGGAAAAGCACCAGGTCTGATCCCTGACAGTTGGAATAAATGATCTTTTTTCCAGTCTGATGTCTGAAATAAAACCTTTTAAGAGAGACAACTGCTTCAAAGCAGAAATAATTTCTCTCAGGAGATTAATCCCTGAAAAAAACATTCTGAACTGGCAGGTTTTTGGCAGCAGAAAGAGAAGACAGAAGGAACAGCAATTTTTACCATCCTGACTGTCACTTTTCACATTTCTTTGCGCAAAGCACAAAGAGAACAGTATCAAATCAAAGGCAGCACAAAATTCATGTTGGGTAGAGATAAAAATAAAGAAGCTGAGACTCTGGTGTGAAGAACTTTACTCACCAGGATGGCAGCACCAGGCCTTGCTAGGTGAGCCATGAGCACACACTTCTGTTTTTGTAAGAGTAATCCTGTCCACTTTGTGCTCATTTTATTAAACCCCTGCCCACATCAGCCCCTGCCTGCATCAGGCCCTGCCTGTACTGTGATTGCCAGAGCAGCGTAGCCTGGCACGGCATCTGCAGTGGTCTACAGCTAGCCAAGACACACGTTAGTTGATGTGACATATGAAGTCTGGTAGTGATTTCAAATCAGCATGACTAGGAGGTAAAACACCTTCAGTGCACTGAAGTGGCTGCCTTGCTCTGATCTCTACAGGTCCAGGCTGTGGCTCTGGAGAGATGTCATAGAATTACAGAATCACAGAGCGGTTTGGGTTGGAAGGGACCTTTCAAGGTCATCTAGTCCAACCCCTGCCATGGGACATCTTCAACCAGAGCAGGTTGCTCAGAGCCTCGTCCAACCTGACCTGGAATGTGTCCAGGGATGGGGCATCGACCGCCTCTCCGGGCAACCTGGGCCAGGGTCTCGCCACCCTCAGTGTAAAACAGATAAACAGTTGTGTGGTTTCCTTTTTTCCTTTTCTCTCTTGAATTATAGAGACTGACAGAGAATCTCCTCTTGCTCAGCACTGCACCTCTGAGTATTTGTGTGTGCTTTGCTTCTTGCTCTGACTTCGATGCTGTGCTGCAGATGTCCTCTGGGTACATGGTCAGTGACTTTTTCAGAGTCCCGAGCCCCCATCCAGGGGTATGCTGACTCGTGGAGGTGCACTCAGGACAAGGGTTTCTCGTCCCAGCCTTTTCCTCTCTGACCTTTCCAAGTGAAATCCCTGCTCCTGTGTCCCCCTTCATTCTGTACAGCACTGATGCCCTGGAGCCCAGGCTTGTTTATACCCATGGATTGCCCTGTGACAGGGATTATCACTCTGCTACCCCACTAAACCATTGCATTTATTTTTTTTTTAATGCAGAAAGCACCCAGCGTGGAATTGGGAGATCTGCTTTGCCCTGTGCAGTGCACGTTCCAGCAGTTCTTGGCTGTTTGTGATGCTTTGGCACCGACGGAGGTGAACGCTGAGGGTGACGTTGTCATCCCAGGGCTGGTGCTGTTGCAGCCCAGCTGAGGTGCGGCGGCTGATCCCAGGTGACACAGGCATGTTGGGACTCTGACGACTTAAATTTCTTCCCTGCTGTGTAAGACAGAGAGCTCTGTCTTGCAGGGATGAGCACACTGTGCTGGCCAGCAGCATATGGAGGTTATTAATGGATGGAATAAAACCCACTTGCACAAAGTGGAAAACTTCACACTGATGCTGCAGCTGTGGAGGGACATTGGATTTAAAAGCCAGATGAGGCTTTCACAGCTCTTATTCCCCAAGTCGCTCTGTCTCATGCAAGGAGTCCCCATGGGCTAATGTGCACAGTGCTTGCTGCACCTGACCCCAAACCAAGCCAGCGACTCTCCGGTTCGTGATGGAACCCCAGTAGATGAAGCCAAGGAGGACCTTGAGCCTTCTCCTCCACAGCTGTCCGTGGTGTCCTGTGTCCCTTTCCACTTCATATTTCATCTGTTCATTTCACTCCTGCCTTTGCTTTTGTTCAATTCTTTTTCCTTCCCTATTTATTATTAATAAATACATTTGCTGCCTAATTTCTCTGTCCTTTTCTATTATTTAACTATACCCAGGCTACGGGTAGGGTCCTCTGGCTCAAAAGATGCTTTTAAATTAAAGCTGCAGCTGTGCGTGGACCAGAAGAGATTAGAGGTGTGTTTGAAAGCCTCCACCGCCTTCTAGGGCTTGGATCAGCCCCGCTGGGTGCTGCTTTCCAGCATCCCCAACACGATGGGGTCTGAGGGTGTTTGGGATTTGATGTGTTTTACAGAAGCGTGTCCTTGAAGACTTGGCCATTCGGTCAGTATGTGCCAAACTCAACCTTACCAATTACAGCAGAGCTGTTATTGTTGGAAGGTTTAACCCTGCAATCTGCAGGGTTATTGTGCTCCTCTGAATAGTTTACAACCTGCATGATTCCATGGAAAGGGGAGCAAAGGAGGGGGCTGCTTGTGTTGGAGGGGTCATCTCGCAGTGGGATGTGCTCCTGATCCCAAAAGGATGTGCTGGGGAACGGCCCCTTCCCATGCACTTCCCAGCACCGGCACAGCCTTCTCGCTCCCCAGTCCAGAAACAAGCGGAAGGAGCTGTTTGCCTCTGGGAACCTGGAGAAAGTTTATTATTTTACATTTCTGGAGAAAAATAAACATAAAATTTCTTGGTAGAAGGAGGCAGGGCAGGCCCAACATTAACCCCCGTGCATCTTCCTCCCATTGTCCTCTCCCAGAGAGGCTTTGTAGGCAGAAACCATCTTGTTGGTACCTGACCTCATCCATCACAATCTCTTCTGTGGCCTCTGCTTGGTGGCCCTGGAACAGCAGCAGGTTGCGTGGATCCATTGTGACGTGCCAGCCCGTGGGATGCTCTTGCTGGGTGGGGTACGCAGGAACATATTTTAAACATTTAGGACCCCGGTGTCTTAACTAACGCTATGCAGCTGTGTTTGTATAGCCAAATCTAGGCTGTAAAGGGAGCTGAAATACTCAGTGCACATGTGGACATCTACATTTAGGAGATTTAATGTGCCAGCTGAATCGCATCCTGGCATCTGTACAGGGGGAAAGACGCTTGGGGCTTAAAAATTATCATGGGCCTCATCAGTCACTGGTTCGTTTCTCTGCTCTGTGCGCAACTTGCACTTTCAATGTCTCCCAGCCTTAGGAAAAAGGTGTGCGAGACCAACACCCTGCGGGCGGGTCCAAGGGGGTGGGAATGGGATGGTGGAGGCCACACAGGAGATCCGGCATCGCACTGCTGGGAGATGTTCTTGCTTTGCAGCGTGCTCCCTGCAGCTGATACCTTGCTTGAGCTGCCACAGACTCCTGGCTTTTTTTAGATACCCCTCAGTCCTGTGTCCTCTGTTGCCAGAACATCTTCTGCAATTGCTCCCTTGAGGTATGAGGAATCCAGGAGTCTTCGCAGCTGCGTTTTCAGGGAATGACATTGGCATGGGAGGCTGTTAATCGCAGCTTTTCTCCAGTTTCCTGGAAAGAGTAAAGCTGTAATTTCCTCAGGGCTTGCCTGTCATCATCACCAGGGTCCAAGAGGAATGCATTGGCTCGTGTGCCTCAATATCTTCAGTCCAAGATGAGCCCCAGCTGTGTCACATCTCTTCTGGAGGGGACAGTCTTGAGAGCTGTGCCCCTTTCTGCTCTGGATGTTGGAGATTGATGCAACAAGACTTAATATGAGACCTTCTGGAAGGGAAGGTTGTACTTGTTTTAATCCAGATGGGTTTCAGCCTTTTGCTCCAAGACTTCACCCACTCACCCTCTGCTACCCACATCTGCCAGCACCAAGGCGTGCATGCCTCAGCCTGCTCCGGATCATCCACATGCAATGAGGATGATCAAGGCTCCAAAACGTCCGATCCTTCCCATCTCTCTTGGATTCCTCTTCGTTGGCAACGATGAAGATTTTTTGGAAAGGGGACTGTAGGGGTTATCTTTTGCCTCAAAAATCTTGCTTATTTTGGCATCTGTAAATCTTAGGCAAAGCTGCTGCATCTCCTTGCTCTCTGGCTAAGCAGAGCACCAGCCTGTCTCCCTGCGGGACAGCAGGATGAGGGCAGCTCATGGGGCATGAGCTGGCACCTCCTTGCCACCCTCCCATAGCCAGCGCTGCTCTGCACCGAAGGGCAGGAGTGTGTCCTTCGGGTGGAGTGGGAGCAGGGCTTTCCCCAGTGTTCCCAGTTTTTTCCCTGTTGATGGTGTCCTCATCTGTCAGCACCCCACCCACTTGGCTTTAGTGTGTCTACAGGCGCTTTCACACACAGGCATTTCCCATCTCCTTCCACCAAGACCACCCTCAGCATCTCTGTCACCGATCCCTGGGAGGCACGATGTGGGACCCATCTGAGGGCACAAAGCCAGCTGCTGTCTCCTGTCCCCATGCTGGAAACAGTTAGGGGATGAAGAGAGAAGATCTTTCTCCAGAACTTGCTCCTCTGGAGACCCTGTGAAGGCAGCAAGCCACAAGAGCTGATGAGAAGTGTTGTCCGTTCCTCTCCAGCATTCCTCCTCCCTCCTCTCCATCTCTGTGGGGTCTCCATGGGCTCTGACATGCTCATCTTTCCCTCTGTGCCTCTGAATACTCCACCCCTGGAGGTGTACCTACTGTCTCGATGCTATCAAGGTCCTTCACGTTGTGTCCTTGCCCACTGTGGCAGCCTCTCAGCCCTCAAGTCACCGCTGTATCCACATCTCTCTGTTTTCTCCAGGGTTGCCTGATGGAAAATCTATCTGCAAATATTTGCAGATATCTAGCTACCTGCCTCTCATTTGCATTCCTCACATCCTACCTTGAAGGTGTCCCTTGAGAACTGCCTACGAACAGAGCTGAGACTGAAAGAGCGAGTGATGTGCAAACCCACCGTGTCTCAGCCTGGCCAGACCCACATCATCCCTGGGTGGCTGCTCATCCTCCTGCTTGCAGAGATTTCTGAGTATCTCTGTATTTGGGCCCAGCCTCTGCTCCAAAGTGCTCCTGCAGTCCCAAGAAATCGGATGTTGGGGAAAAAAAGATCAGCACAGAGTCCCCGAAAAGTATTTATGAGTGCAATTTGGATACATCCCGTCACCAATGTGTAGTTAGGTCATGGCACTGGGAGAAACAGGAGATGGGGAGCATGAAAAGGGACACCTTTTTTAACAGCAGGTATAACAGCAAGAAGGTTTCAATAGCAAGTTTAGCTGGGGAATGGTTTTTTTCACTGAAGTTTGCACAGAAAGTTATAACGGTGTGCACAGCTTGGAACCATCTCAGGTTCTGGTCTTTTTAGCAAATGACATTTTAACTAGAAAAGTGAGGTGAGAGGGATTAAAATGTTATGGCAGCCTTTATCAGCGCTGTCTGAAAGCACTTCTGTCCTTCAGCTCCCTGAAAGCAACAGATTAGGATGAAGCTGGGAATATGCTCAATGACGCAGTGTCAGCTCTTATCAGATCCAGAGGATAAAGGATGTTGTTCCCTCACCACAATAATTTCAGAGCCTTCAACAACAAGCTCCCGCACAACTTTGTTATAAGTACATTAAGCCCCAAAGATGAATTTCATATTTCATGAGTAATCATTACTCAACCTGTCTCTAACCACAGAAGAGAATTCCTGATTTTTTCTGCTCTGTTTGTCTTGGACCTTCAAGTAAGCACAACAGGAAGAGGAGAGGGGAGGGCATCCAGCAATAAGTAGGAAAACGCATTCAGCTTAGCAACACGGGGAAATAATTTTATGCCTCAAAGTGCAAGGGGTCCTAACTTTTCTGCAAAGGACAGCAAGTGAATTCTGGTGAATGCCAATCAGTTTAAAGGAATGATATGAGCTTAAAACTCTTATAATGAAAGCCCAGCGTCTTGGCCAAATCCCAGCAAATTCTGCCCCTTGTGCGTTCAGGCAGCTGCCATCTCCCCCATGTCCTGCCGTGCTCTTGGCCAGAGGACACGGAGGTCACCCCAGAGAAGGCTGTGGCGCATGGATAGGATGGTCATTCTTCAGTGCAGAGCTCATTAATTCCTTTTTTTCTGAAAGTACTTTGAGATTCAGCTGAATGAAGCAAGGTTTGTAAATGGCAGGTCCTCTGTGACCTTCCGTGTCACAGCTCTGCAAGGAAATGTTGACCCAAGTAACCAGGACTGCAATGCAAGAACCTCTTTAAAAGGACAGTCAAATGCCACGAAGTACTTCAGAGCAGGAAACAAAGAAGGGATTCATCAGATAAATGGCTAACAGGGATGATTTTCTTGGTCTTGGTATGATGGTGCAATTACTGCTTATGAGAAAAGCCCACCCAAGCAACCAGTAGGGATCTGAGATATTTCTTTCTTGGTTCCTGTTGTCTAAAGAAAGCACTATTTTGGAAAGCATGGCTGTCTCCCACCTCTCCCTGCCATGCACCAGGCAGACCCCAAATGCTGGTGGGTCATCGATCAAACCCAAGAGCAAAGCCAACCTCTAGATGACAGGAATGTTTCCTGCAGGACAGTCTTCTCTTGACGATCTCCTGTCCAAATAGCGGTGCTGCCCCTGCTCTACTTGTGAGCTCTCCCAGAGTCAGTGCACGGCTCCAGCTGTTTGTATGGCTGCAGTTCACCTGGAAAACTGAAACTCTACCTTTAGAGACCCTGCAGAAAGTAAAAAAAATGGGTGTGATACCTGTTACGCAGTGGAGAAGCATCTGCACCACTTTAAGTGGTCACAGCACAGAGAAGCAGAGGAGCAGCTCAGATCCTTCCCGAAGCCACGAATCCCTTGGCTTTCCCATTCCTTTCCTTTGGCATGGTGGAAAAGGCAGGTGAGCCTTTCTTTGCAGTACTTCTGTTGGGCTGCAGCTGCTTCGGTGTGAGACCTTCTGGAAAGCAGCATCAGATCAAGCTGCATAGGTGTGATTCACGATTCTGTACCTGCTACAGGGCTCCAGGGCCTGTGAGCCCTCAAATTGCCTTGTTCACGGATAGTCTCTGTCAACCAAGACAGCGCAGGGGCTGCGCTACTGGACTGTCAGATCCCCAAATCTGCTCCCACACCTCCTCTGGTGCCGGGAAGCCTGGCTGAAACCCTGGAGTCCGTGGGCTTGCAGAGTACCTGGGATGCTGGCTGTGTTCCTATCCCTGGACCCAGATGTGGGGTCAAAACCCACAAAGCAAGGCAGCGAACTGACTGATTCCTGTACCGGAGGCTCTTTTCATGCTTGCCTGCACAGTGCAATGATCTCCAACGGGAAGCATGAATTTCTCTTACGCCTTTCCATGTCAGGGTCTGCTTTCTTTCACATCACCAGCTGGGGAACAAGTCACAAGACCAAAGCACGTGTTTGTTGGGCATGGGTGCTGCCAGATCAAATCACAGCAGTGCTTTGCATTGCTCTACAACCTGTCTCGGATGCCGGACCGCAGCAGAAACCCCCCAAAACAAGCTCTCCTGCTCCCCATCTGACAAAAGATACTTTAAACTATGAGATGTTCTTCCCTTTTACATTTGCAACCACGCCTGGTGTAATTCTGGGCATCTCCCACCCTCTAGCAAGATGTGCAGGTGAAAAAAGTTGTTCTTTGGGAAAATATTTCCTGTGACCGTACATGAACAGGTCGCCTGCCAGGTTGACTCACCGTCACGCAGCCGGCAGCACCGACACAGCGGCGATCCCGGCGGTACTGCCAGCTCCCGAGCAGTGCCAGCTTCCACAGCATCCCCACGGCGTCCCAAGAGGTTCCTCCGTTTCGCTGCTCTTCAATGCGTCAGTAGAGCCTGGGGAGGGCGGATGGGAAGGGGCTCAACAGCCTCATGTATATTTTGGTCTAGGAAAAGACTTTGCCTTTATGATAGTCACCCTGTGACTTTGGATTCGACAAACGGATACTTGCATCTCCGATTTCTAAAACCTTCCATGGAGGCACCCAGGGCTTTACAGTCTGCTTGGGCATCTCATTGCAGTTGAAGCTTTTTCCTGCTCCTCCACTTACATCTTTTCCCCAATTGATACTTTTTTCTCCTAGAAACAACTGTTCTTCTCTCCTCCTTACAGCTACGCTGTATGAGAGGTGGCTGCCACATCCCCTTTCTTGCAGGGCAGATTTTGCACCTGAGCCCTCCTTCCTCTTCATCACCATTTTGCTCTCAGTGTTGAATCCCAGCATTATCGATTCCAGGCCATTTCTCCAATCTGCAGTGAGTGGTTTGAATTCTAATCCTGCCATCGGCAGCACTCGTGACCGCAGGCAGAAATTTTATTAGCTCCTCTTTCTCTCATCATCCAAGTCATTAATTAAAATATTGATTAGTGCCAGAGACAGGGCAGACCTTCGTGAGATTCTGCTAGATAAATCCTTTTGGGTAGGCAGTAAATTACCCGTAACCCCTGGAAGTGAAGCTTTCCAATTAAGCATGCTCTTTCCCCTTCTTTTTCTCCTCTCTGTAAAATAATTTCATATCATTGATAATTAGTTTATGAGAATATGGTGGGGTAGGGTCAAAATCCTTACTTAAGTCAAGAGGTAGCACAGCTTCCGCAGATGGGCCAGTTACCTGCCCAAAGGAGAAATTAAATGTTTGATGTGATCTGTCTGTGACAATCCATGACATTATTATCCAAGTGATTGTACATGGATTAGCAATTGCTTCAGCATCTTTCTGGTGCTCAGGGCTGAGCTGGCTCTGGATCTGCCTGATTTCTCCATTTTCCCTTTCTAAGATCCTCCAGAAACCCCCAACCTCTGCGAATTGTGGGGTTAATTGGTAGCAGTTAATTGGATTTCGTGCATGGCTCTGCCTCGGTCCTAGGCTATGGCCAGGCACAGTGATTCTTTGTGGTTTTGCAATAAACTGGGTGTCTTCCATGAGCATTTTCTGGGAATAGCTTTCAGGTTGCCGGAGACAGTTTGAGTGAATTTTAATAGAAACATTCAGTGGGTTTTGATACACATTTTTTGTCGGTATTCTGCAAACACTCACCAAATCCACATAAGACCATCCCTATCCCCTCTGCTGAATAACCTTCTCCGTTAACAGCAGCAGATGGCCAGGAGAAACCCTTTGGGCTTTGATTGCAGGGTGGCCAGGAGCACCCCAGGGACAGATCTAGCTGAGATAAGTAGATCAAGGGGTTGCTAGGTTATTTAAAAGCTTTAGCTTTGCTCTCTTCCAGAAGAATGAGCACTGTGCTTAGCTATAAAGTAGCTCCCAGTTCCGCAAATGCCTTGGATCCTTCCCCAGTCAGACAGACAGACACCGACGAACCAGGTTCACTGAATCTTTGGCAAACTCTGCTGATGTTTTTCTTCTCCAGCCTGCAGAGATTTGAACCAACAGTGAATATTCACAGGTTGGACTACAACCCAGCAGATAGGCTGTTTAGAGGGAAGGGATTAAAATGCCAGGAATAGCACCGGTGCGGACGTCTACAAGATGCAATGCGTTGAAAACCCTCATGGGGGTGGAGGTTTGGAGTCTGGGTTCCTCTGCCCCAAGCAAGGGCTCTAATCATGGGGCAATTGGATGAAAAAAAAGAGGTGCTATGGCTTTCTAAGCAGAGATCTCCCGCACACCTCCCTGGTATTTATCTCTGCTGGGTTCAAGCAACTCCCAGTTACTGCACCTCAGCTTTTGTGAACCCCATTTTGAGGTGCTGGTCTCCAGCCCTGCCTTGTGTAAGAGACTGTGGGGGGGTTATCCCAGCCATCAGCGCGTCCTCACCATGCCAAGCGCTGGAAATGCAGCTGTGGCCTTTTTTTGGGCCTTCATCTGTGCTTGGTGGGACTTCAAGGCACCCAGCTCCCCCTCTACTGCTGGATGGATGGAGTCTGGGTGTTGGCCAGGGACACCTGAAGAACTGCTGCATTAAGCTGACTCGATTTAATACAGTTGACAAGAGCAATTACTGAATTTGCTGCTCTCACCATTTGCACCGCCATTTGTCACTCCTCGGTAACGAGGCAGGCATCCTCCCGGGCTGGGGCATGGATGTCACATCTTCTGCCTGAGTAATTGCTGGCCTCTGGCAAGGGGCTGCTGGGAAGGACTGGGTTATATCTCATCAGGGATGGTGGAGGTGGCCTTGGCCCTGCTTTGAGGAAATCAGACGATCCCGGGAAACGTTTCAAATTCCTCCCTATCTTCTTTTCTTCGAGTGTCAGTCTCTGTCAAGTGTTGTGCTGACCCCCCACACCCTCTCTCATGCCGTCTCCCCATCTCCCCTCAGCTGAGCGGTGCCTTGGGCATGCAGACCCCATCCTGGACACAGCCGTGCTCCAGTGCTGTGGGCTCTCCCAGTGGATGGGGGCTCGGGGGATGAAACTGCCCTCCGGAGGTGTTAGCACTGAGCATCATCACTTTTCTGCTCTGGCCAGTCCTGAAGAAGTCCCAGCTGTACTTAGCCGAGTGCTGCACTTTCAGAGATGTACGGAGGAACCAGAGGAGGAGGAGGAGGAGACAGTGATGGATTCATTAAGGGTTTAGGAAACATGAGCTAGGAGGGAGAGGTTGAGTCTGTTGGGTTTGTTTACTCCAGAAAAGGGAAGGTCAAAAGGTAATGGATAAGTAAAAAAAAAAAATGTTGCTGTCAAGAGGATAACAATCAGGTTTTCCCCTGTGTTTCCTAAGGAAAGACAAGAGGAAGTGTGTTTATTTTGCAAGGAGAAGATTTGAGCTGGCTGCTCTGAAGGGCTTCCCAGTTCTCTGACCAGTGGGCTGGGCAGCGTGGGCAAAAGCAGAAGGCCAGCTCTGAGAGGGCTGGTTCAGCTTTATTTTGGTGTCTCAGGTCCTTCTGCTTTGAGGATGGTTTGAAGAGTAACTTGTTGAGGTACTTTGGGGTCGTGCCTCACTGTCCTGGGTACCACTGCTCTACCAGCATCATACTGTCTTGGCTACTGAGGGATGCTATGCAGCTGTTGGTACAGAACGCTTGTCTGGATTGGGTGAAAAACACACAGGTCTGGTCAGGTCTGCCAAGAAAATGAGTTCAAGGCTGGTAACAGAGGAGGAGAGGAACTGGATCCATCAGGGGAAGTTCTGGGCTGGAAACCTCAGGCTGTCAGAGACCTCAGGTCACTACAGCAGCAGTGCTGGTGGTTGGAGGCTCCTCTGCAGGACAGAAACACCTACCTGCTGGCCAGACTTGCCATTTAGGGAGGTTTGCTGCTGGCCTGGAGCCCAGATCCGTGATGTTATGGAAAAATGGCTGAGGGTCATCCAAATTTCCAGCTTCCCATGGCTGTTATCCAGGTGGGCATCACTGACTCAGCCAGGGGACACCGTCAGCAGATAAAGATGAATACAGCGCCCAAGGTGTGAGGGAGTAGGGACCCATGTGGGAATCTCCATCCTTCCAGCCAAAGGGAAAAAACCCAGACAGGTAACAATTTCCTGGTGCAGATGCTACCAGGGTTTGAGTAAGGTGATGCTCGATCATGGAGACAAACTGAAAGTAAATACGGCCACAGGGGCAGCTGGGGCTGCTGCTATCACGAGGTGGGAAATCTCAGGATCTGGAAGGCATTTGGAAAGGTGGTGCAGCCTTGGCACCAGGGAGGCTGTGGCCTCTCCATCCTTGGAGCTTTTTCTAGGTCAGGTCAAAGTCACAGCTGCCTTCATCTAGTGCCAACTAGATGACCTCCAGAGGTACCTGTGACCCTGACCCTCAAGACAGGACAGTTGAGCTCTTGAGGGTCTCCTACAAAGCTATATTTAGTGACTGCTTAAACTGGAGGCTGCGTGGTACTGGAGACCAGCCACCACGACCACACTAAAAACATATGTATAAAGAGCGTCAGCATATGGTAAAAAGATGCTGTAGACCACAGATGAATTTGCAAGGGACTGACATGAACAGGGTGATTCAAAAGCGACAACTCTGCACAAAAGCGGCTCCCAGCCTTGGAGATATTTTCCTGCGGAGCTATCTGTCTCTGCTAACCAGCTTGCTGCCTTCGCTGGAACTGGTGCCACCCACCCAACCCCCTTGCACCTTGCAAAGCCTTCTTGTAGTTGTGGAAATAACCTTCCCTCCTGTTTTAATTCACCCTGTTGACCCTGTGCAGGTCTCACCAGCCCTAAAGGCACTGTTCTACCTTCAGGTCTGTGACCCCTGGTACAACAAAGTGCTGCACAGAAAAATCCAGCGCATTCAGTTCCTGGTCTGGACATCTTTCCTATACCTGCATTGCTGTAGGTTATATCCTTTAGCCTTCCGGAGCACAAAGGAGCAAGACTGAACAAAGTCAATGGAGTTATGTCCCAGCTGGACTGACTCACGTTCACCTCCCCTATGCAATTTATGGCTGTTGCCTAAGGTATATCCTTAAGTGCTTTGTAAAATCTATTTTAAGCTATCTCCAGGGGAATATCTCCTCTGGGGAAAACCTGGCAAAGCATAACAGCACAGGGTGGATTTTGCTGATGCTACACCTTCCTTTGCTTCTTTTGCTTTCTTTTTTTTGCAATCCTCCTACCTGCCTGCCCCTTGCTCTCCATCAAACACTCCTCCTCCTCCCTTGGTGCTGACAATCTTTTCATTTTTCCTGGTTTTTATCTTCCTCCCTGCTGACAGTGGGAGCTAGCCTTTCCAAACTACCTCTTTTTAATCTTCTCTTGCAAGACAGTCCCTTTCAGCAGTGTTCTTAAAGAGTACAGAGGAGGGGAAGGGGGTAAACTGGGTTTATTTCTCTTTATAGAAACTCCAGCCCAAATTAATGGCAATTACCACCACAAAAGCATAATAACAGGCCTATAGCTGGCCACAGAGCTAAGACACACTGTTTGCAATTGCCTAGGACGCCTACCCACAGGGAACTCTCCTCTTCTGGAGGGGTAACAAGGAAAGGAAGAATTCAGGCTGTACCAGCTTGTGCATTGCCTGAGAAAAATCTCTCTGTGATGTGGTAAGAGTTTTCCAAGTGGAAAATGGATGTAGACTCCTGAGCCCAGCTGGGACAACAGGCTGTGCTGGGAGTGAGCTGGCCAGGCCATCCTGCGGGTTGTTTCTGCGTCCATCATGAGCCCAGCAGACCTGGCCACCTCTCCAGTCAGATGGCCAAGGGATGGTGCAGCCTGCCTGCTGCCTGGAATAGCACTGGGAATCCAAGGGAGGTAACTGAACTCGTTGTTTATTTTTGCATGATGCTGTGTGTGACTAAACTTACAAGACACATTGCTGTGTCCGGTTGGGGGGGGGGGGGGGGGGGGGGGGGGGGGGGGGGGGGGGGGGGGGGGGGGGGGGGGGGG
>JANZLQ010000078.1:4512770-4531576 GCA_026212715.1 Elanus axillaris | reverse complement strand
AAAGGGGGGGGGGGGGTTGGGGGGGCGGCAGGCTGTCCCCACGCGCGACCGGGCGGTTGGTATCCGCTCCCCTACGCGACGTTCAAAAACCGCCGCCGCGCCCTCGCATTGGTGGGTCCGGCCCCTGGCGTCACGGCATGGGCGGGGCGCTCATCCGGGCCTCGCGCCTGGCTCCGCCCCTGCGCCGGCCCCCATCTCCTCAGCTGCTGTAGCGGGACGGCGTGGAGGCGGAGGAGCAGCTGCTTGTGAAACAGCAAAGCCAGGAGATAAAAATCATAAATCTTAGGTGTTTTACGTGGTAGCAACTGCTTGTTGCAGCAGCGGCAAGGTGAGCCGTTCCCACTCTTCCTGGACCTCGCTTCTTGCGGAGCGCCCCTAACTCCTGCCCTTGTAGCTTGAAACAAAAACACTATAAAAGCTGCAGGGTTTAAACCTGTTCTCAAACTCTTATTTTATGAGAGAAGCTGTTTCAAAATCCCATCGCTAAGATGACGGCAACCGCCACTGGGTGAGGTTTACGTGCGGCCAGGCTGTGAAGCATGGGAGATGCACATGGAGGTGATGCTCGCCGCGAGGGCTTCGGGCCACTGGCCATCTCCCTGCCACCCCACGAGTGTTTTCTTTGATTATGTCATTCTTGTAACAGCTGTAACTGATTAGTATATGCTAATATCTATGCATTTGAACATGGAGTGCTGAACTTTGATTAAACACCACTTTATGATGGGAGAAGAAAAAAACCCAGCTAAGCAATATCTTATTAACAGTAGAATAAATGGTATTCTTGTATCTGAGAAATTAGCATTTTGTAGCTACTACATTTTTTTCTTTCCTAACAGCTACTCCTGCCTACTTGATTTTATTAATTACAGCTTGGATGTGGTGTGGCAAGCTGATTTCAATAGATCAAATAGATCATGATAGAAACAGTGGTCCGTGATATGTATGCATTTATCCTTTCCCACTCCTTAGAAGATAATGTATTTTTTGTTTCTCCAGTTCAGAATAGCTGGCCTCATCTATGTAATTTTTACAGTAGCAGAAATAAATATTTAACTCATTCTCTTACTTCAGTACATCCTGATAAAGTTGGTGTTGCATTTCCTGTAATCAAATAAGCTGCCCTGCAAACACAGTTCCTTATGCAGTGTGATGAGACAAGGCATGAGATCATGTCAAAAAGAATCACAATTTCTTTAGGATTCGGAATGAAAAGTTATGAGCAAAGGGAACACATTAGACCCTCTTACTCGGTTAGTAGTGTCACAAACCAGAGCAGCACAATTTTGTTTTCTCTTTACATGTTTTTGCTTCTTTCTGTCTGCTTGCTGAGTCTACTAAACACCTACCAACCCATCCTTCTAGGTCCCAGCAACCCCCCTCCCAAACCCAAACAAAAAATCCCATAGGCCTGGGGAAAGAAAGAAAAAAAAAGGAAAAATAAGTGCTTGATACTAAAAATCACATACATAGAAATACAAGTTTTGTGATATTGTAAAATTAACCTCACATCCATTTCCTACAGGCTTCTCACTGTTTTACAGGCACTAATTGGGCACACTCCTCCACTCAACAGCAGCTAACAGCCTCGTCTCCATCCTTGCAAACAGCTCTCTCTAAACAGTAGATGAAATTATTTCATTGAACTCAATTTCTGTGGGCTTGGGGGTTGTTGGTTTGGGTTTTTTTTTTTTTTCAGCTAAGCACCAGCTATTCTAACCAAAAGTAATACCTTTACAAACTGTCTCACTTGAAACTAGCAGGTGTTTTGCATTTGGCCAAGTAGCAATTGGTAGGTTCCAGCAATGCTGGTAAGGTCTTTTAGCCATTAGTCATTCATTTGCTTGACATGAATACACTGATTGTGATTAAATGAACCATGCTTTGATTGAAAAAGAATGCTTTCCTCATTGCTGTCTTAAGTGGTACACTTACTTTTTTCCCCCTGAGTATACCTATATCAAGATTAAAAAAAACTCTCTTCCCCTTTTTTCTTTCTATTGTATTTAATGTTGCCCATCAATTTCATTCCACCTCTTTCAGAAACACTTTGGGATCTTTCTGCAGATTATCTTTTGGTTTTTTAATGTTGAATTTCTATAGCCTGATAATCACATTTTTGCTGTTATCAAGGTGTGCTCATTGCTGCATTCTTCTCATCTCAAGACAGTTGTATTTCAGTTAGGTTATTTGCAGGTTACACCCTCCGTATTATTTTGTTTATTTATAGTGTGGGATTCTTAGTAGTGAATTTTTCTAGCTCAACTGACTCTTTGCTGTAAAGCAGTTTCACGTTTTCCTCTGTGAAGATTGAGGCTGTGATTGATGCCAGAGGTGCTCTAGATTATTAGTTTATTTCTGGCAGGTGTACTTGTGGCAGAACAGCTGCTACTGTGACTGGACTGGAGTATTAAAAGATTTGCTCTCATCTTAGATTTACTGGCTTATGTTGCGGGGAGAGGGTTGCTTCATGTAATTGCAGCAAATTATAGGATTCAGAGCTGTGATTCTGGGGGCATTCTAGATACTTCTCATCAGAGTTCAAGTCTGAGTGTGCTGTTGCATTCTGATGTCCAATGCATTCTGTTAGTGGCCTATGTAAAGGGCTCAAAGTTAGAAAGTTGTTGTTTTTCCAACTAAGCAAGCAATGGGATATGAAATATCCTATGGAATGGTAATTAGCTACTTCTATTGCTACCGATATAAAAGATTTCAAATAAATGGAATTTTAACTTTTTTAGTGGATGCTTATAAGAGGTATTGATAATCCAGTCCTTGCTGGAAGATATTTTTTAAAATCATATTGGTTTCAATAACAGGATAAATTTGTATGGCTCTGTAAGGATAGATGATTAAACTTGCTATATCTACTTTTTCACTCATTTTTGATGATCACCAGTAGTGGACAGAAGAACAGCCATGATATGGTGACTGATGGCAAGCTTTTGATGTAGGCAGCTGGATAGCCTCCAAATACACAACTTAAATACCCCACCCATCTTTTTAGCTGCCCCATGTCCAGCCCTACATCAGGCAACCACAGTGATGATGTTTATACCATCTGTTTTTAACCATCAGAGTAGCTCAGTTAGGTTGGGGTAGTAGATGTGACTCATATTTCACTACCTCTATCACAACAAGATACAGAGGGTGGAATCTACGATGTATGCAGTGCCGTGCATACTGTGAGGGCAAAAGAAAAAGTATATACAATATACTATTATGTGTAATACCAAATTAATTACTACTGCAAAGTGTTCTCTGTTACAGGACATCCTCAGAAGTGGCTCTTATGCACTACCAGTGTTTCCTTCCTTCAGCTGGAGAGTGAGACTGATTAGTAGTACATAGGACTGTCATGCTTTCTGTTACCTTTGGAGTTGGGGAAGATCGTTTATGCTCCTATGGCTTGCCGAGTCAGCTTTGTTCTCGTTTCTTGTGATTTGCATGCTTGTGCTGCCTTGCTATGCTTTCCCCCTTGACCATCATCAGACGGCTCGTTTGTGAGCTGCCTTCAAACTGTTCAGTTCTAATCAGTTTTGAGTAGGACGTGTGTAGCTATCACCAGCTTGGAAGTGTCATATCAGGAGTCTAAGAATATTTGGTATTTGAGAGCTGTGGGGACTGTAAGATGCTGATGCACCCACTGCCTCCCTGAAAACAGAAAAGCAGCAAACATTTTTTAAAGAAGCTGGCACAAACTCATCTAAGCAAAGAGGTCTTGTATTAACTTGAACAAGTTTGGCTGAAAATCTTGTAGAAATAATGAGCTGAAAAGATTTTGACAACCAGACAATTGGTATTTATCCTTCAGCAAGGTTAAAAAGAATTGTGAGTGTCCTCTAGGTGTCATTATTTTTATGTATGTCGATATGTGCTATTTCTTTCACATTTCAGAAAGATGTATCAATTTAGACCCATAAGTTCAGAACACTTCTATTTTGGAATGTTATTAGTAGTGTATTCTCTATTCTAAGTTATCCATAACCACTTTCTGATTACAATGTTTATATTTTTCTTTCCCCAAAATACTTTGTTCTACTTCAAACTAAAACCACATCTGTAATTTTAAGTAAGTAATTTTTTTTTAGCTTTAAAGTTTGTTTAACTGTTGAATGAACATTTACAGACAAAACTCTTTTTTTTTCTTATAGTATTTGTATAAATATGTGGCTTTCCACTAAGTATTACCTGTTTTTTTCCTGATGAATAAATAGCTCAGAGACACACTAGTAGAATAGTGGCATAAATAGACAAAGGCAAAAATGTGCTCTCTTATCTGCATAGTGGATCTTGATGATGATGATACTATCTGATGTGAAGGAAAGAAACTCATTCATGGGTAAAATAGCATATCTTAATGTAGCTTTTTTTAATGCTAATACATCTGTCACAATCTGAGAGGTGAATATTAACCATATAATGATATGTGCGGAAACCTTGGATCCTGATGGAGCAGAGTGCCACTAGCTTCTCACTCTTGTATACCTTCTCTGTATAGGTACTGTGATGTCAATGGAGAGGGTCTTGGTTTGTATGGGCAAACCTGTGATTAGAACTGATCTCTTTGCCTTTCTCTTTAAACACAGCTACTCTGTATGTACACATTAAATATAAGTATTGAGGCCTTCTAGCAGTAGGTACTGTACAACCCTTACTGGCTCCTAAAGCCTCTGGTAAAACACAATGAAGGACAGAAGAAATTAATAGCAGTGTTCTGCATGCATATTGGCTAGAGCACACTGGCATTGGGCAGGGAAAAAAAACATCTGGACAACCTGCTCTGCATCTATATCAGAATATTCTTTTAAGGAGGATTTTTATGAAGTGTGGAAAAGCAATTTTCCTTCCTGCTGCGGTTGTATTGCTGCTGTCAGCTCTCAGAGGTTTGGGTCATGGGTGAATGACTTTCAAAGAGCTAATCATTGTTCATAGGTAGAAGACATAGATGTAGATTGACACTTTGTTCCCTCACAAGGGGTCCTGTGCAAACACTTTTTAATGGCTTCAGTCCACCACAGAGAACAATGGAGAGAAGGTAGGGTATAATTTATAATCAAGGATATACAAAGAAGCAAACATCATTACCCAGTAGTAGTCCATTTGGTTCTGCTCTAGGTACACTGCCCATATTAAAATAAACCGGGTCGTTTTATTACTTAAACACTTGTGGGAAATACTGTGGGTGATACCTGACAGAAAACAGAGGTGAAAAAAAAGAGTGGTCAGTGCCATAACAAAGCAATACAGCCCAACTGTCATTCGGTGCCTCTGTTGATAATGTATCTCAGGTCACGCTAAGGCAGCTGTTTCTTTGTAAGAAGTGAGGGACTTGAAAGACTAGCACTCATGAGGACCAAAAAAGTAGTCGCTGTATGGCCAAAATGACATTATAATGTTTGACATTAAGGAAACTTGTAAGGGTTGGGGTTGTTTTGTTTCTATAGCTTAGCCTGCCACTAACATTCTGATGTTTATTTGAACAGTTGAAGCAAAACTGTCACCAGCGAAAGCTGTAAGTGGCATGGCAGTGGTAAAGAGATATGGAAAGGCAACCGAACTGCTGCTGATGTGAACTTCAAACATGACAAGATTTTTGACTGACAGAAAAGCGGAACAGTGGCAGAATTCTCTGAGGTCTGTTGTCTTTACACTTTACTACTGCTTCTCTGTATCTTGCTAGCTTTTATCATTCTATTATCTTTGTTTGCAACTGTATTATAGTGCCCAGTGTTACAGCTTTTCATTCCCACAATTTAATCTGGTTTTGTCTCCTTTCAGAATATTTCCCCTCAATCTTATTGGAGAAATCAGAATAAAAGATACCAATATTGGTATTTTATATTTGTATGCAGATACAATAGGTATGGTAAGAACTAGAGACTGTATGAAGAGGGAGGAAGGGCAGAAGCATTATGTTGAAAAAGACTGTTTTAATGGATGTTCCATGGTTCTTTTAGTTTATTTCCTGTGATTCAAGTATTTTAAAATTTAAGAACATTTGAAAAATGAGATATTGTGACCAAATTTCCTTTAATCTTAACAATATTTAAATCAATAGAAAAAGAGCATAGCATTTGTCATGATAAAATCATTGTGAAATGCTTGCATATTACTGAAAAAAAAGTAATTAAGCTATTATGTCACAAATTTTAATATAATCAATATGTTTCCAGAAAGTTTTTCACTGTAGTTACGCCAACAATTTCTGATATAAACAGGTTGGGAGAAGACCTAATGGAAAACTTTCAAAATGAATGCTTTATTACAAAGCAAGTTTGTAGAAATTTCATGAGATAAATTAGATTGAAGTAATTGTTTGCCAAGAAATAAGCACAAATCTAAACAGAGTTGCTCAAATGACAGTTTTCTGTCCCTGTGATGTAGAGAAAATGAAACTGCAGACACTGAGCCCACTCAACATTCAGTCACCTTCCTACACATATCTCCTACCATTTTTGTTTTGGAAAGAGTAGATGCAGAGATGCAGACTGTCACAGGAGAGTCTGTCTAGGTTCCTGTTATGTACATTTAGATAAAACTACTTTTTTCTGGCTTTCCTAGTTTTGTTCCTACAGATACTGTCTCACCTCCATCAGGTATGCTGGCTATTGCCCCAACCAGAAAAGGAAATAGACACACACACACTCTTGGTCAACTTAGGCCAACTAAAGAATGATAGCTAACCTGAGCCTTTTTTTGGTAAAATAGATGTAGAAACACAAAAGTCCTAGAAATAGGAGAAAGGTACTGCTACACATAAAATAGAAGCTCAATGTGCATGTCATATCTGATTGCCTGTAGGCTGAAGAACCACATCTTACCCAGTTGCCAACCCATTTTAATTCTGGTATTTATCATTCTGTGCATTATTTGATGGTAAAAAGGCTCATGTCTTAGTCTGTGGTCTTCTGTAGTCAACCAGAAAGCACTTACTAGTGAGGAAGTAGCAGGGAAGTCTGCATTTGCTGTAAACCTTTTGCTGAAGATGATATTTTGATGTGTCTGCCTTGGTACTGGCTTATTGTAGCTTCTCTGTTGCCTCATGAAAACTCACTTTGGCTTCTTTTTTGTGCTGAAATCTTGCACCAAAGTACAACTTGAATGAAAAATTACCAGCTTACTGCCCAGATATTTCAAATGAGTATTTCTTTCCTAAATTGCAGCCTTCAGCACAGATTTTACCACGATCTAAACTTTATTCTTTATATTTGTATTGTATTCTACCTGCCTATTCCCTTACTTTCCGCTCCCTGATTAAGCTGCTATTTGCTGGACAGTCAGTTTACTGTTTTGGGTAAATATGTTTTTAACCCTAGAATAGGGGTCTTCTTATGGGCCAGTGGAATTTGGTGTTGCTAGTGTTTGTTAGAGACAATAACACAAACGCTAATTGTTCAAGATTCTAAGGATTGCTTTTCTTGCTAATTGATATTTAAGTCCATAAATCACACAGAGTTTATAACTCCCAAGGAATAAAGTCCCAGAATTCTAAGGACAGAATCCTGGTCTAAATCTGGGAAAAAAAGATCTTCACGCCCCCATCCTCAATCTTCAGTAAGGAGAGTAAGAGTCATCCTTTTTTTTACTTTATGTACAGTGACAGATTAACACAAGATGACAGAGAATCTAAGCAAAAATCTGGCTTTAAGAAGCACCTCAATATGTTCTTCAAAAGGAATCAATTCAGATCCAAAGGTGATTTTCCCTGTTGTATTATTCACAACCCTCTTCCCTTCCTTAGAATAACTCAGGGATCTAGGACACTAGCAGCTTCTATTGGTCTGCAAGGTTGTTTGTTCCCTCCTGCGACAAGATGCAGAGTATAGTACAGCTTTGATGTGGAAATGCTTCAACTTTCATCTTATAATGAGTTCCCCCAAAAGACAAAAAAAAAAAATAAACTAAAAAGAAGCCACACTTAATTTAAATAAAAAGTTGCATTTCTACTTTTTTTTTTATGTGAAGAAAACTTAAGGCAACTTAAGGCAGCAGAACAGAAGTAAGATTTATGCAGCGTTCTCTTCTTGCCCACCATCACCTCGCAGACAGATCCTGGATTTCAGCTGCTGAGTGCCCACAATTTCTGTGTAGTCCTGTTTGGGAAGTTCTTTCCAGTCTTTGTTGTGAATCTCCTGTTTATTTCTTCTTGTGGTCCCTCTGACTTTCTCTCCCTTGAGCATGCTGAGTTATCTCCCATTGTCTTGAGTAGGCTTCCTCCTCATCCAGTCTTTTCAAAGGAACAGAACATGTAACTGAGAACACACAAGTAAAACAAACACTGTCTGTGTTATTGTACAGCTCATACTCCTCTATAGCTAGGGACAATAGCAGAGAGAACTATAATGCCAAAGACAGTAACTTAATTTCTTATAGTCTGTATGCCTCATGTATGTGTGTGTGCACGTGCATGTCTGTGTGCATGCGTTTCTGATACGTTCCAGTAGCTGCTGGCCCATTGTATTGGTTTCTCTGCTAATAAGTAATTGAAATAAAACTCTGAGCTAACAAAAGACAGTTTGCTTAGCCTTTCCATAGCCTTCCTCACCAAAAATAACAAAACTGCAAGTAATAATGATGATAAGAGAAATCCTACTGTTTATGGTAAAATTTACAGCTGACTAACAATTATATTTAAAACATACTAGCTGCCTCATGGTAGTTTCAAGTTTCAGCAGATGTACTTTTTCATATGCCTTTGAGTTTGCGAAAGCTAAGCCCAGGACCTTTGAGAGGATTCACAAAACTGATTCAGGCAGCATCCAAAGCAATCTCAGTTTCACTGTCTGGCTTTGCATGGTATCTCCCTGGCCTTCAGCCTCCTCACTCTGGAGCACTTTAAAAACCTTTCCTTTCAGAATATGCTGTCATTCAAAAATAGTATTGCAGAAAACTAGAACAGCCTTCCTTACGCCTGTGATTTTCATCCACTTCTTTTTGAGCCTTCTGAAACATGTTCTTTCAGACCTTATATTAAAGACTGCACAGTAAGTTCATTCACACACATTCCTCATATTTCAGCAGAATTTCTCTAGTTATCTACCTGCACAGTATCTGGAAGCTGTATGATGAATTTAAGGGAAATAATTTGCTCTCCTGCCTCCCTTCTATCATACTACAATTATTCTTATAGGTATTATTGTTGGAATTACTAATTGTATGGGTACTTTTGTAAGACAAATTTCAGCGTCATCCAGAAGTGGGGCAAATAAGTTCCTTACAAAGCTTCTGTGTTTTCACTTACCATCTACACTACAACAAAATAATCTATTTAAAATGTATGAATTATTGGAGGTCAAAGATCTCCAACAAAATCCCAACGTTACCAAATTAGTTTAATATTTAGTACCCCTTTCTGTTATCTTAGGTCCAGGTGTAGGCTAGCAATCACAGCAATCGTCACTTGGTGGAGCCAGATTACTCTGCAAATTGAATGTGCTTTACAAATAGCTTGCATAAAAGGTCTCAAAGGCAGGATTTATAAATAGTACATTGGAGAAAGATAATAAAAAAAATTGTGGGATTTCAATAAATCCTTGGAGGAATTATAAGTTTTATAGCTTTGCTTTTAATTACTCTAGCACAGGAGAAGTAAAGGACTTGCTGGCTAAAGCAAAGGCTATATTTGGTGATGTACATGCTAACCTGTGAGGATGAAGAGATGGCTGTCACTCTTGATAAAATGTAAAGAAATTCAAGTTGTTAATTCTAAGATTATTAAAAGTTTACACATGTATTTTTTATTTTACTGCTAATATTTTACATTTATGCCATTTATTTATCTATCTTTTAAATATTCTTCATAAAATCCAGAAGGGCACCTGACTTATTTCTGGTGTAGAGAACAGAGCATTCTTAGAGGAAAAAAAGAGATGATAGCAAACTATAAACACCTTCTCTATACTCAGCAGAGTATAGAGAAATCTCAGCAACTTTTCCTCAGAATTTGTTTCTTTTCTATCCATATGCAAGGGGCACTAAAGAATTGTCAACAGTAGAAGCACCTACTCCATTCCATGTTGTATATACTGTGCACACTGTAACAGAACTTGGGGAATTTAGGGCGCTCTGCCATTGTGATAGTGATCAGAGGTTACTACTAGGAGCGTGTGTATTTTCTGGCATTTTTGTGGGTTTGGTTTTTTTTTTCCGTTCTCATTATTTAGTGTTTGTTTGCATTGAATTCCCTCAAGACAGATGGATAAGAATAGGTACTTTCTGAGTTGTTGTGACTAGTGTATGAATAAAGTCTTACACTTTCAATATATTCAATATATTATACTTGTCAGATCTCTTTTACTGGGAATAGACTCTGTCATTTGAGCTCCAGCCTCATATTTTATTTTATAATATATTGAGCACATGGCTCTTTCCTGGTTGGTGACCCCATGTGCCAGAAGCCGCCGGTTGTCTGGCAGCTGGGGTTATAGAATAGGAGAGAAGCCACAACAATGGGGTAGTGGAGTTTAAGATTAGCCAGGTAGAGGGATCTGTGCTTTAAAAAACAAGTTAGAAGACAAAACACCCAGTGACATAATGGCATCCCAGTCCCACACATTGCATGTCTTCACTCACAGCTCTCTCATGTATATTTAGAAGTGCATCTCCTTCCATGACCCACTGAGTCAGATGACAGTTGAGATTTTCAAGCCCTTGAGATACTTGCAAACCTGGCACAGAGTCTTCTTGTAACTGTTCCTATCCTAGTATGAAAAAGAAAACCCAGGAAATTCTGGCATTACGTGTTTCTAGATTTTACATACAAAATCATATTAGGGACATTATTCAGAACTACTAAGATTTTCTGAATAATTACATTTCCTCAATTATTTCTGCATAGAACCCATTCTTTCCCAGGCAATGAAAACAAACTATATTTCTAGAGCATCTTAATTTATAACTCTGGGCAGCAGCAAGACTTGTGTCTTATGTAAAATTAAAAACTAAGGTAGTATTGCCCTGCAAGAGGAAAAAAAAAAAAGAGTATATTAAACCTCCATGTAAAGAACAGATCACAGTTTATAGAAAGACAGCAATGAAATTAATAGTAAAAAAGAACAAAGGTCAAACAGAAGACAATATATGAGATACAGAAGTGACTTTCCCACCTGCAGAAGGGCAGGATGGGCTCTGTAATGCTGGAAGATGGAATAGGGGCAGGATGAACATGGAGCATTGGTTTTGCATACCCAGAATAGGTGGAAAGAGCCCTTCTGGTGGCCTCTTTCTTGATGATCGTCCAGAACTTCTGTTCCACCAAAATGATAAAAAGGGTTAAGTTTTGCAGTGTTTTTCCAGATAATGAAGACTATGGAGGTTTTGGTGATTTTTTGGTTTGTGGGGTTTTTGGCTTTGTTTTGAACTGCATAGCTTTATTGCTTTTTTTAATACTTTTGTTGGCACCTTGGCAATCTGCATTTGGTCTCACCCTTTTTTCTTAGGCTAAGCAGTACTTACGTCAGGTCACACAGGATGTTTGACCTGCATGAGCAGGGAAGACAATTTTCTAGTTTCTTTCTTTTTACTATTTTCTGCTTTCCCTCTGTGATACCATTTGAACAGCTATATCTAACTCTGGCAACAAGGGAGAGAAGTTCTCAGCTGAAGGGTTTTAAAAGTTTATTAATTGAAATTATTCTGCCTTTCCAAAGGAGATTTGCATTGTCATTGGAATAGTAGCTCTTACTTGTGTTTTTTTTTTTTTTTTCTCCCCCCACATCCCCAGGATGAATTGGAGATTTACAAATAAAATCCCTGATTTAATGCATTTTTTAACTGGTATGCCTGGTTTCCTTGCTTTTGTATAAGCTACTTGATTTTATGTGATCTTCTTTCTTTTCAGTTTATTGCTTTTCTCTTTTTTTACTATTTTCCCTGTGGTTTTGTATCATCAGGAAATTTTTTACTGAACGCATTTTCATCCAGGTTAAAAGGGAGAGACAGTCAATCAGTCAGTAAATCCCTACTCTCTGAAAACACAGTCAGCACCAGCTGTAGCTCAATTAAACTCAACACTTGAATAGTTCACAAGAGAACCCACACTTGTATACACACATTAATCAAATAAATCCATTTTCATCTGTAGTTGTATTCCAAATTTTCAGTTAATAGCTTGGACAGCGAAGTGTGGACTGGAGCTATGTGATGGAAGTAGCAGATAATTAAATTTTCTCAGCATAACGTTTAAACTTACGGTGTCCTGACATGCACACGGAACAAGGTATGCTGAAGGAACCTAAAATATACTGGGTTTGTGTGCTTAAATGTTGATGAGCACTTCTACATAGTAGTACAAGCAACTTAGCTGCTCAGAATTGCTTGAGGTATTTCTAGTTTGAAAATACAGAAAAAAATATTTTAGCTTTTGCTTTTTTTCCCTAGGATGGCAAATGGAACAGCATGTAGAAAGAAGGCTATTTCTGTATAGATTCTTAAGTCGGTTTTAAAAACATGGCAAATAAAGTTGTATTTATGCTATTGAGACTAAAGTCCTGCAGAAAGTCTGCTTGCATTTCTTAATTCTACGCATATTAAGAATAATTCCCAAGGAACAATGACCTCTTAATCCATACTTGGGACAACTTGTATGTAAAAAGATGTGCTTAAGTCCCACTCATTTAATGTTAATGACACAATTAAGTGCTGCCCTGATCATGGGACTGTACTACATGGGCATCAGACCCCTACTAAAGAGAACTTTAGCTAAAAAAATGGTCTGTGGAGAATACAGGCCATGTCAGGCTATATTCTAGCTTTCTAGTCATGTTAATTAAATTTGTTCTAAGCAGATTTCAGAAAAGGTCAGGCTGGCCATGCTGATTGCCGTTTAGAACCTCTTCCAAAATAAGCATTACTGCCACTGGTTAGGAATATTTTACTGAAATTACTTTTGTCATAAAATGACTAGTTGTCAAACAAGTATATTTAGCTTAGATTGGGACAGCTATCTTGACCCCATGCTGAAGAAAGATAAAGATGGACAATAGTCCCAAACCACAACAATCAAGTTCATAAACTCTACTGGGTTCAAGTCCTGGCTGCAGTAAAATGTTTGAGTGTTTATAGATGGCATATATATGTAACAGCTCCAACAGTAGAGAATAAAGTCCAACCCAAGACAACCTGGTGCTCATTATATGTTAGAAAAATGCTTAGCCTTACATCCCTTGTTTAGACCAGGTTGTACAACACGTTGAACTTGATCTGGGAATGCCAGGGAAAGCATGCTTTCCCTTTGTGAAAGCCTTCAAGAAGATTGGGGTTCACACCAACATGGAATGAAAAATACTTGAAATCTGGAATTACATTGGATGAGGAAACAATTCTTTCATAGCTCTAGTGGAAATACCTTGTTCTCTGTAGTGATAGGGAACATTTTTGGTGACAGGCTAGTATAGACACAGCCAGGGAAATGTATCACTTGTCACAGGCCATCAGCAATGATCCTTCCTGGGACTGACAGCAATGATGTGCACAGATCACTTCCCACACCCTCTGCAGTAATTGCGTTAGATTGCTTGAAATGAAATTGTGTGCTCTTTCACTGGCTGTTTCACCTTGCACCCAAACATTCTCAGTTCCAAGTAGGAAAGGTCCGAAGCTGGGAAGCAATTAGAGACAGTCTTTGGTACTGATGGCACCCTTCCTTCTTCTGCGCCATGGCTTGAGTGTACTGATTATGAGAGACACAGAAGTTTGCTCCAGAGCTTACTTAAATCAGTGGGATCCTTTATACTGGCTTTAATGTCTCCTAGCAGAACTATGAAAAGAAAACATTAGTGCTTTATGAAATGTTATTAATTTAGTGATGAAAAGATTTGCTATATAATTGGTAAATAACAGGAATTTTTCCAGCACTATCTTAAAATATTTACCTTGCTGATACTTTGCTGTGTGCTCTTCCTAGCTCCAAAATAATTTTATAGAGCATTATAGTAGTCCTCTAGGTTTTGAAATCACCAGTGTATTCTTTCAGACACTCCTAGATATCTGCTTGCATTTGAAAGGCATAGAGTTCTGAACACTGATTAAGGTATAATTTATGGTATGAAAATCTTGAACTTCCTTTGGTATAAGGGAAAACTTTATAAATTTGACTTCACAAGCTGTAGATGAAGTGTAGTTCTGAAACTTTAATAGATATATTACTCATTTTTATTTAATTTAACTCTAGATAGAAGCACTGAAAACAGTTCCATAGGCTACAGGGGGCCACTGCTTTGGGGTGGCAGTGAAAGAACTTGTGGATATTTAGAAGTGCTCAATAAAGCATAAATTACAACAAGGATTGGAAGATAGAAAAAACTCAGATGCCTACAAATAACTGAATGATTCCCTAGGGCATAAACATTAATGACTTTAATTATATTATAATTGCTCATGGAAGCATAGTCTTGCACAAGATAAAAATACCTGATACTGCATTTGCAACTAGGCAACTGCATTAGAAGCACAAGGAGGTTTAATGTTAAACACAAGTTATTTACTAAATATAAGGTATCTGGGTACATAGTATATGCTCTGTTCTCAAGTCATACAGATGTATTTGTGAGATGGCAGCACTGCTTCATAGATTTGGCACTGAGTTGCAGCTGTTGGAGTTAAGGGTTGAATTAACTGAAAGGATAACAGATGGAAATGTTGTATGTTTAATTGAGGGTCTTCAGGGCCCTATGTTTGTCTTCTATTTTCATCTTTACACTTGTGAAAAGACACCTCAGTGAGGATATTTAGAATACCCTATCCTTGTGTTGACTGAGGATCTAAATATTCCTCCAATATTTATAGCTCCACCAATTAAAATCCTAATTTAGATTCACGAATTGAATTTCAGCTAACAGCCATGTCACATTCTAGGAGGTTTGATACACCAGGTTATTAGGCATGGGTGCTACGTGGCCATATGTTGAGCAAGTCCTTACTCCAGTGTTGTGATCCATAGACTGCTGGATGATGCACCAGTACAGCAGAGTGTGGCCAGCTTTTGCTCATTCTGGAAGCCTGCTGGTTGCCAGCCTGTAAAAGTCACAGTGGGCAAGTAAAGGCAATTTAAAAAAAAGTTACTTTATTCTCAGTGTGGGAACTGGCAATCTGGCTAATTAACTGGGCAAACTAAGTGAGAAGCTTTAACCCTTAGCAATAGAGTCTCGCTAAAACATTGCCTTTCAAGAAACCTTTGTTTTCTTGGCTGCACAGTGGCACAACCACCCTAAGCAGCATGCAGAGCATCTCCTTCCCCCTTAACTTATAGGCAAGTGATTAAGTTTTCCCCCTGCTGTCTTTCACCCTATTTGAGCATACTAGCCACCAAGCAATTACTGAGAGAAGAATAGGGCCATAACAAAAACACTTAAATTGAAAAGAGGCAGCTGCTGTGTGTTGTTGCAAAATCCTGTGCAAATCAGAATCTCTGCTAAACCAAGTCACATAGGGAGGATATATGTCAGGTGTCCTGCCCCTAGTTTCTCACATAGCAGATGGTTCTTCAGTAATGTGTGGTCTGCTAGAGATAGAAGGATTCACCATTATTGGCATCTGTTCATAGTATTAACAAGATGAAAAATTCTTTTGGTATTGATTTTCACAGGAAGTAGTTACTTGACATGATGACTTCAAAATTTTGCAAAAATATCAAAAAGTTTAAAAATATGAATCCCTCTGTTATTTATATTGGTGTTAAGAACTTTCAGGAAAAGAGTAAAGATATAATATCATAAAACCCTAATACTGGATCTGACTTTAAATTGTCTGAAACATAGCTAGAGGCAGCAAGCATTTTCTCATTGAAAAACATTTCATGATTGACTAACAGCAAGTTATTAGCTCTGTAGCATACAGACTCGAATAAC
Organism: Elanus axillaris; assembly: GCA_026212715.1. Taxonomy (NCBI): domain Eukaryota; kingdom Metazoa; phylum Chordata; class Aves; order Accipitriformes; family Accipitridae; genus Elanus; species Elanus axillaris. The sequence continues at coordinate 4,515,728 of JANZLQ010000078.1, read as the reverse complement.
AACCAAGATCAACTATTACATGAATTGTTGCACAAACATTTGGACCCTGTTTAGGGGACAAGGCCTGTGCTGGGGTCAGATTCAATAGACCTGTGAACAGACCTGTATGGAAAAGTCACTGAGCATTGCATGTAATGTAAATATGGAGCTGTGAAACATCTAGATGTTAAGTGCAGTTGAACACATGCAACTCCAATAAATAAAGGAAATGTAAAGGAATAAATGTAGGTGATAATGCACCGTTGCAGGTACCAATCCTGTGATGCTGATTCTACAGTGAGTTAATAGTTTAAATGTTATTATGCTAAAATATTATTGTAGGGTATTGTAGGGTGGTGGTTTCTGTTGTTTGCTTGTTTGTTATTGAAGTCTTAATCTTTAAAAGCAACAAGATTATTTCTCTGACAAGATCATTGCCTTTCATATCATTGCTTCCCAGATTAGGTTAGTGACATTGACCATCAGGTCTCAGGAGTTGCTGCAGGTGTTTTCAACTAGGACAAACACTGCTACAATTAATTTACTTCTGCAAGTCTTTGACCTTGCTGCTATGGCAAATAAAGTGTTTCAAACAATTGAAGGAACATTAGTTACTTTTAAGGAGAACACTATTGACTACTGCTATACAGACACTTTGCCTTTCTAACATAAAGCTGCAGCTTGCTAGTGATGATGTGAAAAATAAATCAGGTGAAAATACTTAAGGCCAAATTATGAGATCTTTATTTCATTTTTATGCAATTTTTGCTCATTTTAATTGTAGATGGATCAAGCTTTCAGCAGAGATCGGATAGGAAACTGGGAGAGAAAAATGGTTTTTAGCTCAATACTCTACACTGATTTGCTTTTTAGGTAGTGGTATTTCCTTAAAGGACTGTAGAACTCTCAGTCTTCTCATATGCTCTGCACCATAGCTCTTTTAATTTCTTTCATCTAAATATTTTTACCCTACTTTATTTTTTATATGTCTTTGACTGTTTTAACTCTATACCTGCCATAACTCCTGACTTTACCTCCTCAGCCTTCAAATAAAATACAGCCAAGAAGACAGGCACTGTCACACATTTAATGATCCAGTTACATATCTCTTTCCCTTACCCTCAATTATCTTCAAAGATGAAAGCTCTTAAAGCAAGATTTGTCTCCTTCCATTGATTCTATGGAGTCCCAAGGAATTGTTGGCTCCTGCATTGTATGAGCAAATGCCAATTTACTGGGGAAGGATCAAAAGGCTCAGAGCTTCCTCCCATTTTCTCCATAATCAGTGACTCACAAGCTTGGTGTACCCTGACTTGTAGGTAATACAGTCCTGTGGACTACACAGCCCTTTTTCCTCCCTCTCCATTAAGACTGGGGCTATCCCTACCCCTGTTACGCGATCATTAACGTCATTTTGTTTTGGCCACTGTATTCTTTCCGTATATTGTATGCAAGATAACACTTTAAGTAACAGAGAAAACGGTACATTGAGATTCACACAGTGCATGAAAGTGAGTGTAAGTACTTGTTGTGGTTTAAGCCCAGCTGCTATTAAAAACCCTGCCACACAAACCCAAACCAGTGCTGAATGTGTTGAATAAGGTAGAGTTGATACTGAAGGAAGAACATATTTTTGGGGATATCTTAGAATCATAGATCTTGATTCATTAATGTGTCAGTGTTATTTATTGCATTTTTTTTAAGAAAAAGTACTTAAAATATGTGAAACAGCCACGCTTTAATTGTATGCTAAACCAGACTTCACCAAGGAGCATTACTGGTAATTGATTAGCTCTAAACTTGAACAGCATTAACTCATCCCTTTTTTCAGGGAAAATTTAAACAAATGTGTGACTTTAAATGCTCATAAGTTTACAATTACTGAACCATTTTTCATTAGCCATGAATAATTTTTCTTTCCTCTGTGAGGATTTATAAAACAACCTGGACTGACGTGTGGAGAATTAGCCATTTTTAAGATTTCCATGCTTGAAAATTTCAGTCAGGACATATGGCAAAAGCTCAGTTTATTTTTCATGCTGGCTTAACTCAAGTGACTGAATTGATTTTACTCATGCTTTCCAAAACAACTCAGCACTGAACTGAGAACAGTCGCAGACATTTTTGGCTTGATAGGTTTTGCATGAGAAAGTTCAGAACCACTGATGAAGGGGAGAGCTGAGCAGCGGTTGGAATTCCTCTTTAATGACAGCGGTCACTACCAGCTGGATCTTGAAGAAGCTTGGGCTGCACACTCAAGTGAGCAATAATGGAGGATTCCAGTGGAAAATTAATAGACTGACAAATACTTTTTGTGCTTGATGAACTGTAATTGCATAGCAAGGCAAAATGCTAATGGTAAAACATAGCCTAACAAAAAAGATTTATGCCGTGGTTATGGGGATCATTATTTGACTATCTTCTCAAAGCAACAGTTATAATTAGGGGAAAAAAACCCCTCCAACAATCTCTACCAAAAAAAGTAATGATGAAAAACTAACCACTGCTCATGTCCTCTTTTGCCTTTTGTCCCAACATTTACTAAGCTACAAACAGAAAATTACAACCAGTAGAAGTAAAGCAAGTAAGAATTTAGGAATTTCATTTCTGGACAGAATTCAGTTATGCAACTCTACCTTGAAACAGTACCCAGTCCAATACATCAATACCTCAAATTTTAAAAAGTATTTTGGCTTATCAGTGTTTAATGTCTGCTTTTGTTCTGTTCTTTATACAGTTTCACAGAGATGTGATGGTTTTCCTGCTGGATCAGTGTATTGGGTTTCTGTGGCAAGGTTTTGGTAGAGGGGGTGGTTACAGGGCTGGTTTCTGTGAGAAGATGCTGGAAGCTTCCCCCATGTCCGACAGAGCCAATACCAGCCGCCTCTAAGATGGACCTGCCGTCAGCCAAGGCTGAGCCAATCAGTGATAGTAGTAATGCCTCTGTGATAACATTTTAAGGGAAAAAAGTTGGGGAAC
>JANZLQ010000078.1:4497618-4512670 GCA_026212715.1 Elanus axillaris | reverse complement strand
CACTGGAGCAGTGTGCTCCTGAAGGACTGCACGCCGTGGAAAAGACCCACACCAGAGCAGTTTGTGAACTGCAGCCTGTGGGAAGGACCCATGTTGGAGAAGTTGGTGGAGGACTGTCTCCCGTGGGAGTGACCCCCTGCTGGAGCAGGGGAAGAGTGTGATGAGTCCTGCCCCCGAGGAGGATGAAGTGGCAGAAATAAAGTGTGATGAACTGACTGTAAACCTCCATTCCCCATCCTCATGTGCCGCTGGGGGGGTAGGTGGAGAAGCCAGGAGTGAAGTTGTGCCCAAGAAGAAGGGAGGGGTGGAAGGAAGGTGTTGTCAGATTTGGTTTTATTTCTCATTACCCTACTCCGTTTGATTTGTAATAAATTGGGTTAATTTTCCCCAAGCTGAGTCTGTTTTGCCCGTGACAGTGATTAGTGAATGATCTCTCCTGTCCTTATCTCGATCCAGAAGCCCTTTGTTATATTTTTCTCTCCCCTGTCCTGCAAAGGAAGGGGGGAGTGATAGAAGGGCTTTGGTGGGCACCTGGTGTTCAGCCAGGGTCAACTCATCACAATCAGTTAGCCAAATCAGACCTTTGGCATACTCTATGGAAAGTATGTCATACAAAAGGCGTCTGGGGATATGTTGGTAGATGCCAGAAACAGCCAGAGCAAAATGGTCCATTGCAGCAGTGTTCAGAGTGGTCCTGATCCCAAAGGCAGTGTCAGTGCTAGCTCAAGGCTTCTCATCAGTGTAGACTGAATTTATTTTGTCACTTGAAGGCTGAGCATAAGGCTAACTTGCTTTTGCTATAGAAATGCCAACTAAAGGAGGGAAAGGCAGAGGAACAGCCACGCTAATTTAACTTGCTGGCCCAACCAGTAGTCTGTATACCCCAACCTTTCCCTCAGAAAAAGTAGTCAGCTTGGTTTTCCAGATGTCTGGCATAAACAAAGTAGGTAGAGGATCATGCCTGTTTTTCAGCTCTCAGTAGCTGCCTACTTTGCCAGTGATCAGAGCCTGTCTCAGGTAGCATAGGTGTGTTAACTGAATTCCTGGGCTAATGAGCACTGTTTCTCAGCAGGGCTGAGCTGTAGTACCACCATGAGGCAGTTATATTTTTTGTGGTCAGCTGTTGCCACGATAATGATTTCTGCATCTTAGATGAGCTGGTGTTACAGTTTAGTAAAACAGACAAGAGGTGGAGACAAAGCTTCTGAGTCCAGATACACCACAGAGAAAAAGAACAAGAAGGAAAAGAAATGGTTAAGTGTTAACCTCGATATAAAGGCAAAGGAGTAAAACCTTGACCACAAGGAAAAGTAGACATAGACTTTAGGAAGGCTTCTAACTATTGTTACAAGCAGGTTTTAGAACAGACTGCTTATGACAGTGAGGTAAACAAAACTCTGCAGTTGCCTTGAAGTGGAGCTCCTTAGGTCAGAAAAAAAGAAATTGTATGATGTTACCTATGAGTCTAAGCATGTAGGCTTTAAGGATCCAGTCCAGAAAACCTCCCTAAATTCTTATAGTATTTCTCTAGGTATAGATAAGGCAACCAGTTGTAACTCAGACAATTTTTGTTGCTTACTATTCCCTACTGCTTCCTCCTTTTTCTAGCTGATAAGTTTTCAGAGCCTTGCTTAGTTCTTTCCTTTCTTCTTTAAGAGCAGATAATTCAGTTTCATACCTTCTGCTTGTTTGTACAGGAAATAAAGCAAAACTTGTTGGTTTGCACTGCAAAAAATCTCCCTAAATGTCAATTAATGAACAGATTCATTGAAAACTGTTCGCTGTCTACTGAAACATAATTATTGCTGGAATAGTTAGGGCCAGCTACGAGAGTTTATCTTGCTCCTGAATGGAGTGGAGGCTGTCTCTTCTGAGGCCTTCTGGATTCAGCCCTCAGCTATATCATTGTTACAAGACAGAAAAATAAAAGGAGACTGAGAAATAAGCAATATAGGTAAAGTATATTTTTCTTTTTGGGTTATGGATCATTCTTCTATAGCCTGTCTTTTTCTTTCCTAATCCACCATAAATGTGCCAAAGTATATGAAATGGTGTGTTTTTTCCTTTTCTGAGAATAGTGAAGCCTGCTTGAATTAACAAATGAATCAAAGGTAAATGAACTCTGAAAGTGAATAATGAGAAAAATCACTATATAACAAACCTTTTTATATGCCCATCAAGAAGACCCGCAACTTTTAAATGAATTGCCTTTAAATGAATACAATGTATCAAAGAATTTTTAATACCTATTTTATTCCTTAAAATGTTTTAGTGCCTCATTAATACACTTCAGATTAGCCAGGTTTTTAAGTGTCCATCACCAAATAAGGATAGAGTGCAAGAAATTGCCTTCTGTACCAGTAAAGTGTCACCCGAATCCTGTTAGAAATCACATGTTGTTAATGTTTGCAAGATAGAAATTGCCAAAGAAATTGTGCTTTCATTAAATGCTGCTAATTTTTATTCTTTCTGAGCCCTAGAAGTTGTTAAAGTTGTAAATATGACTCAGAGTAGATGTCCAAAACAGTGCTTAAGTATTTCCCTCTCTGTTCTGAAGGAAAACCTGGCATTTTTAGGAACGTTCTTAAAACTTGATTTGTTCCTGTTTTCCATACACATATCAAACATGTAAGTTGTAGTTGGCTTCCAAGCACTGTAATGAGTGTTTTGTTCCTGTCTATTCAAACAGGACTGAAATAAATTATACTGCCACATGGACTGCCATGTCAACAAGAGTTTCTTCCGAGCTGATGAAATAGTCTGTTTGGTTAGGCTTGCAGACTTTGTCTGAACTACCCAATGGATGGTTTGTGCCAACTCAAAGCAAGAGTGCAATTGAATCAGTGCATAAGCATGTTTTATTCTCAAGGTTGCTGGCCAGGAGATTCTTTGGCATCATGTTAGAAACTGGAGCTTAAGCTTGAAATTCCAGCTGAATCACATGCTTCAAGAAATAGGCAGATCTTAGTGTTTGTAGAATTCATCACTTCATAGAAAGAATGTGTTTTATGGTGACTCATAACTTGAAATAATTTTTGTGCTGTGTAAATTGTGTTCCAATTGATGTGAAGCAAGATATTTCTGTATAGAATTGAATGCTGGTAATTTCCCTGGGGTTGAACTGTTCTCTGGTGATTCTTAAACACTATTCTGTTCTGGCTGGTCACTTCTTTCCTAAGTGTATTTATTCAGTATGGTATTAGGGCACTTCAGTGAAGGAATGGCTCTTTCAGTTCCACTGGCAACAGCTTGGCAATTCAAAATCCACATGTAGTTTTCACCATGGGATTTGTTAATAATTCTGCACTTCAGTATGCCTCTGCTTTATACGGTCCTTCAACTTCAAGTGTCTTATGCTCTTTTAATTATGGTAAATATATGTTTTAGATGGCTGATTGACTAGGTAGGTAGTTTATTTTTTAATATGAGCTTTTCCTTGATCAATTTTTACATGTATTAGTAGTCAGTTGCTCCACAAAGTGATTCTTGGCTCACTCTCCTCACTACCGTAAGAAACAGGACATAAATTAGAGGCATTGTGATAATGCCCACGGTTGATTCTTGAGGAACTGTAGGCAGAGCATAGCCTGAGAGTGTGACAAATAGGTGATGTCATATTGGTATTGATAGGTGATACCCATCTTGCTGTAAGGTTGAATATGAGTTGGAACATGTGTAAGGGGACTGGGAAAGAAGAAAGGCTTGGCTAGTCTGTTGTCTCCAGTGATTGGTTACTCTGCTTACAGAGTCAGGTTCTGAAAACTATTTTACAAGTCTTTTCTGTTAAATGACTTTTGATCTTGTTTTCATTGAAGACTTTCACCGATACCCATTTTAATAGACTTGATCAGATATTTAATAATGGTCATATCAAGCTGGGACTCTTATGTTATTTCTGCTGTGTTCCCATTCTGTTTACTATAATGAGGACTGTGGCTCCACTAGGGTAAAAGAACCCTTACAGAAGCATTTTATAGTAACAGCCTGCAGACTCAGATCTTTGACGAAGAGGACCAAAGTGTCTTTAATGTTTCCATTAGTTTGTGTCTTCTGCTTCCCTGCTGCAGCGTGGAGAACAAAAGTGACTTTTAGAGGCCACTTGCTTCTCCTAGTTGCCTCCATGCTCTGCAGACAAACAGCTATCAGACAGTCTAGCCTGAGCTGAGGGTATTCCTTTACATGACAGAGGGAACTGGTGTTTTTTTCCCCAATTATGCCAGGACTCTATTCATGTTTATAGATGGTTGCTACATCAATCTATATAATAGAAAAAAGACTAAAAAGGGACTGGGACAAAGACATGTAAATTAACCATACAGTGGCTTTCTGGAGACTGCAGATTTACCAGGGACAGTTTAATTCATCTAATTGTACTTTATGAAAAGCCTGCTGAAACTGAACTTTTCTCCTCAGACAGATATTGTTTGTACAAGTATCATCAGTATAGTGGTTACTGATGATTGTGCATGAAGCTGAGTTTGTGGTCTGTTTTACTAATAGCATCAAAATCGATTTTCTTGGATCTTCTCACTGTTTTCAAATTCCAGGGTAGGGATCTAGGGACTACTAATTGTCCTATTACACAGAAATCTCTTAGGAAGACTCTGATGCCACTTGATGTGCTCAGGACTTACATAATTATATATCTTAATTAGAGAGTGGCATACTTGCTCTCATAAAAAGAGAGCAGCTTCCATTCCTCAATGTTTACCTACTTTTAAAGCAAAGTTTGTACTTCTAGAGGATCTGTGGAGGTTACGTTCCTAAGGACTAGCTACCTTAGCACAGCAAGTTGCTGGTCATTCCTGTCTTAAAGTTATGGCAATTTGAGGACTAGTTAAAGCTAGAGCCAGAGTGGGAGGTTAAATGGCACTTCCCCGGGAGCCTGGTCCGAGCAGGGAGAGTGCAATACAGCAGGTGGTTTGGTAGCAATATAAGCCACTGTCTTCTTGGTCAGGTACATCAGTGCTGAGCTTGCACCATACTTTGCACTGATGGAGTGTGAGCCCTTTCTGACTAGGTGCTGTTTAGATGCATGAGGGTAGAAACATGTCCAAGCTGATAAATCCTTCCTCTCAGGAATAGCTTCTTCACTGCCTTCTTCCCCCTTTGGACCTGCCAGTATAACCTCATTGGGGTACCCACATGGCCCTCCCTCTAACCAAGAAACTTTTGAAATAAATGGATAAATCAAGCTGAAGTATAAAAGAAGCATGTCAATTTGTGACAGGAGGGGAGGGAGAAATTGGAACAGAGCAGCAGTCAAAACCGATTTTGATGCTGCCACAAGTCACCCACTGGCATGATGACCTCTGCCCAGACCTAACAGGGCATCACCCCATTGGAGCAGTCCAGCCACCGCACTCACAGGACAGGGAGCTAAATGTAAGGACCTGTGTATGTGAACTCATGGGGTGCTTTCTCAGCCACATGGGGATTGTAGAGGGCAGCATGGGTACATACAAAGCAAGAGAACCCACATTTCCAGCAAGGTGTGGGTGCAAGTAGGGGAATCTGCACTCCCAGAGGAGAGTGGTGAGGGCTCATTACCCTTAAGCCCTGTGAGAGGGTGGTGTGTCTGTGTGAAGGGGGGGTGTAACTCTTGGGATTACTTAAAGTGTGCTTAGAAATTTATAGGTATTTTGGAAACAATTCTAATATTGTGGTTTATGTGTTGTATCCCTGATACTGATCCTGAATGTATAGTATACTGATTGCCAGTTAATTACATCACTAAATCATTGGATTGCTTTGTTTGTGGTTTGGTTTAAACCATGCAAATTGAGCAGTTTTACCTTGTAACACACCCTAAGAATTCATCCCTTGTAGAGCAGCAAGATGATTGCTCCTCAGTCACTGCCAGGCTGTCATCAGCTTGGGGTGTCTGACACCAGAGTGCAGTGTCTTAAAGTGTTCAAATTCTGAGGAAAAAGACAAGCCTCTTGCTCTCTCCCTGGGGTAGTTCTCTATTTATGTGTGAATGGCGCATCCTTAAGTGAATACATGATATGCCATGCAAATAGGGCTCTTTATGCAATCATCTGTTTTGGATTTTAGTGTTCCAGACATCATCTCCTTCAAGCAGACTAGACTAGGAAAGAAAGCAGTTTTTGAAAGTGACAAGCTTAGTTAAGTAGATTTAAAAAAACCAAACTAACCAACCAAAACAAACCCTGCCACACTTCCCTGTGTAAAATAACTTCCCCTAAACTATGTGGACTAGAAAGGTCCAATAAATTAATCTTCCATGATATGAAGTATTAATTTATTTCCAACTTTATTATTGCTTTTAGACTTCTTTGAAGGTAATAAAAATTGTGTGTTTTTAAAAATTATTTTATTTTTTAACCTCCTACAAAATCCCTTTCCACAATAAACAAGTGCAAGAAGTTAGTATTGCAGGTGGAGTGTGCTACAGGTTTAAGTGCAAATGAAGAAAGCCCCTGCATAGGTACAAAATGGGAAGCAAGGAAGGATGTCAGTAATTATCCCTAGTTGGTTTTGTGGTTTTCCCCTTGGTATGCTCTCTAGGCTGATGCCTGCGTTTCAGGATGGTCTGTGGCAGAGCAATCAAATACATGGATCATAACTGTAATAGCAGGTGGAGGACATCTAATTAAAATAAGCCAGGCAAGCCATGTGATACTGTCTCTATTTTCAGGCCTAATATTAACATGAGATGAATAGTCTAATTACATACTCCCTACTGTTGTCCCAAAATACTGTTTCATCCTACACAACAGTGCAGTTGCAGATACCTCCTTTTTAAAAGAGGTAAATACAAATAATCTTCAGAAAAATTATCTTTGGAGGAGTAATTTCTTTGCCACAAAAGCTTGGTTGTCAGCTACTGAATTTATCCAAATCCGTGTGCCTAACATAGGTAAGAGGTCTCACAGTTGGGAAGGAAATGTATGAATGAGACTCTGATTTCTAATGGTAGCAGTGCCACACGTGATAAGTAGGTAAATCTTGAAAATATTTACAAGGGAAAACCTGCACTGTGGTGCGTGTTTTTGTTCTACTGAGTTTCAGCCAACCTAGTGATTAATCAACATATACTTAATGTTTACACTCCATTAAGTGTAGCAGTAGTCAGTGCTTTTGTTTCATGTAGACCCTGACATATCATTTGGTGGAAGTCTAATGGAACTCACTTTATGGCTCTTTTCTTTTCCTTTTTAAATTTCCAATGGAATTTCTAGTGAATAAATTAGTAAATTTATCATTTTCTCTATAATAGTGTCACATGGACAGTTTGATGAAATAGCTCATTACAGTCAATGAAGTGAAATATGAGTTCCATCAGCACATTTTCATCAAACAGAGTTATAGAAATTAGTTTGCTGTTATCAAGGACTGTGGAATACAAAAATAAAATTAAGCAAGCTATTAAAGGATAGATTTAGGGAAGGTCCCAATTGAGTTGGAACACAACTGCCACTGTGAAAAACAGAGGACTGCTGTATGCTTAAATGAATTGTGAAGCATCACTATTAATTGTTAATTATATGCATTAGGGACAAAATTAAATTTGGAGCCACCTGAGTGTACATGAATACTGCACACTGCTCAACCAGTCAACCAGGAAATAATGAAAAGCAAGTGCTTGTCATTCTGCAGTCACTATCAAAGTTTGCAACTGAGCTAACCTGTCTTCGGCATCATTACTTCTATGACCCCATAAGAGAACCCAAATTGATGGAAACCCTTTACCATTAAAGTTATCCTTTACCCTCTGTACTTTCCAAAGTCAGAACTGAGAGAGTCTGACTCTATTGCGCTCAGCCTGTGAGAAGCAAGTATTCAAACCATGCCCTTGCATAGTGGCATGCAGCTATCTCCTGCCAAAGTGAGAAGCTGCTGACAGACAATGATTTGATTCTTTAAGTGTTATTTTTTATTTCAGTATAATCTGTGATCAAGAACGATGTACTCAAGGCTTCTCATTCTTGAAATAGCACTCCCAGTATTTAACTTTAGCCTTGGATCTTCAACTGACATTTAACATTTTGTTTTAATAAATTATTATTAGACTTTATTTGCTGTGTGTAGAGGGAATTACTTCAGCTGTTTCCATTTATTCATGTTATTTTTGTATGTGGTCCCTTTCTAATTTTATTCTTTAACTAGGTTGGGAATGAATTCTTAGTGTCTTGATGATGATGTTATACAGACTAAACACTCCAGGCAGCCAAATACCAATTTCATGTGACATTTTTTGCAGGTATCATATGTGGTAAAGTTCTTGTATATGAAAGCAGAGGAGGCAGCCTAAATCCTGCCAGGCAGGAACTTGAAGGGATTACCGCAGTTAAGAAAGCTTGGAGGCTGCCTGACTTCTTGTTGAAATGAGAGCTGGCTCGCTGTCGTACTTATTTTCACTTGAAGGTTATTGTCCTAAGTAAATTCAGTTTCACAATGATGACTCAGTCTCTAATGAATTCTAATAGACTAAACTGCCCGCCCCATTTAGAAGTGTGCATGTGTAACATTCTCTTCTCCACTGAGTCATAGGACTTGCCTAATTTTGGAGACTAAAATTAAGTTTAATTTGGGGATGGCATTTCCCAAAAGGGACATGATGCTATAAATAATGGAAAGCCATAACCAGTAAAAAATGTTTGCATTTTGATTACTCTGTCATTTCTATTATGTAAGAGTTGCAAAGTGCAGAAACTCAGGCAACTTTCTGCTTGGGGAATATTGCATGGGCTGCCAAATTTACCAAAAGACCAAATTTACCCACAAATGTAACATCACTTGCTTACAAATGTAGGATGTTATTTTGTCGTTTTCAAGGTCTGCTTTAGCTGGCCACAGAAAGCATAGCCACAGCCATTTCTCAAGTCTCTTTCCATCCTAACGATGGACTAGAAAAGCAAGAGAGGATACAGGAGATGTGGTATCAGTTGTCCTCTTCCCCTGCCACCGTCCTCCCACATCGAATGAAATGTTACTATCCCTTTTAAAGAGGTCTGATTTCATCCTGGAAGGAAAGTATGAAAGGAGTCAAGATAGAGAGGGATTAAGATATGCAGTCATTTGGCTAAGGTGTAATACAGCGAGAGATGCAAATATTTCTACCTCTAAAGTTTTTTTCAATCCAACTTAGTGCCAAATTTTTAGAAAAAGCCTAAGTAAGGTGAGAGTTAGAACTTGACAACAAGATTTAAAAAGTCTGTTGCAAGCATACATGCCTGGAAAACAGAGATCACTTATTTCCCTGACATACATATCATTAGTATAGAATGGAGCAGAAAGGCTCAGGCAGAGGAGAAATCTGTCCTACAGTAGCAAAGTGTGAGCGATACTTGGTAGGTATAGGTGAGTAACTGAGTCATTTTGTTGTCACAGTCATTGCCTCTTCAGAACCCTGTACCTGGAGATGGCACAGAGGAGTCTTGCACCCCAGCTGTTGCCCTCATGTGCAAAACCACTTATGGATGTATTTATATTTGTCACTTTCTCCAGCTTACATGTAACATGAGATAAAGCTAATGACTTTCTGTATAAGGAGATATAAAGAGCATGTACTTAATGTCTGTAAGCAAAATGCAATTTAGCGTTGAAAAATTCTGAGAATATCTGTCAAATTCACATTTTTGTCCCTATTAAAACTGTTGGTGTCATGGATCTGCATTATAGTTCCCTGAAGGTTATTGTAATGAACAAATCTAGATTCAATTATTCAAAAGCGCTGGACTTCTGCCTGTACAATTTTTGTTTCACTAATGGGCTGGACAGATTCTGATTTTTCTCAAACAGTTCACAAATGAAGCTTAACATGTTGTAAACTGCTTTTATTACATTTCCCATATGTGAAGCAAAACATAGATTTTTAAATGCAGGAAAATGAGAAAACAGAACAAATGCAAGTCTGAGGGTTTGTTCAAAATATTCTGATGTCATCGCTGACTTTTTTTTAATTTCAGTTTAAGTCAATTTAACAGGTTTGTATTTCTGTCTGTCTATATGACTGACAGGTTAGGAGAATGCAGGGTAGGAATTAACCTGATTGACTTCCATTACCTTCAGTTAGTTGAGCTCTGGTAAGTGAATTGTATGTGATCATGCAGAAGTTCTGGTTCTCAAGTAATCTGTATCTTGTGTTGCTACCTATATCAAAGCATAGTATGCACAAAGACATGATATCATATCCATTTTATTTTACACTTCCATTTCATGAGCATTGAAGGCTTTGCAGTCTTTGACACAGTTGGGCCCAAGGGGCGTGCTATGTGTGTTGCAGCCTTGTACGGACTGCTCCAAAACCATTTTATTCCAGCCCAAATTCTCCACCAGGTCAAGGGAACTTTAAAAAAGGATACCTGAACTTAAACATTTCCCTTCAGTTTGCATAGCCTCAATTTACAATTTCATTCTTGTGTCTTTCGGACCAACTGTTCCACTCTTGTCCTCTGTGACTGAAGATCTTTGACAACTTGTCAGTATGCTGAAATTGTAGCAGACCTTCAACCTTGATCCTGCAAACACTGCAGCCTGCAATTTGAGCTCAGTAAGACCTCTTTTGGATAAATTCACTTGCCCGCTGCAGTAATGTGTCAGAACCTGGGGCAAGCTTTAGAAGCATGTGCTTCCTGTTGTATCAAGCTTGTAAGGCATTAGTAAAACTGAAAAGTAACCTTTTAAATAGCTGCAGTAAATTGTTTAAGTCTCACTGGCTTAATCCCTCAAGTATTAAGCAAACAGTTATGAATTGGGACTTGAGGAGGAATCTGAACAAGCTGAGGGTTAGGGTAAATGGTCATAAAATTAGAGTAGTAAAATTAGAATAATAAAACAAATCCAAACTGTTAAGTGGGCTGATTAAACAGTAAGAGCTCATTTTTTTCCCTTTGCTATTCTAATAAAGTATCTAATACTATGTTCATTTTAATGACATTCTTATCTCTTTTGGGCCTGTAAAAAATTCTTCCTGCCAGTGATAAGAAGCTAAGGGCATGCAGCTGAGTCCTAAATGACCCTATGACAAATTGAAGCAAGTCTAGATCTGCTAGACAGTAAGGCACAACTCAGGGCTGGGACGGGAAGCCAGTGCCACTGGAGGATGACAACCAGGACAGGTACCTCGCTGCTTTTCCTCTGCACCCTTTGCATCTGGGAAAAATGGTGACCACAGGATTGTACCAAAGGGTAATTCAAATTGTGAGTTCATTTGGGATGTTGTGGATTTCTCCTTTTGTAGGAGCTTTTCTGTCTCCATTGACTTGTAGAAAACATGTGATATCCATTGATTAAATGTGGTTCCTTGGACTGAATGATGCAAATGCTTTTGTTGAGTGACATATGACCATAATTCCAGTGGGGGCTTTAAAGGTTTGGAGAGCTTAGTCACTATTCTGGTGTACCATATCTGAGTAAAATTTAAAGGTCATTACACTTACCAACCACATACAGTAATCTCTGTAGAAGAACCCGTTGGGTGTTTGTATTGTGCACAGTTAAAGCAAACCATGGTATTTTTGTGATGAGGAATTTGTGATGTGGCCACAGGAGTCTGGTTTACAACTATCATGGGTTTCCCAGTCTATCATTTCAAGGCAATCATTTTGGAAATGTATACAAAATATGACTAATGTCTGGACTCTGGAGCTAATCTTGTACAGTTCGGGAACTGTCCATATCAAAATAGAAGTTACAGGCTTGTTTGCAGGCTCAGGACTATCTTTGGGTTTCCATGTCAGTACAGCTGATCTCTGGCCAGAACAGGCTAAGACCTTTTTACCATCATTCTACAAAATCTCTGCTTGACCTTATTCTAATTTTGATGTCTAGCTTGACCTTGAGCCTTCTTTCTTATCCTAAATTTATGTGTCTCTAAATATACCTGTTTGCAGTTCTACCCATGTATCCCAATGCCAGAAGTGTTAAGATCATATGTGCAAGACTATTGAAGATGTTTACTGTGATATTCTTAAATCTTGTCTGTTCTTTAATTTATGAACATATGTGGCTGTTCGTCTTGTAGAAAGAATTATGTGACCCTGATACTCAAATAGCTCAGGTTTTCCTCCTGTAATTTCAGGAACTAATTGCAATTTCCTTTCCTTTAAATCCTCCTTGAACACTTGAATTGCTCTATTTATACACATTGGTAACAATATGTTTAATAAATTAAACTTGTTAATTAATCCAATAGCATGGTTATCCAACCTGTTAATTTGGTAGTGCAATTGTCCAAAGAAAGAGCTATGGCCAGGGAAATAGCCAAGGACTAATCCAGCATCATGAATGGGACTCTTAGTTATTTCCTGAGGGTTATGGCTGAAAAAAACCAACACTGCAACCCCCCCTCAAGCCCCCCCAACCTTAACTGGTGCAGTAATGTTTGCTTACAGAAATCTTGCGATCGTTCCAGGCTTTCTGAAAATTGTCCTTTAAACTTTATCATGACCACAAAAATAATTGACAAAAAAAGAGAAAATCACTGAGTAATGAGGATCTATTGAGTAGAGATAGGTAAGAGTGAGGGAGAGGAACCTAAAAGAATATTAAGGAAATGAAAGATACATACTTTCTACCTGAAAAGCTATAACATGCACAAAGGGCATATTCTTTTTTCCTGAGAGTTAGGAAAATTATTGTTTGGGAAGCCAGATGTGGTAAAATGTCCCAGAGGACCTAGGGAAAACCTGCTAGATTTCATTAGCAGGCTTGGATCATAACTTCTTCAATAGCCTTAAAACAATACATCTCAAAAGAAATTGCTGGAAAGCAAGTGGTTGAAACAGAAGTCAACTGATTTCTGCCTTATAGAATCTACTGATTCCTCAAAGAAAACTCTTCCTTTATTCCTAAGATTATTCTTTCTTGTGAGTCTAGGGGAGACACACATGCCATTCTTTCTGGCAAGGAATCCCCATGGCTTTATTGAGCTTTGCCTTCTGTTTTAGCAAACCTGAAGAGTTTTGTTTTCCTAAAACCTGAAACCAAATAAACATTGTTGTCTGATTTGGCATTTCCTTAAGAAAGGTCCTTGAACTGCTAAACAGCCAGGTGGGACTTTGGCCCAGAGTAAACACAATTAGGTATTTATGCATGGTCTGCTGATGGTCTTTCTTACAGGTTAGGAGGTAGCAAATACCAGGTTTCCACCAGAAACAAAGTTAAAACCACAGAAGATAATTTGACGTAAATTTGGTCAATACAAAAATATGCAGATCTTGAACTGCTCTGTTTAGGAATAAAATTATCTTATGCCCACTCTCTGAATCTTCTGCTCTGTTCTGCTTTGTGTTAAGGTGGTCTTACTTTTGAAATATATGCAAAAATAAATCAAAGATTCACAAAACAGAGAAAGAAGTGGTTATGTATCACACTTGGGATTGATTCTTAAATTTCTTTGGGAATTGAGTATTTGCTGTATCAGGGAGTGTAAGGGTGATGGGTAGCATATTCTTTCAATGGAGAGAGAAGTATTGCTGTCCTATTTGCATACATTAAATAGTATTAAGTATGACACCTACAACAGGAGAGAATGAATATCCTGGGGTAGACTGTTCTCATGGTTTGGTAATTAAGCCGCTCCACTGGTAGGTATGGGTGTCTTGAATAGGATACCTGCTATGATTTGGGTAGCTGGGAAAAGAGAATTTAACTTCATCTCTGAGGAAATGACTATTCTGAAAACTGAGTTACAGGATCTACCAGAAAGTACAAGGGCAAGAGGAAGGGGATGGAAATGGGTAGATGTATTTTCTATGTAAATATGTTTTTTAACTGAACTGGAAGTATTTGCCAGTTCCTATGCATGTCCATGAATAATGTCAGGTCAACTGAATAAGGACTTTTGGGAAGTAAATTAGTTACTAAAAAAACCAGTTGCTCTGGTATCCAAAACAGACCAAGTTTGCTGATGGCACTGTCAGTAGACTGGTCCCATTCTATATGTAAGGTTGCCTTTCTAGAAAATCTTAAGCCGTTTTATATCCACAGTCTCAACTGAGACCCCATGATGTGGCTCTACAACTAAACACCAAATGTTAGGACTTTTAGTTAAGTGTCAGTAAACAGATCAGAAAGCATCAGGAAAGGCTGGATTAATTAAACAGAAGCTTTGGTCTCTTGCTGTTTGCTATGTTTTTAAGTAGTCCTTTGGGATGTGGTTCATTACTGTTTTTTGTTTGTAGGTAACGATAAGGGTTTGTGTGCAAGATATTTGTGCAAAAATGGTTGTGCTCTTGCCAAGTGCATTAAGTGATTTGGAGGATTTACAAAATGTTTAGTTACTGTGCCCATAGCTATGCACAGTTGCACAGCATTGTGCAAGGTGCCATACAGCTCACAACAAAAGTGTGACTTTTAAGCTTCAGCTTTATTTTTAAAGGTGTCTGATAGATGCTAGTATACACTGCCATGCTATGCTTGAAAAAGAAACAAGTGAAGGTAGTAGCATACAGTGATTTTTTTTTTAACATAATTTTTTTCATAACTAAATATTTAGAATCCTGGAGTGATGGAAGAAAAGCTTAGGTTGGAAGGGCTCTCTGGAGGTTATCTGGTACAAGCTCCAGTTGAAAGCAGGGTGTCATGGTTTAAGCCCAGCCAGTAACAAAGCACCATGAAGCCACTCGCTCACTCCTCCCTCCCCGGCCCTGGTGGGATGAGGAGGAGAAAATATAAAGAAAAGCTCGTGGGTCAAGACAAGGTCAGGGAGGTATCACTCACCACTTATGGTCACAGGCGAAAACCAGACTCAACTTGGGCAATAAACAAAATCAATTTAATTTACTACAAATCAAATCAAAACAAAGATATTAAGAAGTAAAACTAAACCTTAGAACAACTTTCCCCCACCCCTCCCTCCTTCCTGGGCAGAACTTCACTCCCGAGTTCCCTACCTACCCCTGCAGCAGCACAGGGGGAATGAGGGTTGGGGTCAGTTCCTCACACCTTGTCTCTGCTGCTCCTCCCTCCTCAGGGGAGGACTCCTCACTCCTGCCCTGCTCCAATGTGGGTCCTTCCCACAGGCTGCAGTCCTTCATGAACTGCTCCTGTGTGGGTCCCTTCCCTGGGCTGCAGTCCTTCA
>JANZLQ010000078.1:4436547-4497403 GCA_026212715.1 Elanus axillaris | reverse complement strand
GGGTTCCTCTCACATTCCGATCTCCTCCCCTGCTGCAGGTTTCCCTTCTTAAATCTGTTCTCCCAGAGGCGCTACCACCGTCACTGATGGGCTTGGGCGTGGCCAGAGGTGGGTCCGACTTGGAGCTGGGGAAGCTTCTAGCAACTTATCACAGGAGCCCAGCCCTGCAGCCCCCCCACCCCCCAAAAAAAAAAAAAACACCACAGAAACCCAAAACACAGGGCAATGGACCAGATTAACCAGGGCCTTGTCAAGCCAAGTCTTGAATGATTCCAGCAAGGGAGATTTCACCACTTCTCTGGACAGCCTGTTCCAGTGTTTAACTGTTCCCACAGTAAAGAACTTTCATGGAATTTCCCAGGTTCTGCTTGGTGCTTCTTGCCCTATCACTGTGCTTCCTTCTGGAGAGAGTACCTCCATCTTCTCTATAATTACCTCTTGAGTACTAGAAAGCTAATTTATACTGGTACTGCTCTGGTCCCATTTCAGCTGTTGGCTTTTTAACGTTTTGTTTTAACATCTGGCATATTTTAGTTTAATCTTAATAGAGCAGATTATTAATGATTGTGATGCTTACTAAAACCAAAACTATTAAATGAAGAGGAGAATCAGTGACCCTTTTACTATCTGTGGGAAAAATTCTTTTCCTATGGAAGGGAGTAAAACCTCAGGTGATAGAAAGATGTGCTCCACTGTAGCATCTGCTTTCCAGAAAGAAAAGGAAAAGTTCATTGTAAGGTACCCTTACCTCTATCTCTGAACTTAAGCAAATTCTAGTTCATAAAAATTCTTCTTGCAGACACAACAGCATGACAAGTGACTCTGGCCTAGTGCTGCCCATGTCACTTTGCATTAGGAAATACAGTGTGACTGACATGAGTGATATAAAATGTCAAGTAAGACACTTGTCAAAAACTGTACCTTTTCTGTTTAAATGTATTGAAAGAAACTGTGGCTTAAAACTAAATGTGGTGGCCTGGGTTTTGTTTGGTTTTCCTTTATTTTTTCCTTTTTTTTTTTTTTTTTGGTGACCTGGGAATATTTACTTCTAAATAGTTACAAAGGTTTTTATGAATTTATACTGACAAGCTCTTTTAGTGGTGATCAGGAACAGTCTTTCTAGGGAGGCAGTTAGTAAGGGGACCTTCACTCACGTTTCTTGCTTTGTATAGACCTGAAATCCCACTTTCCTGCTCTGAAGGTACCAGTTCCTAATGCAGCACTGCAGATTGTCTCCAGCTCTCCAGTACCTCATTCCAGTGTAGAAAGACACAAGAAAGCAATGGGACTGTGTAGCTGCCTTCGTTTCCCACTTTTCTCTCGCATCTCCACTCTTCCCATCAGCAGGAATGCCTCCAATGTTTGGATATGATGCATAACAGAGTTTCTATGCCTTACCCTAGGATTATCTGTACAAAACTCTTGGACCACTTCCAGTTGTTTAAGGAGATAAGGATGCTCAGAAAGTGACAGCACAGGGTCTTACATGGTGTTGCAGTCATAGTTTACAATGTCAGATCCCAGTCCTGTTAGGTACACTTTTATCCCTGTAGGAGAATTGTGTCCTAGAATTTAGGGTATATAACAAATAGATGACATAAAAATAAGTTAAAATCATTGTTACAAAACACAAATAGAAGAAAAGATTTGAAGTGATTTACAAGTAAGTTTTTTATTATCTGGAAAATATATATTGGCTAAACAACAACTCTTATGGAGTTTTACTGTTGATTTTGGGGAAACTAGACTATGGAACAGGTACGTGTCTATAGAGAACTTTCTGCTTAAATATTCTGGAAGAGAGCTCTCCATGGGTGCTCAAGCTCTGCAGTGGAGAATCATTCTTCAGTGCAACCTGTAGTTCTGTCCTAGTTTGCTCTGAGATCAAGCCCAGACACACAACTTCTTTCATAAACCCTGGTTTTGATGGATACATGGACACACTTGTTGAGTTCCAAAGCAGCAGCAGAAACAGTTACTGTGTATTAGACCACATGTAGTTGCACTCCTCTTCACGTGAAAACATTTTAATTTGTGAATAATTTTTATACTTCATAAAATAAAGACTAGACCCTGAATTTTGAGAAATTTCTTTTGCTTGTTAGCCGAGTGCAAAAAAAAATAGTAATTTAAAATAAAGCCACCTGCTTTTCCCTGGTGCTTATAAACACAAATGCAGTTAAATTAATTGAATTGCAATTTGTAATTCCACAGTCTCTCTTTTTATTTTTTTTTTTTGTGACAAGCCATGAGAAATGCACCCAAATGACAGAACAAAAATAATCTCTTTTTAATTAAAATTCATTTCTGGAATGCTTTCTAGATAGTAAGATCTTTGTGCTGTGGTATGGCTACATAGAACTGGATCAGAAACTTAGTGGGATGGAAGGTGATCTCTGACAGTAGAGCTGTAATGTGGCAATTAAACTATTCTGGGTAATTCTGCACCAAATACCAACTGACTACAGGGAATACTTAGAGATCTTGACTCTCCCTCTAATATTTCTTCCGCCAGCTAAGGAGTCATCTTAAAAAAAGAATGGGAAGCAGATTTCTCAAAATCGGTAAAATAAGACAGTGTATTAACCATGCTGCCATCCCAAAGTTTGTTACTAGCACAGCATAGGCTGCCTCATCGTGCTCAAAGGCAAAATGGACAAATACAAATTAAGTGAAGATGTGGCCAATGGTGGTCTAAGTTAGGAAGCAGAACTGTTTCAGCTGTTAAATCCAAACTGCATTGTAAAAGGACTTTTTATTTCTGGCTCAAAATAAAATAGATCTTGGGGGAGGGTGAAGATTACAAACACCACTACCTCCTTCATTTGGGCTTGCACCTGTTGACTGACACCCATATCCTTACCCGTTTCATATACTAGACTTTGAAGCTTGACTCTCTTCTTTGCAGCTCCTTTCTTTTTTGTGCCTCTTACCTCCTGGATATTATAATTTTCAGCAAGCATTTACTTGTCTTTTGCTCTTCCCCAGTTCCTCTGTGCAGGAATTTTTTTTATAGGTCAAAAACCATAATGGATTGTGGTGCTTCAGCAAACCCAGCTGTGGCTCCATGTGTTACATAGCCTAAATAAAGCATGTAAGGCAAGTTCTCAGGTCATGCAGTTGAATATCTGCAATCAATCTTTACCAAGCTGAGTGTATCAGTCACATATAGTGTTACAGACCACAGTAATAGCCAACGTCTTTCAGCTAGGATTATGCAGCATGAGTAATAAAATGAAAAAATACATAATTTTTACACTTCTTGCCACAAACATATAAATCTTTCAAGCGCAATAACAAAACATTTGCACACCCTGATGTATGGAGTAACTTGTAAACTATGATATTTAGGGAGGAAAAAAATTTTTTAATTAATTTTTCTCTTAACAGGTGAAAGGATGCTGTTGCTAAGAACTTTACAGAGAGATGACAAATCTGCTCAGCACTGGAGCAAAAAGACCCAGTGTTCTGGGCTGCAAGATCTTAATTCTGCTTAAAGGCATTTTGTTAGAAGAGATTGTGGGATGGTGAAGGGGGTGGCAGTGAAAAGGTTATTTAGGGAAAGGGGAGGAAAATGTAAGTAATTTACATTCTGTCATAGAATAAGCTTGTCTCTAAATCCCACATTACAAACAGCTGTTTGTCAGCTAGAACAGTTCAAGAAATTAAATAGTGCTCATGCAATCAGATTCATCAACTCGCAATAACTGTTCACTAATCATGAGTAAAAGAGAAAGATACTCAGTTGAAGAAAAATACCAATAAATTTCTCAGTCATTGAGTTGAATAATTACATGTTTTTGCAGCGTATGTTCCCATGACCTTTACAGCATGGATTGAAGAATATTTTCATAGGATGTCAGAATGCTCCTCATAAAGAAAGAAATGACATATTTCCAACCTGCCCCACCTTCTGAGTTGTGAAGCAGCATATCATTGTATGGCTAACAACACAACCTGCAACCTGTACATAACAGAAGTACAAACCCTATTTGTCATGAGTCTCTTCACTGTGGAAATTAGGTCATCTTTAAGTATTAGGGTTAGAGTTCTGTAGACCTGGTTTTATCCTTGATTCTGCACCTGACTTAGTCCTTACCTTTCAGCAACTCATTTTTATTTCTCTGTGTTCAGAAGTCTACAGCCATGCTGTTTGATCATCCCTGAATATAGTTCAAACCTGAGGCCATCTTCTGGTGTTTGCAGAGGATCTAGCACAGTGTGCTCCTGATTTTGCTTGGGTCATATACATGCTACAGTAACCATTATCATACATTATTATTTCTGGATCTGTCTTTGCTAAAAGGACAGGCATTAGCTTAAGGCACACATGTCAAGCTTCTGTATATAAAAAGGGAGAGCCTTCTTTTGTAGATGTGAAAATGATAACGCAATTACGTGTGAAAGATGAGGAAGATACAGGAAAATGAATAAAGAAGGCACGAGCTTGAGGGCACAGATGTATGAGTTATTCTTTGACTTAACCAGTACCCATGCACCAGCTGAGTTTCAGTAGCTAGTCACATGTATGCAGTTGGCTCTTGGCACTGAAGAGGTAAATCCTTCTTTTGCCTTTTAAGATTCTTTCTAACAATACAGTGGAGTTATATATGATCTTGAACCACTAAGTCAATGAAAAAAGTAGAAATATTTAACTTAATAGAAGTTGAAACAATAAAGAAGTATAAAAAAATCCTCCTTTCTTTAGGTTAGAATTCAGAACTGGAGACTCTCAAACTGAAATTGTGTTTTAAATTAATAATCTGTCCATCAGGAAGGTTTTTGCTACTAGCTTTGGTGCATGCTACAGTCAGCATGTGGAAGCATTGGCTATGCGTTCATACATTGAACAAGAGTGTCTTCCATATTATGACAGTAAAGAAAACAAGGAACACGTATTCTGTGAAGAATAAAACAAGCAACTTTGATCTAGACTAGACAAATACTTTTTTTTTCCTAATATCCACCTAAAGAAAAATAATGCTTTAGTGGTTTATTTCTGACAATAACTTCTGCATATCCCACTTAAGGCAATATAAAATGTGCTTATGTCTTCAGAATCAGGCCAACAATAAGCTGTGATTATTACACCTTTTATGTCACATGCAGGAAGGCAAGACTCTAATTCTTCACTTTGAAAACTAAGGGCTTACAGATGGGCTGACCATCTGAAATGCAAGTCTCACAATTCTCTGTTTTGCTCATCTTTTCCTCAAACTTTACTGATTTATACCTTTTTTTTTCTTTTAATGACATGAGATTTTCATTTAATTTGTAATCATATAAATTAGCATTGAGAAAAACAGGAAAAAAGAAAGATGATGTATGAGAGAAACGCTTATTTTTGAAAATTCCTAGAAAAAAGTGTTACTGGTTCAGCTGTGTGCACTTTATGGCTGTATGAACTATGTTCTCAGCAGAACTGTGTGTGTAACGTCTTACAAAAGAGTAAAGGAACTTGCTGTTTGCTGGTGAGATATGCTGGAATGTACTTGATGTAGTAACACACTGCAAGAAACTTAAGTTAGTTTCATATTATCATTGATTCTCTTGACGTGCATTACCTTGGTATATAGTGAAATTTGACTGACACCCTTTAGGGGACAATGTTTGGAAAAAAATTCACAAGAGTAAATAGTGTACACTTTCTCAGGTGATGTTAGTAGAGTATCTTAGATGCTCTCCAGTAAGTGTAGGACACATCTTCAGGTAGAATACTGATTTTTTTTTTTTTTTCCCCATAATGGGCAAAGGCAAGAAACTGATTTGGTGATAAGGCTATTTTTTTCTTCTCAGAGTGTCCTAAAAGTTTATTGTAGTCTTTTGCCTATATCTATGGGTAATATATTATACATAAATCTGTAATGCATTGTAAATGCAATTGTAAAATTGTAATGCAATTGTAAAATTTCTTGATCACCTGAGAGTTATTCAGAGGCTAAACAAGCAGCAAATTTATTTTTGAGTATGTTTCACTTTGGAGTAGAGTTGATTTTTTTTCTTTTTTTTTACATGCTTGTTAATTTGGAAGTTGTGTTAATTTCAAATGTCACTGGACTTGCTTTGAAATTAGATAAAGGCTTGTAAAAACAGTGTGAAATTGTGTTGTTGGTCACTTCTGTAAATGAGAAAGTTCTAACCATCATCCAGTTGAATATTAAAGCAAATTTAATTTTTTAATCCTAGTCTGGACTCTACCAGAACTAGCTTCTGTAGTTACTTTCTTTTTAAGTCAGGTGGATTAGGTTTTCCAGAGTGCATCTGGGACCCAACTGCATCTTTCCTACTTTTTCTTTAGTAAAAATGCAACCTCACTGGAAGACTGACTGAGTAGGTGGCTATCTATAGGGTTGGAGTCTGGAAGAAGTATCTTTTCTGTGTTACTTTCCAAAAAGATGTGGTTTCTGATTAAAGTTCTGTGCATGTTCTCACAGTATTTTTCTTGATGCCTCTGAGTTTCTGGTGAAAATAATTTTACCAGACAGTATTTCATGCTAGAATTAGGCTTGCAGATAATTATTACAGTTAGTCAGAGAGTAATCACCACTGTATGTGAGGTAGCGCTTATGGACTGCCCCAAGAGGTAAGTGACTGTTTTTCTGGGGTAAAAAAAATCATTAAAAAAAATATCTCAGCCTAATTTTAAACTGGTTGCATCAAAAGATTACAATATGTTTGGTCTTGTCAGTGTCTGACTTGCAATTTTTGTGTAAGTCTGGGACACTGAGAGACACTTTGTGACAATACCAAAAAGCAGATCTGTGAAAGAGAGGGATTTATGCCCAGTATAGAGTGACTAGTTTCTACAGTCTTTCCAAGATTAATTTCACACTTCATAATTTCTTGTGGAGGAGTTGTCCAGAAAAGGTTGAATCAATGCAGTGGGAATAGGCTGTTAGGTTGAATAGGAACTCTGTTCTTACTCTGGACCAAAATGAACCAACAGCTGCTTTGCTGTAGTCTTGCTGACTTCCACAATGATGTGTGTAACTCCCCATGAAATTAGATTGAGATGAAGCTGGCCCTTACAGGGTTTCTGTTTAGAAGGTTTGCATCTTCCCATATTTAAAAAAAATGGGCAGAAGTCCATCTTCTAAATTCCTGGCATTAACTGCTCAGTCATCACCTTATTTCAAATAAAATGTCTACTAAAAAACCCTAGTAATACCTTGTGCATTAATACAGGAAAAAAGTACTTTCAGTAGTAAAACTGCATAAAAACCATTTATATTCCTTTTATTACCAGTTATGACTGCCATCATTTTGCCCTGGTTTTTACAGCTATCACACCTGGCTAAAGCCGCGATTTCTGTTAGAAGATTGATCATGGTGAGAGACCAGGCAATAGTTGGCAAACAGGTATGACACAATTACTCTGGTGTCTCTTGATGACCATATTCAACTTCCTCCAATGGCAGTCAGATCCACGGGCTATTCCATATTTGCCTGGATAATAGAGTAGGAGAGCAATAAGCATTCAGTGGAGAGGACATGTTAAAGGCTGTAAACTTTTAGGACTGACTGAAGAGAAGGCCCTTCTGAGATCATAAGTGACGGCAGATATTGAGCTTCTTCCTTAGTTAGAATCATAGTCATTTAGGTTGGAAAAGACCTTTAAGATCATCAAGTCCAACCCTTAACCTAGCACTGTCAAGTCCGCTGCTAAACCATGTCCCTAAGCACCACATCTACAGGTCTTTTAAATACCTCCAGGGATGGTGACTCAACCAATTCCCTGGGCAGCCTGTTCCAATGCTTGACAACCCTTTCAGCAAAGAATTTTTTCCTAATATCCAACCTAAACCTCCCCTGGCACAACTTGAGGCCATTTCCTCTTGTCCTATCACTTGTTAACTTGGGAGAAGAGACCAGCACCCACCTCGCTACAACCCCCTTTCAGGTAGTTGTAGAGAGCGATAAGGTTCCCCCTCAGCCTCCTTTTCTCCAGGCTGAACAGCCCCAGTTCCCTCAGCTGCTCCTCACAGAACTTGCTCTCTAGACCCTTCACCAGCCTCATTACCCTTCTCTGGATACGCTCCAGCACCTCCATGTCTTTCCTGTAGTGAGGGGCCCAAAACCGAACCCAGCACTCGAGGTGCGGCCTCACCAGTGCCCAGTACAGGGGAACAATCACCTCCCTGCTCCTGCTGGCCACACTACTTCTGATAATACTTCAGCTTCTTTGTTCTGTATGATTTTTTTTCTTGGTGAGTACCGAGGATAACTCTTCAAAGCCCAGTGCAGTCATGCCATGATTCCCAGGCTGGTTCTGCACAATCTAGCTTACACCTGAGGCAATACAGCTATATTAATGCAATGCTCTGCCCCAGCTAATTAACTCTGAGCTAGCTCAGGTTTCTCAAAATAGCACTGTAAAACATCTGAATATTTACTTGGGAGGAAGAGGCTGGTAGATTGAAAGGCCGTGGCCCCACTTTCCACTTTTCTTCTCCCATTAGCACCATCCAATTTGCATACATTTGCCTGGGCACCTGACTGGGTTGCAACTACTTAGCCGGCTTTGGTCACTTGGAAACTGGGAGGATGAGTTTTGGGTGAGCACTATACAAACAGAGCTAGAAAAAATTTGCAATGTAGGTAGACACATACCATATGGATAGATGAAACAGATGGTGGGTGAGGAAGGAGGAGAGTTAGGAACAGAAGCACAGAACAGTGAACAGATTTCCTCCCGATTGTCCTACAGTCTAGTACAGGGTTAAAATAAGAGCCCAGATTCCTTGGCCTGGAGGCTGGTGTCTTATCAGTGCTTCCTTAAGCCAGGGAGTATGGTTTTTGGGTTTTTTTATTCCCTTAATTCATCTGCACACTTTGAGTATAGCTATACCTTTCAGAGAATTTGAACTGGAGTTTGTCTTTTTGTCCAAACAGTTTAGAAATTTTTCTAGTCACAGTGGTTCTCATCAGGAAAGGTCAGGAGGAATGACATTTTTCATAGTCAGTCTAGTTTAAAACCTGGCTATGGTTCATGCATAACAACAGCAACAATTTACATTTATATAGCACCTTTCATCCCTTAGGATCTCACAGTGCTTTGTAAACCGTATGTGGGAATAACTTCACTGAAATAACAGTGAAAAATCCTCCTTGAAGCCCCACAGCCTGGGGAATAGCGGAGGGGCAGCATACAGTCCAGCACTGCTACACAGCCCATAGAGAAATGCAGTGGGAAGGTGCTGTTTCTTACCAGGCAAAGCTGGTAGATGAAGAGAAAACAGAGTTAAATTGCATAGGAGAAAATGTGGCTTGAATGGACTTTGAGAGGGCACTATCCCTACAAAAAGAGTTGTAATAAAATTTCAGGATCACTAGTAATCAGGGTTTTGGTTTTCTGCTGCTTCTGCAGGATGACACCTCTGACAGTAGAACACATTGTACTGGCTCAGGGTGAACAGATCCATATACTTAATTGTTCACACTATCCAGAATCAGTATATATATTTGAGTTAGATACTTAGTAGTAAACTATATCTGGTAATATTCCTGTCCAAATATCAGGTGAACCTGTCCCTGCTTTAATCTGCCAATATTAGTACTCAGTTTTTTGGTTACGTAGTCCCTTCTCTAGAAAAAAAACACAACCAGACTTGTATAGTTTTACACATTCTGCTTGCTTAGAGAGCAATGATGAAAGTACTTTATTAGCACAGAATGAGATGAAAGTAATATCTACGAGAAGATTTAGAATAAATGGAGAAAATTCATTTAAGTAGAATTGACTTAATTAGATAAAAATATGTGTTGTTCTCATGACTAAATTAATCACTTCAGTTACTGAAAAGTAAGTTCTATACAACCCCAGACTGTCCTTTGGAAGTGCCTAGCAGTGAGAGCACAAAGAATATAGTGACAGAGAGGCTTTCAGTGATCTCAACTTGTCCCAGTGCTTTCCAAGGTGAGCATGAGGTTATGCTTTTTTTTTTCACTGAGTCGTAGGAAAAATTTAATTTGGAGGTGAATGCAGCCTACCAAATATGCCATTAGGTTTGTTTTTCCTAAGCACTGTACATATAATTATTATTAGGGAGTAGGCAGAGCGTTAATATATGGCTTGAGTCAGAAAAAGGCCCATACCCTACAGCACCCAGTGGAACTAGGGGTAGTACAGCTCTTTTTGAAGATCCTAATGATCTCTGAGGGGTGCTTCTCCCACTGACCTCAAGGACATCTGTGACAGTGTCTGACTGGCCTCAGCAGGAGCTGGTGGTACTAACCCTCCCCTACACTTAGTGCTGTACAGCCCCCCCAAGCAGTGACTATTCATCACTGCCATCTTTGTCATGGCACTCATAAAGGTGAGGACCAACATTTCCGCAGGGAGCTATGCTCTGAAGAATTGTGTAGATGGTAGAGCTAGCTTTAAGGGCTGATCCTGAAGCAAATGGAATTATTAATGCCCATAGCGATGATATAAAAATAATATTTCCCTGAGGACATAATTTGTCTTGCGTGAGAGGAGGGCTGACAAAATGCCCTGATAAAGCCTATTATTGTTACTGTTAAAGTGCTAAATGTTGTAATAACAGACTGAGAACAAACTGACTGCTTAAATGGTAGGTTACCTCAAACCTTTCCCCAGTCATAAAGTGCCTTCTTTTTTCCTTGTATTTTATATTTTACTTCTAGGACCAGGGGAACTCTTAGTAATAAGGTGTTTAGTTCTTGTGACTAATTTGCTGAAAGAAGAAACAAGTGCCTGTGATCTATAGTTATTCAGCACTGCTTTACTTAAACCATATTTTACGTAAGAAACACCTGGAAATCTCCTCTCCCCCCACCTCAGCCCTGCCTTTAACTAAATATTTATTAGGAGAGGTGCGTGTTTAGTTCCCTGAGTTGTGTGGGATTGTTTCAGTTACTTGGGTGGATGACTGAAAATGAGGGTAATGTAAAAGGTGAAGACTTCACTCTGGAAAAGTGATGGATTATAAGGGAGAAGATACACATCTATAGAATTTTAAGTGGCACAGAGAAAATTAGAGAATAAAGTAGTGGAACTCCTTGCCACAGGCTGTTGCATAAACTGAAAATTCATATGGGTCGCTAAAGTAAATAAGCAAGCTCATGGGATTAAGACAACAATAAAAAATGCATCTCCCTGTACACAGTTATGCTGCCTTTAGTTCATGAGGTCTCCAAGCTAGAAATCACTGGGGGTGAGGGAGCAGTCTGAAGGGCTGTCACTACAAACTTGCACTGTTCTTGTCCTCTTCCCTTGACTTTGCTACTGGTCAGCTGGAGAGAGGTTACCGGGCCAGCTGGACCTTTGGTGTGGTCAAGTGCATTGTTCTTCACTTACTGGATTTCGAGTTGCCCAGACAAATCATTCCAGACTGTCAAATTTGCAGGTGCATGTTGTATGAAGAAGTGCAGGACTTGAGCTTTCCAGAAATGTTAAAAGTAAAGGGGGGGAAAAAAAAAAAGATTTGTTTGTATGCTTCACAGAGGGAGATTGAAAGATGGGGGACTTGATATCCTGGTCTAACTGCATCATGCCCCCTTGTGCTGCCTTCATTACAGGTGAGCTGAATCTGATGTGAATTATGGATGACACAAGAGTCTTCCCACACTGAACTGCCTTTGAGCAAAAGTCATGGTCAGAGTGGGAGGAGTGGGTGTCTCCAGGCTGGATCTTGACCTAGAAAGCACCTCTGCTGCTATTTCTGGCTCTGGAGTAGAGGCAGAGCCCCCAGATAAACCAGTGTTTCAGAATATGATTAGGAAGAAACTTCCCTTCTGTTTCCTTGCCACCTACTCAAGGGATCTAAATGCTTTGACTAGCTCAAGGGATACCTTGGGGCAAAGCATTGTTTCTGATTCTTGGACTTAGTGGGACAGTCCTCTAGATTTCTCTGTGTTTGGAAGTGTTTTTGAGTTGCTGTATATAATGAAAATCTCCATATCGGCCTCTTTCTTTTTCCCTTTTCTCCCCTGCCTCTCTCTGCTTAACAAACTGAGCTTATGGGGCCCCTGGAGCTCTCTGTGGCTGTTTTATTCATAGATTTAGCCCCTTTCTTATTGCAGCAGCTTCATCAAATATTTTTCAAGGACAACTTTTCTCCCTAAAGGTTTGTTCAGTAGCAATGACTGTCTCATCTAGGGAATCTATTCTGATTAATTTGACTTTAGCTTTCTTACTGCTCCAGTGGAGTCCAAATTTGTCAAGGACTTAAATATATATACACAGACACCAGGGAAGTTTTACAAAAAGCCAGAACACAATGAGCTGCCTCCTAATTTTATTAAGAGGCTCACTCTTTGGAAAGGGACTGCTGTTATCAGCCTGACCAGAGTGGAATGCAGCAAAAATTAAGATTTGAAGCTACAAACTAACTAGTTCTGACATAAGTGCAAAATATTCAGGGTCAGGAGATTTATCTTTTTTTACACTTTTAAAATTTTATTTCCAACGTGTATGTGTTGCTGCTTTCTCCTTCGTGCCGCGCGGGTGGCAGGGTGCAGTGTGGGCATGCAGCAGGTGGCTGTACGTCATGGAGGTGGAGGGGTGGGTGGCTTTGGGGGCAGACCCCTCTGGCAGCCTTGGAGGGGGGTTGCAGCAGCCAGCTCCAGGTGCCTGGCCTGGTGCTTGCTCAGCTGGGCTGTCAGTCAGAGACTTTTGCTTGCAGTGTCCTGACGGCGTGGCTTTGTCCTCTTGCAAAACATTTATTAACATGGAAGGGCACTGGTGATTTTTCACTTCCAGCCCAAATCAGGATGCGCAGCTTCTTTGGACATCTTAATGCTATCCTAGGCTCTTCTCCCTCTCACTGTTTGCTTCAGTTTCTGCTAGAAACACGCCTATTTTTTATAAGCCATTCTGTTAGAGGAACCTAGTTTTTAGATCCATATTTATTCCTACATAAGCCTTTCTTAGCTGTACTCCTTGCTCATAAAATACAGCTTCTTAAGCAACATTTGACCACTTTGCTGTCTTAGTTTAGCTTATTTAAAAGGCAATTGAGAATGGAATTCATAAAGAAAAGAGCTAAAAGCTTTTCTTCTATCAAGCCAATAGAGACATCACTTTCTTGCAGAACTAAAAGAAAAGCTGAGGGAAAATGAAAGGAGAGAGCAATCAGACATCTAGCTAAGAGCATCCCTTAAGATGCTGACAGTCTTGGATGATATTGGAAACCGAAGGGTAGCGTGACTGGAAAGCACCTTTAATGATGGGCCATGATGAATTTCTAACCCTCAAAGAAAATAAATCAATCTGCCATTCAGCTGTGGTTTCCCTGCTTCTCTTCCCATCGTGAATGCATGTTTCCCTAAGAGCCCATTTTAAAAAAGAAACATAAAAGGGGAGGTGAAGGTAAGCCTAGTCTTCTTCATCCCACATGCGGAATTAATATTGGAAGAGCTGTGAGTTAACTGTAGCACTTACAGGTGTCTTTGTGAAATTCTTGAGCTATCTATGAAAAGAAATTTCCACCCATCCCTTCATGGGAACGCGTTGTGGAGCCCTTTGTACATCATTCAGAGAAGGTGGCTACAAATTAGCTTTTTTCCCTCTATCCCCCCCATATTATCTCTCGCTATAGATACATGCATGCCTGACCACACAGTGTGCTTCAGCTGGCCCTGTGATTCAAATCCAGTCTGTGGGATACTTTTGCCTGACCAGCTGCATTTGCCACAAAGGCTGTTAATGTATTGTACAGTTGCTCAGCAGTCTAATACTTTCCCCTGATCCTGCCATGTTAAGTGCTTGCTGCCCTCAGCTGCCATTCAGTCCGTGTGGGACCAAAACCATCCTTTACACAACACCTGAGGGTGTCCAGGCTTAGAAACATGAGTTGCAATGAGTGACTCTCAAGAAGGATCCCAAAGCTGGGATTAGACCAATTCACTGAAATTGGGCTGACTCTCCAGAGGGCTGAGCCTCTGTGGTATTTTTTCTCATGGTTAGCACAGAAAGGCAGATGAGTTTCCCAGCACTCTGATCTACAGAGCTTTTCTAATTATCCCTTCAGGTTGCTTCCCTCCCTTTTGTTCTAGGTTTGCCTGTAGCTTTGGAGGGTCTCCTCTTCAGGACTCTGTCTCATTCCAGGGGCATACTTAGAGATGGTACTGCCATGCCTTTTAGGTCACTTGGTGCTTTTGATATTAGCACTTTACTGCCAAAAAGAAGATCATGAGTATTAATTCCACCTAGTATGGGACAAGCAGACAGGGGCTGTTCAGAGAAGCAGACTCCAGATGCTCACCTGTATGGTGCATGACCTTTCCTTAGTTGTTCAAGGGTAGCGTGAAAGGTGGATGCCTTTGAAAGCATTAGCATTCCTCCACACCTTCTGAATAATTTTACTATTTTATAGGACTTAATTTTGTTTGAATTTCTTCCTGTTGTTTTCTTTCCCAATCCCCACCACTTAGAAGGTCAGCAGAAAGCTACAGCTTGCCTCATATTTATTCAGTGAATTTTTTAGATATGCATCTGTCTCTTCAGACTTCTCAAATTTAACCCCTTACTTCGGGTAGACCTTTGCTTCTAGGCTTGGAGATAATTCACTGTTAGTGTCCTCTGCAGTCTGCTTGTGACATTGAATTTGGAGAAAGATTTCTACCTCACAGGGTTGAAAATTATTCAGGGGAACGTTGTATAGTTGTTTTCTTTTCTTTTAGACATCTTGTAGTTGCCACAGTAGTATAACCTTAAAAACTGTATGTTCTGCGTTAACATATCTAAAAAAGAAATGCATTAAAAATATCTATACCAGAGCATTGGTAGATTAAACCCAGGTTACTCCCAAAGGAATAAAATAATCAAATCAATACTCCTCTCCAGGCCAGCTTTATTATTTTTAGGCAGCTTTTTGTTGTTTAAAAAATACGTATGTAGCAGCAATTACCAGCCAGAGCCGTGTCTTAGGTAATAAACAAATGTTCAACAGAAAGTTGCCTAACAGTTTTGCCTCCCAATTTTTTTGTGGGGCAGAAAGTTTTGGGTTTACTTCCTATTTAAACATAGTCTTTTACTAAGACTCTCCTGTGGTTTGGCATGTCCTTTTGTCTCCACAGAGTGACTTGTGGCACTTGGGGCAGATTTCAGGTGACTTATTCCAAGGTGCACCTAGCTCTGAGTACCTGCTGCCTGTGTTTAGGCTGTGAGTAAAAACCGTTCCCTGGCCTCCTTGGTTTCCTGTGGTGTTAAATGGAGCATAAGGTGGTAAGAGAGACGTAGCCAAGGTGCTGAGTCTCAGGGGATCCTTGAGAGCTGTAGGGCTTGTACGCTGTGTCACCATAGCCAGTGGCTTCAGGAGGAGGAGACAGCAGCAGTCAGTTCTCGGTGCAAGCACGTGCCCCAAAAGGAGCCATGCAGTGGGGATTCTCTGTAACTTCCCCTTGTCTGGTCCCTTTTTGTCTGAGCAAACCTGATAAAGCCACTTTATGCACAGCGCATAGGTTTTTACACTACTGTTGTGTGCTCAGGAGTGAGGACAAATATAGTAGAGGTAGTACTGCAGATGCAGGTGGTATTTTTCAGCCAAAATGTTTTTTTTCCCACTGAAGAACAAATCTGCATTTATCGAAGATTTCAGTGAAGGGGTTGCTGATTTATCTTCCAGAAAAAAGGATGATGTAAATATTTAGTTTTAACTTTTTTTCTGTGAATTTTGTTTTTTGAAACAGTGCCTCAAGGCAAAAGGAATTTGCTTATTTTTTTAAACAAAGTAACATAAACATTGGAATTAAATTAATCACTTCTTGTTACCCTTCTGAAAATCCTATTCTCCTCTTCCTAACAATTTAAGAAGGACTCATGAACAACAAACCAAAAACCTACATTTCTCTAATTTAAGAATTGACCTACAGCAGGTCTTTCTATACGCAACAAACTTTTAAATTAAGAGGAACCAGCTTTTATTCCTTCCAGTGCTTTTGTAGAGTGATTGTCCAAAATGCACATTTAAGTCCTTTGTGGACATCTGAGAACACTTTCCATGAGAGTAAACTCAAATTTTATTTTTAAAATTACAAATTTGGAAATTTATTTACAAATCTGAATTTCATACTTATTTGGAAATTTGTTTCAATTAAAAAAATATAATAATTTAAACCTCCCTTATTTTATGAGAGCAAATACAACAGCAAGCCGTAAAGGGATCCTAAGTTTTCATTAAATAAAACTTATTTGTTTCAGGGCACAGGAAGAGTCTAGTGTGGAACAATATTTATTAGTAATGTCATTTGGAATTAGGGCTAAGATACGTGTGTCATCTAGGTAACTAGATGAGTGCTAGATAAAGAATTAGGGTCTTGATTTTCAGAGCAGTCTATTGAATTAACAACTTTGTTTATTGTGCTTGCAAACTCTGCCTTTCTTTGTTTAACAAGAGTAAATATTTCTACAGATGTAAACACACGTCCCAATGTGTGGTGATAGAATTCAGATGAATACGTGCCCTGGACTATATTAAAATACCTGTATTATTTTTCATGATAATTTCCTTCCAAGGATCACAGAGCTTGTAATGTATGCACTTGCAAACCATGCTGCTTTGTCCAGGAAAACTGCAAACTCCTTTCGCAGTTTCCATCCTCATTTGTAATGAGGCACATGCTTTGGTTTAGAAATTATTGCAACTATACGACTGAGAAGCAACAGCTAATGACATCATCACCATGTCTGACATTGGCTGGAGAAAAAAATGCTGTGCCATGCCATGCTGGTCTTTATTACATCTAGCAGAGTCCCAGGGAAGCAATGCTGGCTCATGACAAGAGGGGGAGTGGGTACAGCAAAGACCTCTGTGCAGAAGAAGCGCAGAGGAGGTGCTCTGCAGATGTCTTCACACTTTTCCAGTGGGAGCATGTGCTGCAGTAGGCAAAGCTAATGGGTGGGCCAAAATCCTCATTTGTCTCTTTAATAAAAGTATACCTAAAAGGGAGAAATCTGGGAGCATCTTTGCATTGAGATGCTAATATCAGAGAAACCGGCACTGTTAAAGACAAACTATTACCATTTTTGACCTTCCGCAAGTAGTGTGTTCTAACCATACGTGCATACTGTTGAAGCAGAGGTTGCCATGACCTGGCGAGGCATGCTGCTCTCCCTAAATGCTGCTGTTAGAATTAGCTATCAACAAAGCCAGTAGCTACAGTAACCTGAGAAATACTGTTTTTGAAGAAGGGCCTAATCTGTCTTCATTTTGATCCCCATGTTACTCACCCTGAAAGTTTTATACTGATGTTAGCAAATACCTGGCTGATTTTTCTCTTATACATGCCATGAGTATCAATCATTTCTGTTCTGAAAGATTAATTCCAAACTTTTTGCTATTGTTTTTTCAGTCTCAAAGTGAAACACATTTTGATCACTGCTTGATGCAGCTAAGCTCCTCTCTGTAATTTTTTTTAAAGACTGGATCCTGAAATACTCAAAACCACAGCAGGCAGCCAGCTAATTCAGAGCCTGAGCATGAAACTGAATGGGAGCCAAAGTACTCTGCTTCTCAAGATTGCAACTTTCCTAAATATTTTTTTCTCTTGTATTTAAGGTTGCTTAAAAGAAATAACTGTACCCAAACACCACATGTACATTTAGACAAGAGAAGGGGTTTTTTGGTTGATTTGTTGTTGTTGTCTTTCTCAGAGCTCTGCATTTGTCCAAGTCTGGCCTTGAATATTATATATATGATTATCACAGATAGGAAGTCTCCAACTTGATTTGAAGAAAGCAATGGAAAAACGAGGACAACTCCATGAAGGAAAGCAGAACAGTTTGCTTCTTAGCAATGGTATGTTCACTCTATGCTTTCGGGTAGACTAGAAAGAATAGCTGAGACATTTCAGCCATGTTGCATCTTCACGAAATTACTTCCGAGAGCATCACTCAAGCTCAAATGTTCTGCTAACCCAAAGAGGTGACTGATTTAACTGGTTACTTTGACACTTGAAGTATTTTTGTCTGCCTGGATCCATGTTGTGCACCAAACTTTTGCTGCAAATGCTGTAAGTAAGTTTGAATCTAGAAAAGGCCAGAGAGCAGATTGCCAAGAGAGATGCTCATATATCACAGATGAAATCAGTATAAAAATCCCAGTCAGATAAAGGAACTAAATCCCATTATGCAAATTTTATGTTGTCACAGCTGAGTTGTTACAAGTGGCATTATTCCTTAAATACCCCAATAAATGAAAGCAAATTCAGTGGCAGAGTTTGCACATGATTTGTGAAATTTCTCAGACTGAACAGACCTCTGTGGTGGTTTAAGTTGTTTCTTACTGCAGCTGCAAGCATCTATAGAATTGGTTGAGATTTTGTATAGTCCTGTAGGTTTTTTATTTTTGGTGGGTTTTTTTTGTTTGGTTGGTTTTTTTCCCCCAACTATACCTTAAACTCTGACTAACTTAACCCTGTTAGCTTTTGAAAAGAGAGTTTCCTACCACTCAAAGACAGACCAAGAAAAGAATTCGTTCCTGAGAACATAAAATTTGACATGAAGACAAGACCACATTCTTCTGAAGATTATACAATCTCAGGACTATGTGCTTGGTGCATGGCTGGACATTTTCTCCAAGAAAGAATTGCTGTTTTACCTTCTAGAGAAAGATTTACAGCAAAATTTTGTAGGATTGGGATGAAGACTAATATTAATTGCTTTTCTGGTATCATGCAGCCTAAGAGGAATATAACTGTTGGAAAATTAGTAGATACAAGATATATGACCTTATGTCCTAAAGACAAATTCTTCCCCATTATCACTTGGTCATATGAACTACCTGGAGACAAGCAGTTGGAGCTCTGAGATAGCTAAAAGCCTCCCTGATGTCATTCTTGCGCTTGATGCTTTGCAAAACACCTTCTCCCACACTATGTCTTAAGCCCACCTTGCAAGACACAATGAGGCAAAAGTGTCCTCTTTTTCGTTACACCCTTCCTCCACTACAGGAGGGGAAAAAACCCTTCATTTCCCTTGTCTGGGGAAACAGGGCAAGATTTACCCCACAGAATGCAAGCTTTATGGAGTCTTTTTTTCTCTGCCTGCTTTTTTTAATTGAATGCTAAGAGTGATTTCTCTAAGAATACAGAGAGCAGACAGTCCAGAATACAAAAAAATGGCACCTTGTTAATTAACCAAGCAATCATCAACTTGATCGAATCTCTTTAAAGTTTTCCAGTGACTACATGCACGTCGTATGCAAAGAGATTAGTAATGTGGGAATGCCAGTGTTGGCAGTAAGGTCAGCTTCTTGATCAATAATAACTCAGCCTGAGCAGACATTTAATTTAAAAGAAAGAGGTCATCTCCAATCAGGTCCTTTAAAGAGATCGAACAACAAAATCTAATCACTGATTACTGAATATTTAGTCAAGCAATGACCTTGCTTACTATTGTTTAATCATAAATTATTAGCTAATTCCTCCGTTTAGCTCCAGCTTGTGAATTAGATTTTGTCCTAGTTAATATTATAACTGTTAAAGAAAACAGACATTACAGTTTACGTGACACTGACTTCAAAGGCCAGGGCCAGCAACATCAAATCCCAAACTTTTCTGCAAGGCTGAATCTTTCTGTCTCCATATCATTCCTAACAAATGTTTCTTCAGCCTGTTCTTAAGGACCACTAATGACGAACACTCCACAGGTTCACAACACAGCAGAACGTTGTAACATAGGTTTACCTCATGTGCTGAGGGAAAGTAAGGAAGGAATATATCCTTTCATAGGTATGTCAAAGCAGAGCATCTTGCTACCAAATCTGTCATCAGTGTTAACAATGAACAGATTGCAGGCCGGCTAGTCAGGTAAAATACTAGGAATTCTATATTCATATAGTGTTTGTATTATTGATATCTCATTTAATTTTTAAAAGCCCAGTGTAAGGGGACCCGTTCACATTGGGTAACAGTAAACCAGCCAGCAGGCTGAGTATCAGTGAGGGAGAAACAGTCTTCAGCTCCAATGTAACCTTGCTGTTATAAGGTGATTTACCTCCCTCAATCCTGACTGAGCAGGGGTGATTAGGGATAGGGAATCACTGAGTTTCCCAAACACTGTCTCCAGAAGAAACCATTGAGAACATCTGTATACCCAGAGTTAATGAAGTTGCAAGTCATTCAGGCTACATCTGTATTGGAATGAACCAACCAACCAACCAGACAAAAAAATAAACCACATCCAGACTTGGGATAACTATATTGACTCACAGAGGGAGAGTGCATTTTAAGGCCAACATTACATCTAGGACTGTGAAAACAGGATTTTGCTGTGAATGTTGAATCCCTAGCTGTAGCATCCGGGATGTGTGTTAGGTGCTGACCTGCACTAAAACTACCTGTTTTTTTTTTTAATTTAGGCTAAAATTGTGCTTTGTAGTTCACTTTCTTTTACCCCATGGGTTCCAAAATGCATAAAAGCATGATAGAGAAATACAGAAATCATAGCTGGTTCATCTTTGAGCCTATGAGGAGGTAGAAACCTGGGCTGCTCTACTTCTCCTTGAAAGCACTAAATCCACATGAATCATCCTGTGGGGTATGTTTTGGCAACCCCAGCTGCCTCACCTGCACAAGGACAAGTGGCCTGTTCTCTGTCAAGCTCCAAAAAGATACAGCGATGCTTTCACTCTTTGCCGAATTTTGGAAGAAATTACCTCAGCAGACCCAAACCAATGGTTCCCATGGCTAAGCACGGACAATTGAGTGTAGACACCAAAATGTCATGGCATCTCAGCAGGGTGTATCCCAGTGGCTCCTGACTGAACTTGTCCTTTGAGATCCCACTGGTGAACTGTACCTGTGCCAGACCCCTTGGTGTGAAACATGTACATGACAGCTCTGTGCCAAGCATGTTCAGAGGCTTTTGTGCCAGGACCAGACTCGGTGATGGTCTGCAGTGGGACAGTCAGTATGCTTTTCATGCTTTTATAGGGAATCTTCTTTCCTGCCAGTTTCACCTGCAGTTGCTTGTTTCTTACAGACTGTACTAACACTTGCTTATGGGACTCTGAGCCCAAAATTGAGCATATCAACTGTTCTCACCAGATACTTTGCCTGTGTCCTTTGACCATCTCAGTTACAATAGTGCTTTACTGACATCGGCTTCTTCTTAAGGGCAGTACTGACTTATTTCATGTCTTAAAATTCAGCAGTGATGCATGAAATGCTGCAGCAGGCACTAAATTAGAATTTTCTTCTTTCTTTTAAATGAAGAAATGAAAGAAAGATTAACTAGATCTTGTTCAATTATAGGTGGTAACTGGTAACTAATTTTTTGGGGTTTAAAGTCTTAACAGACTGCTTTTGTATTGCAGTAATTTCTTACAAGGGGAAATTTTAACACTTTGTATTTATTGGTCTCAGACTTTTGCGTTTGGAATTGCTATTGTCATGCAAATTTAGAACTGGACTCTGATGAGACAACTCCTAGCTCAGAGTCATACAGTCTGTGTTGGAGCTAAGGAAAGACAGATTTCAGGTTCGACTTGGTGGTCTTGAGAGACATCCTTTTACTGTTTTATATGTCAGCCATCCAACCAAGAAAGCTATATATAAACCAAGATCACAAGCAAAACTAAATGATGCTTCAGTGGGTATATTCAGTGCAAAAACTTATTTCCTATATTACTTTTTTCCTTCAAATGGCTGTCCTAGTAGGCAGTCATATTGGGACTTCATTTTACATGAAAAGAAAAAGTAGCTTTCTCTCAAGGACCCATTGTAACTTAGCCTTCCATATCTGCAAGTATTAGACCTAAAGTCTACTGAAGTCTGGAAGACACTGATTTTGCAGAAGCCAATGTTACAGCCTCACACAAGTTGGTGTGCTGTTTGCTGTGTCCTCTGGTCAGGGGCTAAAATTAGTCAAATGTTTGTTTTAATACATCTTTTAAATTTTTTAACATGGTTATTGAACTCATGTTTATGATGTTTTGATAAACAAAGATTTTAGGAATACTTTAAATATTGATTATTTATCTGACAACGAATTTTGGGAAGGCTTTTAGTATTCAGGTGGTGTAACTGCTATAAGTAGAGACAGTAAGTCAGAACTGGTTATATTTAGCCCCTAAAGTTTTCAACCATTTGGCTAAAATGAAAATTAGAAGGAAAGGGAGGAGTTAAGCCAGGAGTTAGTTCTGTTTTATCAGGTAAATACCATAAACTTCATGTAGTTTCTGATACCACAAAAAGATTTCTGTGGGAGAGCTTTTCTTTTCTGTCACTCTATACAGTATGTTTTCTTTTTGTTGGGTTAATGTGTTCATTCCCCTATCATGAGCATCAGTTCTCAGTATAGTTAAGGGATGTTGTGGGTGCTCAGAAGGATAGGTGCTTTTGAGGTGCAGCATCTATTGGCTTCTGAGTGCCGTTACTCTCCTGATTCAGCACAGCTTGGTGTCAAAAATAGCCTCCTGGGAAAAGGAAAAATAGCCTTTCTGCTTAGCTGGTGCTGTTCAAGTGTCTGATTTCCTTTTATATTTATTGTATACCACAACACCATAACATTTCAGACATAGATACATTAAGCAGAGCGGATATGAATAGGAATTTTGTGTGTGTGTTTGTGTGTCCTCGTGTGTGCATTGAATAAGAATTTTTCCCAGAAATGAATTAATTTATATTAAAGTATTGGCAGGGAAAAAAACAGCAAATGCTTTAACCCTATAACATGCTGTGCTGCTGTGATAGAGTAGCATGTCTACACGTGCAATCTCCCTCTGAAATGCCCTGGGCTAAGCAGAGTACATCATAGCAGGGGAAGCTAGAAGAGGTGGCAGAACTTTTTCCTGTGCAGAAACCCTAGATTTTATGTCCCAGATAGTAGTTTTACGGGCCATTATGATGCCTCAGACCGACTCAATAGGTAAAATGAAAGAATGAAAATAGTCCTATTGCCAAAAAAGAAAAAAAGGAAAAAAAAAAAAAAAGAAAAAGGCTGATATGGGAGCTCAAGATCTGGCCCTCAATAGAGCTGAGTAAGTCACAGACCCACTGCTGTGATTTATGTGATGGTACGGTGTGATTAACTTTCCCCTGGATCATTAGAGAGTCTCTGTGGGTGGTGATGTGCCAGTTACTGTTCTCAGCTGGAAGGAGAGTCAGCAATAAACAGCCAGATGGGGGGAAAAGGGGAGAAGGAAATTCTTAATCAGAGCTGAATTTTTAGATTAAAACAGCATAGATTTTAGGTCAACTAAAAAAGTGCTTACTTTGTTAACCCCAGAGACTTCAGTGTCTGTAACAGCAGGATGTGGGAGATCTGTCACCTGGCTTTAAGTCCTTGCCTGTGGTTTGCAGAAGTCTTGAGTGAGCTCTAGCAGTGCCAGGTACAGTTGTAGATAGCCCATTTCCAGACCCAGCACGAGCACGTTTGCAGCAGAGGGGTAGGGATGTACGTGTCACATTGTTTTGTGGGGTGGTAGAGCAAGTGCTCCAGATGCGTGGGTAGGATGGCACCCCAATCTTTGGCCTTTTCAGTGAGGAAAGTTTTTTAAAAAAATAAAGTCAGATTAATTTCACTGTGACAGGACTGTAATTTGTGTGTGGCACTAACTCACATAATCTGCTACTATTTTACTGCTAAGCTGGACTTAGAAAGGAAAGCTTCCACACTCACTATGTCCTAGGCCTGAACCCTTTTTTGTTTAGCTACGATGTTTCACAAAGGTGTATTTGGTTTAAGAAAATGTGATGAGAGGCAAAGGTTCAAATCTCTGTTCTGCCCAGTTTAGAGGCATTAATAGGAGAGCTGGCTGGAAACATGTGCGTCTAGATTTTGAGAAACAAAAAAAACATACCTAAGTTTTTGCAATGCAATTTAGGCTAATGCAGAATAAAAATGGAGCATTTCAATATATCTGACAGAGACGGAACACTTGTCCTTAAGAAACATTCTTCCAATTTACACAATAACAGAACCTCAGAATGGCTGAGGTTGGCATGTACCTCTGGAGGTCATCTGGTTCAACCCGCCTGCTCAAGCAGGGCCACCTACAGCCAGTTGCTGAGGTCCATGTCCAGGTGGCTTTTGAATATCTCCAGGGATGGAGACGCCACAGCTTCCCCGGGCAGCCTGTGCCCGTGCTTCATCACCCTCACGGTAAACGTGTTTCCCAGTGTTCAGATTGTGTTTCAGTGCTTCAGTTTGTGCTGAAACACAACCTGTGTGTCAGTTCGTGCCTGTTGCTTCTTGTCTTGTCACTGGGCACCACTGAAAAGAGCCTGGCACTATCTTCTTTACACCCTTTACTTGTAAAGGGTGTCGTCTTGTCACCCTCCCTTCACCTATTTATACACATTGATTCCCCCTGAGCCTTCTCTTCTCCAGGCTGAACAGTCCCAGCTCTCTCAGCCTTTCCTTGTAGGAGAGATGCTCCAGTCCCTTCATCATCTTAGTGGCCCTTTGCTGGACTCTCTGCAGTATGTCCATGTCTCTCTTGTACTGGGGAGCCCAGAACTGGACACAGTACTCCCAAGTGTGGCATCACCAGTGCTGAGCAGAGGGGAAAGACTGCTAGGCATTGTATTGCCTAATGCAGCCTTTGTGGTAAGGGCACATTCCAAGATAAGTTGTGCTTTTTAGTTACTTTTCTTTTGTTTTTGAAGTTCCCAGTCATGCATGAGTAGTAGTCTGTGCTTCAGAGGTCTGGGGTGTGCTGAGCTTGCAAGAGCAGACATTGTAGCTTTGAACACTTTTAATTGCTTCAGTCTGTTCCCCTACCCCCTGGTTTGCCCTGTCCTATTGTGTCTTTTGCAAAGCCTGTCTGTATATTGTGTACCACTGACAAA
Source organism: Elanus axillaris (assembly GCA_026212715.1). Taxonomy (NCBI): domain Eukaryota; kingdom Metazoa; phylum Chordata; class Aves; order Accipitriformes; family Accipitridae; genus Elanus; species Elanus axillaris. The sequence continues at coordinate 4,472,644 of JANZLQ010000078.1, read as the reverse complement.
AAGGCTGTGGCATGGTGTAGCAGATTTTTACATTCAGACAATCAGTATGAGTTTAGGGAGGATCAATGCAGGGGCAGCAAACTGTGAAATCACTATTACAAAGGACTCATTCTGTAAAAGAATACAGCAAATCATGTTAAAACACCTCCTCTTGAGAGGGCTCAGCCATCTCAGTTTTCCAAGTGGGGTAACATTTCAAATCACATTGTAACATTTTACACCAGACTCTAAGGCTGTAAACTGTAAGGCTGTATGCAGTAGTGAATGATAAACAATGCTGAGCCCCGTTTCCTAAACACTCATGGTTACTTTACAAAATATTTAAGATTTTAACGCTTCTCAGGACAAAGATAACATGCTTTTAAAAAATCATTGTTATAACAGTATATGGCATTATAGTCAGTCATACATGTCTTTGCGATACCTATGCCATCCAATTAGGCTTATACTCTTTACTAATACATCTCTGTCAGAGACGAGTCTCTCTCAAATAGGCATATTTGCAATAAAACACAGTTAAAACACCAGACCACAAAAAAATGTTTCCTGTGCTTGTCCAAATGTGGAATTTCAGTTTTACGTGGTTTCTTCAATAGCATCATTTGTAGTGATGTCAGTATGTCCAGTTTTTCCTCCCGAAGTCCCAGAACTGAAAATACTTGCATCTGGATCAGTGACAGGTCTGAGACTTACTGTCTTGTGAACCATCAGAGCTAGACAGTGCAGCTTGCTGTCATTCAAAAGTCATGACTCACTAATTCCCAACAAGATAAGGCTTTGGTTTCAGAGTCCCTGTATTCAGGAAATGTGAATCTTAGCTTACCTGAATTATTGCATGTGGAATATAGAAAGCTCAAAAACTTATTAACTGTTGTGTCCCTCCATATGAGGCTTTTATGACTATCTCTTACTATAGTAATAGTGCTTGATTTTACACATTGAGAATCTAAGGAGAAAAAAGACCCTAGACTTTCTTTAAGGCACATAGCTATTCTGAATGATGTATACTTAGGTTGTGTTTCTCCCTCTGCCACAGATAATATTTATGTATAAATTTTTCCATTTCTGGATAATTTTATCTTTTCTCAGAATATGTCACATTTTTAACTGGCTTCTTGTGAATTTGGTATGCTTCACATGTTGTTGTTAGATCAATAAAGCTTTAATACTTAGGGTTTGAGGTAACTTAAAAGTCACAAGACCAAGTGTAGGAGATGGAAAAACCACATGAAAGTTCTCGATAATTTATGGGGGAAAGCACATTAACTGTAGAGTTGCTTTAATTAGGAGGGAGGCCAAGGTAAGGGTGAGTGGGATGGGGGGCACCAAGTAGCCATTACTACTCCAATCATTATTAAATCATTTACACAAAGTAGAACTTTGTAAGAAGGGATGATGAAGGCTCATTTCCCTTCCTTGCTGCTTCTTTCCCACCCTGTGCTGTAGCCTGGTGGCTAACTCATATTTGCATCAGCAGGAGCTTTCACTCAAGTCTCTTCAGGCAGGAGAAAAAACTGAGACAAATTCTCTTTCACTGTAGTTGGAATGGAAAGGCATTTTCTTGCTCTTGCTTTGTAAACATTGCTGTGCACTTCCTTTGCCTTTCACACAGTGCATCCAAATCAGCACATTTAGTTTTGGACCCCTTGAACTGGGCTTTTAAGCAAAGAAAACAAAAATGTAAACAAAAGAAGTCTGATTTGATGAAGACTAAAGTCTATTACCTGGTTGTATCTCTTTTGCAGTTGGATACTCCTTTGGAAAATCAGTTATTTGCACAGTCCTCACTGTGGCAGACAAGTCCTCTCTCCTGAACAGACCTTGATGAAGAGTCCTGCATCACTTTGAACTGAAAGCTGTCTCAGTTGTCTGAGTGACACTATCACTCAAATTTCTGACCTAAGTCGAGTCTTGCTTGAATGACTGATCTTCTCAGTGCTGTGTTTGCCTTACGCAGTGCAAAGAGGTGCATGGCATGAGCAAGAATTAAAATGATGTTTATATATCAGCATAAGCCTTTTAGACAACATATGTTCAGGACCTGATCCTGAACTATCAGTGATTTTGCAGGAGTCTTACCTAGACAAGAAATACAGATGTTGAGTCTTAAATGGAGCTGCTCGATCCATTCCCCACTTACAGCTGAGCAATACAGAGTGCCATTGCTGGTTCTCATGAACCTGAACAACTTGCTGGATATTACTTAGTTCTGCTTTTTAACAGACCTTGTAACATCATGCAGACAGTTTTCAACCCCAAATCTCATTTTCTGTCTTTTAAAAATTGTTGCTATATCTTTACAGTGACAAAGGTCTAGCAGGGAATAGGGACATTGTGTCACTTTGCACAGTAATGGGGGAAAAGAAAGGGAATTGTCTGTAATTTGTTTCTCCATCCAGACAAGTCAAGCTAAGTTATGATGAGAGCGGTCCTGCAGTCATGATCACCTACCGTTTTATAGCTGATGTGATTGTTTTTATGAAGCCTATAACATTTTTAACAGTGCTGTTGTGCTGATCATCGTTCTTGTCTCAGCAGAACAATATTACTACAGTCAAGTCAATTCAGCTTGCAAGCAGGGCTTGCTGCTGGCAGGGTGTGAGAAGAAATCACACAGAGGACGCTCTTTGTTACTCACATGTGGTCGTCAGGGGACAAGAGAGAGCAGGGACAGTGGTCAGTTGGTCAAACTCTTCAATGAATTATTCAAAAAATTTTTCTTTTCCCTTTGGCAAGGTGATGAACAATTCTGCCACCTTTCAGATAGATAGTAACCTGCCATTTAGTGTGACTCTTCAGCTGTTGTTATTCATGCAGTAGTTGGGTGAAGGGCACAAGCATGGCTAAAAATAAAGACTGGAAGGAAGGTTTGGGTTTTTTCATTGATCATTCTGAATTCTTTAAGGTGCTGCTTTGCAGAGGGTCGCACAAGAGTCAACAAAGTGATGGCTACAGCAGCCCCACAGCAGAAGGAAAAGGCAGGTGGTGGGTAGGTGAAGAGCAGGGCAGACAGTACATCCCCTGTTCTTCCAGCTCCTTAGCACTAGGCTTTTCTGCCTGCATACTAGTGGCCCTCATTCAACTGCTTACTTGATTGCTTCTATTTCTTGTCTGAATTGCAGCAGAACACGACTCGTAAACAAATGAGTAACATCTTCCTAGTATGGGGTATGGTCAGGTGCTGTGCTTTCTCCTCTGCTGGTGTTGGTGGCCTTGCTGAAAAATCTTTCATACCTTCCACAACTCCCTAGACAGCCTGGTGGTCTTTACCACTGTGATAAAAGGAAAGATAAACTCAGCCTACTTCTCTGGTCCTTGGATATTCCTCATGCCATCTGACTGTCTCCCCACTTATTCCCATTTACCTTGATGTTACCTTGGAACTTTTGGTTCAAGGTCTGATTTTACACTGGTTAAAAAAGATTCTTATTTCCCTCATTACTTTTTCTGCAGTGTGTCCTTCACTATTTTTGCTTTCAACCATCTGCCTGCTGCTGGTCTGAAGTCAGGACTTCTATTAGAGTTCATTGTATGGTTTGACAGTTGTCCTGGTGTTTTGGCCCCAGAAGATGGATTTTTAAACCCATCTTTGTTTTTTAGCAGAGTGTTAGTCTAATAAAGGATATTAATTCTGAAAAAAATGGGAAAAAACAGACAAGCCATATGAACCCTGTTGTAGATGAAATTGTATGTTCTGGAGGCAGGTGAAGACAAAACTCTACTTTGCTTTTGTATTGCCCTTCAGCTTCTGGACATTATTCCAAGGAAAACTTGCCACTTTCTTAAATACATCTAGGTTTTATGTTTGCTGCTCCTATTGTCTTTCCTATAACAGTTATTTGGAAATGGGTATTTAGACAGACTGAGAACTCTGATCTACAGATAAAAACACTAGATATTGCACAGCTAGAGGAAACTAGTTAGCGAAACAGCCAGAGTCCAGAACTGGTTTTATGTACACAGATGTAACTCCTGTGCAAGTTACTGGGAGGTGCAAATACTTTCTGCAGAGACCAACACAAAGTTTGGTGGGTTTTGATGTGAAAGGGATTGCCACTAGCTGGACATGCAGATATTTGAAAGTCTTCTGGGGACAGATTCTTGTAATCTTGTTCCCTAAGTAAGTAGTATGCTGTTGGCAAGGACAGTGAATTCTCTGGTCTTGTAGTGGAAATTAAGGTGTGGAAATGTTTGCACTGATTTGCTTTTTAAACATTTGTGTGTATAGAAGTATCTGTGAGCACCTCTGTGCACATGGTTTAAAATAATTTTTAAACGAGCGGTGAATAACTGGCAGTATAAGATACCAGGCTGAACTCTTCTGCTTGTACCAGGTGAGATTTAAAGAGCTAATGGACACTGTGGAAAGAATGAGGAGGAGACTTCTCGTTTTGGCTAGTACTTTCCTCCTTTTACCAGAATAAGTTCTGACATCCAGACCTGCATTTGAACTAACAACTGCTGCATGATTGCACTAGCAGTTTCCAAGTCATTTATTTTAAAGTGCTCTAGGATACTTGGAATACAAAAGGTGTCATAGAAAAACAGTTTACTTTCATTCTGTTTGACACTTTGTTTTTGAGCTTACTATGTTATAATGCTACATGGAGGTTTTAAAGTTTACTGAAGGTCTTCAGTATATGCATGTGCTTATGCCAAAAAACCTGTGGTATAGTTAGGGAAGACTGAAAATAAATGAAATATGAATCTCAATGCAACAGGTCCTTTATAATACTCAAAATTTCCTAGTCATGATCCCTTTAGCTCCCATTAAAACATAATGATCCATTTAAACTTGAAGACTGTACGTGCATTTATGTAATGTGTTCCCCTATAAGGTTACTGCCTAATGATTTAATAAACAGAGGCCATATTGGAGGGTGAAATTGCTGCATTTCATGATATGAGAGCTTTGCTTTCTTTTTCCATTCACATGGTTGTATTCTGGAATATACTTTAAATGTACTTACATAAAATACATGTAGGTATGTGTTGCACATATATCAACCTAACTGTTGGACACACAAGAAATATGCCTTGGACAAAACATATTAGTGGTACTAGAGATCTCACCCTCACACTTTTGTTTTGCCAGGTCACAGAGAGCCTGAAGCTATAGATTTAACATTCATACACATGATTCTAGGAAACTGTTCAGCACTCTCACCTCTGGTTGGTTTTGCTGGCAATCCATATCAGCAACATCTGGCCCCTAATTGGCTTTGATGTGGGTTTTCCCAAGCTTTCAATATATGGCCTTGGAAAGACCATTGTTCTCTTTATTAAAATAACCTGGTTGAAACAAAGACTCACGTCTGCCACAGATTCAGAATGAAGAGAGAGAGAATAAAGAGTTGTATCCAGCATGTGAGCCAGATGAGTAAGTGTTTTAGCATGGAGGGTCTGGCACGTTGAGGTTTGCAGAGCCGTGTGGAAGTCAGAGGTGAGCAGGGGTTCTGGCATCTAGCCCGATGGAGCTATGGGTGACTCTGTGACCACAGGCAGCTAGTTAAACCTCCCTGCCCCTTGCCTGGTCCCACAGGAAAACTGGATGAAAGACAAGACCTAGTTAGATCCCAGATGCTGTCTCTGAATGGAATTTTCCTACGAGAGGTATATGCAAATAACCGTGCTTTCACCAAAGGCCTCACACCTTTCAGAACATTCGCAAGTGAAATGTGAGGCCGACAGCTATATCTCTTAATTCTTTAGTGAACTGCTATTGGAAATAGTTTTCTGACCTTGGAAATATGGTGCTAGATATCTTTTTTCATAGTGCTATGTGTCTCCTTTATGTGAGGGTTGCCCAGAGTTTTTCAATATGGGGGAAAGGGCAAAGTTTAATTGTGAGACTCATAAAACAGATTTTGTGTCTTTTTCCTTGTTTCTGAAGTGGGTGACATGGCTTGACATCTGTAGCAGAAGAGATATAGGTGGTGTAAATATTGCTTTGTCTAAGACTGTGGTTCTGATGACTGTGTGACACAAGGGAAGAGCAGGGGTGGGAAGATTCAGTGACATAGTTAAGGTGGTAGAGCACAACTGCCCTCCCCAATGGGGGGAAAGCTTCTGTGGGGGAGAAAAACTTCTTATGTGGCAATGTTACACCCCTCCAGCAATTTCACTACCGAGGAGTCACATCTGTGTACCAAGTACCTCAAATGTGCACAGCTAGAAACATGAACTGGTCGTGGCTCTGTACCAGAAGCGCATTCTCTTCAACTTACAGTCATGCATCTGGTAGAGGTGGCCTAATTGTTTTCAGCATGTCTAGTAATTTTTATTGTTTCCAGGAGGTTTTTGTGATATGTGGAAATCCATGTTAAAGAGAATTAGCAGGTGGATGGGAACTGCTGATTGGATAGAGGTTGGAAATGGAAAATATGGCATGAAACATGCTCCAAGAGATGGGAAAGAAGGGTTGTCTTTGTGTGGATGGGGGTTCAACAGGCACATGGGAGGTCTTGATTTCACTGGTGGTGTGAATTTTATTTGGACCTCTTGTGGGCTTCCCTTCCTCCTTTAGAAGGAGTCCTGGTGTGATAAAGCTTGGCATGGCATAAAGTGAATTGTGGCAAAGCCGAGGCAATAGAGAACAATCATTCTTAAAGGGAACAATATTAAAATAACCTATTTCCATGTGGAAGCTGAGATCCCTCAAGCATTTGTGTGGATGAGGAGGTGAGTTCACCACTCTGGAAATACAAGGGGAAATTCTGTCTCTTCGTAACAACTAGTTTAGAGCAGGCACCAGGAGTGTCCTTGTCCTGGTTTCAGAAAAAAAACCTAAACCAAACCAAAACAGAAAAAAGCTTGAGAAAAACCTTTCCTTTATTTCTGAAAGTGGATCAGAATTCCTGATACAGCTCTTTCACAACACAGTTGAAACAGTGTTTTGTTTTTTTTCACTTTTCTTTTCTCTCCCAATTCATCACAGTTCTGACTTACAGGTCTTTTTTGGGTAACATTCACTTTGGAGAAATGCAATTTCCAAACAGAAATTGTCAAAGTTTTCCATCCTTTCTATCTTTCTCTACTCACCTCCCAGGACTTTGCTTTGATCTTTCAGCTGGCTGTCTCTCCACATTCTCTGTTGGTTTATAGGGAAAGCAAACATCAATACCTGAAGTGTGAGATCTAGTCATTATAAGCATACTGTCTTTGATTAGGTAGTATAAATGATATATAATGGATCACACACTGTTTTATTTAAGCGACAGTGACAAGATATTCTGAGGGACTCTCCCACTTTAAAACAGACTAAAATTTTACTGAAACATGGCTTCTTTAACTTTCTATGTCACAGCAGCTTTTGGAGGTTTCTTCCTCATGCTTCAGATATCACAGTCAAAACTCCCACCATGCTGCAAGCTAGCATGACAATTTCTTCTACAGCAACTGTTAAATTCAGGGCTGCAGGTCTACCATCTGCAGCCCATCTGCTGGCCCTAACATCTAAGGCACAGACTTCAACCATGAACAGCTAAATCCCACAAATTGTCAGTAATGAAGTGTCCATCATAATCACTTAGTGTGTCAAACACCTGCATGAACAAAACAGTGAAGGAATGACTTTTGCAGGAGAGGTGATATAGGATTAGATGGAGCATTACTTGGGGCCTGGATGGAAAGATTTGTGTTGAAAGTTTAGAATGGAAAGTGCAGTCACTGTAGCACTTTATAATGAAAGGATGACACATCAGTATAACTACCTACATAATGCATACAGTAACAAATAGTTAACATGCCTGTCTATATATTCCTTGCAGCAAATAATCAACCTGGAAAGTCATAGAGCAACACACATCCCATTTGGCAGCAGTTTCCTAAAAGGACTTAGGGTGATGCTTAAAACCCAGCAGTTTTTTTACAGGCTTGCCCACAGCCATGCCACCTACATATATGCAAACTCACACAGAGTCTCAACTTTGTTGAATGTCCCCAGTTGTTTACAAGCCGAACTGGAGGGATGGTACAGCACAGCTGCTGTTGCACAATCTATCCTTGATAACCAGGATGCCCTCAAAGCATTGTGGGATTCTTGTAAATAACCTGCTGTGTCTGTTGTGCATATATCCTTTGCTTGAGCTGGTTGATAGGGCATGAGGCTACCCACTTCATTGTTCTGCCAGAGAGGACTCCATCATCTGCATGATGCTGCAAAGAGAGGGAATGAGCTGAGACCACAGTGTAAATTTTTTTTGTTATAAAACCTGAGGATCAGTGTTAAGAGTCACTGTACCTCCTATTTTTGGCACAGAAGTGAAATCTTGCATTACTAAAGCTACAAACATGTCTATTTAAGACCCTGTCACATGCCATAGCATGTAGTCTGTGTTTCCATGCAGTACTTCTAGCCAGCCATGAAGTGTGCCCAGCACTTGTGGTAGTGTCCTGCAGTGGGGCCAAGTAAAATGGCACTACAGATACATTGCTAGAAGGTTCAATGAAAAATGCCTTGAGGATGGTACAGGAAGAAAAAGAAAGTAACTGGCATAAAAAAAATGAAAATTACCAGGCAAAATGGTAAAGGAGAACTGTTTTTTTTTTTTTTGTGGAAGGAAGTTAAAATACACAGAGAAAGTGGGAATGAGAACTGTAGCTTGTGCCCTGGGGATGAGGACTGTGAACTTGATGCAGAAGGTGATGAGAAGTCATAGAAGGGTGATGACTAGAAGAATGACCTACACTGAACTTCTGACTTAGGTAACAAGACAGAAATGGAGCTGCTTAAAGAAATGGAAGGTGCTATGCCCCTGGGAAATGATCAAAATGTTTAGCAGTTGAAGCAGTAATCTTACGGAGTTGATATCAAGAAAAGAAACAGTTTCCCTCCCCTTTCCCTATTAGGGTATTCCTTTTACTTGTTTGGGGTTTTGTTTGGTTTTTTGGTATTTAAAATGAAAAAGATATATATACATACACACAAACATATTTATAATATTAAAACTTATGTATAATACATTATATATTATATACACACACTTACAAACATAACATTTCCCACAGACTATAAGATCCCTGCATCTGCTGAGGAAAAATGATATTCTTGTCGCTTTTGAAACTGAGAATGGTAGTGAAGTTGAGTAGGATGTTAACGGTAGTGAGGAGATGCAGAAGCCATCTATGTCTCTAATTCTGAACAGACCTGATGGAAATACTGTACCAGGATGGCAGGAGCCATTGGTCCTAACAGGAGTTCAGCAGGACCTCAAGCACAGTTCCTTCAGAACCACGCTGTGGATTCAGCAACACATTGCTGAAACAGGTATTCCAAATGAAAATAGAAATTTTTGGATGGATTTTTTTTTTTTTAAATTTCCAAACAGATTTGAAACTCACAGCTGCAAAGATCTAAGAATTTTAGGAAAACTGGAAATGTAAAGAATGCTTTCAGTTTCCTTCTCCGTAATGAAGAAAAGTGAATACCCTTCCTTTGTCTTGTCTGCAGGTATGTTGTTGAAAACAAGTTGATTTCAACTGACTGGCAGGTTTGAAAAGAGTCACCAACTGGGCACCATTTCAGCAGCAGAAGTCTGCAGAGATGAGACACTAGTGTCAAGATTTGTGAGACTCCAAAGCCTATATTAATATTATTCTAATACATTTATTGTCAGTCTCTTTTCACCTGCAGACCTTTAAGCATTTTCTGAAGCAGGTGTCAGCCCTTACACATAGGATTCAGTCCTAGTGACAACTGTTTTCCTTTTCTTGGTTGTCTTTCACTGACTCTGTAGAATTGGACAGAGGTCCTCAGGGTCTGCGGAGTATACACTGCCGGTGACTGATCTAACATAAAATGAATCAGATGTGTGTAGCATGTCCCAAGAAATTCTTTTATCACCCTTTTCTAATGACCATAGACCAGCCTCCAGCCTTGTGATACATAATGGTAGTCAAATTTCTACAATTTTACAGGAAACTGTTGAATGATCTTGAATTGCTGAGGTTTGCACTGCACCTTTCTGGGGTAGCCAAAGGTGATGAAAGGTGATAAAAGCCAAAGGTGATGAAAGTAGAATTAAAAAAGTTCTATTCTTAGATGCTAGCTTCAACTCAGGATATCTGTGTATACTTAGCCAAAAAATTGATTTACCTAAAGGCATTAGGATTGATTAGTCAATGCAGTTATCCTATATCCACTAGTATTATTGCAGTTATGAGCCTGTCACTGCTTTTGTTGTTAGCCTTCCTTCTAAAGGTTTTAAACATGGATGAAAGATTTAGTTTGGACTGGAGATTGGTGGTCAAAGATGGATGGTCACTTTTTAAGGGTCTGAGCAGGTTTTTGGACCTCCCTGCTCACCATGACCTTGATTTTTTCCTTCAGTTGGTTAGTCTGTGCTAGTTCTGAGTACATACGTTGTCATCTTGTTGCCTGTTGACAACAGAAAGCTGGTGTGGTGGGTTGACCATGGCTGAACACCAGGTGCCCACCAAAGCCATTCTATCACTCCCCCCTCCTTCGCTGGACAGGGGAGAGAAAAAATATAACAAAGGGCTTGTGGTCGAGATAAGGACAGGAGAGATCATTCACTAATCACCGTCATGGGCAAAACAGACTCAGCTTGGGGAAAAGTAACTCAATTTATTACAAATCAAAACAGAGTACGGTAATGAGAAACAAAACCAAATCTCACAACACCTTCCCTCCACCCCTCCCTTCTTCCCGGGCACAACTTCATTTCTGGCTTCTCTACCTACCTTCTACCCCCAGCGGCACAGTGGGACAGGGAATGGAGGTTGGGGTCAGTTCACCACAGGTTGTCTCTGTTGCTTCATCCTCCTCAGGGGCAGGACTCATCACACTCTTCCCCTGCTCCGGTGTGGGGTCCCTCCCACGGGAGACAGTCCTCCACCAACTTCTCCAACATGGGTCCTTCCCAGAGGCTGCAGTTCACAAACTGCTCTGGTGTGGGTCTTTTCCACGGCGTGCAGTCCTTCAGGAGCACACTGCTCCAGTGTGGGTCCCCCACAGGGTCACAAGTCCTGCCAGAAAATCTGCTCCAGCCTGGGCTCCTCTCTCCACAGATCCGCAGGTCCTGCCAGGAGCCTGCTCCAGCTTGGGCTTCCCACAGGGTCACAGCCTCCTTCGGGGACCCACCTGCTCCAGTGTGGGGTCCTCCCTGTGCTGCAGGTGGGTATCTGCTCCACCGTGGACCTTCGTGGACTGCAGGGGGACAACCTGCCTCACCATGGTCTTCCCCACGGGCTGCAGGGGAATCTCTGCTCCGGCACCTGGAGCATGTCCTCCCCCTCCTTCTGCACTGACCTTGGTGTCCACGGAGTTGTTTCTCTTACATGTTCTCACTCCCCGGCTGCTGTTTCTCCCCTGTTCCCCAACTTTTTTCCCTTAAAATGTTATCACAGAGGCATTACTACTATCACTGATTGGCTCAGCCTTGGCTGACAGCAGGTCCATCTTAGAGCCGACTGGCATTGGCTCTGTCGGACATGGGGGAAGCTTCCAGCATCTTCTCACAGAAACCAGCCCTGTAACCCACCCGCTACCAAAACCTTGCCACAGAAACCCAATACAGCTGGCTACCAATTAAGTTGTCTGGTCTCTGGAAAATACAAAACTATGGGCTCTTTTATTGTTGAGCAGATGTGAATGAAACTAACATTAGATGCAGGAAGATTTATTTTTCTCTCTAACTTGTGTTGTTCGGACCTCAAAATCAAAGAAAAATTGTCAAATTTCACATAGGAATGCATGAAAGCAATATATCCTTCACTTGTACTTAAGCAAGTTCATTATTAGTTTGTCTGGAAGGTGCTGAACCTTGACTGAATTTCAGGTTCATTAAATAAGGTTCACAGATATCTGGTGAGGGTATTCCACTGATAATGGCTTTTAATCTTTACTAACCTGACCTGAATTAAACCCCCAAATGCAGCAATTTGGAGAGGAAAGGTTCACGTGCCCCTTAAAAGCCATGAGCGTTTTTTCTCCTTAAACTTGTTTTTAAGGTAAATTTTAAAAATAGAGCCTTTAGACATCATAAAAAATAAGTCAATAGCTTCAGTAAGCCATTTATCGCACTTTATTGTGATGATGTCTTTTATTACCTTTTTTTTTTTGTGAGATTTAATTCTGTCAGTGACTTTTGGTTCAGAGTGAAGGTTTTTACTCTTTTGACTTTTGCCATACTTTTTGAAGCTAATTGAAAAGTAACCCCTCCTTCTCTTTTTTGCTTTCAAATATTCTCTGAAGAAAATGTCATCCTGTAACATGACTACAGTATGAATTTACAGTACAGATTCATTTTGCCTCTGAAATAAGGTGTCAGATTATAGGGATAAAGTGCTGAGTCTTTGCAGCTGGAATGGATGGATTTACTTTTTTTGACTTTGAAAATGAGTAGAGGAAAGTAAGTACAGGCAAGTATAACAAGTAAAATCTCTGGAAATGATTGGGGTAGAAAAGAGAAATGAAGCATAATAGAAAACTTGGGCTCTTGGTTATGGCTGGAGCTCTGCAAGACTTCAGATCTCTCCCTAGATCTTCCTGTGATCATGGGAAGGTAATTCACAGTATTTTTGCTATGTTATCAATCAGATTTTGATCAAGTCATCTTTTCGCTAAAGAAAAATGCTATTCATGGAAATTTTCCAGGTGCAAACCATAATATGTGTAGATTAGGTGGATGGTCAAACAGAGTCACCTGGGTTACCTCTCTTTTCCTGGAGACACTGGTAGGATGCTATAGAGTAATTTCTAATGTTTTTTTCCCCCCTCCTCTCTTGCACTTTTCCTGACATAAAATCTGTAACTTTTCCTGTGATTGAACAATCCTGAGGCATAGAACAAGAGAAAATGGGACTTCCTAAACTACCCATCAAGATGAGCAGAAAAACCCAGCAGCTCCTGCAGTACTCTCAACACAGAAGAGAAGTCATGTTAGCAAAACCTTGTCATTCAGAGCTCCAGCCTGAAGAGTGGGAAGGAAACACAGCACTGTTATTCATAAAATGAGGTACCTCTACAGGACATACCACTGCAGTTTTGCCAGTCCACCTTTTGTGTCAGCAAAGCAGTTAACAATGCTAATACTTAATTCATCATCTCTGGTTATGAAAGTTAATGCCCCAGAGAAATGGACAAAGACTCATAGTTGCTGTTTTAGGCTTTCTGCTGCAAGCATTATATTAGTCACATCTGATTTTGGAGATTTCAGTGGCACGCGATGAAATGTAAAGATTTCTTAGAATAGAGCAGGTCTTATCTACATAAGAACATGGCACTGACTTCAGTAAATCAGCTCTCCTGGCTACAGCATAGCAGAAAGTAGCACATCAGCCTTCCTTCCTATCACATGGTAACTGGACCCCATCTCCAAACAGGCTCAGAGATGTACAAAGGAAAAATGATAATAAGTGTGTCATCTAGGATAGAAAGATATTCAATTTTCTACTTTTCCAAGCTTTGTGTGTCTGAGTATGTATATTATATGATCTCTGAGTCAAATTTTTTACCTTCTAGCACTGCTCCCCTAACATCTGGTGTTTTGAATACAGAGATCCCTTCTTGCCAATGGACTGTGCAGTAGGATATAAATATTAACCAGATCAGTAACATGTATTTTCCTCCCCTGTTCTCAGTAATGCAGTTGAATTAAAAAAGACAACCTTAAATGACATGTCCCTATAACTTACTGCTGTTCTACTTTGTATTCATAACTCTTCTGCAGTTGCACCTGCTCTGATTCAGTATTGTGTCATGAAAGTAATATTAACGAATTGCTTCTTCTCTCTGCACATTAAGTAGAGTTAAAAAAGCAATGTTATGGTAATGAGATAAGGAATTCCCTATTCTGGAAAATAACAATGTATTTATAAGGTGGCATACAGAAATACAGAAAACTGTTTCTAAAAATACAGTACTTATCTTTTATAATTTTTAAAATCCACTCAATCGTTTCATTTATGCTACAGGATTTGGCAGATGTTAAACTCTGCAGCTTCAATGGATTCAACTGAAACATGTCAGTTTTAGGTCAGTGACAGCACAGACACGTGCCAAATGGATGAGAATCTGCATTATTTTGAAGTCAATAATAAAAAATCCCATCCACTTCAGAAGTGTAGTGGCCTCCACGTCAGGTAATTTGTAAATAAGAAAATTCAAGGCTTAGTGGAGTCTGTCATCAAGCCCGTTCGTCTTTTTATCCACTTTCACTAGCTATGCAAGGGCCTTTCCTCAGCTTTATCGTGACTTCAGAAGGAAGGAGAATTATGCGTATTTTCTCTGATGGGCCCTTCATGTGTTCAAAATTGCATTTCTGAGGAAGGTCCTTCAGTCAGATTGCTTGTTTGAATGTATCTTGTGTCATGAACTAATTTTTTGGCACATGCAGGATACTCAATTAATGGACCAGTCCATAACTTACAGCCAGTTATGGTTATTTCATAATGTTTCTTCAATGAGATAACACAGGCAAGATGAAAACCTTTGGGGAAAGCAGTTCTTTCGCAGCCTGGAAGAATCCGAAGTATCTTTCATATTTATTTGAACCAGACTACTGAATCCAAACTTCCAAGACAGTGGCATTATCTAGTGTTTAAAAGAAACTTTTTCTCACCCTTTGAACTTTCTGACATTCAAAAGACAGACAAGTCATGGACAGCAGAAGCTCAGCTTCTGTTTAGTGTCCTGTCCCCCGCCCCCCCGCCAAGAAACCACAAAGGATCTATCACACTGTCTCAACCTTTGGTTTTCTCTATAATACTATCAGACTGAGCCTGTTTCAATAAGTCCATAACAATGGGAAAACTTTATTTCAGGTAAACAGTTTCTGTTTTCTAATGCAGAATCAGTTTTTTTGATGTCTGATTTTAACATTGATTCTGTTTTTAGGCAAATAATCTCAAAAAAGTAAATGAGTTTCAATTATAGGCTTTTAAATAAAGCACTAAATATATTGGTTAGACTCTTGATACATGCTTCTGAATAATTAGCCCCTAGGCATTCTCTTTGTATTTGTAACCTTGCTTTATCTTTAAAACAGAATATAAATATTTCTACTTCACCTGAAATGGAAAATAGCTAAACTTCTTCTGATGCTATAAAATAAGTTGCAATCAATCTCATTAATTGTTTCATTCAAGCCCTTGAACTACCTGGATGTTAATTCTTTACTTCATTACATTATTATTTTGGTAGAATTAAAGCCAGCAGGGTCACTTTTAAAACTATAAGATGTAAATACAATTCCAATTGTGTTTTGAACAACAAATCAATTTTTTCTTTTTGGTGAGGACCAGTCAGAAACCTGAACTTTTTGAAAATAGCTATTTTATACTTGTCTAGAAATACTCACCCAGAATGGTCTTGAAGGAACTTTTGAGGTAATGATATCCATAGATCAGAGAATAGGATTATAACATTCATCACTCACTTTTGGGAAGTAATTAGAGAACTTTAATGATTTCCGTAGCATTGCATATTGTCTTGGTTTAACCCCAGCCAGCAACTAAGCACCACGCAGCTGCTCACTCACTTCCCCCCCACCCACTGGGATGGGGGAGAAAATTAGGGAAAAGAAGTAAAACTTGTGGGTTGAGAAAAGAACGGTTTAATAGAACAGAAAGGAAGAAAATAATAATAATAATGATAACACTAATAAAATGACAACAGTAATAATAAAAGGATTGGAACATACAAATGATGCACAGTGCAATTGCTCACCACCTGCCGATTGATGCCCAGTTAGTCCCCAAGAGGCGGTCCCCCTGCCACAGCTCCCCCCAGTTTATATACTGGGCATAACATCACATGGTATGGAATATTCCTTTGGCCAGTTTGGGTCAGCTGCCCCGGCTGTGTCCTCTCCCAACTTCTTGTGCCACTCCAACCTTCTTGCTGGCTGAGCATCAGAAGCTGAAAAATCCTTGACTTTTAGACTAAACATTTACTTAGCTACAACTGAAAACATCAGTGTTACCAACATTCTTCTCATACTTAACTCAAAAACACAGCACTGTACCAGCTACTAGGAAGACAATTAACTCTGTCCCAGCTGAAACCAGGATACATATGATCAGATTTTTTTCCAGCAGTGTTGTAAGAATTTTGATGAATCCGAATAGCTGAGACCTTTCAGTATCACTATGTCCTTAACCTCGTGCCCTAATAACAGTTCAGCTCTGACCTGGTAATAAGTCCACACCAAAGCCTTCAATCACAACAATCCCAAGCTCTTGGAAGTTCAGACCTCAGCCGAATGACTTTGTTGCAGACCCACCTTTAATAGCAACTCAAGGGAAGGACCCTGACTGTAGTGGCTTGGATCTCACATCTAACCAATGACCCAAGCTAATCTCAGTTAGTTTGTGAAATCTTGCAAGACCACAGTCCAAGATAAAGGAATAAGAAAACAGGAGAGGCAAGTTAAAAAAGGTAGCTTGTTCTTTTGGGGTCAGCCTCAGCGTAAAAGGTTAACTTGGCTGGTCTGCTTGTAGTATTGATAACCTTGAAAGGAATGTTGATGCAGTGAAACTCCTGTGTGAAGAGACCTTTTGTGTTACCCTGCACCTGGTCTGCAGTTGATACTAATTTCAGTCTGACAGAAGTTATTTTGAAGATTTCATATGGACTATACTGGCTGGCTGCCACCCACTGTGGTTATTAAGCTGAGCTCTGCAATTTGTTTCTTTATCTCAGACTGAGTGCGCTCAAGCTTTCCCTGAGCTATTGTTGTCGGTTTGTGTACATTAATATATTGCGGCCTCAGGACCACTAATACACAATGCCGTGGTATAAGTTTTTGTCTTGCTGAATACTTCATAATTCACCAGCGCTTATATCTAGGTAGTGAATTTCAAAGACACTACATCATGTTGTGCCTTAGGAGACTGAATCCTTCCTTTGGGGTTATAAGTGCTCTGATGTCACACTGACGCTAAAATATCTCTTGGGTTCAGGCCGCATTCATCTCCCTTTACGTTATCTCAGTGCAACCCCGTGCAAAAAAACCCAAAACAAAACAAAAAGTAGTGGTGTAATTGCACTTTATGCTTTACTGCTTGTGAAAGGGCATTCAGACTTTAGACAGAAAGGTCTTTGTCATGTGCAGAAAATCAGCCCCTCAGGCAGGGGCAGGCATCCTTGCCTCTGGGCAGAAAGGCTGCAGGGTTTCCTTCTGCCTGGCACTCTTAGGATCCAGGTCTCCTGTCATCCAGGGTTGGCTGCTAAAAGCTGAGCAGGTAATAAGTCAGCAAGTGGTTTCTAAGATTTTGAACGAAAATAATTTTCATTGACTGTTTTGATTTCCTAAGTTTATTTTCCTTTAGATTATCTTTTCAGAGGGTTCTTGTTTGGTCAGTAGAAGGAAATGGAATTTGCTGACTCACATGGCTGAAGCTTCTCTCTCTCTCTCCTAACTGTCATGTGATGCTACCCTGTCATTTTTTGAAAGGCAAAGAATTGCTCTTCAGAAAAATCTCTATCTTCAAAAAAAAAGTAACCTCAAAGACAAGTGCTTGCTGACAGGGATAACTTAGTAGTACCATGATCAGGACAAGTGACTCCCTCAGATGAAATACAAGCAACAGAAATGAAGCTTTCTGCTTGCTGTCAGAACAACGCCAACAGCACCAGCCTTTCCAGAGCATTGCTCTATAAAAACAAGGATGAATAAATCAAATCCCTGTCTTCAAATTCTGAAGGTGTTTTTAAAAATACTGGGGAGGAAGCTAGGACTGATCAGCTCCAGGGTTTCCTTTGGTCCAGGTGGCCTGACAAAGAGATACATGGTTTGATGGATGGGTGCTAGTGAGCATTTCTGATGCGCTTGGGAATTATGTGCTCTCATGACTGAAAACAAAGCTGATTTTTAACATTTTAACCAGGCAAATTTATCTACTTCAAGGTAACACATAACCTGTACTAATTAAGCAATATCATGTCTCCTGATCTGCAGGCAGTTGTCTACAGCCATTCTGCTGAGCTTGCTGTTTGGAGGGAAGATAATACTTTATCCATTAACTCCTACCAAGGAATGACATTGAAACTTTAGAAAACATTTAAAATGCATTATATTTTTGGATCTTGTTTCTTCCCTGCCACTAAATAAAAATGCATTTTCTGACACTAAAGAAAAAAGGATGGTACAGATATATCTGTGGCAGATGTCCCAGACATCAACAATAGAATAAAAGATTAAAGGTGCTCATTTGGTTTAGAGACATCCCAGATCATGGGGGGAAAAGCCTGGGACCTAGTTTTGCCAGATGCTAAGTGCATTTTAGCTTTCAGTGAAGTCAAAAGGAGTCAGAGAAGCTCAGCCCCAATGGCTTTGATCTCTGGGAATTTTGCCCATCGATGCATGCTTAAAAGATGATTATAGGTTTCACCATCCCATTCCATCACCTTTTCCCATTCCTAAGCTTTAATTTTGTAGCCTGGCTCAGTCAGAAGGCCAGTCCTACCAGCAAGAGGAAATGGAGTTTTTGTTAGCTCTGGGAAGTGTCACCAGCTGAGTGGAGTGTGTTAACCCTCATGAACTTGGTTTTAGGGTGAGTGAACAGGCACTTGTCATCAAACTGCTTTGCCCTTGTGCTGAGGTCACCCATCTTGAGCGACTCAGAAGAGTGGTGTCCTGTTTAAAAAAGTGGGTGGCTGGAAGGATGGTAATAAATTGAACATAAATTGAAAGGACAAATAATGCCTTAACAATAAAATGACACCCCCTTTCCCATGTTCCTGCCGGTACCTTACACAGTTTATGTACTATGCAAAGGCAGAGATGCCTAAGTGGTACAAAGACATTTTAATAGCTTTCTGTGGAAATTTAATTTCATATTTCTTCATTTTCTTTCTTATAAAGTACAATTGCGGGAACAGAGAGAGGATGGTTTACATTTATGGAAGGTGCCAAAGGCTGAGAAAAAATATGGTGTTCAGTACAGTAGAGGAAAAGAAGAAAAAACAAGAAAAATGGACTCGATTGCTCCAGCTATAAGACACTATGTATTTCAATTCAAGCCTCTGTCATTTCATGTGCTGAATCCTCCCTGATGAGTTGTTCTGTAATCTTCTCCTCTCTAACAGCCATTTTTCTTATCAATACATCACTTTGGAAGGAAGGTAGCAGAGATTTTAGCTAACGTTGTGGTTGCATGATAACGTAAATCTGCTCTTGCAGATCCTAGCACTAGATGAAAAACTCTATGGTCCTGTGACACAGAGTCCGGATCTGCCTGCCTCTTCTAGTTTAAGTGCATTTAGAAAACATTGGAAGGTGAACCTGGAGTCTTTATGGCAGATCAGCCTTGCCTGTCTCCCACCAGACTGGCACCATCTGCTCTCTTCAGTCACTTCAGATCTAGTATAAAGCCGACATAAGCTGTATGGTGCGTGAGCTGGCTTATGTAACAGAATTTGGCAATTACTAGGCGTGTCATTTATGTGGCCATGCTTAAACAAGACTAAACTTGTGTACTACTTTGTTAGCACAAAGACCTGACGTTGATGGGCAGGTAGTAAGGAGAAAAAATGTGGGACTGGGTGTGTTCAGAATGAGCTCTGCTTCTTGCACTGGCTTATCACAACCTTCTTACTCTGCACAGACCTGCTAACCATATAAGATTATTTGTCTTTTAGTGAATGATTCTTTTTTGTATTACATACTTTTGATGCCACATAGTAGAGACATGAGCTCAACTTGTCAACTTCTGTGATGTAGTTGATTTAAAAGAAAACAAAACCATGCTCATCAGTAAGGCCTTGCTGGCTGATATATAGATATGTTTAAATGATGTATAGTGGAGCATAAGTAACAGCTAAAGGGCTTTCATCTGAGATGAAAGATGTACAGGTTTTGGTTCAGGAACTTGTCCAAGTAGACAAACTTATAACAGACTTTTAAGCTGTTTTTCCATTTCTGTGCTTGATACAAGCTATTAACAAATGTCACTATATGCTGGAGACTTCTCATAACAGTGATGCAAACGTCTGTCCTTAGCATATTAATTTGTGGGCATATATTTGCTAATATCATGCATTTTTAGCCCAATATTAATTTAATCAGTGTGATATTTGTCAATAACACATACCTAAAATGTTAATATAGACAAATCAGTGTAATTACAGGAAAGCAGAGTCATAAAGGAGCCACTCATGGTTTCCCAATAAAAGTTATGATAGCAAACCAGGTGCAAGGTCTGAGGACCTTGGTTTGTAGTTGGAGGTGATATACTGCCTCCTATGCATTTGTGAGGAGTAGTACCTTAAACTGGACAGCAGGTTATTAAAATTAATAACCCTCTATGTGTTAGCTTTTGTAACTTGCCCGTGGTTGTTTATCAGCTCACTGGCAAAACAAGGAGCAAAGCTGACTCCAGCTACATATTTTAATGTCTTACACTAACATATCACCACACAGTTTGAGGTCAAATGTGGCAAATTTTAGGTCAGTGCATGAAGTTACTAACAGTTACCCAGGTAGTCAGAGGTCTTTTCAGAGCACATGTGAAAAGTGCTCCTGGAGGTAATTTAAGCTGTTAGTTGAGATTTAATTTCCTGATCATATGTATGTCTGTGCCTGTTGCTTCACTGTATGAAGCTATTTTTAACATGAGAATTTTTCAGTGTGACAAACATGCTAAATCACTTCCTTTCAAATTTGCAAGATGTAAAGGGCCAGCCTGGGCTTCTCACTTTTGATTTAATAGGGGCCAAGGGCTCATTTTATACATCCAGATGGTAGCAGCCTTCTTTTGCTGACTAATTTCTCTTCTGCAATCAGAATTTGGAGGTTTGTATTTTCCAGTTACATTTAGAAAAGAACATCATAGGAACATGTTTCATAATTTAATGTTGCACTTTCAAGTTTAATCTGACTTTACCACAAAAAGGTCTTATTTCACACCATCATGCTCTTTACTCCAAAAGTCATTATACGAAAATGATCTTATCTTTACTTATAGCTGTTTTTCTAATATGCATTAAAAAAATTCCCAAACCAAAGCAAAACTAGTGAAAAGAAAGGACAACTATCAGATCAACCAATCAAGTAAAGCTTTCAGCTGAGAAGCTGTTCATGCTATCATGATTTCAGCATAAAACTCTAACTGTAAAAACGAATGTTTCAAGATCATTTTCGAAAAAGCTCAGATTCTGGATGGGCTTCAAAGAAATGACAAATGAAGACCTTGGTTTGGTTTTATACATATTTCACAGAGCTTCTAGAGTTAAATAATTAATAGTGTCAGACTACTATGCAGTGTAATCCTGATTAGCTCATTGTTTTGCATTTTTATTACATTTTAATATCCTATACAGCTTCTGTCTTGATACTCTGTGTGCTCCTCTTACAGTGCCTAGTCAAGAAATTCAAATAGACTAGATGAAGGAGTATGTTTTTGCTAATTTGTGCCATAAATATTTTAAAATCTTCACAGTAAGTTTTGGTAACTTTTGCAGTTTTACCTGAAAACCAGACACCTCTTTTTAAACAATGCATTAGCACTTTTTCTTAGCACTTTGTGCTAGAAGAGCAGTATATTAATCGTTCTTCTTACTGACCTGTGGTAACATAATGGGGAGGCAATTATGTATGCCCATGCATGTTAAGAAGTGAATTACAGTTTTCAGATTTTTCTTAGTTCTGGGTGAAGATGAGGGAGCGCCGCATCCTGTGGTTTTGCTTGTATAGCTCAACAGGAAATTTACATTTTCCTAAGAAAACTATAGTGATATCATAATATCAGATATTTTGCACTGAATTTTGAACTCCACACATGTCCAGGTGCATTGAAACCTTGAATGACTCACCAAGCCAAAAGTGAGTGTGATTTTGCCAAGCAGATGAATGTAACTTTAAAGATTATTCTGACTAGTTCTCTATAATACCCTACTGTCATTAAATGGACTCCAACGATGAACAAATTCAATTTCCTCCTTTTCAGTTTTCATTGCATTTGGAAGTAAAATACAGAAGATGAGTTATGGATGTGAGATAAGCTGTAGAAAAACATAGTATGGTGTGGTGAGTGGGAAGCATCTATCAGAGGTCCTCTGACATGCTGGTTCTTGGTAAGAGAGAAATATTGGTTTTAAAATCAGTGATTCTAAGCAGGATTTGTTGAAGACAGTAGTCAGTCTCTCATTTGTTATGCCTCCATCTAAAGAGGATAGTATGGACTTCTAACACTGTGATGTCACTGCTCCAAGTCATATGCAACAGGATCCCAGTTCAGAACTGGATACAGGAAGATCTTTGTCTCCAGCAGATGCTTGCTGCATACAGTTGGCTGTGTTCTGTCCTTATTCATTTTCTGTCTGCAGTGTTGTATGTGAAAGCCAATGGAGGAAGTTCTGGTGAAAACTAAAGCATTAGGTTCCATTAGGTGTGTATGATCTTAACTCTCCTGCATCAAGGTAATACCCTCAAATTGAACAAATTCAATTATATTTTGACACAGACAAATATGCAAAGATACTGAAAAAAGATAGCAATTTCCTTTAGCGTAGTCTGTTAACTAACATATTTTCTGATGTGCTTTAATTTGTTTCAATTTGTATTCTAATGTGGAGAAATCCAAGATTACCTGTATTGAAAGATGTATCCTCATCTTTGATGTAAGTGTTTACATTGCAGTAATCCAATGATTTATCCAAAAAGTAAAGTAACTGATGATGAACTCTATTTCTAGTATAACAAGGCAATAGAATTTTCCATCACAAAATTTCCAATTATTAAAAAACATTCAAAACTGGATATGATAACGAGCTGTTCAAATATGATCCTGAAATCTCTTTTTAATTTTCATCCCTGTAATTTACAAAATTGTGAATTGCAAAGCTACATAATTTATTTCCAGTCACAAGTTCTAAGAAGAAATATGAATATTCAGTGCACAAGACATCAATGCTTTTGAAATCAATATATTTATACATAACTCTTATATGTGCTGAAAGTCAGAAGAAGGTTTCTGGATCCTGTCAGAAAAGGATGGGTAGATCTTTGGAAGGAATGTGGCTCTCTGGCTACATCATGTTCATGCACAATTATCTGGAGTTTGTAAAACTGAGCATGGATGGAGTTTTATGAACCCATAAAACTTCAAACCTGAGGCTCAGCTTCAGAGTGCTTGACATGCTTCAGACATTTCTGCTTAATTGGTTTGGAAGAACACATCAACATTTCTGTTCCTTACCAACCAAAATTCCTAGAAGCTTTGAACAAAGTATTCCTCCATGCATTGAAGATCTGCCAATAGTGCCTTTTTGTGTTCTGCAGAAAATATAGTTTAGGAGACAAAGATGACATTAGGATGAACAGATTGGAAGGTAGCCTCTCGTCGTTTTACAACCTGTTCTCAGTCTGCAGATTCACTGGCGCATTTATAGGCAGGCAGAGCATTGGTATTCACTTTCACTTTGAACTGTTTATTAGGGGCAGTATTGAACCTCTCTATTCACCTCCCACAAACACAGATAGCTAGAGAAGGTAAAATGCTGAAGATTCTGTTCCTACTTTTTTAGCTCCTTAACTCCTTTGTCAGCCCATCTCCATTGGCATGAGGTTTACGATGCAGTAACTTTCCAGTGCACATAAGCCCTAAATTCCCTACCTTTGGAATGTGTGCAAAGTTCATTTTCACTGTCCATTAAAGTGGCAGGAATGCTGCTGTGTGAAGTCATCTCGGACAACTACTATGTGTCATTGCTATTCTGCCTGTCTTATACTAGAAGTGGGTGCTTCTCTACTCGTAATAAATTAGGAACCATGTAAAAGAAAGTGATGTTGTTGAAGACAAGGAACTCCAAGACATGGTCTAGTGGGCATGGATGATGGTTGGATGGTCTTTTCCAACCTAAATGATTCTATGATTCTATGATTCTAAGGCACATGTTGGCTGGTGTGCAGTTAAGAACTTAACTAACAGATTACTGTTGTTTAAGTTACTATAAAAGTCGCTCCTGGCTCAAGTAGGGCTTATTTCTTCAAAGGAAAGCCCAGGTATACTATATCTTTTCCTTGCTGTTGCTAGCAGCATGCAACACAAGTCTTGCCAGTCTGTCTGACTGCTGCAAAATTCTCATGACTATGAAATACAAAGCATCGATTCAAGAGCCACATACATTTTGTAATCTCTGTGCAGTATCACTTTTAATAATTCCAACAATTAACTTCAATGTAATCTTTGGCAAGAGTTCTTACCACAGATTAGCATGAACATTTTTAGTTTTACATTAATTTGGAATCATGGGACTCCTACCAATGGGAAAAAAAGGACGTTGAACCAACTTTTACTTCATTGAAGCTTAAAATTTGTCTCAGCAGAGAATCAAACCTGGATAAGTTCATATGTATAGGAAATTATTTATAACCTTTATTTTAAGCATCAAGCCTAGGCGTTCTGAATCACCTTCTCTTGAGATTGCTCACCTCTTTCCCCTGATACAGAAAAGTTAAATTTCTACTATGCCTGAGGAAAGTGTCTATCCTCTTTTGGATATTTGGTTCAGTAAAGGCAATACAATACTAAAAATTAGGCTTCCAGTGGAAAATTTCATAAGCTTTTAATTAAGGAGAGATGTTATTGACATTGCTGATAATATTTAAAACAAATCATAGATGGACTTGCAAAATTTTGTGGGTGTGTAACTATGTTTTTGATATTGCATAGCTACAAGAGAGATGGCTGATGCTCATGTTTTACTGTTTTGTTTGTTGTAATCAGTGTAAAGGCATTTAAGACTATATAGTTTGGGAAATCACTCTGGATTTCATAATTCACCTATAATTTACATATCAGTGCAATGATAATTTTTTGCTCTCTTTTGAGTATAGTTCACAGATATAGGGGTGACAAACATTAATAGTGTCATTATTGCCTGTTAACATAGCTCATTAATGTCTTCTAGTAGTCCTGAACTTCGCAAGGAAATATTGATTCCTATGGAAATAAACGCTGCAAGTTAAAAATAAATAAATGAAGAAATTTCTCCAGGAATGATCTGTGCACTGCATATGCATTTAGTTCTTATCATCATTGTACTTTCATGCTGTTCGCAAGACTGTTTGCTTACAGTACAAATTCTAATGGAGTAATCAAAATGCATTGTATTCAATTCTCATTTGATATTTGTTGCTTTTATAATTGTAATGCCATTATATGAGGAAACATTTTCCCTGTGATCAGAATCTTCTTGTAGTAAGATGTGAAAGAGACTTTTGTTTATCTATGGCATAACTTTAAGTCCTGGGTATAATTCTTCCAGTTTGTGAAGCCTCTTTCATCGTTATTACATATTTCTAAGTGTTCTGAAAAGCTCAGAGGCATAGGCACTCCTAATTGTTTTGGGATGTAAATAAGGCTAAATCACGTTGTTCTGTAACTACACTGAGTTAGTATACAAATCAAGTACATAGTGGCTATGCTTTCATTTCAGTATTCAGGTGAGAATGCCCAGTTGACTGTCAACAACATGGGTGTTTTCAGACTCTTCTCAGGGCTTTCAATCAATTGTGAATACAAAAGAAGTTTCTGCAGACTTGGAGGCTGGCTTTTATTCCTCATCAACAGCACTGTGTGTCTGTCTTGTCTCTTCTGGTTCTATCGTGTTCACCAATGATATTGAATCCCCAAGATAGATGTGAAGTGTTGTGGGTCTTTTTTTCCCCCCTGAGATATTTGATTGAATTTCCTTACCACGTTGTTATGATTTGGGGACATTTGAGACTGTAAAATTTGCTTTTTAATTTCTACATTGTTCTTCTTTTCTGGAAATCCTCAAGTCAATGGTCTTCATGTGTGTTTGCATATTTTCCAGGTTAAGTAGACTGCTACTCAGAAGTGCCTTTCTGGGTATCTGATGGCTTCAGATATAATTTCTCCTCATTGTCTTTAAGACATGGTTTTATGAATTATACACTCTTAGAAATTCCCCTGAAAGCTTGATTTTCATTTGTATGCTGAGTTAAAATGTATCTAATGGTTGGTCCAAAGTATGGTTTAAAATGCAGCAACATTTTACTTGAGCTGATATGTCCTACCTGGAATGCTCCAAAAAGTTTGACTTTGCTTACACCATCCTGAATGTTTGTTATGATTTATGAAGTGATCTATGTTGTTCTGTCTCAACAACTTGTTATCTTCAGTATTTACTACTCCCTTAATCTTTGGGTCAGTTTGATTCATTCCCCGCAATTGATTTATGAAAAATATTAAACAGCTAGGTGCCAACAACTCCGCTCTGTGGCAATGCCCTTGGAAATACAGCCACAGTGCGGTGATTTCCAGTGAGATCAAGTCTTATCCTTCACTGTTTTTAATCCATTTAATGTATGCAATGCTGATTTTGTGTTCTAGTTTATTAATCAGGATATTGTGCAGTGTGCAGTTAGTTGTGCCTTACAGAGATATAAGTGTATTGTAAAACACTATTAACCTTTATCAATCTAAAATGTAATCTCATAAAAATATTGAATTAGATTGAGATCTATTATATATAAGAGCATTTAGATTAGTACTTCATTGTACTACTGTCTTTTAATTGAGTCCCCTATCAGCTATTCCATTATTTTCTTTGGGATCAACGCAGGATGACAAAGTCTGTAATTACTTCAGGTATTGCCCCACTTACCCTTTTCTGAGTCTTGGCAGAAGATTATTTTCTTAGCTTGGTCATCTGGAAATTACCATTAAGTATTGGAAATGAGCCTTTGATCTTATTGAAAATCCATGTCAACAGTTCAGACATCTCCTATACCAGTTCTTTTCTAGCTATTAGTTGAGAGTTATCTGGATTTGCTGAGTCAAAGATGTTTATGAATTAAATTAATTTAAAATAGCTTCTATTTTAACATCCTGTTTTGCTACCAGCAGAATGGGTTCATCATAACCACTGTGTATACACATCATGTGCTTTTTACAAGCAAAACATATAGCAGAAATATTTACTGAAAATCTCTGTGTTATTAACACTTGCCCCTTGCTTATTGAGCAATGTCCCAAGACAGTTGTTAAGATACTGATCATTTTTAGCATAATAAAAAGAGTCTTCCTTTGGCAGTAACTGTGCTAGTCACAGATTCTTCTTATGACTTTCAACTTTCCTTATTAGTGGTTGTGCTTCCCACTGGCTAATTCGTATTCATTGCTATTACCATCCCATGTTCTAAATGACATTTTTCAAGAGTTTTGTTTGTTTTCCTATTTCATCTGGTTTCTTAATTAATGTCTTGTTTTGACTGTAGCTTTGGAAATTTCATGGCATCTAGGGAAATGTGGTCCACTTTTTTTTAATGTTTTAAATTATTTTTCACAGAAGATCCAGCTTATGTTTGTTTCCATTTTTCTTAAAATCGGTCTTTGAAAGCATCAGATACATGTTATTGATATGGACTCCATTGCTTTTGCACACAATGGATATAATGAAGCCATGAACTCCTGTACTCAAGCAACTGCTTTTTACTTCTGGAGTCAATTCCTGTTTCTGTCAAGATGATGTAAGCTTTATATTTTTTTTGAGTGGAAGGCAATGCTTTTTGAGCCAGGAAACTGTCATCTGTAGTTTGTGCATTATCTGGTGGCTGTAACACTGGCAGCATGAGAATTCCATTCTGACTTGTGCTTCTTGGTAATTTAACAGTTCTTCCAGTCAAGATAGGTACTGAAGGAGCTGCAAATGATATTCTTAGATGAGCGATTTGAGTATCACCCAGTCATGGGTGATTCTGTTTGAACCTTTGAAGATACTGATATCCCCAAAAGTACCTATATAACCTTTTGGACAGAGGATGAGTGGGACTTCAGGGCGACCTGAGGAGATTAGGGATATGTCTCACTCTCTTAGGGCTTACAAATTTAATTTGTTTTAGCTCTTTCCTCTCTCCAAAGAATATTATGTGAGAGAACTATTGTTCACTCTAGATTTTGGACATTGTGACCAGAATATTTATATTCTTGAATAGAATATTCTTGGAATAACCAGGGGTTATTTCTGCTATAATATAAGCTATGCTTTTGTGATATTTTCTCTCCTTGCTCCCTTCAGTCATGTCTCTAGTGAATTTTCAGAATATTTGTTGCAGCCACAGAAAAAAGAACATATTTTTATTAGGTGGGCATGAAAGCAAAATCAAGGTTTCAAGTTCCATCAAGTTCTTTCTCCTTCTACCATATATCATTTTGCAGCCAGACAGGTTTCCTATGTGCTTAAATAAGCTGTTGCCCTTTTCTTTGAAGTTCAGTACAATCCCATGCAATTCAGACATCTCCACAGTGATGGTTGTTGCTGTAACTACTTCTTATGGGAAATATTCTTGTAAACTAAAACCTCAGATTAGATAAATGACTTTTTTATTGCACTAGATGTAGAAATATTTAATAAATAACTAATCAGTGCAAGGGGCTTTTCAACAGAAGTGCTCCAGAGCAATGTACTGAAAAGAACAGTGTGGTTGGATTAGTAATGATCATACCAAAAGATATATTGACCCACTTCTACTAACAATCCATCAGTCACTACAGCAAGATGAATCTAGCAATATCAGTAATATTTCCAGCTGAAAACCTTTAGTATCAAGCCATGCAGGCTATGTGTTATTGTTTTAGGAATTGTTCTAATGTAGCTTTGCATTGCTCTTTGCCAGCAACTGGCTGCTGCTGTACTACAAAAGTATGATTATTCATTTCAGTGGAAATTACTTCTGATAACACTCAACCTCCAAATTCTCTCTCTTCCTCAATGTGTTCTGTGTGAAGCATCTCTTTATTTCTGAGTTATTACAGGAAAGAAAAACGTTCCTGAGCTCTTTATGATTGTCATCTTTTATTGTGGATTTGGATTTTTTTGTTTGTTTGTTTTTACTTTGTCCTACAGTCTGCATGGCTTTGTTCAAATCTAGATTAAGTAAAATCAGTTTAGATCTTGCAGATTTTGTTAGTTGTTCCTTAGATACTGCACAGTTTCAGATCAGAAACAGGTTCTACCTTCCAACAGTCACTGTCCCCTCTCAGAGCATGTTGGCAGCAAGCCTGAGGTCTCCTTGAGAATGAGTGCTGGTTTTCAGAATCACTTGCAAATTAAAGACTGTATACACACTCTGATTTAGTAAGTATATTAAAAACAGTGCTTTCCAGAATGCTGCCTTGGCTCTTTTAAACACTGGTTTTTCAGCAAAAAAATACAAACACAGTTCAAATATTTAAAAGTAAAACTGCAAAAGAAATGAAACAGAACAAGAAAGAATTTAAACAAGTCCCCCATTTAACCTCATTTGTTTCTCAGTGATTGTGCACTTGCTGTAGTCATAGGCTATCTGTCTCTCCCCACTTATCCCAAGTAATTAAAAAGAACACATAGGAAAGGAGTAACATGATAAAATTTCAGTTCTTTTCAGTAGGAGAAATATTGAAAGAACAGGTTTGTTCTTTGCAGGAAATTACATGAACTCTATTCAAATTAGAAACTGGAGTCCTAGGGAAGTCAGCCTCTTCATGAAATGGGAGGTTATCACCATTCCTAGGGCCTTGTAAAAGCATAAAAGGAGTTTCTGTTAACAATGATCCTGAAGAGCAGATATGTATGTTAATTCAAACAGTACCATAGTGCAAATTGAGATCAAAAAACTTGCCTGATTTCTCTTGACTATTGGCCTTACCTTCTGGTTTTTAGACCTTACTGTAAGAAGTTGTCTTGCTTGTGAGTGGGAAATTTAGCAACCTAGACTGTAATGTTTGCAGTCTAGTTACATGATGTGTGAGCCTGGCTCATTGGATCAATTCTAAACAT
This sequence comes from Elanus axillaris, assembly GCA_026212715.1. NCBI lineage: Eukaryota > Metazoa > Chordata > Aves > Accipitriformes > Accipitridae > Elanus > Elanus axillaris. The sequence goes on along the minus strand of JANZLQ010000078.1, from coordinate 4,442,892 downwards.
GGATCAAACCTTAGATATATCTGGCAAGTCTAAGACAGAATTTCTAAATTTTCTTTCTACTTCTGACCACCTACTGCCCCATCCCCTTTATTTAAGGTTACCTGTCAAATACCATTTATTTTTTGAACAATTTTTGGGAAAGGATAATTTCTGTCCAGTAGAGAAGGCTAATAAGAAAGCTTTCAGATGCATTGATCAAGGCCCATCATGTCAATGCAATACTGGTGCATTCTTCCCACAAAAATGGCTGGATTTATTTTCTCTGAAGCACAAGTAATATATGGTTTGACAGTCTCAGACTCTGACCTACAAATACACATTTTAAAGGATTATTTTTTTGCAGCATTTTGCTTTTTTTACTCCTCTTCAGAAATGTATTTCTCAAAGTGGATCCAGATCTGGAATTTCTATTCAATTTGGTTGTGTTTGAAAAAAATGTTTTAACTGCTTAATTAAAATCTACTAATATGCCTACCTCTTTACTTATGCTTACACTAATCAAACACATGGTAAAGACCTCAGTCCTCAGAAGAGTCATTGATTATTCTGGGGGGAAAAAAAAAGGAAAAAGAAAATGGAGATAAAACTATCAGGAGAAACTGGGAGGGGGGAGCGGGTGGGAAGAAAAGGAAAAGCAGCCAATTTGGCACCTCTGAGGGCCTACATCTGGAACTGGTTGAAAATAAATTGTTTTTAAAAGCCTGTGGTATCACATAAAAGCTGGGAAACACGTTCTGAGGCAATGATGGAAAGCTTTTAACCGGGAAAAAGAGAGAGGGGGGGGGAAAAGAGACCTCCCTCCAGACCTGTAGTTTTCCATCAGATTTGTGAAATTACTGCAGATGCCTCAAATACAAATTATTGAAAAAAAATATATGCTGTTTGTCATTTTGATTGATCAAGGATTTTTCTATGCTTATTGCAAGCCACACAGAGGACATATTACCAAGCCAATTATGTCGTTAGTAAGAATTGCATATCCAGCATGCCAGATGAATCTCCTCTGGAGACACTACTTTTTACTTTTTGATGCAGAAAGCTGTGATTTAAGTCCAGAATACCAAAGCTAAAACTCAATGTCCAGGGCCTGTGTAAAAATTCCCATTATCTCAGGAAGAGCAATTATTCTCTGATGTAAATTACAGTACTGTCTTAGAATGGCAAAAAGGCTAAACTAAGATCAAAATGCTATTCTAAACTAATTCAGCTGAGAAGAGGCATTAACAAATAATTACCATAAACAATGTTCAATTATTATATTTGAATAGTACTTTTTATTACAGCCTCATGCAAATACATTTGTTTATCCCAGTAGCATATCCCTATGCTAGGAGTTTTCATATTATGCTTCACAAATTTGGAACCATTAAAAAGCAAACAAACTACTGGTGATCACATGCATATAACAACAAATCTGAATATTCATGACTGCAAGTGTGATATTTCACCCTGACTTCTGTTGACAATGGATTATGACATAGAGGAAGGGGTTGATGCTCACAAGTGGAGTTCTTTCTGGATTTTATGACTACTTCAAGGTCCAGAAAGCATATTTTATACTTCAGTTTAACATCCATAATCTAACAACACAGTTTTTGCCTGATCTGTTTTGATAACAGCATTTTGCTCCTGTTTGCTTAAACCTGTTTTAAGAGGCAGGTATAGCTCAAGGGAGGAAATATCCACCATTAAATCTGAATTCTGGTAGCAGTGTATTGTTTTATCTGGACTGCTAAAGAGGATCAGTAGAACATGAGCTTTAATGAGAATGAGGTGAAGTGCATGTCTAAGGTAAGTCATCCTGAAGCAGTGCCATTGCCTGATCAAGAAAGAGAGATTAGAATTTGAATTCAGACTGCATCCTTTGATTTGAGACAGAAATATAATTTAACATGGTTAATTAAAACTGGTAATTTTTTTTTTCTTCTTTGGTTAAAAATAAAATAACATATTATAAAATTTAATTGTTGTTTCAGGGAAGTTTGTTTTGTTTTGTTTTTAAATAAATAAGAATCTACTGATAGCTACAAGTTCTGAATGTGCAACTGAAGGACTTTACACTAAGTCCTAAAAGACAATCTAACTTGGCTCCAATAGAGGTTAATATACATTTAGCTGTCAACCTAAAAATCTCAGATGATGTCTGTGGATTTAGTTCTATTCTTTAGATGTGTTTAATAAAAATAAAGGTACATCTTCTTTGTGGGAGTTAAGAGGCCTTCACAAGAAAAATCTTTCTGCTGTCTGATGATCAGTTGACATTAGGGAATGTGGTCTGGCTGAGCATAAGATTGTTTGATGATAATTCAATGTAAGAGAACCTATTGCCCAATCTCTTAATTTTCTTATTTGTATCCATTGTACTTTCAACATAGCAAACTCTTATTTCTGTATTTAAATTTATAATCCCACATACAAATATTTCATGTTAGTGAATAGAAATGCTTAAGCGGGAGTCCTTGTGCAATGGGAAGGATGAGACAGCAATACATTATAGTTTATATGACTACATAGAAAGACTATATACAGTACTCCAGAAGGCAAACCAGATATTTCCTGTCTCTGATTTAGCTGATATTATGCATAGCAAGATGCTGCCATAGACTCAGGATAGCACTCCTAAAGAATAGCAAGAGGGCACATAGGAAGACTTCCATCTAGGTAAAAAGTGGGAGAGCTGGACTAGTCTTATTTTGACTTTAATTTGGTTGTACATACATTAAACTTTTTATTTAAGATAAAATCTACTGCCATTTTAACTATCCCTGTTATTTTGCAGAGTTCCAGTTATTCCTTTCTTTAGAAAAAATGCTATCCAACAGGTTTATACAAGTGCTAGGACTTAAATCAGTCTCTCTTTATTATTTATAGATAAACAAATAAAAAATAACATAACCAGCTATATTATTTTTTTTAAAAGCCTTATCAATAAATGATATTGTTTCTATGAAAAGCATACTCTGTAAATGCATTTTCTGCTAGCTATACATTAAAATCTTGCAAGGGCATGGGGAATTGAATCTGTCTTTCTAATGGATCATAAATCTTAGAAATGATTTGAATTCATGGATTAAATGTCAGCTTTGAAAGCATTTGGTGATTTATTTTGAATCTTGGAAGAAAGGACATTTCTACTGCAAATCAAATTATTGCATTTTCATATTCTGCATTAGTTATTTTCAGAAAAATATTCTTCAAAGGAATAACCTGGGGATGCTTTTTTTTCCCGTCTTTGAAAGTTTCTAGCATTCCATGTTGCATTTGTAATTAATACAGTTGCCAAGACCAAAAGTGGAAATGGGCTAGGGAGAGTGCTTTATGTGAATAATGCGCACCATATGTTGAAAAGAAGATGAGACTAGCTGAATGTACTTGATATGGTTTCTGGGGTGCCAGTACACAGAACTCAGACAGAGTTTAGCATACTGTAGCTAGAGGAAAGGGTGTTAGTTCTTGGAATAGAAGAGAAGGGAAATATCAAAAGTATTTATTAATTTGATTTGATAATTTCAAAATTGGGTAGAGAGAAGGCTGCCCCCAACCCCCACCCCTGGCAAAGTGAGAAGTATTGACAGAGAGATGATCTACAGTCAGTAAAAGCAATAGAAGTATCCTTTGGCCTTTTCACTGATTTAAATCAGATTTGGAAACACATTAAATACAATTAACTTCAGACATTTAATTGTAATGCCTGAGTTAAGAGCTGAGTTACTTTAAGCACCTCTATAATTGAAGAAGATTGATAGACATGTCTGAAAGCAATTCAGCCTACTTAGTGTCTGGACTGTCCCTCTGGTATTATCCCATTGTCTCTGTGATAGAGAGTTTCTAGACTGAGATTCTTCAGGTAAGTGGCTAAAATGAGACAGGATGAATCCAGGTTTAAGAAGCCAAAATCATTTTGTACCTATGAAGAGATGCAGGGACAAAATTTTTTATGGAGCTAGCTTTACAGGGACTGAACATAGTGTAGCTCTGTTTATTTGTCTTAGTTTATGTGTAGTTTGATAGCATTTGTTGCAGTAGTGTCTAAGGAATTTTCTCTCACCTGATTTCTTCATAAAAAACTAAAGGAGGCTGATTTATTCTTCAAGTGCCTGCAAAGTTATTCTAGAAGGTGAGTTTATAGGTAAACATGCAGTCTCCCTATTCCAATAATCAGAAAAAAAGTATCAATATGGCAACATGCAGCGTTCCCTTTTATTTGTTGAATACAAAAGTACTGGATCTCATATGTCCTTTAAATGTACCTCTGGGAAAGTGCTGAGGAGACTGTAAACTAAGCTTAAGATGTGATAAGTATGGAGTTAAGAGAGACATCATACAAGAGTTAAATTTAGGTTGTCAGAAAATGTAGATGAATTAATTGAAATCTTTCTCAACCTTACAATGAGAAGTTAGTTACAACTTCAAGATCTTCATGCAACTCTAAGAAGATGGAGGACTACATTTTAATGAATTAAGGCTATGAACAATTTCAGAAAGGATTGTCAAAAAAGTAAGGAAGGTTTTGTTTTAAGAGAAAGAGAGCTTTAGGTAAGCAGAATTGCAGATTTTGTGTTATGAACTAAGGGAAAGCCTTGAGGTTCTACTAACCTTTGCCTAAAGGCTCAGTAAAAGCCTCTTCAGTGTACACAGTACGAGGCAGAACAACAACAGACTGGATGTACTGTGAACAGGGTAGGAAAAAAACCTAAAAATGCTCTAATGTAATTTTGAATACTGTGGTCAAGTCTGGTCATTCTTCCTGGAAGGAGTTAGAGAAAGAGAGTTGATCTAAATATAGGAGATAAAAGTGATTGAGACATAGAGAAATAGCTTTGTATAAAAATAGAAAAAAAAATGTTGGGACTATAATCAAGAAAAGGAACCAAAATGAAAGGATGTGACAGAAACTGGTGAAATAAGAAGATAATTTGGGTGTTCCCTTTTCATTATACAACATCAAAATGAATTCAGCTGAATTGAAAGTAGTGCATATAAATCTGATAGGAGGGTGTTTCAAGTCGCTATGCTTTCAGTTGCTATCCTCTACATTACCTGCTTGTGCTTTCCTTTGATACTTGTGCTGTTTCCTACTGGCAGAAGCCCTGTTCTGATGCAGCAGGGCATTTTGTTTCAAAAGTAGAGACCTGAATCTCGATTACAATAATAGTATGTCAGTGTTACCTGATGGCTATGGCTTAGACTGTGTGATGTGAGTTAATCCTTCCAACCATTTTCCAGAGGACAGAGGACTGCACCAAAGCTCTTACCTTTCTTTGTGGCCTCTGGGAGAATGTTAACAACTGCTGAAATTCCTGAGAGCAACAGTGCTAGTCTTTTTCTTTTACCTGGGGATGTCATTTCTTTCCTGTAGGATAGAAATCATCTAGTAGATATTAGTTTCCAGAATAACCACACAACTAAATTCATGCTGATTTCATTCAATGGGGAGAAAAAAAAAAGTTAAAACCCAAGTGAAAATACAGATCTGCTAGCCAGAATGGCTGACTCAATTTTTTTTTGCTTCAGTGGAACTTAACCTCCACTTGGTGGTATTGAGCAGAACAGTCTTGTTAAGCATGGGCTAAACGTATGTGGTAGATATGTGGCTCATTATATTAGTGCTGGTTTGTTGCCTTCAAAGTACTCAAAAACATGTTCTGGAAAGGTGCAGAATGTCTGAGGAAGAAGTTTGCCATTAGAAAGGAGGAAACTCTCTTTTAAAACGCATTGTAGGATGTTAAAAAGGCTGGATGCAAAGCATTCCTGTAAAGTAGGGGCCATGGGCTGCCACTGTGTGGCAGATACATAAAAACCTGTATGACTGACTAGGAAATGGCTTTCTTAGATACACAGATGAACAAAAAATCCCAAGTTTGTGAACAGTAAATGAAAAAGGTTCCATATGTGGTCAAAGTAAATAATATTCAGACTCTGAATAAGTGTTTATACATGCTGGCTTGTGTTAATGAATAGTTATTGTACCATACCTAGCAGTGCTAGACAAGATCCTGAAACTGAAACATTCTTCTGTGCCAATTTAGTTTCAGAGATCCTTAGAAACAACAATGGAACATGTTTAAAACAAGATTTTGTATTGCGGTGGATTGACCCTGGCTGGACACCAGATGCCCACCAAAGCTGCTTTATCACCCCCCTCCTCAACTGGACAGGGAGAGAAGTTATAATGAAAGGCTCATGGGTCAAGATAAGGACAGGGAGAGGTCACTCAACTGATTACTGTCACAGGCAAAACAGACTTGGAGAAATTAGTTTAATTTATTACCAATCAAATCAGAGTAAGGTAATGAGAAATAAAACCAAATCTTAAAACACCTTCCCCCCACCCCTCCCTTCTTC